>CM034148.1:371518838-372126338 GCA_019776745.2 Taxus chinensis
CCAGCTGATTGTAATTAACGATAAATGAGGGTGATTGGTGATTTGGGACCTGAAAAATCAATCTCAAGGTGTCCCATAAATTTCAGCAGTGAAAGAATGATTTCCCATGCTCATTAAATGTTTTTCCAACCAATTTTCAAAAACAAAAAAAAATGGTCTCATTTTTCTTTTAAAAACACTATAAATACTTCTTCAATTTCTATATTTCATGATTTCTCTATGTTGGGCTTGAAGCCAAGATTCTACGAATGCTAATTCTGTGAAAATCCATTGAAAATTTCTCAATTTATGACCTTATGAGTGATCACAACCATTTTGAGTTTCACATTTTTAATTGTTTCTTCCACGGGACTATCCATTTAATCTTGTGATTTTTGGATGTTCATTCTCACTATTCACAAACCTAGTGTCACTAAAACTAATAAGGGATGTTGAGACCTTTCCGAGAAGTACAATTTTTTCAAAATCAGAGCTCTAGGTCAAACACTATGCTCATTTTAAGATCATGGTTAGCGTGTTTCACATGGGCTCTCACAATCTACATTAAACCAATTTCCCTTTTCATTTTGGGTATTTTGGGTTTATGGGAGACATAAGGTACTTGAGTACAAGGGCCACATGGGCCTCCAAATTCCGTTTTATCCACACTAGAATTTTCCTCCTTAATTGTGCAAAAAAATTTCCTCCGCATGGAAAGCATGTCTACGTGGCATTTGTGTCATTTGGGCTCCAAAGTTCTTCCTTATCCACAATTGAATCTACTTCCCTTTTTGTGCAAAAAAATTCTCCTCTGTAAGGAACTCACGTCTTCATAGCACATGTTTCATTTGGTCTACGAACTTCATCCTTCTGCACAATACTTTAACCCACTTCAATTCCTACAAAAATAAGATAAATCAAGATTTTGGGGAACTTGCGGGCCAATGGAACCTAGACCACCCAAGCCATCGCGACCTATTTTACTCACAAATAATTTTTTCTTTATAATATTAGACCCAAGTAGAGGGCAAGAAATCCTAGTTCTATTCACAACCTAGTTCTAATTTTTTAGCAAATTTTCGCTAACTTCTTAGATGTTTCTTGAATAGGGAAGTTAGATAAATGCAAATGGGTGCCTCCAAGATCCAATTATTATTTTTCACCATTTCTACCTGTTCAAGTTTAAAGAAATTGTGTAAGTTATAAAATTTACCTTCAGGGTAAATTTTTGATAATAGGTCCTCCACTTGATGTCCGAGAAGCTAAATACTTGTGACCATGCTCTGAGATCAGTTGTGTATGAGATTAAGGAAGTACATATGATGGAATCCTAAGAGGTGATGATCACCTATGTGTAGGAGACCGAGGAGGTGATGAACATCTATGTTTAGGAAACTGAGGAGTTGATGAACACCTATTTGAAGGAGACCGAGGAGATGAAGTAGGTTGTAAATTACTATGGGAAGGGGCTACCATATTAGGGGACTTAGGTCAATGAAATAGAATTAGGTTGATGAGATGGACTATTAAACCAATGAGAATGAGTAGTTGATGTGCGAAGAGGTGAGCTATGTGCATAATTTGCCTTAGTTTTGAGAGATTTAGGGGGTCTGAATGTTTTATGTAGTTCAATGGAAACCTCAAGAGGAGGATAAGGAAATGGTATGCATTACAAAAAACCTTTGATATTGGTAATTTGTTTGTTTTTAATGAATTTTAGGCACAAGTGATTCATAGCGAAGATAAATTGATCGGTGTTGAGCCAAGGTAGACGTAAGATAATCGAACAAACCTCTACAAAAGGTGCCACAAGGAATGACACAAGCATGGTGAGAGGACCAAATGTAACTGGAAGCTTGATGTAGCCATTAAATTTAGGAATTAGGTATGAAATATCTAATATTTGATAATTAATAAGTAGGTGGAGTGACATAGAGCACACATTAATAAGAGACTATTGATTGATCATCATGTTAGTAATAAAATGAAGTAGGAAATAAGCATTGATATGTAGTGTGTTAGAATAAAATTTAAAATGAAAATCATGATCAGAGAATGTGATGAGTGGTGGACATGCATACGCATTAGCAACTAGAAAATCCAAAGGCCTTGAAAAAGGAGGAGGCACAACAAAATATGTATGATTGGAAAATGATTTCACAACTTACTTGTCATGCTTAAATAGAGGATCATTAAATATTTTAATATTTTTGTTTTTATTGACCGACTTCTATGTCAAAGGCTCGGGGAGCTCAATTGGATTATGGGATATAAGATCTTGAATAAAATTCCTTAATTTGAAACATAAATCAGTACGACGCCCAATGCATTGTTGATATTCACATATAATATTTTCATCGTGATTACATCCTTTAGGGAAAGATGGTTTTAGATTCAGTAGTGGTGGAAGCATAATAAAATTGCTTTTAATAAGTTGTGGTAGTAGGATGCATGGAGAACACAGAAATTTTGGTAATGTATACTTTGGAGGTTTCCATTGATGCTTTTAAGGAGTAGAGACAATGTTAACAATATATTTGGCTTCATTGGGCTTTAGAGATGTCTTGAAAGTAGATTTTATTTGAAACTGATTAGAAGATAATGAAGCATGATCATGATACTTGTATTTTCTCATAGAGATAAGTTTCCCATCACGTAATTTAAGAGTGTGATATAATTGATAAAATGAAGGAGATGTCTCAAAGATGACACTCTCTTCTAATGGAGATAAAAGAAATTGGACAAAATGATCTTGCAATTCAGAATCAGTGAGTATATTGGTCATCTTAACTAAGTTTTTCTTATGTCGTATTACATATTCTGGTAGATGCTCATTGGATCCCTGTTTTATTTTTCAAGTTTTGCATAGGATATCTTAGAACCAACGCGTAGCATAATATTGAATACTTCATGTAAATAGCTTTAATAGTAAAGTATGATCACCCACATAATCTAGACATGCCTAATGAAAATATCTAATATGCTCTCGAGGGTCACCATGGCTATTAAATGTGGGTATCTTAGTGCTGATGAAGTTTATTAGAAGTTCATAAGTGGAAATGGTGGGTGCAAAAGGAGTGTGAAAGAATAAGGTGGAGTCAAGAGATGGAGATGCACGAGAAGTAGCTAGATGAATTTGATGGATCTGAGTTTGTAGATCCTTTTATAAGTAATATATATCATAGGTTTTTGAATAAGAATGAGGATGGGCATTAGAAGCATTGGTTTTAATGAGAGGAGTGATAGGAATGGAAGTAGGAATGGAGGTAGGAATGTGAAGGGGTTTAGTGGGTGTAATGGTATATCAAGAAGAGCCTACAATAGGCAATAAATCAACATCACAAGAACATTTGGGAATAAGTAAAGCATTGAGAGTATACGAAATGTGTGTAGGATTTTTACACAAATCTTGATGGAAATTAGCAATCTTGTCTAATTTTTCTTGATCAATATTAGTATCCTCATCATATGATTATTTTATATCACATGTTTAAATGTATTTGAGAATAACATTCCTTGAGTTAGAAATGGGATTATTAGTTCCGTCAATTGATATAGAAACCATGTGGGTAAATGGAGGAAGCTCTAAATCCTCAAAAGACCCAAACCGACTACTACGGGTAACAGGCATAAGAAGGAAGATTTGAATGACGGATTCACCAAATGATTTAAAAAAATTTATTCTGATAAACCCTAATATTGCAAAGTCACTAGTGTAAACTATGAAATACAAGTGCAACATACAAAATGACCCAAAAAATAAGCTAGATAAATATGAAATCATAAGCGTAACAAAGGGAAAGAGTGACATAGCTGATTTACACTTCCTTAAAGGTTATCTATACTGGATCAACTGATGAACTAGAAGGGAATAATTTTTCAACCATGCTTGGTAAATGCTGGAACTATCGAATGAGGATGGATTAGGCACCTGGAATGGGGCAAGGGAACATAGGTGCTAGAGACCTCTGGTAGGTGCATGTGACCACATAGGAGCTTAGAACCTATATTTTATGGTGTCACAAAAGTGTCATTGGTAGTATTTATTGGTTTCCTTTATGTCACACTTTGATCAAAAAATTTGCCTCTAACCTCTAAAGATATATTGACCTACAAAACCCTATAACTACATCAAATCCCAAAAGGAAAAGATGCAATATGGGGAGTCATACTAATACCAACTTAGTAAACTTATGACTGAGTATTGCACTCCATATTGGACTACATGTAGTTCTTGTGAGTGTGTCAAAGAATAATTCCCTACAATTCCTTAGTGATAATACACTTGATAGCGAGCAATAGCTAGATGTACCAATGTAAATAGATATTTGGATGGAAAAGTGAACTTCCCCTTCCTATGTAGTGTATACAGAAAATACAGTCCCTTTTCCCTTGAATGGATGCTAGATAAATTCCTTTGATACTCTTAAATGCCTTTGGATGCAAGATTAGGTGATGATGATAAATTTTTAGAGCGTGGTCCCTTATTTTATAAACATATATATGTACTTATATTCCCTTACTTGAATTTCATAATTCACAACTGGAAGGTTGGCCCATTATAAAATAAGATTCCCAAAAGATAAAAGATACCGAAAATAAGTGATTAACATAGAAAAGGGTCAGGGGCACCCTGAGGGGATGAGGGTGCCTGAGCATTGGTGTATTGGATGGGTGCTGGTGTCTTGAACCATAAAAGATAAATAGTAAATATTGACTGGGATGTAGGGTGTGTAAGACCAAATAAGATAAAAGAAACATATAACAGAAGCAAATGATAAATTTCAATTACTAATTTTCTCGCTTATGAATCATATAAATGTTGGTATGTGCTTAGAACCTCTAAATGTCCCCAAGTGCATGATTTTGTTTTTACACTTATACCATCCCCTCATATTATATAATTATACAAAATGAAATGCACATAATTGTAGCTTTCACACTCGTCTTACCCCCTTATATGTTGTCACCATAGGGTTTTCATTATCTTAAAATAACAATATCTATTGGACGGATACAATTTAAAATATAGACCGATCCCTCAAAGGAGAGATATTAAAATGAAATCTTGTTAAATAAATTTTTAAAACACTCCCTCAAAGGAGGGATAATATCAAATAAAGAGTCAATAAAATAATAAAACAATCCTTAAAAGGATGGCTACTTAGTGAAATACATAATAAATACTTCCCGTATTCATCAATCCTTATATTAAAAACATTGTTTCCTGCATTGATCAACCCTCATAAAAAAACTAAATAATCAAACCATCCCAAGAAAGCTTCCCTCATTGATTAGATTTCTGTAAATGTAATCTTTGTGCATCGATCAACTTGCATCAAATACACCAAATTTGAGGGAAAACGATGGGACTATATAGAAGAACCCATTTCCATATTCTTGTTACACAAAAACCTTTCTCGTGTCATAAAAGGACAAGATCCAAATATCCCATGTTTATCTATGATCCTAGTATGACTAACCATTATGGGTCATATGTTAACAGCTAGTATAAGGCCATATGTGCAGCATCATACATTTAAAATTAATTTACCACCGAACACTATACGTGTTTGAAAAATTGAAAAGTAAAATATTCCACACTAAATTATTATCCATCATGTAAGTACGTGAATCATACAACAATATTACCATTTGTCCCAAAAAAATCATTAAAATCATCTCGTAATCACATGCATCTATAATATAAATCATAAATTTTAAATACTTCCATAACATTGCAAATAACATACATAGAACAAAAATCAATGAAAAAATCATATATATATATATATATATATATATATAATTTTGTACATCAATAAGGGTATGATAAAAAACCTTATTATCGATAATATACATCATCAAGAAGAGCTTTAAATGAGCCTCATATATTAAAATCATATATACAAAAAAATATTGAGTAAACTGAATGTTTGTCAAATGAACACTCCCTCCTGCATTGCTCCCTTGATCCCCATCATAACCTCTATCTGGTCTTCCCTTCAGAGCTTATGGTGGCTAATACACACTTGCAGAACTACCTGATGGAGCCACCTTGTTCTACACCAAATAAATTGTATAATGAGGCTTATCGATAAGCCTCCATCACACTATCACCACACAGTCCCATAACTCATCACACAAACCCAAGTAGTTCACCATTCCCACACTACCAGGAGGCCCCATCTAATTTATAGTCTAATCCTAAGTAACATATAGCTAAACTCATCAATCTGATGGACATGTCATTCTGAAGACCTTTCATAAATCCTCTCTATTTTCGATATCTATCTTTGTTATCTATAATCTATGTGAGATCCCGCTGTACAGTAGTGAGCTCTTAGCTCAACCCATCTCTCTAACTAGTCACAGTATTCCAATAAACCAACAATGTGCCCTTCTTGGCCTCTAAAAAAAAATATTAGCCTTGAATACTAGCAGTATGTCCTCCTCATCTCCACCACCATCATCTTCACCCTCATCATCACCATTAACCTACTGAGTTGCAACATCTATACAAGCCCCCACTCTCCTATCAAAACCACTAAGTTGTCCCTACCACCACACAGTGTAAGAATCTATTACCATGACATCATCATGCCAAACCACACCATCCCCATATACCATATCCATTGCCTTACAAACATCAATTAGTGCCACATCATTATTTGCATCATCATATTGATTCCCCACCGTTGCCTTTGGTACATCCTACATCAATTAAAACTATCATTAGACACGACTAAATCTAATGAGCTCCCACTAATCCTCCCTATGGAATTACACTCGTCTATCCTATTTTTTCCCTCAAATCACCATTTTCTCCAAGCCATACTAGGAGACCCACATATGGAATCTATATAACATCCTCATCCTATAAACTAGCTAGAATATTATTGTAGTTATCCTCCCCTCGAAAATGCCCTATCGCCATAAAATATGATCTCCATATTATAAATCAAAATAGATACAATAAATCCACCCATCTTAACCATGGAAATCCTATTGGATGATCCATAACAATGTTATCATATGCCTAGCATTCCAAAAAAATGATACATCAACCACAAACCTTTTTCTAGTATTCTAGGACCATAACTCCCTATACATATGTGCCAATAAAGACAAAGCCCAAGAAAACACTGTCCTTTGAACCGACATATCCACCACTACCCCTGTCAACATCTATAAGAACCACCCTCAAGCTAAATCTTGTAACGTGTAACAACTAATCCCCATCATCGTCATAATAACCAATTCCCTTCCCTCATAATCATCACTGTATAGGGCCCCATATGAAAATCACCTAAAGTATACACTATATCTCCTCCATCATCTATAGACAAACTATGAATCAATTCCCTTCCACCAGCCCCATTAATCACATAAATATACTCACCTTGTATCAGAAAGCATAATATCTGGTGCACATCCTCCAAAGTGAGTGTGATCTTTCAAATAGGTATACAAAATGTGTCTCTCACATGGTGTCGTATCTCAAATAGTGCCAACATTAAACTCATGGCACTGTGGATATACCTATAGTGACACATCCCACATAATCTAACCAATTTTAAGTAATCCCAATCATCAACCAACAATAAAGATCAGACATCATCATATATCTTTGAGACATTTTCGTGTGTGGTCAATCTCTTCTGAGTCTACATCTAATAATAAAACAAAAAAAATCAATCTCAATCCACCAATAATTGATCAAAAATAAAAAATATTTATAATTTCCAGCAAATCTAGTCAAATCATTCTTGATCGGATTAAAATAATCGATGACCCATAAATATCTAGAAATTTCATATGAAATTGTTTGTGGTTCCTTGGATGATTCCACTTTAAAAAAAACAAAAAAACAAAAAACAAAAAAAAACCTTAAATACATCACCTACCTCAACACGTGTCATCCTATGTCACCTCTGTACACTTCAAGCTTCCTCCAAATAAATAAAATTATAAAAAATAAGAAATTAAGTTTTTTTGTTATATTATTATAATCAAGTAACAATGACCAAATGAGCCTCCAAATCAACTATTTATATTGAAATAAATCCTCCCACGCGATCATCGGTGATATATGTCAAATCTCTAACAAATCCCTCCTTTTGATCCAAAACATCATTAAATGTCCTCAAAGCCTCGTCAAATCATCATTTTCATAATTCCTTTCTAGAATTACACATTTTCAAACATGTTATTCCTTTGTGGGGCTCTGATACCCTTTAAAATCAAAGAATCATTCAATCTGTATCAATCTTACCTTTACCAAATCCATTTTAGAAATTACAATAATGAGGACAATCATTTCCCTTGCTACCAGTAAGACATATGTCTATAGGACGCAAACCCATTGGTTCCTCTATCACTTGAATTCCTTACTACATAAGCCCACCTTTGTGGCAATATCCTTTATCAATCTTGAATCTCCTAATTAATTGTGGATACCATAAACCTTTAGGATATTTTCCGATAGCTTCTTCTTATGACTCATAAGTCTATAGGCTACAAAACAGATGGTTCCCCTATAACTTAAATATCTACTTGCACAAGTCAACCTTTATGGAACTTTGTTTTCATTCCTATTCTTGGGTCATCTTAAATAAAAACATACCATCATATAAACCTACCGCATCCAACAACCTTTTCAAACTCGTGATCATTTCACTTCGTCGCAATAACCCATAGTTAACGGTGACCACCTATCAAACACAAAGTCGGTCACTTCACTAGTTTTTGTCCACTAGCTTATCCATCATAAACAACTTGTAAAAAGGGGAAAATGTAGAAATTTGTTTCCTTTTTACACCCCTAACACCCTCATTTTAAAATCCCTAAACCTAGCTTATTATCCTAAACCATCACTCCACCCCTGTAAAATCATGTGTTTACCCCACTGTAAAACCTATTTACCTATCGTAAACCTCCATAACCACCATTAACCTATCTAAACCCATTTTTTATCTTTGTCACCCAACCTTTTAACCTCCCAAAAACTTCGTTAACTATTTAAAATCAAAAGAAAAGTAAAAATAATAATTTCAAAGTGGTCAAAACCACTTCTAAGCAAGTTTCCCCACATTTCCAGGATCGTTGGTGATCCTAATAGAATCACCAACGATTATAAACAGATCAAAAAACCTATATGAAAGTTATACTCAACCATTCTTAATGAATATTTTCTATATTTAAGATAAAGGAGATACCATTGTGAGCATCCAAACACTTCCAACACATCAATTGATCTCTTGGAGCATCCAAAAAACTCTGTAAGGATTTTGAAGCTCTGTATACTTATTTACACAATCAAAATTAAGTATCGATATCCAAATTACCTTCTAAGTTCTTTAAGCATTATTTATCAGTAAAAATTAACCATTTATTTTAATCATTTTGTATCGAATATGCATTCTTTCAAAGAATTCATCGTTTATTAGTAATATCAAATGATTCTATCATAATAGCTAATAATTACATTCATTTTGTCATTTTAATCACATCTACATATTTTCAGTCATTTCAACACTTTTTTTTGTCTAATGATTATGTTTTCAAGATGTTTCTCCCTGTAGATGACTTTACTTGGTAAATAAAATCCTATTACTAGTATCTATAATATTTTGATTGTGCAACAACCCTTCTTCAGGGAACAATTTGACCATTTTCATGAACTCAGACTTTGTGCCATTTCTTTAGAACCTAAAATCAAAGGCATCAAAGCACAACTTCAAATCATATAAGAAGAACTAAACGTTACTGATCAGTTACAGTTCAATCACTTCCTCAACTTTGAGATCATTGTAGTCCTCACCCAGAAAACCTACTATGCAAAACAAGATCTCTCTATTCCCCTAGAATTTTAATCATTCATTGTATTGTCAATTATCATTTTATCATCATTATCACTCAACTACGAAAATGAGTTGATACCCTTTGAGGAATCTTGTTGATATCTGGGACCATTCTTTTTGAAAACAAGTCGTCAAATATTTATATAATTGTTATGGTGTTAATGTCAAGTGGGGATACCATTTGGTGGACAACCACTTAAAAAATCCCTTTTCTTAAAGATTATTTTAAATAATCTTAGTCGATCTTCATAGATAAAAGATTAGAAAGGTATAACCTTCCACCTATCCTATATAAATAGGATGATCCCTCACAAGATGGGTAATCTTGGTCAACTATTTCTCAGATAATGAGATAATAGACCATTTTGATCTAATCTTAAGCTACTTATGTGAGTTGTTTAATAGAAAGACAAAATTCTACTATTGTTTACTATGAGACCGAGGAGTGAAGTGGAAGATTTGGGTTAAACTATTGAATTCTTAATACAAACAACCTTTTTTAGTGGAGTTTTTTCCTTTTTCTTTCTCCACTTATATTTGGTGTTATCTGTGTCATTACTTTCTTGTTATTTAATTTGTACTTTTTATCATGAAGATCTGTAATCTGCAATCATTAATAAGATAATTATGTGTTTTATATAACTGCACAAAATAATCCATAATCTTCAGCATTTATATGTGAATCTATAATTTGCTAATTATACATTCCATTCAAATTATAATATGGTATTAAAGATGGTGGTTATGTGTGTGCAATATTGATGTTGTACCTTTTAATTTGAAGAGATGAAGAAACTTTAAGTTTATTTACGGATCTGAGAAACCCTAGAAATTCTGCAGTCATCTTCAAGCTAACCAAGTTTAAATTTCCTATTCCTTCCTAAATATTTTTTGAAATATAGGTAAAATATTGGCTAAATGGCTGTTTAGATTATGTTTGAGCTTTTGTATGCTTAGATATTTACTTATTAATCTTGTTTCAATTGTTTATTATTTAAATTATGTTTTCTGTGAGCTTATTTTCAGTTTCGTGCCATTTATAGCCATTAGGGTTATTTGTGTCTCTGCATCCAAAAGGATTTCCCTAGATATAGTTAGTTCATGCATTTAAATATGCCCGACTTTTTTTTCATGAGATCTGATTTTTTGAAGCCCAATCAAATAATTTTAGGCCCTTTGGATTTGCTTTGTCATTTTTTATTAAAATCCTATCGGTTTTACAAAGCTTGGACCGATGAAATTTCTCCAAATAGCTTCACTTTCCTTTTTTTCATGTTTACAAAGCCATATCCACTCTTAGAATTCCAAGTGGCTTCGAATTGTCAGTTTTCTTGTTAGATCTATAATTTTTTGTAAAGTTTTGTCTTTGTGATGCTTAGACCAATCATTTTGTGTCATATGGCTTTGATCTATTAGTATTTTTTGAAATTTTTTTGTTTCTACAAAGTTTTTTTCACTACGAAGCTTGAGCCAATTATTTTTCTCTAGCTAGCTTCATTTTATCAATCTTCTAAATAGACATTTCTATTTTTATGAAGCCCAACCCAATAAAATGGTTCCATCTTGCTTCACTTTTTTATTCATATTGTTTTTCTAATTGTCAATTGCTAGATGATAGCCAATAAGGGCTTTACGCGTGTCTTCACATTATCTAACCTTATTTTAGCGTGTTTTTGTCCTTCCAAAATATGAGCCAATAGAAATGATCCATATTTCACATTTGTCAGTATTTTCATTTTTGGAAGTGTTTAACTAATTATAATTTTCCACCTTTTCATATTTGTCAGTGTGTGTCATTCTTACAAAAAGTGAGCCATTTAAAAGGCTCCAGGTGTCTTCAGTTTTCTTTAGTCATTTTGTTTGCACTACAAAGTTTAAATGAATAAAATTTGAACATGTAAATATTTTTTACATTTGTCAACCTCTGTCATTTGTGACGTGTAAGCCATTTAAAAGCATGCAAGTATCTTCTTTCTGGCTTAGTCTTTGTCATATTTATGAAGCACGAACCAATTTTTTGTTGAAAAGTAAATTAATCTTTTAATTATGTCATTCTTTGCAAGTGTCTGGGTGTCATATTTTTATTTTTCCTAGCCACTTAGATTGTGACATCTATCATTTTTTATTTTTGACCTGAACTTTATTTTAAGTTTAGTTTATTTTGGGGACTTTAAGACCACTCAAAGCAACCTATTTAAGGTTTGGTGGAAATCCGTAAAGTGTGAATTCTTTAGCCATTAAAGTTTTGACAAGTGGATCTGTTTGACTCAGACCTTGATTTCACATTGTGTCAAAGTTCAAAGAACCGATCTAGTTAATTTAAGATGTATGTATACGGTTCTTTTTTAATTAGTTGTATTTTGATTTATTAGCTGCATTGCAAAATGTGAGCTAATTGAAAAGAAACACATGTTTATGTTTTTTGGTGTTGTTAGTTTTGTCATAGTTTTTTGATGTTTGTTTACTTTATTTATTGTCACGGTCCTGAAAAGGCAATGAACTAAATTTTTAAAGATTTTACATCCACCCTAGGATCTATTTTAAAGTCGACACATGCCCCTTTTGGTATTGGTGATCTATGCCACATGTCACTCCCTACCTCGGCTGTTGTTTAACTTGTTCTTATTTGTTAAGTAGCTCGTCTTGAGCTCGTATAGCTCACCCCATCAAGTTGTTAAATAACTTTTCAAGCTCTTGTAGCTCGACTCCAACTAAAATTTGTTAAATTGATGTTGATCTCAATCAAAGCTAGTCTTTTTTTTATTAAATTTGAGTTTTTTTCATTTCGTATAGCTATTAAAAAGATATGTACCTAGTTTTTTTCTTCAATTTGTCTCCATTTGTCATCTGAGCATTAGAAATGGCTAGTTATACTAGTTTTTCATTTGAAAAGTATCAATATATGAATGGAATAAACTATAACATTTGGAGAGTGCATTTAAAATATTTTTTTATGGCTAGAAAGATCTAGGATCTTGTGACTGGTATAGAAAAATGTCCCATAGGGATACAAGCTACACCTAAAAACCTTAGTTCTTTTTCTCAGAGATCTCAAGAAGCTCTCTCCATCCTATTGCAAATCATTAGAGATGAATTCTTAATGCATATAAGTCATATTGAATCACCTGCAGATGCATGGAAGCAATTAGAAACCATGAATGAAGGTACTAGGTTGTCTAAGATCAGTAAACTTATTTTAGAGCTATTTAAAAAACCCATGAAGGGGGTTGAGGAAATAATAAATTACCTAGCTAAATTTAAGGACATTAAATCTCAATTGGATGGTTGTAACTATGAACTATTTAAGGATAAACTAGTATATTTCATTAAATAGATCAATAGACATGAATTTTTTAGAAATTCTATCTCTATTCTTAACTCTAAGTATCAGAATGAGAATGATCTACCTAACTTAGATACTTTGTCTTCACTGTTAATTCAAGGATAATGAGTAATGGAGAATTTTTATTCAAAAGAGACTACTTCTCAAGCCTTGTTCTCTCATAATCATAAGTCTACTCATGATAAAAATAACAACAATCATGATCAGAAGTCTAATATCATATCTAGATTTACATCATATCCTAAGACTAATTCTAGTAAGAACTATCATAACTTTAAAGTCCAATTTAATGGAACTTGTAATAAGTGTGGAAAAATTGGGCATAAATAATCTTATTGTAGAGTAAAGATTAAAAACTCAGCTAAGAATGCTAAGAACAACCGGCCTAACAATCATAAGAAAAATCAAGCAAATGTGAATGAGGAGTTTATTTCCTTGTATACTTCCCTTTTAACTTCAAATGATGATGAATTAATTCTTGATAGTGGTGCCTCCAGGAACATGACTGGTACACCTGTTATCCTCTCATATGTAGTTAATATGAGGAAAATATCTATCTAGGAGATAAATCAATCATTACATCTAAATTTTTTGGTAATGTTTAGCTATCAAATAGTGTAATTAGGAATGTCTTGTATGTTCCTCATCTAAAAAAGAATATTTTTTCTTGCTCTCAGCTAACTAAAGAAAACTATAAAGTTTCTTTTATACAAGATAAGTTGTGTATAAAATTAAACTTTAGTATTATTATTGCTTTTGGTATTCAGAAAAATGGCTTATATATCTTTGACAGTTTTGTGTCTAAGTCTTATTTTTCGTCCTCTTATAAGAATGATATTTAAGATTTTAATTAAAATGTTAGTTTTTTCTTTGATTAAAAACATGAAATTATTATTCATCTAAACCCTAAAATATCTGAGGGAGTTTTTTGAAGTTTAAGGTTTTACATCAAAATTTCTATTATGTTTCTAAGAGGCCTTCTTGATCTAAGTATTCAAGAGAGTAATATCTTAAACCATAATCATATATATCAATACAGGTAAGTTATGTTGATTCATGAAGAATTTTTATAGTTTCATGATAATAATAAGACATCATGAACCCCTATAATGACTAATTAAGAAATTCTAAACAAATTTCTTGTCACAAAGAAATAAAGGATTACCATAGAGGTAGAATAGAAGTTGATATCATAGTTTGTAATAAATAAAGTGCATTTTTACATCATGAATGTTGTACGTAGAGGTTACAAAAAATATGTGTATATTCTTGAGGATTTTCTTTATAATTCTGCCTTTCTACCTTCCTCTGAATATCCTAAAAAAGAAAATGTTCTATAATTTTTTTTCAGTTTCCTTAAGATTTAATGGATGTAGATGTTAAGGGGGACATATTTTAATCCTTTACTGTGACTAGCATTCATGTGTCAGGATATTTCATGAGCATGGTTTCTCTAACTATTTTATTTTATAATGATTTTTTTGTCAAAACATTCATGATCTTTTAGTAGTAACAAGAATACAATTCTTAGAATCAAGAGAAGTAAAGCAATGTATTTTATTGTTAAATCATGGTTTTTGGCATAAAAATATGATCATATATGACATGTATAGACTTCAAAAGGGTTCTTACATTTTCATTTTTCAAAGGAAAATTCACATAAATCCATGAATTTGTCCATTGTTAAATGGACATCGGTTTCAGTGAATGCTTTATTATTCTCGAATAATCTGATTTTTTTTTTGATGTGTTATGTATCAAGTTTGATCTCATTATGTAAAGAATTAGAATATGAAGAAACACATATGTTGTTAAATCATTTTATGTGATTAGTAAAATATTATTATATGTTTATCAAATGACACTTGGGGACTCTTTTGTGTTTGTACTAGAGACGTCCAATACTGGTTGCATCTAATACATATTTTAGTAGTATACTATTTTGAATTTTTTTCATCATATTTTTAATGTAACATCGTTAGTTGTTAGGCATACTATTATGATAATTGTTATGCATATTATGTTGTCTATCATGACTCTAATCATGTTGATGTTGTGTTGGATATACAACTGGATTTATGGTCAAGTATTGATGCAACTGTCATCATTTGAAGTAGGAAATAGTCTATGTAGTTGTCAATTGTTTTCCTCTATGTGAAGGCTATATTTTTCTTGATAAAGAATCCAGTTTAACCTTAGAAATTATGTTGCATATATCTTCCCCGATCCATTGTGTGTTGGGAAATACTATAAGTTTTGTGCCTTGTTGGGCCTATCAGAGTGAATAACCCCTCACATATTTAAAAATGATCTTGCACATGTCAATAATTTCTTGTTTCAAAAAAATAATCAAGTCTTTCTATGTTTGGTAGAGCTAGGGGATAAATTTTCCTTGGATATTGATCATTCCTTCCCTACTAGCATGATTTGGGGGGTAGAAAATAGAATATCCTCCTTTTAGAAACAATTAAGGATATATTAAACCATGAGAATGCGTCAAAATTGGCACAACCTGATGATCACAATGAGGAAGTAATAACCTCTAAAATTAGGGATGACGGTCATATACCCTTTATTGTAATTAACCATGAAGTTATAACAAATGGTTAAGAACCCCAACCAGAACCAAACAATGAAAATGTCATCGTGTAATAACAATTACAAAATCTTAGTCTCCAAATGGTCAAACTAGCTAGGCATATCCATATAGCTATGGATAGGGTTGCTCCAAATGAGAAACCTAAAGTGACATATGTTTATGAATTTCCTTACATAGAGTTAGACATAGAGTTGGAAATTGAACTTAAATCATAGGACCTCACCTCTCGTGTCAACCCTGATACAATTTAGCCTCACACAAGTGATGCTTCCTCCTCCACTTCCCTATTTTCTACATGGGAATCCAAGTTGAAAATCCTTCCTACCGGTAGCAGAGAATATGACCTCCAAGATTTCCTTCTTGTATCAAAACTTTGTATCTCACCCGAAACATGTGGTAGGCCCAAATTTTAGTAGAAAATAACTCAAGAGCCTTGTAATAGCAATAAATTCACCCATGGTTGTCTCTTATAAGATTAAAAATTAAGTAGTACTTAGACATCGCATTCCCTTCCTGAAAATATTTCTCCTTGTTACCAATCCCCAGAATATGTCATCACTAATAAAATGATGTATGTTATGGGATAAAAAAATATAAGGGTGTGGCTCAAATGAACAAGGTGTATCGGTACCTCTTCTGGCACATGAAAAAATTAACAGACATGGAATTGTTATTCAACTATATGGAGCACAATCTCCCAAATTTGATGCCACCTCTTCTAAACCTGAGGATAGCTCTTCGAATTATGATAAGTAACCATAGTCCCTTTCTAGTGTCTAGAAAGATCTTACCTCCATGAACCGATTTTTTGAAACCACTATTTTAACTTTATCACCCTCCATTCATGAAATATTATTCATACACCCATCCCTTCTTGATTAGGACAGATAAAAAAACATACCAATTAATCTATCTCAAAATGATGATGCAATTAGAGAATTTATATGTTTATGCAATGGCATTCCTATCAAATATAATAAGATAGGATTCTCTATTAACCTAAATACATACATGTATTTTGGGGAGGAGGACGAGTTCAATGGTAAAAGAAAGGAGAAAGTGGAAAACATATAAAAAAAACAAAATCCAGGTTTTACAGTGAAAACCTCTTTGAGGCACTTACAAATAAATAAAATGAAAAATCAATCATAGATAATACAAGTAATCATTATATTAGTGAAAATCTCATTGAGATGTCAATAGAGGAAGAAATCAATATCCCTCCTAGACCTATGCATAAAACACTTATTTCACTAAATATGGACTTATTCTAGTCCGAGAAGAAAAAAAAAATTACCATTATTGGAATCCTAAACTACTTGTTTTGGATTATAAAATGTTAAATATTGGAATTATCTGGACTCCAATTACACATATTGGATTCCAATATCACATATTGGACTCCAATATCACATATATTGGAATCCCAAATCACATATATTGAAATCCAAAATCACATTTATTGGAATCCAAAACTTAAAATATTGGAATCAATTATACGGGCTAGCATCCCCTAGGCATTATGAAATAAAAATAACATGTATATGTTTTATACGGGAAAGTGACCACTAGGCATTATTTATGCTTTGTTATACACATAACATGTTTATGTTTTATATGGGATAATGGCCTCTAGGAATTATTTATGCTTTTTTATAAACATAAAATGTTTATGTTTTATACGGGCTAGCAAATGCTAAGAATTGTTTATTCTTTGTTATATACAGAACGTGTTTCTTTTTTATATGGTCTAGTGAACGCTACAACTTATTTATGAAATATTATGTACAGAACATCTTTTTATTTTCTATGGGATGAATGACAATAGGCATTATTTATGCTTTGTTATAAAAATAACAAGTCTCTATTTTATATGGGGTATCGGTCGCTAGGGATTATCAATTTTTTGTATTAACATTCTTAACAGTGTTTAAATATCTGTAAGATTAAACTATGATTATTTGAATAATTAAAATGCCTTGTTGATCTATAAACTCTTCAACTTTGGAATTATCCACAGAATCACAAAATAAATGTTGTTGTTCTACTTTCTATTAGAAAAATGACAGAGATAACTAGTGAATGAATTATGCTTATGCTTAGAATCCACAATTTTATGATAGGAAAAAATTTAAGCTCATAAACACGAACAAATCTTATCGTGGAAACCTCCAGAGGAGGAATAACTAGTCGGGAAGGGAAATTTCTCTTTCTTCCCACTTTTATTGGCACATTCAAAATAACAAGTACAAAATTTACAATAAGTATGAAAGATAAGTAGATAATATCTCACACTTCCTCGCAAATACTTGTTTTCTCTATCTCAACACTCTTTTCTTCTACAAAATATAGTTCCATCACTAAGAACTTCTTTCTCACTTGAATTCATGGTTCGATGATCCTACACTCTTATAAAAACATGTATTTATAGCATATCTCATGTCTTCCCATGCACTGGAGAATGGGAAAGTTCATGGAGGAGAAGAGACATGAACAACCTTCCAAATTTTGGGCCGTTCATTTTCATATTTTTGTTTTCTATACAAAAAGAGCCAAGACCACCACCCAAAGTAGATTGGTGGTCCTAGGACCACTGTTCTGGTTGGGTGGTGGTTATGTAACTGTCGCTCTGCATAGAGCGTCAGTCATGTTACTAAAAATACAGAGCCTTCATGTATTATTTTTTCTTCTTCGTGTTGACTAATTTGATGAAGAAGAGTCATTTTGGATCCCTATGGATCACACATCCCCTACTTAGGAGGATTTTGGTCCCAAAAAATATTAGTGGGGGAGTAGATGAGGAAATAATTCCCTCACTTTCTCCTTAGAGTACCATTGGGACTGCCTTGGTGTCTTTCCTTTCAATCCAATCTACCAAAACTCCTAGGGACCTCTCCTAGTCTCTCTAACCTTCTACTACAGCACTACATCCTCCTCTAATTCTCCTCATGATTCCAAGATGCAATCCTGAATGGAAGGTAACAATTGTAGTCCTTCATCTTCATCTAGCATAGATGGCTCATATAGGTACAAGTTATCACATTTTACTATAGAGTACATCCTCATAAATGATGGTAAATCAAGTTGAAAGGAATTTTCTCCAACCTCCTCCAATATGGTAAAGGGCCCATATTGTAGTCAATTGAGCTTCCTCACTTGACCTTGTAGTATCTCCTTGCTCAAGTAAATCCAAAATATATCTCCAACATGAAGTTTATGTTCCCTACTATGCTGATCATGCCTAGCTTTGTACTTGGCTTGAGATGGATTTGTCAGATCCTCTCAATAAATTTGTTTTCTCTAGTCACCTTTGTGTCTCGTCTCACCTCTTCATCCTGCTGCCCAACTGTTATGTCCAACAGATTTATAGGTATATATCCTAAACATTCTTAAAACGATGACTTCATATTGGATGTGTGTACTGCCCAGTTATAGGAATGATGAATGTAGGCTAAAGACTCATCCCAAGTCCTTGGATATTTTTTTATACCCTTTGATCAACTCTACCAAAGTCCTGTTTACCACCTCTATCTATCCATATGTCTGTGGATGGAAAGTTGTGCTCCTCTGTAACCTGGTATCAATATTGTGCCACAAATTAGTACAAAAATACCCCAAGAACCTAGAATCCCTGTAAAAAACAATAGACTTTGGCAGACCAAAATGCGCCCATACATTAGCACAGAAAATATCTACCGCCTCATGTGCTTTTACTATCTTTTCACATGCCATAAGAATACACATCTTACTAAATATATTAACAAAAACATATAGATATTCATGGCCATGTTTAGACATAGGTAATCCTCCTATAAAATCCATAGAAATGTCCTCCCACGGAAGAGTAGGTACAAGCAAAGGCATACACAAACCCTCCATCCAAATCTTAGGCTTGCTGGTACAACAAAGTTTACATCCACATATAAATTTTGATACTTCTTCTTGCATATTGGGACAATACACATACCTTTGCAAGTGGGCTAGGGTCTTACCAAAACCGAAATGTCCCACTACTTTTGAGGTATGTGCTTCCCTCATCAATAGAATTCTTTCTTCTTTTGGCACGCAAAGCTTCCCCCATCGGTAGAGTAGCATGTCCTTGAGATAACAATATTTAATCCATGTCCTTTCAGTCCCTTAGGACTACAATTGTTGAATTATCACCCCAAAGTCTCATTAATAGGCATATGCCTCTCCGTAAGCTTCCTTCATGAAGGGTTCAATCTGAGAGATAATGGCCAAATAGGA
This sequence comes from Taxus chinensis, assembly GCA_019776745.2. NCBI lineage: Eukaryota > Viridiplantae > Streptophyta > Pinopsida > Cupressales > Taxaceae > Taxus > Taxus chinensis. The sequence continues at coordinate 371,538,871 of CM034148.1, forward strand.
AAATGTTTCCTATGTGGGTGGCCTAGAAAACATGTTTTCCACCAAGTTTGTACTACCCTTCTTGTATTTGATCACCAGATGGAACTATTGAAGGAACCACGTCCACTTGTAGTGCCTTGCCTGCTACAATTTAGACTATGCTTGCAAATACTGGAGAGGTTTGTGGTCAGTGTGCACATTAGTTTCTTTACCCAACAAATAATGCTTCCATTTTTTAATTTCCTAAACTAGTGCATACATTTCCTTATCATATACTAAATATCCCTTAACTGCTGAAGTGAAAGTTTCAGAATGATAACATACAGGTTTACCTCCTTGAAGAAACATTATGCCCATGGCGTAATCACTTACATTTTTCTATACTTCAAAAGGCTGCTACAAATTAGGAAAAGCAAGTATTGGAGCATGACTAATATTGTATTTCAATAACTAAAAGGATTTTTCTTGTTCCTTACCCCATTCAAAACCCTTTCTCTTTGCCTCCACTGTGTGTAGAGGTGTTGCAATCACAGAGAAGCTCAGAATTAACTTCTGCATGTACTATACTACTCCCACAAAAATCCTAGTCTTTGTGGCTCCTGTTGGTTTTGGCCAATTAGTGATGGATTCCACCTTCTTTGGATCCACTCATAGCTTTCCTCCTCCAACCACATGCCAAAGATAGAAAAGTGACTATTTGGAAAATTCACATTTATTCATATTACAAAGCATCTATTTCTCCCTCAGAAATTGCAAGACTTGTAAATGAGTTATATTTTCTTCCCATGTGGCACTAAAAATCAAGATATTGTCTAGATATACAATAACACATGAATCTATGAAATCCCACAATACATCATTCATCAATCTCATAAATGTAGCGGGTGCATTGTATAACCCAAAAGGAAGTACTAACCATTCATATAAACCCTAATTTTTTTTAAGGCAGTCTTCCATATATCCTCCTCCTTCATTCTAACTTGGTGATAATCAGACTTGAGATCCAAATTCATGAAGAATTTATCATGTTGAAGCTGGTCCAAGAGATCATTTATGCAGGGAAGAGGATATCTATTAGTTATGGTGATCTTGTTCAAAGCGCGGTAGTCAATGCAAATTCTCCAATGACCATCCTTCTTTGGAACCATCACAATAGGAGAACTAGATGGTGAGGTGCTCGTATGTATCACTTCTTGGTATAGTAGTTCCTGGAGTTGTTTCGTTACTTCAGTACTCTCAAGCAAGGATTTCCTATACAACCTGATGTTGGGTAGAGGGGACTTTGGAAATAGCTGAATCTCATGCTCTACTTCCTGTTTTGGTGGTAACCCACTTGGAGCCTGAAATAATTCCTGAAAATACTAAATAATACTATCTAAATAATGCTTTCCTTGGTTAGAAATCTCTGAAAATTCTACCCCATCTTGTTTATTCCTTAATAAAAGTAAACAAAACTAATTATGATTTGTCTCAATAATTCATTTTTCTTGATTAGAAATCACCATAGTAACCCGTTTCTTACGCTGGTGTGCCTGGATGTTGTATCTAATCCCATCCTTAACGCATCTGTATTGGTTTTCCCTTCTCATAAATATAGCATCCATGATATACAAGTAAAGAATCTTGAATACAACATCAAAAGCATCAAGTGGAATACCATCAGCTTCCAAAACATTAATATACTGGGAATTTATCCCAAACTTGACATTACAATTTCTTGTTACCTAAATTTCAACACCCTTCTTCACCCAACCCAAACCATAAGGGTGTGGATTATCATAAGTCTCAAGACCAAATTCTTTACAACTGCTTCAAAAATCAAGTTATATTGAGAATTGGTATCAACCAAAGCATTTAACTTAGTTCTCTTGATCTGGATTTTGATCTGGAATAGTCTACTCATCTCCTCTTCCTAGATGTCCATGTTGGCGGCCGTGCATCCAATCCTTTCATCTACATCAGAGTCATATTCAATTTCCACCTCCCCTTCTATTTTTATAGTTTTCATGGACTTCTTTGAGTCCTTTGTTTGGTTCTTTGGATGTAATTCCGGATGCAAATTCCAACATTTAGCGTCAATATGACCATTGATATCACAATTCTTGCAAAAATTATTAGCATCTTTACAAGTATTCAAAGTAGTGGAACCTTTTTTTCCTTTTCCTTTCCACTTACCCTTGTTACTTGTTTGCCCATACTCATTTTTCTGTTGATTTTTTGACTACTTTTCCCTTGGCTCTGCTTCCCCTTGCTTATTTGCATCATCTATGTAGTATAGTTACACACACGCCTCATTAAGATCTTTGGGCTTGGTGGAGATGAATTTTCTTCGAAGGTGAGTGTGAAGTCCTCCTAAGTAATTAGTCAGAATATCCTCATCCTCCAATTCCATGTTTAGCAACATGGTCTGCCTCCTAAATTCCGTAGTATAGTCTTATACACTTTGGCCACTTCCTTGCCTAAAATAATTCCATTTAATCATTAGGTCATTCTTGTGGCCAATAGGATAGAAGTTAGCTCTAATTAATTGTTTAAATTCTTGCCAATATTTCACAATAGGACACTTCTTATTTTCACAAGTGGTCAGATGGGTTTCCCACCAAACCAAAGCATGTCCCTCAATTTTGAGATGTGCAAAGATGATTCTCTGTACCTCAGTGATAGTATGCATGCTAAAGTATAATTATAACTATTTTAACCATTTATCAAGAAACTCTGCATCTACTTATCCTTCAAATATTTTAATATCAACTTTCATCTCAACTTTAAAAGAGGTATGATCATATTTTACCTTTTCCCTTGCATTTTAATTCTCTTCTTCATGCTCTTCCCCATCAATTTCCTCATGGTGGCTGCTTCCTATGCCAAAATTTTCAACTAAGCCCCAAACCACTGAGTCTATGGAGTCTTGCTTGAGAAAATTTATCTTATCTAAATTATAAATCTCTTCTTACCTTCTAAACGTCCTATCCATCATGGTCTCCAGCATATCGATTCTATGGACCAAGTTCTCTTCCTCCATTTTTCCTCAAATTCTCTGTTTCCACTTCTTTGTAGAAATTTCTAGATTGCAAGGTAAAGCCTCTTCACCTTTATATCTTGTCACTATCATAAAAATCCAAGAATGAATACCACATTCCTCGATACTTGTTAGCTTTGATACCAAAATGATCTATAAACTCAACTTTGGAATTATCCACATAATCACAAAATAAATGTTGTTATTCTACTCTCTATTAGAAAATGATAGAGATATCTAGTGAATGAATTATGCTTATGCTTAGAATCCACAATTGCAGGAAAGGAAAGAATTTAAGCTAATAAACACCATCAAATTTTATCATGGAAACCTCTATAGGAGGAAAAATCAGTCAGGAAGGTAAATTTCTCTTTCTTCCCACTTTTATTGACCAATTCAAAATAACAAGTACAAAATTTTAAAAAAGTATGAAAGAGAAGTAGATAATATCTCACACTTCCTCCCAAATACTTGCTTTCTTTGTCTCAACACTCCTTTCTTCTAAAAAACATAGTTCCAACACTAAATTTTTTTTACTTACTTTCTTTCATGCTTCCATGATCCTATTCTCTTCTACAAACATGTATTTATAGCCTTTCTCATGTCTTCCATGCACTAGAGAATGGGAAAGGTCATGGCGGAGAAGAGACACAGACAACATTCCAAATTTTGGGTTGTTCATTTTCATATTTTAATTTTCTTTCCGAAAGAGCCAGGACTGCCACCCATAGTAGACCGACTATCCCAGAACCACCACCTTGTTTGTGTGGTGGTTCTATAACCACCACTCTACATAGAGTGGTGGTCATGTTACTAAAAAGACAGAACCTCCATGTATTATTTTTCCTTCTTCATGCTGATTGATTTGATAAATAAGAGTCATTTTGGATCCCTATGGATAACTTGTGGCCCAACGACTGTTGGGCTAATGAAATTCAAGAGATTTGAGACACTTCTAGGTTCATGCAATATGATGTGATTAAACCCTAGCATAACCAAATAATTACTAAAGATATTATGAAGAAATTATAAGAGGGTGACTATTTAGATTAGGAGAATGTAATTAGCTATAAGATCAATCCAAATATATTTATGTATTCAATTATAGATATGAAATAAATTTAAATTGCGTTACTAAAGATAGAAATGTAGAAAAAAAAAAATAATTGTTTGAATTTTATTGTAACATTATTTTCAAAGATCTGGGATCCCAAATTAACAAAATAAATCATATTGAAGCTCCAAAAATTGATCTCCCTCGAATTCAGTTTTTAATCAAATATCAGCCCGAACATATTCTCTTGTCCTCTAACAGTTGCAATAAATGCCACAATGTGGTGTTAAATTTGACGCCCATTCAGGCGTTTTTATCCCTAAAATAGTTATAAATCTTTGAAATAACTGTCACATATGACTTGCATATTTTAGATATGGCTGTCAATTTTTCTAGAGATTTATTTATATAATAATTATATTAAAAAATATTAAAAATAATTAAGTATATACAGTATAATTTAATATTTATTTTATGAACATTGTAAAAAAACTAGTTTACAATTTTTTAAGCACAAGTTTTTTTATAATTCACCACATAAGTTATTCAATCATACTGTCAGCTTATAATAAGTGAAAATATAAATCCTTCCAACTTGTATTTCTACAATATTGGCATACTATAATAGAGTTACGCAATAATTTCATAATAACATATGAATGCATATAATATTGACAATGTTAAGCAATACAATCATAACAACATTATGAAAAGATAAATATTAATTTAGAATTTTCTATCTCTAAATGTTTGATGCATTGTACCACATTCAATCCCTAAGATACTATTTGTGATATTTTTTTGTACAATCTTTTGCGTCTTATTTTCATCCCCACCATTAAGTTTTCAGGATGGTTTCCCTTTGCACCTAATGCAATACACAAAGTGTTTTTAGAACTGTATGAAATATTGTTTCTACTCCAAACCTTTTCTAGGCCTCTTATTGTTATTTCATCGACTATATTGCCAGGTTCCTTTCTCCAAGTGAGTCTTGGATACAATACAGTCGATATTTTTTTTCGAAGATGGCTGATATCTTTTTAAAATCAACATAAATGATGTTGTCGAACCAGAATCCCAGTTCACAGTATGGTGATAATAATTTAATAAATTGTAAAAGGCCACCTCGGAGGTTGAAAATTTTCATCCTTAACATGAATGACATATTCCTATTGTATGTTTTTTTATACCATATAGTAGGTTTTCCATATCGAAAATAAGAAAATAAATATTATCACTACCTGTAGGGAAGTAAACATTTTTTCCATCAGCTGCATATCAATTATACCCAATTGAAATAAACAACATTTTAGCTTATTGCTAACAGTTATTTATTGATATTGTGGCTTGGATTACACCACCTTTACATGCTACTGGGTCTGTTGATGCAAGAGCTATTTCAAATAAACATTCATCAATTCATAATCTATTTATCATTATTGAAAATGTGAGCATAATGTATTTCAAATAAACATTAATCAATTCATAAGTGATTTCATGTTGTGGAAAATGAAACCTTAAATAGATAAACATAGTGGTTTATGTGGTGATATGGTAATTATAATAACAATTATTATCTCTCTTATAACTCAAATTTTGTGGTCGTTGCACTATGCTTTTATTCGTCGAACCAATATTTGGCGGAAAATAGTCCCCAACTATTTATGATGATTTGTGACCACTAGGCTATGCCATCATTGGCCAAACTAATCTTAGTTAGACAACCTTTAATAAGGCTAGACAAGTGTTGTTTTACATACCTACGAAATGGATCAGGATGTATGTAGTTCTTTTTATGACGATGTTGAAGCCAAAACAATGTTTATTCAATGTAATTAGTTAGTATGCAGTACTAAATCAATGAAATATTGTAGGCAATATGCAGTTGATAATTATTGAGATATTGATGAATGTAAGGATTTTTAGTCTAACCATTACTGTATTAAATGTGGATGCATAGATTCCACTAAGATCTATACTTATTTTTTAAAAAATTATCATATCTTACAAATGGATTTCCTTAAAAAAATTCTTCTACTGTATGCCAAACATTTAAACTAATGTCTCTTAGTTATCGTTTCCTATAAATTTGTGGGCATTATAAATGATTTTTTTAAAAATCTATATGGCTAACATACTAGGTTGTGAGTGTTTATTCATGTTGGATACCTTTGCACCCTCCACGGTTACGTTCTTCAGTTCTTGGTTGTCTACATAATTATTTATTGTCTTATAAATTTATGGGGCTTATTAGTGGTTTTTTTTTTGTAAATTCACATGAATAACATAACTAGATATGATAGTGTACTCATGGTTGATGTTCCCATGTCCTCCATATCTATCATTTGAATTGTAAAAAACATAAACTTGTTAAAAGATTGAAAACCATGGTAATTTAAAATAGAGCTCAGTAAACATATTTATAATATGATTTAAGGTAAATCACCATGTTGAACAGGTTGGGTAGCATTAAGGTGAAATGGTTATACATCACCTTTTATATCTTTATGGTTTTATACATTAAAAATAAACGTATAAGTAGCATATATAGGTTAAAATCCATTAAATAAATCACTTTTTGAAGTTGTCTTGAGTGACGAACCTTTGTTCATATGAGAATAGTAATGTTTCAGAAACATTTCTTGACTATGTGTCTCAACAATAAAAATAAGATATAGCTTGGAATCTAGTAATGTGTGTGACACTGCCACTGCAAAGCATTAGTACAAGATAATCTATTGAAAAAAATTGAGTGAACATATCATTCCAAAACTCATATGATAATTTGCAAGGAAAAGTATGGATGTTTCATCATAGGTCAATTTCTCTTCCAGTTACAAATTTTTATGGGAGTTTTTTCATCTAATCCCTAGTGACCTATTCTTTATAATCATCATTAGTGTTGCAGTTGTACACACCATATATTATATACATAACACATTTTTTAAAAAATATCTCATTGTTATCGTAGAGTCTGTAGCATCCATCCAGAATTGATACTCCATTGTCTTTAACCTTTTCCATGTATATTTTTACTATGTCTCTTAATAATTTAGAATAACCAATTGGTATTAGAAAAATAATAATACAATCCATGACACTAGTTCAGATAACTATTAGAAGCTCCATTATTACATCAGAAGAAATATCGCTAGCCAAATTTCAAAAAATCAACGATCACACATTAAGCATTGAAAGGATTAGTTGAAGGAATAGCTGATAAAGTTGATGGAAGCTAAAATGGATATGCACATTTACAAGAAAAATTATCTTTCTTCAATCCTTGCTGGTATTTTTCCTTCCAATGACACCAAATAGTTGTCTAATATTGTTTGATCCTTGATGGGAAGAACTAATTCCACCTCATTATATTTTTTCCGTTTTACCATTTTTCCCCCTATATGGGAATTATATTTTATTTTTCCATTTCTCTCTTCACCCAACAGTACAAGAAACTGGTGGTAGTGTGATTCATACAATTTAAATTTTTCAATTACGTTGGATTTAGTGCAGGTTGTCTTGATATAATATTATCTAGATGTTTGTTTCTCGGATAATGTAGAAATTGTTCTCTCATGTTTTTGTCTCCTTTTATTCTTCTATAATAAGAATCAAATGTCTCTACTATTACACTAGCCTCAATAGATCTAGTTTATTTAGAATTCATTTTCAACCCATGTAATTTTTATTTAGATGGGTTTATCTCCAATTTAGTATATTTCCTCCTCAGCATAGTAAACATTTTGGCATGTTTTGGAGGTGAAAGAAATCCTTTTCTAACCAAGAAATGAAAAACAAAAGATGTTTTTTTCATTTCTATACAATTTTCTGAATATTGTAAATATACCATTTTGAATGTCTTCTACATTTTAACAACCAGAATTTCCAGAATATATTAGAATCGCTAAATTCCAACCATATTTTGAACATGAATATGGTCTATTATTTATGGAGGCATGCATTTCCCATTTTGTGAACAAATAAACATCCAACTCCATATCCAGAATAAGACACTTATTATTTTATAAGTCAATGTGTTCCACCTTGACATGTAATGTCCCAAAATCAATAACTTCTAATGATAGAACAATACCAACTTCCTTGTGATTTTAAACTATAACAAAAAACTACCATAGGTCGACGTGGTAGTTTTTTAGGGGAATGGATTTCCACAATCCATTCCTCATCTCTTTTCTTCCCCAAAATACTGCCTGCGATGAATGGAATTATTATGAATGGATAGCAAACAATGAAATACATCTGACCTATAAGTAGAGTAAAATAAATTAATAATTCTGGTCATTTCTTAAATTTAAAAAAAAAAATCTCACATTGTGTGACAAGGAAATTAAATACTTCCATAACAGTCACCAAACTCTAGAGTTCTTTACTTTGTATCATAAGAGATTAATTAACTTAATTATTAGTGACCGCTAATCTTCAATTGAACAACTTATGTATCATTCAAGTGGTTACAATAATTCATATTTTGTGGATCAAATCAATAATAAAATAATTTTCATAAAATTCTGAAATCGAATTATGATGCATTAAAAGATACAAAACTATTTACACCTTTTGAAAGGATCACATATGAGTTTGACAAGTTATACCAATCCATAGATGGCATGATAAGAACCTTAAAAAATATACACTTTAATGGAAGATAGACCTCTAGTCAACATATAAAATAACAACCTAAAACATTTCTTTATCCATTTAAACCTATTTAATGGAAAATCATAGAAGACATTAAGATCTAATATTTGGTATTTCAAAGAGATTTTTTGAGAAACAAATCACAATAAGAGAGTTTTAAGAAGTTTAGATATTTTTGTTTTAGAAGACGATGTGATTTATGTGTATATTGGTCATATTGTAGTATTGAGGATTAAATGTTTGTAACAGGACTAAGGAAGATATTTATAGGATAGATTTCAGAAGATCTAATGTTTGGTATTTTGAGGAGAGTATTTGAGAAACAAATCACGTCAACGGAGTTAGTGATATATTTTGTTATATAAGCCAATGTGAAATATATGTATATCAGACATAATTTATTTATTATGTTTAAATGTCTATAACTATTCTAAGTACGATATTTTAAGCATAACACTTGGTGGGTTTTTCCACAACAAGATATTAAAAAAAATGGGAAGGATTACACTTTTCCTAAATGTAAGTATGACCCTCTTAACAATATCCATTTTCGTGGAAATAATTCTCTCTATAAGGTCATGGTGGGTTATACCTATTTGAGAAAAGATTTTATTATTAACAATGTTTTTTGAGTACCACTAAAATAATGGGCTATTCTCTCTTACTCTAACTATAAGGTATATTTACAATACTAACTGAAGAAAAATATTTGAAATTGTTCAAACTTATGTTAATGCATTTAGAGTGCCAGTCTTCTTAGGATGAAAACATTTACTATTTGATACATTGTATCCATTAAGGATAAAAAGCAATAAGAATTTAAAAACAGAGATAAAATAACAAATGACAACCTATTTTAGTGGAAGCTAGGGCCATACCATTTCATCTTATCATTGTAGTCATTGTATGTACACTTTTATCTTGATAGTGATTTTCATTTATTATAATTGTATCATATTTTATAGACTATCCATGGAGGAAACAAATGCTACACTAAAATTACTCGATAGGGATCAAGACATATGTATTGTCAATAAAATAATTTTTTTGTAACATATAATTCAGAACTTTTCATGTAGGAAATTTTTTTTACGTAACATTTAGTTTAATTACTTATCAAAAGTAATGGCACAACAGACGTTAGTTTCAGAAATTTCTTAATTATAAACTTTTGATAAAATAATAAATCACAACCTAGATGAGAAAACACGAGGCTCCTATTATTACAATCATTATAAACACTATGTGTACAATTTTGGACCTCTAGTTCTTTCCATTAATTATAATTGTATCATGTTGAGTGGAATGTACCTGATGGAGAAAATAATTGCACTACATACCATCTAGAGGGATCAATCCTTACGTATTTCCCATAATGTATATTATTTGAAACACATAATTCACATCAAATCTTATGGGATAAAATTATTAGTGAAAGCTAAACAAATTTTTCTTATCAAAAGTAACGGCATAGCGGACGTTAGGATCAACAGTTTCATAATTTGAAAATAGTGATAAAATAAAAGATCATGATCTATTTTAGTAGTCACTAAGCTCCCACCATTACTGCTAGTCATTATAAATTTTATATGTAAAACTTTATATTGCTACTGTGTTTTCATTTATTCTAATTGTATCATATTGTTTGTGTCATCCTAACGGATCCAAGTGTTGTACTACGAACCATAAAGAAGGATCATGAATTATGTAGTTCTCAAAAGAAGTGTTATTTGCAATATATAATTCACATCTATTTGTACGAGAAAAAATGCTTAGTAATTGCTAAGATTCTATATGTATTGAATGGAATGATCAAAGGACTGCTAGGATCAACTGTTTCTTATTTCAACACTATGTGCACATTTTTTGAATGATAATGTTATCCATTTATTTTAATTGAACCATATTCACTAGGATATGTGTGCGAAAGAGAAATTCTTGCATTACATATCCTCGAAATGGATTGATGCATATTATGTGTTTCCCATAGGCTCAAAATTTTCTTATTTATGAAAATATCCATAAAATAAAAAATCATGGTATAGCTTAGTGGCTAATAGGCTCATACATACCTATTCTCATTATAAAAACCATCTTTGCAGTTTTTGATCACTAGTCTTAGTATGCAGTTCCCATAAGACACATGATTTTTAACTCACATTTCACATTGTTTCCTATCAAAGAAAATGCTTAACGACTGCTAAGCTCCTTTACTTATTGACAGAAACAACATATTAGGCCCTAGGCTCAAAAGTTTCTTATTTTTAAAATAGGCATAAAATAACAAATCATGGTATAGCTTAGCAGCCGCTAGGCTCCTACCTTTACCTCTTATCATTATAAAAATTGTCTGTAAAGTTTTGGATTGCTAGCCTTAGTATGGAGTTGTCATAAGATACATTGTATTTAACAAATATTTCACATCGTTCCTAATGAATAAAATTCCCAACACCTGCTAAGCTCCTTTACTTATTGATAAAAATGTCATATCAGGCCCTAGGCTAAAAAGTTTATTATTTTGAAAATGGCCATAAAATAGCAGATCATGTTATAGCTTAGCAGTCGTTCGGATCCTACCTTTACCTCTTCTCATTATAAACACTATCTATAAATTTTTGGATTGTTAGCATTATTATGTAGTTCCCATAAGATACATAGTTTTCAACTAATATTTCACATTGTTCTCTATCAAAGAAAATTCTTAGCGAACGCTAATCTCCTTTACTTATTGATAGAAATGACATATCAGATCCTAGGCTAAAAATTTTCTTTTTTTGAAAATAACCACAAAATAACAAATCAATTTTTAACTTAGCAGCCACTAGGCTCCTTCCTTTACTTCTTCTCATTATAAACATGATTTGTAAATTTTTAGATCAATAGCCTTAGGATGTAGTTTCCATAAGATACATGGTTTTCAACACGTATTTCAAATCATTTCCTAACAAAGAAAATGCTTGGCGTCCGCTAAGATCCTTTACTTATCAACATAAATGACATATCATACCATAGGCTCAAATTTTCTTAGTTTGAAAATAGCCATACAATAACACTATCTGTACAATATTGAATCGCTAGCCTTATTATGTATACAAAATATCTTAATCGAACTTGCCACATGGCTCATTTTAATTGGAGAATTAATTTAAATTAATGCACACTATATCTGACAATGTAGAAATTGATTTTGATAAAAAAAATGAAATGTAAATGTCTGTATATTATTCTTTTAAACTTCCAAACTATGTTTAGCATTTATTTCTTCTATTGTCTTATAAAATATAGTTTTACTATGCATGTTTTAATATATATTATGTAAGATATTTGTTATTATGTTTATATTATTATAGGATATAGACAATGAAAATTTGCATTGTTTTTAATTCATGTCTAGTTTTAATTTTTAAACCATTGAAAAAAAAAATTTAAAAAGAAATTTTAATTCCCTCACATTTTTGGATATTTGAAATTTCAATAGCCCTCCCTTTTGATTTAAAAGGAGGAAGTGTAATTTTTTTAATTTTTGTATCTTGCTCTTTTTCTATTTTTGAAATTTATTTCATTGAGCATGCTAAAAAAATTATTAAATACCTCAAACAAATGTTGATTAGGGTTTCTGAGTTTTTTCATCATGCAGAAAAGCATGTCTTAAAAATAAAAAATGCATGTAGGTCGTAGATTGCAGGCTTGAGTGTTAAAATGCCAGTTTTTTTTTCATTCAATCGCAATCTTTTATATAGATAAGCAACAAAAAATAAACACAAAAAGGCTGCACAAAAAGGACGCACATGAAAGAGGCAAGAAACAGAGGTTACAAATAGAATCTTGTATATTTTTTGATTGAGGTAGCAAATGGAGGTTTCACTTACCACATAAAGCACAAAATAATCCTATATGTTAATAAATCAGGTATTTATAGTAAAGGTATACCTCTTTTTTATCTCAAGCTCTATTAGATTCTATGTAGTTGATTGGTTCTAGTGTTTTGCATGGAATTCAAATTGTGATCCACATCAACCCTGTTTTATCCTACTAAATTGTGCTACACAGTTAGGCCTTCTTTTCTATTTGATTTTGATCTCCATTCAAAACTACCTTTCTCTTCATGAAAATAATTTTTTTGTGCTTTAAGGAAAGAAAATTTAACCCCTTTTTTTCTCTTAAATTTATCTATATTTAACTCTTTCCCATTTCTACCATTCTATGTTTCTCTTTGGGTATTTTTGTTTTGAATTTTTCGTTCTTGTTCATGGAATTTTTCTTAAGGATAATGATATCTTGTGGCACAGTCACTTTTTTTAAAATTTTATTTTGGTTTTGAGAAGTAAAATAGATTAATGTTGGTTTTAAAGATGATGCAAAAAAATGCGGCTAATTAATTCATATTACATTTTTTACATGGTTTCCGTTTAGACATTTTAGGAAAATATATAAGGTTAAAATTTTACTCTAAAACTATAAAACCATCTTAAGAATTTAATTGTATGATAATTATTTCCAATTATATATGTGTTTCCATGTAGAGTTAACCAAATGTAATGTCTTCAAAAAAATTATGTTTTGTACATTGGAAGTTAAACACATTATACATGCGTTAATATTATTAAATATAATATTAATCACTATGTATTTAATAATTAATATATTATTTATTTTTTACCTGCTAATCTATGCCAAAAATTCACATAGTATTGAGGTAGCCACGATATAATTCTTTCTTTCAACAACCTATTTACTAAAGCCAAATTTTATTTCAAATTACTTACAAGATTCTACATCTATATTTATATATCCATTATATAAATTCTGGATTTATTTGTTATCTTTTATATATTTTTAATATCATTTCTCTTATATGAATAAAATATACCATGGAAAAATTTGTCTACCCTAGCATCCACCATGCTATAATTCTTATTTTAAAAAATATTCGCTTACCATGGCTCCTCGCAGATTAGTTTTTTTATATAGACAACACAATGTTTTTGGTCTTAGCGATCGATTGTGTTCTTTGCCTGCAGTTATATTCGCAAAGATTAAAAATTTACATTTATAAAACAACTTCATTATAAACATGATATATTTACCTTTAAGAATAAATTAGCGGATGCTAGGAGGTAACGAGTAGATGGTGTCATATGTAAAAACTTGTTTTATAAATTCTCAGTCACAATTCCAAGTTTCTATAATTTTCATAAATGTAAAATAATTCTACCAAAATATCATTAAAAATAAAGAAATCTACATGTATTCCTGTATAACATATTAAAGATATGATTTTACACATATATTTATGTATCCATTAAATAAATGTCAGATTTAGTTTCTATCATTTATAGCTTTTCAATATGATTTCTCTTGTATGAATACACTCTACATGAACAAATTTGTGTACGATAACGCCCACTAGGCTAAAATTATTATTTAGAGAAACCATTTATTTACCTCTTATGGTCTCGCGAAGAAGGTTTTTTTTATATAGGAAACACATTGTTATTTGGTATTAACATTCACTTTTTTTGTTTTTCTGATGTTATATATGCAAAGATTAAGAATTTAGATTTATAACATAGCTTCATTATGAACATGATATATTTACCTTATAAATAGATTATCGGTCACTAGGGTGCAATGAGTAGATCACATCATATTTAAAAACTTATTTTATAACTTCTAGGTCACTTGTCCAAGTTTATTTTCTTGTCATAAATGTAAAATATTCTGCCAAAATCTCATAAGAAATAGAGAAATATATATGTATACTTGTGTAATAAAAAAATACATGATTATAAACGTATATTTATGTATTCATTATATCAACTCCAGATATATTTGTTATTTTTTATTAGATAAGGTAAAAAATCATATTTTGAAGGGATCGGGAACCCTGTACAAACCGATAGATAGGCATCAAGGAACAAAGTTGAAACCAACAAGGAAAAAGGTCGAGCCAGGCCTAAAGAAGAAACAAATAGATAAACCAAAACCCAAAAAGAGGAAGCACCAAAAGAAGAGAGGACTCTTAAGTAGGAAGAAAAAGAAGCTTGGCCTCCCACAAGGAGAAAACCTGACAACCTTGGTGAATCCCTCTTTGAGACCTAAGGCTCACCTTTGTATTTTAACTTGCATATTTTCCTTTCTTTTTGTTGTTTACCACCTTCAACCATCGCCTACATTAGGATCCACATTCTCATCTGGGTGGATAGATAGTCGTATTTTAAGAAAAACCTTGCTAAAAGTATTTTGATTCTACTTGAGACTCGGAGATCAGGGTGAGGAGGTGTCACCCTTACCCACCATATTATTTCATAACTTAGCTAAACTAGTGGGCGAAGGAGCATCCACACACAAATGTTCCTCCATTTCAACCTTAAGACTAATTGAAACATTTTCAGAATCATTGTCCTCAAATCCATAGACCACAAGATTGTCCAGATTAAAATCCTTTCACCATGAAACCCTTCCTTTAATTTGTTTTTTAATCATTTGACAATCAGCAGCCAGATGTCCCAGAGAAAAGCAAGATCTGCATCTAAATAGGAACCCTTCAAAATCTAAATTTTGAGTCCATATCGAGTCCTTGACAGAGAGTTCCATAGTGGTTGGAAAGTCAACAGTAATGTACATATCCACCAAAATTCAAGCATATGTGATTTGATCAAAGGAATCAATTTTGGGATCAATAGTAAGGAATTTACCCAATGTGTCACCCATAGCTCTGAAACACTCCTCACTCCAGAAGTGTAGGGGCAGATAAGGTAACCTAACCCATACTAGTATGGTATTAAATGTTTCAAATAAAGGATTAAACTGAGGAAACCATGGTTTCATGAGAAGGAGATGTGATTTGAAATCCCAAATTTTCCCAAAAATGATATCCTTATCAGAGGAGCTGTCAAAAACTACAACAAAAATGCCATGGGTAGAAGGATAAATATTAACTTTACCTTCAATGAGGGGGCGCCATTATTCAAAAATACAACTATGCAGGTTAGGGAGCCCAGGGAAACCATTACTAAACCTACAAATCAGGCCCCTAATTTGAAAATAATCAATAGTCTCAGACACCTCTTCTCCAAAGGACACCTTAGGAGTTTGTTTAGCATAGGCCATGGGTTTTATGGGAGGACGAAACCCACTTTTGGCCGCATTTAGGAAGGATTTAGCACTAACCAAGCCTCCCCTATTTGGTCTAATAGCAGCCCTACCGCCTCCTCCACCCACAAACCTGGCCTCACCAAGAATACCGTCGAAACCACCAGCGATATCCACGCCATCGCATGCAGCGTGGATTGAAGAACACAGGGCCGAAGAAGCCAAGGCAGGATTAGGGTCGTGATAAGGAGAGCCCAACCCACCAAAAATCCCCAAGGCACCTCCACCCCGACTGGGATTCACTGAAACTGTAAGACCAAACTCGATAAGAGAGGGAGACGACACCCCCTTCTCCAAAAATGCATGAAAACCACCACTGCCATCACCACCAACCTGCAAGAACCCACCCAGATGGCCAACCAGTCCAATCGAACCATCTATGGACTGTAGATTCACACTAGACCCTAGATCACTTGCCGCCGCACTAACGGAGCCAGAGTCATCAGCAGGGAAGCTAGGGTTAGGGCAGAGAATAGGAAAGGGGATGGGAAGGGGAATAGGGATGGGAGCCATATTCTTCTAAATTTTCATATATATAACAAATATAACTTACAGGGACAGGTAAGTTATATTTTTTATAACTTACCACTTTTCAATATGATTTCTCATGAATTAATACACTCTACATGAAAAATTGTTAGCAATATCTAATACATTGTTTAGTATTAGTAGTTATGCATACGTGGCAGTTAGGTGCTGTAACTGTTCTCCTTCCTGCAGGACTATTCTCCTTCATGAACCGTTTCAGCATTGTGATTATTGTGGTGCTTGTGACACATTGGAATACATTGAATAATATTTATTTGATCTCATGCTATCAATATGAATAACGATAAATCTTCTATGTTCTGCCATCATTGGTATCAGAGCGATTCTTTATGTCTTTGAACCTGGAAGCTTGGGAATACAACACAGTTTTGTTTACTCTCTCTTTGCGTGGTCTAGAACATATGCCTGTGACTTTCCTGTGGAGATCCTGAGCGTGTAATTCTGAATTACTGCTGCTGCGAGATCCCTTTTTTCCTGTTACTTAGTCATGTGGAGAGATTCATTGAGATAAAGACAAGGTTCTATGAGCCCACGTGAATTATCTGCTATATGAAATTGCAGTAGAAAAGGCTGCGTGAAAGAGACCAGCATGGAGATTATCAACCAACACGTGATCCTCTATCTTCTGTGTGGAAATTTCCCAATATTCTTTCTTTATTAAACACATGAAGGAAAAGGAGAAACGGGTTGGAGAACAAACAAGAAAGAGATTTCAAAGTGTGCAGGCGTGGAAGACTCAAACAGTTGAAATTTTGATTTCAATCATCTTGTAACTATCTCTAACTGTTTTCTGCAGACAACTGATCAAGAGGAAGAATGTTTAGCGTGCAGGTTAGGAGAAGCGTGTAGATCAAGAGGAAGAATGTGTAGCGTGCAGCGTTAGAAGAAACTGTCTTGCCATTATCAAATCAGAAATGGATTTAGTGGTTCCCAAAGAAGTTAGTATGGCTGTCTCCATATTACACCTACATGATTTCTTCATCCAGCAATGTGACAGATCAACCACACAACCAACGCACAATGGAATTAGGGAAAAGTTGGAGAGTTCATGCCCATTCATTGCGTCATCCGTCAACAGTGTTATGGTTGCAACTTGTGATGTTGTTATATTGGTAAAATATGTTAAATATATATTTTCTGCAAATACTCCCAAGAAGAAGATGCCTTGTAATCCCAGATATTCTCCACTCAGTACACTTTGTAGAAAGAAACTTGATCATTACACTATGTTGAACTATCTCCTCGCAACCGAGTCTACAATAAAGAAAATTGAGGACAACGATAGCCTTTCTTTCATTAGTGATGTTCGTGTAGACAAGAAAAATATAATGGGTGTAATGAAAATTGATAAAGACCTGCCAGATGTTGAAGGTGTTGAAAATTATGATGTGAAGTAAGTAGAAATACATAACAGGAGGACAGAGGATAACGGAGCCTGGAGGAAATCCAGCGACGTCTTGCAAGCCGCAAGCGACGAGGCTGCCGACAGAGATTGTGGCAGAATAAGGTATTGAGGACCTATTCCTCAATTTTTGGCTTGTTTATTTCAGTTTCAGTTTTGTGTCGTGTTCATGTTGTTTTTTTATTCAATAAAGTACAAATGATACAAAGTTTCCTATTTGGGACCTTCTAATTGAAGAGCGTCGTGGGGAATAGAAAATCACTAAAAGCAGCGCATGGTACTCGCCCTGGGTTCGTGGTAATCCTGTAAAACCACCGAGGTGAACAGTCAGAAATTGTTCTTGTCCCTCTAGGTTTCTGGTCAACCTTAGAAAAACCATGTGAGACCATGTAGGCACATGCTCGTGTGAAGACCCTCTTTGCGGTGTTCTCTTTAAGGGGGGGACCTATTATCAGGAAATGTATGTTTGTAGGAACAATGTATTAAGGGGGGGAATGTTAGCAATATCTAATACATTGTTTAGTATTAGTAGTTATGCATACGTGGCAGTTAGGTGCTGTAATGGTTCTCCTTCCTGTGGGACTATTCTCCTTCACAAACTGTTTCAGCATTGTATTTATTGTGGTGCTTGTGACACATAGGAATACATTGAATAATCTTTATTTGATCTCATGCTATCAATATGAATAACGACAAATCTTCTATGTTCTGCCATCAAAAACATTGCGTACACTAGCACCCTCTAGGTTTTTTTTAATATAGGTAACACATTGTTATTTTGTGCTAGCAAACACTTTTCTTGTTTAACTCTTGTTATATACACAAAGATTAACAATTAATATTTATAACACAGCTTCATTATGAACATTATATATTTACCTTTAAGAATATATTAGCGGTCACTAGGGTACAATGAGTAGATTGCATTGTATTTAAATAGTTGTTATATAAATTCTCGGTCACTAGTAAAAGTCTATATGTATGCCTTTATATAACATAAAATACGTGATTCTACATGTATCTTTATGGATCCATGATATAAATTCCAGATTTAATTTTTATCATTTATATAAACTCATGTATGAATACACTCTACATGAAAAATGTTTGTTACTCTTGAGACCACTATGCTATAATTATTATTTGGAGGTAGTCTTCATTTACCTTGGTGGATTCACAGATAAGTGGATTTTTCTATAGGAAACATAATATTTTTGGGTCAAGCAATCACTTTTTTATTTGTCTCATGTTAAGTATGCAAAGATTAACAATTAAATTCATAACACAACTTCATTATAAAAATAATATATTTACTTTTAATAATATCTTAGCATCCGCTAGGTGTCATCAAGTATATCGCGTCGTATCTAAAAAATTATTATAAATCTTTACGGTATTTCATCCACTAGCTTAGCCCAAGACATAAAATTAAGACCTTGCGATCAGTTGGATTAAAAATATCTAATTAAAATAGTTTGAGCTAAGTGGGCGCTAGGTACGTCCATAATATAATATTTCCATCATAGTTGGTACTATAATTTATCAAGTTAATGAATGATATTTTCAGCTTAGCATCCACTAGATCATGACACAACAAAATATTTTGATCTGTATAGTCTCTAGGTTTTAGTAAAAGAAAGTAAAATATTATAAGCTTAGAAGATGGTAGGCTATGCCAAAACATAATAATATGATCTCATTGAATATTGGGATTTAACAAATTAAGTCAACATAGTTTGAGCTTAGCGGTCGCAAGGTATTTAAACAATATATTATTTTGACAGAAAGATTCACTAGAAGTTAACAAACTAAAGAAAAGCATATTGAGTTAAGTTTACTCTAGGTTTTTTTCAACAAAACTTCAACAAATGATAGTGTAATCTTGAAAGATGTAAATAAGATATGTATAAATTAGTTAAATTTATCGTCTAATTTGAAGATTTTAAATTAATATATTTCGAGCATTGCACCCTCTAGGCTATGCTACCACATAATCATTGGAGAATAGTGTTGGTTAGGATTTAATAAAGTAAATTAAGGTATTATGAGCTTAGAGGTCATTAGGTTAAGTGATAACATATTATTTGGGTATTCAATTTTCTATGCTTTAATAACTTCAATTACGATATTTTACAATATTTATCAACCAGTGGGTTACCCCAAAACATAATATTTGGATCTTAGTGGTCATTATGTTTTCACAAATTAAATCAACATAGTTTTAGCTTAGCGGTCGTTGGGTATTTAAATAATATATTATTTTGACCTACAAAGTGACTAGTATTTAATAAACTAAAGAAAGACATATTGAATTTATATTCAACTCGGTTTTGTTTAAACATAAAAAATCAAATGATATTGTAATCTTCAAAGTTTCTAGGGTTTAAAAATTTAAGGTAATATTTGGATCTTAGCGGTCTCTATTTTTCATCACATGAAATTTAGATATTACAAGCTTACTCGCCACTAGGTTACGCCAAAACATTATATTTGAATATTAGTGGTCACTATGATTTCACAAATTAAATAAACATTGTTTGATCCTAGTTGCCTCTAGGTAGTTCAAGAGTATATTATTTATACCTAAAGAGTCACTAGCATTTAACAAAATAAAGAAAAACATAATGAATTAGATTCCGCTAGTATATAAAGATACTTAATGATATTTTAAACTTAGTGTCTGCTTGATTATTACGCAACATAATATTTTGATCTTAGCGGTCACTGGGTTTCAACAAAATGAACTAGTATTTGGAAATTAGTGAATACTAGGATTTAACAAATTATAACATCATTGTTTGGGCTTAGCAGTTGCACTAGGTTTATAAACAATATAATATTTTGATATGAAAAGTAACTACTAGTTAACTGAGTAAATAAAGACATACTGAGTTTTGTTTCGACTATTATATCAAGTTGCTGAATGATATTTTTAACTTTGTGTTTGCTAGCTTGAGTTTAGTTCACTCTAGGTTATGTATCGCAAACAAGATACATATCACAAAGAAGATATATATAAATTATCTAAATTCAATATATGATTTCAAGATTTTAAACTTAGATATATCGATGATAAGTCTTCAAAAAGTAGTTCATGAGGAACCAACCCATGATAAGTTTTCCAGTAGTGGACTCCCATGATTATTACAAAAAACATATCCTACTAAATATATGTTAAATTTAATGGGGAAGAGTTGTAATCATGTTTACTTCACCCACAAATACTTCCTATATCCATACACTTCCCTATATAGATAACCATTCCAACCCTTAATAAAAAAACTAAAGACAAATGCATCTAGGAAAGATTAGGACATTTGGCCTCTTGGATCAACCTTGCCAATGATCTTGACATCCTAGTCCCCTTTACTCTAATCACAGGAGGAGGATAAATCGACAAAACATTCTAGCATTTTCACTTTAGCGTCAGCAAGAATTTTTATACCCTGATTTTTTGCAACCGCCTCCTGGCCGCATGCAATCACATGTATCTCCCACGTGACAACATGGACATGATATTGAAGAATGAATAGATTCTCTTCTAGCTTCTTATGCTCCTTATGCAAGATAAACTACCCCAAAGAGTTGGATAGTATGTTTCCCACACTCAAACCTTGCGCCATATAAAAAATGTTCCTTCAACCTTTTGGTGGGTTCAGGTCAAGCATTAGGTTGTGCATTCTCTTACAAATATTAGTGTCCTCTTCTTCTTCAAAGAGATCCATGACTGACCAGACCTTCTGAGCCAATTCCACGTATGTGCATTCTACATTTTCTCGTCTATCCAAGAAGTAAATGATTCCCAAGAATCCATGCCTGTCATAGCTCTCCTCCTCTTCCTAGTAGGACCAAACTCCATGTTACCTAATAAACCACCAGTACCCCTATCAATGTCGTAGAGAGACATATAACATAATGACCATAAACTGAAAGAGGACAAGTGTAGCGAAATGTCCAGCTGACCTGGATATATAAAGCCACCACCATGGAAAACACGAATGAAGGAAAATGTGAGGGTACTGAAGATCATCGATGGGATATCCTAATCATAAATATCATGCTTCCCATTAAAAATCCTAAATTTTTGATGCCATATTATGTATCTTGTGTGTATAATCATTAATTGGTACCATCTATCGCACGAATGTAATATATCGATGTTACAAATGCCTATTAAAGTTGCACATGTCATATCCTCTTGTCACCTCCAAAAAAGGTTATGCATCAAAATAACGTAATAATTTATATGAAAATCTTATAAGTGGCTACGTTTTGAAAAATTAAAGTACGTTCTTTTGAGCTTATCAACCTTTGAGTTAATCAACCACATTAACTTTGGAGAGATGTATAGAAATATACATCTGTATAAATTAGTCGACTTTATTATATGATATTATTATTTTAAATTAATATATTTCAAGCTTTGCGCCAACTCTTTTATGCCACCACATAATATTTGGAGCATATATTTTTTTAGCATTTACTAAGTTAAATTAAGATATTTTGAGCTTAGCGGCTACTAAGTTATGCCACAACATATTTTTAGTACTTGCCTTTGGAAGGAATACTATACTTTTCGTGTAAATAAATAAATTTTTCTCAACCCACCAATCAGAATAAAAAATTTCCAGTTCACTTCAAACTTTCTACTATTTATATTTTATTTCAACATTTATCTAATATAAATAAGTCATTCAAATATTTCCTTATTGGTCAGTTGGTTTTGATTTGACAAATATAGTGCCTTATTCCAATACTGATATATTTAATTTTAAGAATCTTAAATTATTATAAAGACATGTGTCCAGTCTTTAAATGAGCTTTTAACAATAAAAATTATAAAAATTCTTCTTTTATGTTTGTGATTTAATGCTAAGAAAATTATCAGCCACCTCTTTGTGTAAAAAAATTCCCATGATTTGCACGGATTTGAAAATCATTGGAAATCATTTAAATTTAATTAGGAATGAGTGTGGATGATCATGGCTCCCTCGCCACTACCAATGACCTCCAGTTTATGTTGATCTGGACGACTTATCCTCAGGCAGTCTGCCAATAGATAATAACACACAAGAGCTCTCGTCAAGGCATCCATCAAATGATCTGCCACATTTCTGTCATCCTTATCTTTTTTCTAGTGCAAAAAAATGTATTTTGTGGAAAACCGTAGTAAAATTTGGTCATTGAGATTGGAAAGAAAGAGGAATTTTAGATTTGGAATTAAGATATTTCGAGCTTAGCACCCACTAGGTTATGCCACCACATAATATTCGGAGACTACATGTGGTTTAAGATATTTTGAGCTTAGTAGCCACTAGCTTATGCCACAACATATTATTTGGAGATTTTATTTGCTAGGGTTCAATAATTCATCGTCAAGATATTTTATAACAGTTAACAAATTACAGGAAGATATGTTGAGCTTCTCTTGTGCTAGTTAAAAGAACAACATAATATATGAAGCTTACGGTTGATCGTACTAAACAAATTAAATTAACACATTTTGAACTAATCTAAGACTAGGTACTTCCACAATATATTGTTTCGAGCTTAGCGGTTTCTATCATTTAACAAGTTATTGAATGATATTTTGAGCTTGGCGTCCACTAGCTTATGATGTAACATAATATTTAGAGCTTAGCACTCACTAGGTTTAAACAACAGAAATAATATATTATCATCTAAGCTGTTGGTGGGTTACGCCAAAACGTAATATTTGGATCTTAGTGGTCACTCGGATTTAACAAATTTGAACCAAAATAGTTTGAGCTTAGCGACCTCTAGGTACTTAAACAATATGTTATTTCAAGCACAAAACACAGTAGCATTTAATACAAAAAAGGAATATATTTTAATCTATGTAGCCGCTAGGTTATGCCACAAAATGTTATTTGGAGATTTCATTAACGAGGGTTTAATAATTCATAATTACAATATTTTACAGCTTTTAACAAATTAGAGAAAGATATTTATAAATTTTCTAGTGCTACTCCCATAATATAATATTCTGAGCTTAGTTTCCGCTAGAACCTAACTAGTAAGAGAATTATATTTTGTTATTAGGAAACGATATGTTATGCCACACCATAATTTTTTAGATCTTAGTGGTTACTAGGTTTTATAAAAATAAAGTAGGTTGTTATGATTTGAGAAGCTGCTAGGTTATATAAAGAAATAATATTTGGACCATAGAGATCTTAATGCTGTAAGAAAACAAATTAAGATATTACGAGCTTAGCTATGGTTACGATATACCAAAAACATAATACTATTGGAATTAGAGTAAAAGTGGTTTTTTTTAAATGACTCCATTCTTGTAAAAAAAAACTCATGGCCAAATATTACAATGAAACAAGAAGAGAAGAATCCAATATTCAACAAAAAAAATAAAAAAACCAAAAAGTCTGAAATTGGATAAAGCCAAATTATATTTTATGGATATTCATGAGATTAGTTACTTCATCCTTAACATCTGCAGTAGGGCTTCCTTCAACCATCACGTCCACTAACTTAATGTATTTTAGGAATTCTTCGTTGATTTTCATCCAAGTCATGTCCATGTGAATTTTCCATTTCTTGATAATAGTTACTGAGTCTAACATAATTGTTAGCATAGTCTATATTTATTTTTTATTATTAGAGTAGTTGTTATTATCTATTTCATTATTCTCTCCTAATTTGTAATCTATTTGTTCATTGTGGAGAATATTATTGTTTCTCCTCTGCTATAAATAATGTACGTGCTTTCTGAATAAAATACATTAAGTGAGATATTATATCTCTATTTCTTCTCCTCAATTACCTCCTCACAATCTCGTATCAGAGCGGAGTAAACTATGACATGAGTTTTTGAAGGAGAAGACCATTCTAAGCGTGGAGAGTTTTTCTGCTTGCTTGCATGCGTGGGGAGAGCTCAGCGTGGAAGAAGCTGTGTAGGAATTTCAATGACTAGTTTCTTGACTGCTGAGGGAGTTTTTGGTTCCACTCCAGTATTTTGGTGCCAACACAATGCATTGACTGAAGTCAAATAAACAAAAAAAATTGGAGTGGCAGTTAGTGTGGCGATTGAACAACAAAAGGAGAATTGTTTTTTTTTTTGCGTAAAAGACAAAGAAGTCTTCTATTTATACGTGGAGAGGCATGTATGTTTCTACTGCTATGTGGAGACCACTCATTGTTGCATGAAGACCATTAAACTATTTTCTGCGTGGAAGAAGGAGAAATTAGATACTTGCACATTTCTCTCTAGCCAAAAACGTGGCCTGCACAACTTCTACGTGGTAATTGAAGAATACGTGGAGTTTATGTTTTTTTCTCCGCAAGGCGGTGTATCCATCCCTAGTTGACTGTTGCTTGGTGGTGATACTAAACATTTAAATCGACCGTATGTGATTAAATACAACGAATTTTCCTGTTGGACGTATAGCCAATGTTGGAGAAATTATATATATATATATTTATTTTCTCTCAGTTTACCTGCTGCGTGGAAGTTCTTTAATTGTTGTGTCGTACATTTTGAATGATATTTTACACCACAACCTCCACAAATTATAATGTCTGCAACAACTGCTGGAAATGTTTAAAATGGTCAGCTATTTTGATATGATTTGCTGTGTAAAAGGCTGCGTATATGTATCTCTCTACTTGCCGCGTGAAAGAAGAATAGCTAGACGTGTACGGACAAACCTATGTGCAAGTAAAAGCTAAGTATATTTTTTGGAAAATATCTAGTGACAAGGAAACTCTACCTCAGAGCCTAACGTATGATTTTTTGACTTGGCGTAAGAGCTCAGTCACATACAACAGGAGAATATATATATATATATATATATATATATATATATATATAGACAACCAAGGTAATTTACACTGTAAAGTACTATATCTGGCTATTTCAATTAAAAATAAAATATAGAACAAGTGTTGTCTGGTGGGGTCTCTCAAAGTCACATTGAATGATGAGCCGCAACATCAATTCGCATGCCAAAGAACATCATCAAGAAGCTCCTGAAAGCTCCGGGTTATACTTTGCACTTCTCAATGATATACACAACACCAAAAACCTTGTCTTTGATGAACTCGTTCGCAAAGGAATCCTTGATTATTTCCTTTTCGATGTAATTTATCAAGCCAAGCGAGTTTGAGAGGAATTAGAAGTCGGGTACAATGTCGATTGCGAAGACGAAGATGAATGCTCCACAAAGCATCATCGTCTCTTAGCACACGAGTATTGTGAGCATTTACTGGTTGGTACTTCTCATAAGTGAGTATTATTGTAATATCTCTTAAAATCAATAAATAAATAAATAAACATTATTTTTACAATGTCTGTACCAAAGCTTCTACTCTCAAATGATCAGTTACTTAAAGGGCCAAATTTTGCAGCCTAGAAAATAAAATGAGGACAATCCTTTAGTTTGAAGGATTATGGGGCATTGTCACTGAATCTCTGACTGTTCCCATAACCCCTAATGAGTTAATGAAGTATGATATTGTTAGTGCCAAATCCTTGTTGCTGATAATGCTCAATATCAATGATGATGTGCAAACACATGTTTGGAATGCGTAGAAACCAAAGGAGGCCTAGTAAATGTTGGCAACTATTAATGAAGCCAAAAATCATACTAAGATCCTCCATATTCAGTCAAATTTTCACACCCTCTTTATGGGGTCAGATGAGAAAGTTGAGGAGTTCTTACATCGTTTGGATGAACTGTGATCGAAGTTATTAGCACTCAGTGAAATGGTGGATGACAAAATTATCGTATCGATCACCTTGAGATCAATCCCTTCTCAATTTCAAGTGTTTGTTACGGCATTGAATGTATCTAAACAAAGAGTGGCATTCGAAGAGCTCGTGAACTTGTTGCATCAAGAAGAGGCCATCAATTTAGCCCAAGAGGAAACTCAAGATAAAGCTTTGTTCTCAGAGCCATACCGTTGATAGAAGAATCAAAAGGGTCCCCCAGAGAAGCCAAATCAAGCGCAACCAAATAAACAACAGAAAGATCAAAATTCAAAGAAGCGGTGTCACATTTGCAAAACCAACACTCACGACAGTAATCATTGCTAGTACAATGGCTTGAAATAGGGAACTTTGAGTCAAACAAGCACATCTAGGTGCAAAGATTTATAAAATCCCAAACCATGTCCTCATCAAAGAAAGCAGAAGGGACATCTTACAGCCCAACAAGATGATGAATTTGATGAGGAGACATCAGAAGGGGCCAATTATGGTAAAAACCTTGTACTCATCTCTCAGAATTCTCATCCCACAAAGAAATTATGGTGTATAGACTTCGGTGAAAGTAAGCTAGTGCTAGGTGATAAGAAACTCTTTGATTCACTAAATGAACAACCCACTAGAGATTGGGTTTCGATAGTAGATGACAACGAGTACGTTGCAGAAGGAATAGGAAAATTCACCATTACTCTATGACCATGAAAATTTACAAAAATCGAAATGACGTCCTCACTAAAGAAAGTAAAAGCGACATCTCATAGCCCAACAAGATGATGAATCTGATGAGGAGACATTAGAAGGGGCCAGTTTTGGTAAGAACTTGTACTTGTCTCTCAGACTTATCATCTCACAAAGAAATTATGTTGTATAGAATCTGGTGCAAGTAATCATATGTCAGGTGACAAGAAACTATTTGATTCATTGAATGAATAACCCACTGGAGATTAGGTTTGGATAGAAGTGATAAATAGTACTTTGCAAAAAGAATAGGAAAACTCACCATTCCTCTGGGACCACAAAAATGTGCACTTAAAAAGGTACTATATGTTCCTGGCTTGACTACCAACCTCTTGTCAATGACTCAGATCTTGAACCATTACCTAAAGGTATAATTTCTTGTCCAAAATGGCATAAAATCATGTTTGATCTCTAGATAAGATACGGTTATTGCTAGAGCATTTCTAAAAGATAAGTTATTTGCTTTAGATAATGTTTCATCTTCTACAGTAGCTTAATCTACCTCAACAGTAGAATCTACAGCCCTTTGGCATTTTATATATGGTCACTTGTCAGTTAGTTGATTACATCATATGAGTTCAAAAGAAATGGTCCATGGACTACCTAAATTGTCTAGTTCCTTTCCTTTTCCCTGGCTGTCTTGTAGAAAAACAACACAGGGATCCATTTCAAGCGAGCACATTCCATGCCAAGAAGCATCTGGAGGTAGTTCATACCAATCTGAATGGCCCACTGCCTACTTCATTTTTAGGATATAATTACTTCCAAGTGTTTTTGTATTACCACTCTTGCAAGATGTGGGTGTTTTTATTGAAGAGTAAAAGTTAGGCTCTTCAACATTTCTAGAATTTCTATCATCATGTTGTGAAAGAGACCGGACAACCACTTCTTCTACTTTTCTCAGATCAAGTGAGGAAATTCACATCAAATAAGTTCTTGGCCTTCCTTAACCAACAAGGCATTAAGGATAACCTAACTTCTCCCTACACACCCCAGCAAAATGACATTGTTGAGCGTCGCAATCACACAGTGATGGAGATGGCTCACTGCATGCTAACAATAGCAAAGCTAGAGGAATGCTATTGGGATGAAGTAGTTTAGACAACATTATATATTATCAACAGGGTGTTGAAAAATATTCTACAAAATAAAATGACAGAAGAGGTATGGAGTGGTAGAAATCCATCAATTTCTCATTTATGAGTATTTAGTTGCATAACATACATGCATGTCCCATCTCAGAAGAGAAAGAAGGTTGAGCCAAAGACCCTCACATGAATCCTACTTGGCCATAGCACTACCTCAAAATAATACCGTCTCATGGATCCTAAGATGAATAAAATATATGAGAGTCAAGATGTGGTTTGTGATGATTCATCCTTTGACTCGGTAGTGACAACAAAAGAACCATTACCAACCACATTTCAGTGACTAGTCTCCGAATCAGATGATCAGTCAGAGGAGATTACTTAGAAAAAAATTGTGTTACTAGGAGAGCTATTTGTTGAACTCAGAGAACTAGAGAATGGGACTCCACATAAATCCACACAGAAACCACAATGTTATTCTCAAAAGCAACCAAGTTCTTGTCCAAAGTGGGTACAATGCACCATCAAGGAATCACATTTGTAATAACTCCCACATACATCATCCGAAGTCAAAAAAAGGATTCAAACAAAAAATGAGGTAAACTTTGAACTTATGAGTTCACTAATTAATAGATATGAGCCTGATAATGTTTTTGAAGCACTCAGTCAACCTCAATGGAAGGAATCCATAGATATAGAAATTGACTTACTCAAGAAAAATTAGACATGGGAACTTGTTGATCTGCCTACAAGAAAGAAACCCATAGGCTACAAATGTGTTTTTAAGACAAAATATAAGGCATATGGATCTATCGAAAAACATAAAACATGACTTGTAGTAAAAGGATATGCTCAGAAAGAGGTCATCAAATATGAAGAAACCTTTTCACCCACTACAAAGATCAAGACCATTAGAGTAGTTTGCACACTTAAAACATAGAAAGGATGGGGACTTCAGTACATGGATGTCAAGAGTGCTTTCCTAAATGGTGATCTGAAAGAAGAAGTGTACATGACCCAACCTGAAGGATTTGTTAATAAAGAGCATCCTAAGAATGTATGTCATCTCATCAAATCATGGTATGGACTGAAACAAGCTCTAAGGGGATGGTATATCAAGATTGATGATCACCTTCTTCAGCATGGGTTCACTCCTAGCCCCTTAGATTTCAATTTTTATATAAAGAAGGTAGGAAAAGAAATCGTCATTCTTGTTGTGTATGTAGATGATCTTATGATCACTGGCAGTTCAGAAGATCATGTTGATATTGTAAAGAATGATCTCAAAAGAACCTTTGAGATGACATATTTGGGGCTACTACATTACTATCTTGTCTTGGAGATATGGAAAAAAGAGCATCACATTTTTTTCTCCCAGATAAAATACACCAAGTCAGTCCTGGAAAAGTACAGTATGTCCAACTGTAAACCTATATCCACTCACATGGAAAAAGGCTTGCAACTTTCAAGATTGCAGGACTCACCTCAAGTAGATGCTACTCTGTACAGGAAATTTTCTGGAGGGCTCATCTATTTGACATATACCAGACCATATCCATGTTATGTTCTTAGCTATCTCTCTAGGTTCATGCAGAAGCTGAAGAAATGTCATTGGGATGCACCAAATCATGTTTTGAGATATGTCAAAGGAATAACTTATTATGGTCTATAATATAAGAATAATGATCAATTCTTTTTGCATGGATACATCGACTCAGACCACGCCGGATCTATTGATGATAGGAAGTCAACCACATGATACATTTTTCATCTTGGATTTGGACCTATCTCGTGGATAAAAAAAAAGCAGATTATTATTTCTATGTCATCCATAGAGGTAGAATAACACGTCGCATGAGGAGTTGTGTGTGAAGCGATATGGTTAAGTCACATTTTGGGTGGTCTAGGATTTCCTTAAAAATAGTCAACTATTGTTTATTGTGAAAATTAGAGTGTGTTGAAGCTCATGTAGAAACTAGTTTTTCATGAATGAACAAAGAATATTGAGATTGATTGTCATTTTATTTGAGAGCATGTCTTGAACCATCACATTTAGCTCTAGTACCGTTCTACAGAAGCACAAGTTTGTGACATTCTCACAAAATCTCTTGGAAAAGTGAAATTT
Source organism: Taxus chinensis (assembly GCA_019776745.2). NCBI lineage: Eukaryota > Viridiplantae > Streptophyta > Pinopsida > Cupressales > Taxaceae > Taxus > Taxus chinensis. Next base: position 371,569,382 of record CM034148.1, read on the forward strand.
GAATTTTTCAAGGGTCACATTTGCAATAATAATGTAATAAGGCGGGGAATGTTAGCATATTCTATGTATGTTTATTTATTATTAGACTACTTGTTATTATCTATTCCATTATGCTCTCCTAGTTTGTAATCTTTCCGTTCGTTGTGGAGAGTATTGTTTCTTCTCCTCTGTTATAAATAATGTACATGATTTTTGAAAAAAATATATTGAGTGAGATATTCTATCTCTATTTCTTCTCCTCAATTACCTCCTCACAATAATTTTCAATGGCCTCATGTTTTTTAGGTGAGATCTTCTCTAAATTCTCATAGTGTTCCCAAGCTGCAGTGGATAGTCCCATTTTATCCAACAGAAGAGAAACATGGTAAAAAAGAAGAGATCGTGCAACATATTAGGAATTTAAAATTCCACGCTAATTTCATGCAAAAAGGAGGGCCAGATGCACATGCCTCCATGATCAGGTGATTTGATTTGGTTGTACCCATTACAATTTCTAGGGAGACGAGAGGATAAGATAGCGAAGTGTCAGTAAGAGATGGAGAGGAAGTAGATAATGGGTCTGAAAGTGGTTCAAAGACCATATGAGAATTCTCTAAGGGGTTTGAAGGGTTAAGAGCCGCCAGAGAAGATGAGGGAGAGACAAGAGAAAAATAATGTGGGGATACCATAAGACCACTTTAGCTCATGATCATGATGTCATAACCGTAGTTGGAAGGGCATTGAAGGTGGTGGTGATGGTGATGGAAAGATGGAGTTTGTGTTGGAGGATGAGGGGTACCATGAAACTATTTTTTGTGCTTAGAGGGGAAGCACGAGATTTATTTTTGGGAAGCTATCATTTTTAAGAGAAAATACAAAAGGCCTTGGTGGATGAAAGGACCTTCCTCTTCTCTATCCAGTCTAAGGGACTTCTCAAGTAATTGAAACATAAAATTCATGAATTTTACCTTGTGATCATACCAAAGATGTGGAATAAGAAAAATGTAAGGTCCATAGATCACTTTGTAACATCTCTCCAGTGTGAATTACCTCCTCAATTTAGTGAAAACCCTATGACAATGTTGTGGAAGTGAGTCCCATTCATAGCCCAAGTGATACATTCTAATATTATCACCGGGACACAAGAACTCATCCATATCCTCTTAAAGCAAGTGTTTAAAAAAAAATGTCTCCCTCTGCAGGGAGCCCCATTGGAGCTATAATGGACTCTATCGAAATAATAAATTTAGTCTTGCTCACTTTAACTCTTCCTTTCTTCAAGGTTGCCAACACATTGCATTTCACTCGGACAGAGTCACCAGACAATATTTCCATAAACGACATAACACCACCATTATACACAATATTCCATACTTCTAGGTCATCCTTGACCTATTCACAAGAATAAGGCTCAATGCATTTTATGGTGCAACCCATAGTGAACAAGGCTATTGTGATAGTGATTCCTAAAGGCCAGATATAGATGATTCTTAAATAGAGATGTTGATCACTTTCATTCCAATCGTTAACATGTGTCTCAAATATTTCTAATCGAAATCTTTCCTAATTAATAATAGTCATTAATTGATCACATCTATCACATGAACATAATCTATCAATGTCATAAATGCCTAAAAAATCTACACATGTTGTATCATCTTGCCACTGCCAAAATAAGTTATAACTCAACATAACCTAACAAACTTTATTGTGATCTTAGTTAATATTATTTTTATTACTTTTAGTAGAGTTTAAGGTATGAATGTTAGCGAAATTAGATATATTTAGTTAAATATATATTATAAAGGAAGAATCTCCAAACAAAATGGAGGAAGGTGATATAACTAACATTGATAGACATGATTTCATACTGTATAGATTATCAGACAAAAAATCACAAAGAAATATATTATTCAAATTTCCTTATTGAGACATCTATTTTTTACAATTAGGTTCTCCAAGGTTATTCATACTGCACATGGAAATGAAGAGGGTAAGCACAAAGATGTTACAGGGAGCACAACTAGCATATATGATTGGAATTTGTTTGTGAGATTTTCTGAGGTGCTTTTAGAAAATCCTGTTTGACTAGAATGAAACTGGGAAGGTGTTATGTCGAAAACAGATTGCAACCCCTCGAATCCTTTCTGTCCCGGGGTCTTTTTATCTCAACAAATAAGTTGAATTTCGAGTAAACAATGACCATTTATTCCTTTAACAACCCCTTTTTTTTCATATTAGTTTAGTCCATTCGGCACCCGTAAAATAGATAAAAGTGAGCCCAAATGTTTTTATGAGGAAAAAATTCTTTTTTTGGGAATTTTTCTCCTTTTCCACTTTCCTAATAGGAATGCTTTCGTCCAAACTAAATCAATCCACTATTGATTCTAGTAGTAGTACACTCTTATGTTTTTTCCTTCACTAATTATATAAGGTTCCATAAATAAAATGTGTTGATATATTTTTTGTTACATTTTTCACAGAGAAGCATTTGTAGTTTAGACAAAGATAAACTTAAATATAGATACAATTACAAGTAAATGATAAAAATAATATGCTTATTGGGTTTGTGTTCTCTTCAAACTATTTTCTTGTGAGATCCCACATCATGTTGACGTGGAAAAACATAAAGGTAGGCCCTGTATTAATATTTTAACTATCCATGTGGATGTTAAAATTTATTCTTATATTTAACTCTTACATGACTTGAGACTAATGTGGGTATATCTATTAACTTGAATTAAGATTGTTATTTTCTAGGTATAGTTAGCGATTGGTTTCTTATATTATTTTGAGTTTAGTGGTCATTATCATTTAACAATTTATTGAATGATATTTTGAACTTATCATTCACTGGCTTATGACACAACATAATATTTAGATCTTCGAGAACCTAGTTTGAAGTTAACGACCTCTATGTATTTGAAGAATATAATATTTTGATATGAAGATTCACTGTCATTTAACAATATAAAGAAACACTTATTGAGTTTAGTTTTATGTAGTGTCTCAAGTGTTAATCTTGTGGTGAACTTCCACCTAGTTGGAGGATTGAACTGATATAACAAAAAAGGTATAGTAGTTGGGGATTGAAGTGAAATTTGTAGCCTACATTTTAATTTTTTTACTACTTCAACAAAAGTGTGACTAGCCTCATGGATGTTAAAATTTCCTCTTATTTGAAGGATTGAAATATTTTTTAATTACTACAAAATTAATTTTATGTTTTACTTATAATATGTTGTTGTTTGAATGAAAAATATTGAACATTTTTCTAAAATAGTTTGATATATTTTAAACGTCCTAGATCAATTATTTTCACAAAAACTCTTTTCTTACATGCATCGATGGATATCAATGACTACAATGCTTAAGTATAACACTTGACATATCAGTTATTGGACCAAACATATTCATTGTCATAACATATGTTTTCTAGGAAACGATTTCTAAAGGAAAAATTGGATTAAGGATTTACTTCCCAATGTCAACAAGTTGAATTATGCATGTCTTAACTGGAACTGAATTTTAAATATTAGAGAACAAAATTTTTATTTATTTGAAATATTTTTTAATTACCGAAAATCCCTTTTATGTTGTAATTATAATATGTTGTTGGTTGAATGAAAAATATTCAACATGTTTCTAAAATAGTTTGATGTCTTTTAAACGTCCTAGATCACTTTTTTTCACAAAAACTATATTCCTACATGCATTGATGGAGATGAATGACTACAATGCTTCATTATAACACCTGATATTTCAATTAATGGACCAAACATATTCATTATAAGAACATATGTTGTCTTGCAAATGATTTATGGAGGAAAACTTGGATTAAGGATTTACTCCCCAAGCTCAACATGTTTTTCTGGTTAGTTGTTCAAAACAATATTTTAACCCTTAATCATTTTAACCCTTAATAAATATAATTATAGATAATAAAGATTTTTTTTGAAAGAGTTTGATAATGTAATTATTCATACTACTAGAAAGGTTAATAAATGTGTGGATCATCTTGCCAATTTTTGGGGCTAAAGGTAGTAATTTTAGAGTGTGGGAGAGGGGAGATGATATCACCAATATTATTAATCTCATTAATAACATTAAGTACTGATTTTTCTGTGGCTCTTTTCCCTTGTTGGGATGTCATCCTTGTTCTTATGGTTAACATGACCCTTCACAAGTGCAGGATATATTTTGCGATTTGTATTACATTTTTCACTTACAATTCATTTTGGCCATTTTTTCTTCCATTTTCAATCTCATTCGAGTACAACCATGAGAGGTGGTATTTTGAGAATTGAGCCCATGAGCTATGGTGCCCTAAAGGACAACCCCTCCTTGTGGCGAATTTTGAAAACTAGTGGGTTTAGGAATTTTATCTCAAAAAACACGGGATATGATCCTTATCTTGCATTGTAGGTTAGTCTTGCATGGACCAATGGTAGCATGGTGATCTGTAGTATAGAAATTAAAGTTTTGGAGAATTCAATAGTACAGGAAAATAAAATGGAGACTAGGGGCTTAAAGCTATTCAAATACCACACTAAACACAAACTCAAAATTGAGGCTTTCTTCCATGGTAATGTTGGTGCAAATCAGCAGCACCCCTAGATGTTGATCATATTTCTTGTTTGACATTTTGGACATCCAGTGTGATTGCACAACATTGAATCTTTTCCATAAGTGTGGGACTTGCAAAAATGGGAAAAAAATCTCCAGGTTAGAGGCTGGTTCCTCAACTCCTCTGATCAGGTGTGTTACTTGCAAGTTGTAGATGTTTTAAACACAAAATCCTACTCTAAATTCCAAAGGGGATAAAGATAGAGAATGTAAAAAAACTGAAACTAATGCTAATAAGGTGATGCACCAAAGGAGTGGTGAACATTTTTTACTTCTACAGATTGACACATATCATAGAAATGTAATAAAACTTAATGCACAAACTAATGAACTATAATGAAAGGTCAGAATGAATCAAACAACACAAACAGAGGATTAAAATTCATTCACAGAGCCTGCATTGTCATTTCCATTATCAAAGCACATGCATTACAGCATCTGGGAGGCATAAAACATGTTACAATCTTGGAAGAGGTCTGATATTCCACAAAATCACTTTCAAGGTGAAAGAGGGAGCCTGCTATAAATGAAAAATGTTCCACACTTCAAAAATGAGCCAAATCTGGCTTTTACCATGCCAGAAACAACCCCAGGAGAGAGAAACTTGGGAAAACGTGGGAGAGCTTCAACCACTGACAAAAAATGCAATAAAACAGCATGGGCATCCTTACAGGTCCATTCCCTGAAATTTTCCACCATGCTGGGAGAGAATGCGAGCCATTCTTCATTTAAAATGGTGGTTGAAACGTCATTTCTTCCATTACCATGTGCCAGAGGTGTTTCTTAATTTTATCTCTCTAAAATCCATAAAAATACAAAATTGAGCCCATAATATTTTAGAGAATTTCACCATATTTCCGTTGATATAAAGAACGTGAAAAACCAAGATCTGGATCGAAAGTTATGGTCGTTTGAAAATTTAGGGAAAAACAGGGCCAAAATGGATTGGTGGGCGAAAAATTTGAAATTTTCCCACTTTTTGCATTGGGAAAATTTCCCAAAAATCCCCACACTCCACCGTTCTAGGTGCCACGTGGCATGATTCCATTTGGTGTGGGTTCTTGATGCTTCATTTTCCATCGTTCTGCTCATTGAAAAAAATTTCCAGAAATCTCCGCCGGGCTAATGATCTGAGGATAGGTGGCAAGAGGTGATTCGCCGCGGCCATTTCCTCTTGAATTTTTCCGTCGCTTTTGGCCATATTTTTTGACTCGGACACGTGGAAAAACCCCATTAGTGAAAACCCTATGACAATGTTGTGGAAGTGAGTCCCATTCATAGCCCAAGTGATACATTCTAATATTATCACCAGGACACAAGAACTCATCCATATCCTCTTAAAGCAAGTGTTTAAAAAAAAATGTCTCCCTCTGCAGGGAGCCCCATTGGAGCTATAATGGACTCTATCGAAATAATAAATTTAGTCTTGCTCACTTTAACTCTTCCTTTCTTCAAGGTTGCCAACACATTGCATTTCACTCGGACAGAGTCACCAGACAATATTTCCATAAACGACATAACACCACCATTATACACAATATTCCATACTTCTAGGTCATCCTTGACCTATTCACAAGAATAAGGCTCAATGCATTTTATGGTGCAACCCATAGTGAACAAGGCTATTGTGATAGTGATTCCTAAAGGCCAGATATAGATGATTCTTAAATAGAGATGTTGATCACTTTCATTCCAATCGTTAACATGTGTCTCAAATATTTCTAATCGAAATCTTTCCTAATTAATAATAGTCATTAATTGATCACATCTATCACATGAACATAATCTATCAATGTCATAAATGCCTAAAAAATCTACACATGTTGTATCATCTTGCCACTGCCAAAATAAGTTATAACTCAACATAACCTAACAAACTTTATTGTGATCTTAGTTAATATTATTTTTATTACTTTTAGTAGAGTTTAAGGTATGAATGTTAGCGAAATTAGATATATTTAGTTAAATATATATTATAAAGGAAGAATCTCCAAACAAAATGGAGGAAGGTGATATAACTAACATTGATAGACATGATTTCATACTGTATAGATTATCAGACAAAAAATCACAAAGAAATATATTATTCAAATTTCCTTATTGAGACATCTATTTTTTACAATTAGGTTCTCCAAGGTTATTCATACTGCACATGGAAATGAAGAGGGTAAGCACAAAGATGTTACAGGGAGCACAACTAGCATATATGATTGGAATTTGTTTGTGAGATTTTCTGAGGTGCTTTTAGAAAATCCTGTTTGACTAGAATGAAACTGGGATGGTGTTATGTCGAAAACAGATTGCAACCCCTCGAATCCTTTCTGTCCCGGGGTCTTTTTATCTCAACAAATAAGTTGAATTTCGAGTAAACAATGACCATTTATTCCTTTAACAACCCCTTTTTTTTCATATTAGTTTAGTCCATTCGGCACCCGTAAAATAGATAAAAGTGAGCCCAAATGTTTTTATGAGGAAAAAATTCTTTTTTTGGGAATTTTTCTCCTTTTCCACTTTCCTAATAGGAATGCTTTCGTCCAAACTAAATCAATCCACTATTGATTCTAGTAGTAGTACACTCTTATGTTTTTTCCTTCACTAATTATATAAGGTTCCATAAATAAAATGTGTTGATATATTTTTTGTTACATTTTTCACAGAGAAGCATTTGTAGTTTAGACAAAGATAAACTTAAATATAGATACAATTACAAGTAAATGATAAAAATAATATGCTTATTGGGTTTGTGTTCTCTTCAAACTATTTTCTTGTGAGATCCCACATCATGTTGACGTGGAAAAACATAAAGGTAGGCCCTGTATTAATATTTTAACTATCCATGTGGATGTTAAAATTTATTCTTATATTTAACTCTTACATGACTTGAGACTAATGTGGGTATATCTATTAACTTGAATTAAGATTGTTATTTTCTAGGTATAGTTAGCGATTGGTTTCTTATATTATTTTGAGTTTAGTGGTCATTATCATTTAACAATTTATTGAATGATATTTTGAACTTATCATTCACTGGCTTATGACACAACATAATATTTAGATCTTCGAGAACCTAGTTTGAAGTTAACGACCTCTATGTATTTGAAGAATATAATATTTTGATATGAAGATTCACTGTCATTTAACAATATAAAGAAACACTTATTGAGTTTAGTTTTATGTAGTGTCTCAAGTGTTAATCTTGTGGTGAACTTCCACCTAGTTGGAGGATTGAACTGATATAACAAAAAAGGTATAGTAGTTGGGGATTGAAGTGAAATTTGTAGCCTACATTTTAATTTTTTTACTACTTCAACAAAAGTGTGACTAGCCTCATGGATGTTAAAATTTCCTCTTATTTGAAGGATTGAAATATTTTTTAATTACTACAAAATTAATTTTATGTTTTACTTATAATATGTTGTTGTTTGAATGAAAAATATTGAACATTTTTCTAAAATAGTTTGATATATTTTAAACGTCCTAGATCAATTATTTTCACAAAAACTCTTTTCTTACATGCATCGATGGATATCAATGACTACAATGCTTAAGTATAACACTTGACATATCAGTTATTGGACCAAACATATTCATTGTCATAACATATGTTTTCTAGGAAACGATTTCTAAAGGAAAAATTGGATTAAGGATTTACTTCCCAATGTCAACAAGTTGAATTATGCATGTCTTAACTGGAACTGAATTTTAAATATTAGAGAACAAAATTTTTATTTATTTGAAATATTTTTTAATTACCGAAAATCCCTTTTATGTTGTAATTATAATATGTTGTTGGTTGAATGAAAAATATTCAACATGTTTCTAAAATAGTTTGATGTCTTTTAAACGTCCTAGATCACTTTTTTTCACAAAAACTATATTCCTACATGCATTGATGGAGATGAATGACTACAATGCTTCATTATAACACCTGATATTTCAATTAATGGACCAAACATATTCATTATAAGAACATATGTTGTCTTGCAAATGATTTATGGAGGAAAACTTGGATTAAGGATTTACTCCCCAAGCTCAACATGTTTTTCTGGTTAGTTGTTCAAAACAATATTTTAACCCTTAATCATTTTAACCCTTAATAAATATAATTATAGATAATAAAGATTTTTTTTGAAAGAGTTTGATAAATGTAATTATTCATACTACTAGAAAGGTTAATAAATGTGTGGATCATCTTGCCAATTTTGGGGCTAAAGGTAGTAATTTTAGAGTGTGGGAGAGGGGAGATGATATCACCAATATTATTAATCTCATTAATAACATTAAGTACTGATTTTTCTGTGGCTCTTTTCCCTTGTTGGGATGTCATCCTTGTTCTTATGGTTAACATGACCCTTCACAAGTGCAGGATATATTTTGCGATTTGTATTACATTTTTCACTTACAATTCATTTTGGCCATTTTTTCTTCCATTTTCAATCTCATTCGAGTACAACCATGAGAGGTGGTATTTTGAGAATTGAGCCCATGAGCTATGGTGCCCTAAAGGACAACCCCTCCTTGTGGCGAATTTTGAAAACTAGTGGGTTTAGGAATTTTATCTCAAAAAACACGGGATATGATCCTTATCTTGCATTGTAGGTTAGTCTTGCATGGACCAATGGTAGCATGGCGATCTGTAGTATAGAAATTAAAGTTTTGGAGAATTCAATAGTACAGGAAAATAAAATGGAGACTAGGGGCTCAAAGCTATTCAAATACCACACTAAACACAAACTCAAAATTGAGGCTTTCTTCCATGGTAATGTTGGTGCAAATCAGCAGCACCCCTAGATGTTGATCATATTTCTTGTTTGACATTTTGGACATCCAGTGTGATTGCACAACATTGAATCTTTTCCATAAGTGTGGGACTTGCAAAAATGGGAAAAAAATCTCCAGGTTAGAGGCTGGTTCCTCAACTCCTCTGATCAGGTGTGTTACTTGCAAGTTGTAGATGTTTTAAACACAAAATCCTACTCTAAATTCCAAAGGGGATAAAGATAGAGAATGTAAAAAAACTGAAACTAATGCTAATAAGGTGATGCACCAAAGGAGTGGTGAACATTTTTTACTTCTACAGATTGACACATATCATAGAAATGTAATAAAACTTAATGCACAAACTGATGAACTATAATGAAAGGTCAGAATGAATCAAACAACACAAACAGAGGATTAAAATTCATTCACAGAGCCTGCATTGTCATTTCCATTATCAAAGCACATGCATTACAGCATCTGGGAGGCATAAAACATGTTACAATCCTGGAAGAGGTCTGATATTCCACAAAATCACTTTCAAGGTGAAAGAGGGAGCCTGCTATAAATGAAAAATGTTCCACACTTCAAAAATGAGCCAAATCTGGCTTTTACCATGCCAAAAACAACCCCAGGAGAGAGAAACCCAGGAAAACATGGGAGAGCTTCAACCACTGACGAAAAATGTAATAAAATGGCATGGGCATCCTTACAAGTCCATTCCCTGACATTTTCCACCATGTTGGGAGAGAATGCGAGCCATTCTTCATTAAAAATGGTGGTTGAAACGTCATTTTTGTCCATTACCACGTGCCAGAGGAATTTATTAATTTTATCTCTCCAAACTCCATCAAAATAAAAAAATTATCCCATAATCTTGTAGATAATTTCACCATATTTCTGTTGATATAAAAATCACAAAAAATTGAGCTTTGGATCGAAAGTTATGGCCATTTGAAAATTGAGCGCAAAACAGGGCCAAAACGGATTGGCGGGCAAAAAAATTGAAATTTTCCCACTTTTTGCATTGGGAAAATTTCCCAAAAAATTCCCGTACTCCTCCATTCTAGGTGCCACGTGACATGATTCCATTAGGCATGGGTTCTTGATGCTTCATTTTCCATCGTTCTGCTCATTGAAAAAAAATTCCCAAAATCTTCGCCGGGCGAATGATCTGAGGAAACGTGACAAGAGGTGATTCCCCGCGGGCATTTCCTCTTGACTTTTTTCGTAGCTTTTGGCCATATTTGTTGACTCAAACATGTGACAAAAGCCCATTAGTTGCGGTCTTTTGCTTGCCATTTTTCCCTGCGGGCCTGTCCTGTATGCCACCACCGGACAGGTGGCAAGATTCCATTGGCTCACGTTTGGGGGGTGGACTTTTCCTTCTAAAACTTCCTTCATTTTTCTTTGGGAAAATATCCAAATTTTCCCCCACATTCTGAAGCTTCGGTGCCACATGGTGAGATCCCATTGAACATGGGCCTTGGGGGAAAACATTTCTCTCCACGCTTACCTTTGGGAAAAATTCCCAATATCCCCACATGGACATGTGACCTGATCTCACTGGTTGTGGGCCTTTGGGCAGAAAATTCCTCTTTTCCTTCATAAAAACACTTCACCAAATTTTCAAATCTTCCTATGTGGTCTGCCACTCCCTTCCTCTAGAGACACGTGGCATAATCTAATTTGACACGGGCCCTTCCTGGAGATTTTTCCATGGCGCCAACACTTAGTCAATTTTTCAAAATTTTCCCCCTTGGACATGTGGCAGGATCCAATTCGCCAGCAGACCTACGGGGTGAAATATTCTTTTTGAAATTTTCCAAACACTTGGTAAAAAATCCAATTTTTCCTCTGACCCCCGCCACTTCCTTCGACACGTGGCACCATATTATTGGCTGCGGGCCTTCTAGGGGAAAATTTCTCACAAAAACTCTGCCGAGCCATAACTTCAAAAATACATGGAGTTAGGAGGAAAACTTTACCTTTCTGGAAAGCTAAGAAAAAAATCTATCCAATGGTGTAATTTCTAGAAAGCCTTGAGTTATCCATCAGCACAGGGTGCACTTATGAGAGATAACAAGGCTTGAAGATATTCAAAGACGACACCAAATGCAAGCACAAAATTAATAATTTATTCCACGGTAAAGAAATGGTTTACATGCTAATAGGTGATATAGGTATATTATACACCCTTGATATTTGGATTATGGTTTTCCTCCACCTTATGAGGTACATTACACTTGAAGTGAATTATAACAAGATATTTAGTCACTGTCTTACTATGCTGAATATGTTTAGGCATAAGATGAATATGATCCTTCCCTTTTTCTTGTTTATATCACTCTTTGCATTGGTGCATGATTTTGAATCAGGGAAAGATTGATACCTTGATATACCATGGAATAGTTATTTAATGTTTTAATAATTTTCATCAATGGTGGTGGAAAAGGAATTAGATCTTGAATGCGGGGATTCAGATGAAAAGTTATACTCTTGCTAGACCGTATGAACAAAATGAGGAGAAATAAGAGTATAGGAACCTCAATGGAATGGAAATGGTGGTACTAGGGCTTCAAGTTTTCTAATTGATATGAAAGGGGAGTTATCTAAAGGGAAAGAGAGAGCGGAGCTGGGTTGGAATGTGGATTTTGATAAAATATTGTCATTGTGAGTCAAGTGGAAATAAATATGAAGGCATTAGGTGAATTTGGAATGGATATGGGAAATATTGTCATCAATTACATGGATGCCTATAAGAAATTTTGCATCACCGAAAAACTATATCAGAGTGGCCGATACTGGTAGAGATCAAATTTTTTGTTTTGTAGTTGCAAGGAGTGTGTGGTCAACCTAAGAGTAGGGACAGAAAGTTTGCAAAGGTATAATCTCCACCTCAATAGTTTTGATGAGGAAGAGCAGGTTGAAGATGACATCCCTATCATGAGTGAGAAGGGTGATAATATGAAAGGATAGGAGGAGATGTCAACTGATACGAGTACAAATGTTTGAAGACTAACTAGGATCCCTTGGGTCTTGGATATTTTGTTTGACTGTTTGTGGACTATATCATTTAGGATGTTTTCCCATTCATGTTTTTTTAATTTTTCCTTATATTAATATTTTAGACTATAGTTTGGCATAAATTGTTTTAGCCCTTTTTGTCATGTTTCTTTATTTCTCTCTCTTGGTGATGTTCACGATGCATTCCATTGTAAGGTTTCCTAATGTGTTAATCCCTATATAAAGTAGCCAAAAACGTTATTTTCACATATATTTAATATAACTTTTTTAATAGTAATTTTGTAAACCATATTTTAAATTAAACAAGACAAAGCATATATTTCATGCCTCATGGATGGGAGATGTTCTAGTTGTGTGATTATGCTAGATGTGTGAGATTGTTTTAAAAGTTTTCTAATTTGTTTTGCATTAGGTGCTTTACAATTCTAAGAATAACCACTTTCAAATTTATCTAGAAATTAGAATGTACCAATACTAAATGTATAAAATATGCATATACGCTATGTAGACATCTAAAGACTGCTAAAAAATAGAATGTCCCTATGTAATTAATTTGAATGCATAAAATATGTATATAATGTAAGTACCTGATTAAAATGATTTACATAATGTAAATACACATGTTAAAATTAAGATAGAAGATAAAAAAACCTAAAATTATGCATAAAATATTCAATTCTTTGGAAAAAAATAAAGCGATCTAAAATCATTTTATCCTTGAAAATATTGCACCAATATAGATGGCATTTTGAAATACATAATATGTTCGATTTTTCAAGTGCAATAAAAACATACTGACATGATTTTACAAGTTGAACATGTCTACATAAAGATACAATTCTGTTATTAAATGGAATATCCTAAATAAATTAGTTAAAAAATTTATCTCACTAGCAGTAACTAATAATATTATTATTTTTCTTGTCTTTGACACAATATAATCCTTATAAGAAAATTATTGTTAAATTTTTTTTAAACAAACATAGAAAAAATTATATTTTTAAAAATTTAACTTCCATATCTAATTTTTATTGCAAACGGGGATAAAACAAAGAATAAACTTCTTGACTAGCATTAAAAAAGTAAAAAATATATAATGAGTGGGATGGGATTTAATTTAGAAATTATTATAATGTGATTTGGTAAATAGAGTTTACAATTTTTTATGAATAGTTTACTAATTTAGATGTGCCACTTGTCTAAGCATGCAAATAAATCTTCCTTTTCAGATAAACATTAAATGTAGTGAATATATTATTAACGTTTATTTTTTATAAATCTCATATTTTATTTAAAGAATGGACAAATGTGTTTCGTAGAATTTTTATTTTTATTAAATAGAATAAATCAATGTTACAACAAGGCCTCATCTTTATCAAATCAGTACTAACTAGAAAATATATAAAGATATAAATAAGTTTTGTAGATTAAAAAATTATTTTAAAAAAATACAAAAAAATAAGAAAAATGAAAAGTTATAGAATTTTGTTATTTTGATTTTTGGATCGAGGAGAAATTATTGGTTTGAATGAAAGGTATAGAATTCCTGTAGGAGGAAGGAGCTAATTGAGTAAGATATTTTGAGCTTGAAGCCTGATAAGGTAACCTCATACTTCAACAATATAATACTTTGAGCTTATGGATTGCTAGCATTTAACAAGTCAAAGAATAATATTTTTATCTTAGCATCCGCTAGCTTATGCGACACCATACTAATTGGATATTATCAATCGATAGGAATTAACAAATTAAATTAAGATATTGTCATCATAGAGTCTGCTAGGTTATGCCACAACAACATATTTCGATGTACAACTACTATGTCCATTTTTTTGTAAAAGGGTGAATATGGGGTTTTTAAAAGGACGCACATTATTTTACAAAAAGGACCTTAAGGAATAATATGACATTGAAGCATAGAAAAGAGAAATCTTATGGGAAACAAAAGATAAAAGACCACATAGGCACGACCCAAATAGATAAAATTTACATTTTGTGAATATTTTTAAGGATAGTTGTTACTTCCATAGTAGTAGCAGTGGTGCGTATGTTAAAGATAATATGAAACATCTTAAGAGTTCTATTTTTCCTCAAATTATCCTTTCACAAATATGTATTCATTCTTTTGTTCTCCAAATTATGTTTGGTTCTCCTACTCTTAAATTTCCATATTGTTTTACAAATAGGTCATTATAATCCAATACCAACACATTGAATGGAAACTAATTCTTAACATGAATATATTCTAAAATATTGTCATTGAAAATGTCAACGATTTTGTAGCCTTTGAATTTTACTGTGTATGTATAGCAAAGGACTATTTGTAGACAACAATAAGGCCAAAAAAATAATATCAATTTTATGAAATACATCTTCTCATCGATTCTTATGCACCACCATGGCCATAAATCAATTTTGATATTCACTTTTTTATCACGCAAATTGAGCTACCATACATACCACCAGGATTCTTTTTCAAAACACAACATAACTAGTTCTTGGCAGGTGTTATTGGGTTCTAAAAATTCTTCAAATTTTCCTCTCATGTTATTATGGATTAATCTACGTAATTTATCTGTCAATATGTGCTTTGTTCCATCCTCTTTCACTGCTCTAACAAATGTTTACCATATTACAAAATTATTTATTTGATAAAAAAATTTACCTTATAGAAAATATTGACTAACAAACTTTCTTCCATTTAATTATCTACAAAATCCCTACATGGATATAAGCCCTAATTAGGTATGGAAAATTTTACATTAATTTTTTTTTTAAATTTTTGAGGGGCTGAAGGTGAGAACGCATACCAATTTCTAGCACAGAGAGGAAATCAAAATGTTTCCATAAAATTAGCACAAAATTTTCGATGCTTGCCCTGGGGAAATTTTTCTATTGATGTATAAAGTGTCTCACTTACACATTGATGAAGATAATAGAAACAAAAATGTTAAAAATATAAACTCAAAAAATGTCTATTTATAGTTAGATGTAACTGAAAAATCCAATCCCCAATTTCATTGGCACGTGAATTTAAGAGGGAACGCATCTGATTTCACATTTGTTTCCATTAAATAGATAATTAATGGTTGACAACAGTTACATGCTCCAAAAGGCGCACATATTTCGTACAGTGCATGTACTTTTAAATGGTGAATTTTACATATATGATTTTACAGGCTAATTAATGTTGAGGAAACCACAAAATATATCATTTTAAGTGATTACCTTGATAAAAAGCCCTAAATGACCCCTCACAAGCTTTGCTAGAAACCCTAAGTGATCCCCTTCTTGTGTGAATGGTGGTGAAAATATAGATTGCCTTTTCTCTAGTGGCGGAAGAGTTCTTTAGGAAAATGTTCGTAGAAAGATAGGGCATGCACAGAGCATAGAAAAATTAAAATCTCACTAACCTATTTCATGATATTTCATTAGCAACACCATCTGGTCGATCCCTTGCTAGCTTCGAAAACCTTAAACATCCTCATGGCTGCATGACTGGAGGCGGAAACAGATCATCTGGAGGGGGAACGACATTGGGTGGGAGTGGATCTCCTAAAACCACTAAATGTTATTTCCCTAGAGAAATCTGAGTTTTCCAAGAGAACTTTAATCCAAATATAATGTGCAGTCGTGGATCTGAGCATTAAAAAACCACACATAACACATAGCATAGAACAAAGATGGTTTGCATACTTATTTCCTAAGATTTCATTGGTGGCACTATTTGGAGATTCAATTCCATTTGGGGGTTTCACTCAGAATACTAACAACAACAAGATAAATTCTAAACCCCCCACCGCTAAGGATTCCTCCCCTATTGCAATGATGGAAGATATGGGCTAGAGATCATTCAGGGAGGTTTTGCAGAAAAATCTAGAGTTTGTAAGCATGAAGCCTGTTGAGAGAAACCCATGCATAAACTTTGGAGTTGAAGTCCTTGAAACATAATAATTTTATCAAGATCATGCCTTCATTTTTAGATTTGCTAGACTCTGGCCTAGCCTACCTATCTTACATGCATGGATCTCTAAGCATTGGATGTTGCTCCTAGAAGGAAGGTTATATCTCTACCATTGTGCTAAGGGAATTTTTATTATTGATTTAAAATCCATTGTTGATAAGGATAGCATTACTAGGAAAATTTGGGTCTGTCAACAAAGATACCTTATTTTAAAACCACGGTTCCCATTATTTAACCCTCTCACTAAATCTTTCTCTCAAAAACTGATCTGGATTTGATTACCCCGCCTTCCTCTTCAATTTTAAAATCAAAATTAACTAATATCCATAGGTAATGCCTTGGGAAGTATCCTTAACATTGAATCCCAAACCTATGACTTTACACATATAACCTATGCAATAATTATTGTTGAGATTGATACTTCAAAGGATCTTCAAGCTCATATTGGGCTAAAAGTGCAAAATAGAACTTGGAATCACCCATTGGACTTTTAAGGTCTACATTTTAGATATAGGAGATGTTTCTCTTTAGGAAATTCAACCACTAATTGCGAGATAGTAAAATAGAAAAATGAGAAGGCTAACTGGTGGAAAAATGCCCTCCTGGAACATCTTGTTTTCAAACCTAAAGACATCCCTGATGCGGATGCAGATGTGGATGCTAATACTGGTGCTGATGCTAATGCTGACAATGGCATGGAAGACATGATGGAAAATTTCCACATAACCCCTTTGAGTGAAATCACATATCATGAAAAGGTGGATGCATCCTAGGATTAAACTAAAAGGACTTGAAACATTGAACCAAACACGTATATAGGGCCCCGCTTTTACAAACAATACATATCAGCCGATAGATGATCTTGAAGTTATTATTCCTCTAAAGAAAACTTAGGATGATTCTATTACGGTTCAGAATAAGAAAAAAAATATTTCCAAGAATACAGCTTTTCCACCGAGGTAGTTTTCCACTGTTGATTCGGCTAGTTCGTATTGCTTCACATCTCTTTGCAAGACAACAGTTGTTTGATTGTTGTACATCAACTATTTTTTTGCTAATGTGATGTTGGTTTTGGAAACTTCTCTGGGTAGAGTTTTTTCTTTTCTTCCTTTTGGGCCTTAATTGTTTAATTTTGGCTTGCTGAGCCTTTTTTTACAAGGCTATAGTCCTTTTCAAAAAACTATTTTCCATTAATGACAAAAATTACCATTTTTCCTTACAAAATAGTTATCATTAATACTGCATTTGGTATTGCAAAGAATTAATTTAAGAATTTAATATTATAATTTTTTTACTTTAAATAAAATACCATATATAATTTGGGTAAAATAAAGCCCTTAATTCTGTGTTTGCACTTCGATGTGTGACTCTTGATGCCCATTTATACATTTTTATTGACTTGCAGCCGTAAAAAAATTACAGATATTTGTAATAAACATCACACATGACTTGCATATTTAATGTCGAAGATGTCAATTATTAATATATAGATTTATATATAAATTATAAAAATTAGAAAAATTTACATCAACATATATTAAAATTAATGAAATTTATATAGAATAATTATTATAAATAAACATTGTTTTGTATTTTTGAAGGGCAGTGTTAAAAAATTGCCATTACCACAAAAAAATTTAACAGGGGCCCATCACCATATATATATATAGGGCACTCTCCACCTAGTATCATGCTAATACTAGATAATATTTGCAAAATACTATGTCATTCATTCAATTAAAAATAGAAAAAAATATTGGAAATTCTAGTAGTTAAAGCTGAAGCAACTACTTTTGAATTCTTTGGAACTTCCATAATGATTAATAGTTTGAATTCATTTATCTAGTTTGATGTGAAAGACATGTATGTACGTATCAATACTGTATAGCTTTGAATGAAGGAAATAAACTTTAATCTTTAATAAATATTTAAATCCCGCAATTATTTTTAATTGAAATTAATAATGACTCACCTAAGTTATCGCAATTAGCTGTGCAAATCAAGACTCACACTTAGAAGTGTGAGTAATCACACTCAAAAGAGTGAGTCAAGATAAGTGTAACTCGAGTCTCACAATTTGACGTGCAACTAATCTCACTTATAAGTGTGATCACTCACACTTATAGACTACTTACTAAATTTATAATTAACAATTCCATTTTTTTAACTATGCTTAATATATACGAATTAATTTTTATATAAATGTATATAAAAACTGATGGTCACCTTTTAAACATGCAAGTCACACGTGTCAGTTATATAAATTATTTGAAAGTATGTTACGTCTAGAATAATGAAAAATGTCTAAACATTCATCAAATTTAACACCATTCAAGGATGTTCATGGATAGGATTTTCTACGTCAATGTTTATTAATTAAAATAAGGTAACCATAAATAGTTGTATATGTATGATGATATTAATATTGATATCTGGCATAAATGACAACAACCACTTACACATTATATTGAAGTTAGCAGTTGTTTCGCTTATGTAAGTTAGCAACCGCTTGGTTTATGTAAGTTAGCGACCACAAGGCTTATGTGGGGGAATGAGATAATAATTAAATATAAATCCTAAAATAGCAAAAATAAAATCCAAAATTTGGGATTTATAAATTGGATCCCATTAGTGGAGAAATTGGAATACAGTAATAGAAAAATTGGAGTCCGAAAAAAGGAAAATTAGAATCCAATAATAGAAAAATTGGAATCTAATAATAGCGAAATTGGAAATCGAATAAGTCCAATAATGACAATATTGGAATGAAATATTGCTAATAATGGAATCCAATAAGAGTAATAATGGAATTTGGTATATTAAAAAATGGAATCTAATATACGTAAAAAAGGAGATGGATTTCTTCCAATACTTGTAATATTGGAATCCAAATTCACTGGAATATGTCCAGATTTGGTGAAATTGACGTTATAAGGAGGATTTTTTAAATCTACTAGTTGAAGAGATTATCAATGTCAACATTACAACAGAAGATGAACCTAAAATTGTTAAGCTAGGTGTTTCACTTTCTACACATGCATAAAAGTCCTTTAATATGCTCATATGTGAATTTGTGGATGTATTTTCTTAGTGATATGCTGACATTCCTGGCTTGGATCTTTCTTTAGTTTTGCACAACCTCTTTATGCATAAATATGCAAAGCCAATCAAATATAAATCATGAAAAATGCATCCACATGTAGCTCCTTTTGTTAAGGAAGACCTGGAAAATTTACTTCTAATGGTTTTTAGCATACCTATCAATTATTTAGAATGGATCTCCAATATTTTTTCGGCTCATGAGAAACCCACAGGTATCAAATTTTACACAGAATTTAGGGACATCAATAAAGTGTTTTTAAAATATAATTTTCCTCTTTCGGGTATCACGATGATTATCGATTCAATAGTTGGTCATTAAATGTTATCGCTCATGTATGGACTCTCTGGCTATAATCAAATAAAAATTATAGAAGAATCCCAATCTAAAAATATTTTAAAACTCCTTGGGGGATGTTTTGTTATCACATCATGCCTTTTGGCCTCAAGAATGACAGTGTCACATATCAGTATAAAATGATTATCATCTTTCATGATATGTTGCATGACATTGTAGAGTACTATTTGGATGATATCCTTGTAAATTCCCAAACTCAAGGAAAACACCCAAAAAACCTTTTTCATTTCTCTGAGCGAATAAGGGATTATAATGTCCATTTGAATCTAAAGAAGTGTGTATTTGGTGTCATCTCTTGAAATTATGTTGGCTTAATCATTTTGGTAAGAAACTTTTTCAGGGTACAAACTTGGGGATTTCTTGTCAACGCTCTGGGAATCTAAGTTCCTCTAATTAACTGGTGTAACTTTCGTATATGAATGCACGTGTAAAGTGTGATTTCTGTTATGGCCTTTCAATCAGCGATCCAACAGGGGAACTCCACTGACCCTATGGAAAAGCTAGAAATTTCTCACTAGAGAGGGCTTTGTCTGTAAGGTAGGAAAGGGGAGTGAGAAATGAGATAGGAGAACTAATGTTACAGGTAGAAAATTGAATTATTTCACACACTAGCTAGAAACTTGAACACGTGCATTTATGAGAAGAAACATTTCTGTAAATAGTATCAAGGCCAAACTGAATTTATGATCACAAAGTATACAAAAACCCCTTTGTCAAAGAAATCTAGAAACTCCTTCTTTTATTGATTGCTTAAAAAAAAGTTATACATAGTGTGGGAATGGAGGAAAACTAGTGAGGGGGGGAATGGAAGAAAATAACTATCTCATTTTTTCTCTCAAAGTATAATACACTCTTGAGTTAACAAAATCAATTACCAACCATTTGAAATGGGAATGGCTTTACAATTTAAAGGAAGGGAAATGAGTCTTCACATACTCCCCAATGACTCTTTGTATGTCTTGACATGACTTAACACTCTTCGCCTTCCTAGGAAAACATTAAGTCCCTTTTTATAACATAAAGGTGAATTATTACATTAGAAGCATTAAGACACGTAAAAAAGTGCAACCCCAATGCAAGATTAGAATATCAAGGAGAGAGAAAGTTGAGGGAAGAAGAGAGAGAGGAAAAGAAAAGATGTTTCCCCTGATGAAGTTCATTTATTCTTATAAGGAGATGAAATGTTAAATCTTTGAATCCTTTACCTCCTAAAAATATATTGGATGTTCATACTCCACGCCGAATCATGCTCCATGCCTTGTTGATGAGAAGATCCCCACTCCCTTGAATTCCTTTTTGCAAATCATTTAATCATGATGTGGACAAGAAACTACCTTTTGACAACCCATGGACACCTTGAATTGAATTTTTAGAAACACTACATAATGTAACCTCTAGTGATGGTGGGCATTGCTCCTAGAGATCCCTTCTGAATATGTTAAAGCTTTGGGAAAAATCTTGTCCTGACTCCTTGCAACACTACCATACTGATTTGAACATGATCATGATGAAACACATTATGAACAGTTCGACATTTTTGACTGTGAGTTCCACCTCACACATTAGTGTCAAAAGAAACTATTGAGATCCATTACAATGACCTCACTTGTATAGTTATTTCCCATACATATATGAAATTCAATCTACTATATTTTGAAAAGGTAATTTTTTAAAAAAGTGTCAAGAATTTTCCCTCTCTGGGCTCCAAATAGTGATGTCAAGTCAAATATTCAACTCCCATTAGGTTTTTTCTGTGATAACCGGCCTTTGGATTAATCATTTTATTTTTAGTAAGTGCCCATAGGAAAACTTACTATTTTTGGCAAGTGCACAAATTATCTTTGCCAGACCTCAGATGATTATGGTAGCTCGAATTACCCTTTCTTGTTGTGTTCACCTCACCTTTTTGATTGATTTAATATTTTTTGCAGGGTTCCATGAGATCACTTAATTTTTTTAGTAAGTGTCAAATTTTGACCAAGATTCTCTTTCTGATGATCTTCCAAGTGCATTGCATCCTCTGTGTTCAACGTCTCCTTCGTAGGTTCTTCTATTGATGACTTTCACAAAATAATAGTCCTCTATGTAAAAGACCTGTTATTTTTAAAAATTTGGCTTCTAGTGGTCAAATTGATGTGGAATGAAGTTCTCTGATATGTGTTTTTTTCCAATATCACCCCTCTGAAATTTTAGACCTACTTGCTCAATAGTTTAGGAGATTTTAAACTTTTAATTTTTCGACCTGGTAGTGCTTGTGGACACAACAGCCATTACTGCACCTCAAAAATTTAAGGTATTGTTTTATCCCTTTTTTGTGATAAAATTTATATTTTCGATATGGGTTTTTTCCTCTAGTTCTTCCTATGAAATCTCGTTTCAATCCAACTACCTCTTTGACAAGAAATCATGCTTCTTTGTCCATTGGGCTGGAAAAAGATTTCTTCACTGTGAATGTTTTATGGTGTGAGAGGAGATTTTGAAGGTATGTTTCTGATTTATTTTATAGAGTAACTAAGAAAATGAATGGTTCATCAATCCATTCATTAGTTTGTAATATTTCTTAAAATTCACATTTCACGGCAATGGGGATTTCTATTGTTCTTCTTCTATGTTCTTTGTTTCTTGTTCTTAGCTCGATGAAATATTCCTCTGGGACCTACATATATCCATGAGAATTAGTATTTATTCACTTTCATGTATTTGGTTTGAGATTTTGCAATGGTTGAGTGGAGGTAGGAAGTTGCAAAGGAGTTTGAAAATATGGCTATGCACAAGAATGTTAGAAGTTAGAAGCGGTAAACATGTGGGGATTTTTAAATTTTGAAATAAAGTTGAGAAGGGATGAGGAAAATTTTCATTTCCCTAACATTTCTCATATCAAAGGGACATTAGGTAAATTAAATTCCATAGTGATTAAGGTGACGACACGTGGTAGAGATCTGATGACAGGGAATGAAGGTTAAACAATCAACTTTAAAGCACTGAGGGGTTGGAAGCTCATCATATGGGTGACCGGAAGTCACCTTAGGGGTTGGGAACTTTTTTACATGTTTAATGTTCCTTACCTAAAAGGGATGTGATGGACATAAAATTCCATGGTGCTCTAGGTGATGGCACGTCGCAACGATCTGACAGTTTAGGCTTTGAGCTCCCGTAACCACTTGGGGGTTGTACTCGCAATTCTGGAGGTCTTATGAGGGTCCAAAGGTCTTTTGGTGGCTAGGAAAAATTTTCCATGAGTGATTTCCATGACCTTGAGGGATGTGAGGGACAGAAAATCCATCCAGGATCTTGGAGGTGACACATGTCCTCTAAAAATTTGACAAACTACGGAACTCACCCCAAGAGGGAAACTTGAAACAACAATAACTTGAGCTCCCAATGGAATTTTTTAATGAAATATTGTATGATATTGACTGGAAATATACATATAAATCCAAGTGTGGGAATAAAAATCAGATTTTTGATCTGGTGCTCCACTTGTGCATGATAAAAACCTCTTTCAAACCTATTGCTCCAAAGTGTTGAGAAAAACATAATTTCACTATCTATTAGGGATTAGAATTACCTTTCTGGATATGTTTTGTTTTTCTCCTAACTTCATCTAGAGCTCCCGAAATCACCTTCTGAAGCTGAGCGGTTGTTTTGGCCTATGCACTGCCTAGGCTCGTGAACCCTAAGTTTGGTGAAACTACCCCAATATCTCAAAATATTTCTTGAATCTTCCTAAATCACTTGCATGATGTCCCAAGGCCTTTGAATCACCTTTGTGTCTATTTTTGCATTTTTTTTTCTACTCGATGGGGTTGCTCTAGTCCTAGGAATGCTAGTGATAGTCATTCCGACAACTGCCTAAAGCTTGCAATTTTAAATGAACTCCTAAAATGACCTAGGGGTTGATTTGAATTTCCTAAATAACCTAGGGGAATGAAGAAATAGCAATTCATAGGTTACTGGACTGACTGGGTAGACAAGAGGTTCCTCAGAATGATAAAATGTGAAAATTTTATTATAGGGGTATAGTTGTCATGCTTGGAAATCATCAATTTCTTTGTCACACATTTGCAAGACAACTGTTGGATCTAGCTTGGGGACATGACATAGAGAATTAAAAATCTCAACTTTAGACAATATGACCAGTGCCTTATCTATTGAGCCATGTGGATTCATGTACAACTTGACAAGAGATAGATAACAAGAAGAACACATGCACACCAAAACAATGAAAGGAAACACACAACACGGAACAGGAAGGAAAACACACACGATATAAAGGGAAACACACCTAAATCACCTATATTACAAGGTAGGGGACAACCCACTTTTTCTATAGTACTTTTATCTTCAAAGGTTACCTTGGAGTGGGAAACACTAATTAATGTTGTTCCATGAATCCATTAACTAGTTCGAGAAAGTATCCTCCTCTTCTTAACTATTTATGAAAGCTAGGTGATTTCATGATTTCTTGTTTACTTGGTAGGAGTGATTCTACATGAGGTTCTCAATGCTCAGTCATTTTCTTAGAAATTAAATTTCCTTCATTCCCTTTGAAATCAGTTTTATAGTTCCAGTTGTATTTTGTGTTTATCCACATAGTTGATTCTTCATTGAGCATCTCATCACTACCCTGAAGCTTATTTTCATTCAAATTTCTTTAATATTCTGAGTTACTTTGTTTTCTGGATCTATGCTCATTGATATATTCATTATGAGAAACCTTAGATTAATCATTTATCTCTACTCCCTCATGAGGTGCATGAATATTTCATGGAGGATTAAAAGTAATCTCATACTTGTCTTATATGGCCATGGCATGAGTTAAGAGATCAAAAATCATCTCGAGGTCTTTTGAAAATTCAACTGCATCTAATAGTTCTTGCACAGAGATATCCTTTCTTACTTCCTGCAGCTCATCTTTCGACACCTTCGAAGAATATTTATTTTGCAACTCAAGGTAACTATTTGGAGGGATTACTTCATTATCTTGGTAATCACTACATTCTATCACTCCTTCCTCAAGAGGAGCTTTGGCTTCAAAGGCCTCAAAAATATTTACTTCAATTTCTTGATCATGGAAAGATTTTTCCTCTTCAAATGGGAAAGAAAATACATTGATTTCATCATTGCATCTATCAACCATTGGCTCAAGGGGGCCATCATATTTCTCATCTTTCTTTATTTCAACATGGCCAACATTTACAATGATTTAGGCTTTTAAATCATATTCACATTTGTCTTGTAGATTCATGGCTTGCATCATGAGTTTGAGACTGAGCTCGGGATCTTCAGTTTCTTCTACGGCTCTTAGTAGTTCTTGTACAGATGATTCTTTCCCATTTTTCTTGGGCTCATTAGATACTTGCTTGATCTATTCATTAGTGACATGATCGATTGAGTCCTTATCTTTGAATGGGAATGAGAATATCTCCTCATCACGGATAAACACATAAGCTGATTTTTCTTCTTGAAAATCATCAAGAACCATTTCCTCTTCTTCATGGTTTGCATCGTCCAGCAATTCAAGGCTTCCCTCTTGTAACTCAAATCTCTTCAATTCTTCTTCAAGGTTCATACTTCTTCAGGAAGGAATTTATAGACCTATCAAGATGGGAATATCTTCTTATTAACTCATTTTGAAAATATTCATCCTCCTGTTATCTTGATACAAGATGTTGGGTCCTCGACTTCTGGACTATTGCACCGTGTACCTCATCTTCGTCTCTGGAAACAATTTCTCCATGTCCCCCTTCACTGGTATGGTTATAGAAGACTAATTAATCTTAGTTATACCCCCCAAATCCTAACATAAACCCCTACTTAGCAACATTCCAAATGAAGTTGGAATGTATGCTACCAAAATCATCGTTGAAGCATTCTTGTCTGAAACTTTTGCGAGAGCTGCCTATGCATATTTTAATCTCTATAAGTGGGACCTCTTTTAACTCTAGGGAGTAAAAAGAGCCACTGGGTGGACTCATAGTGACTTTTAGATCATAGGAGACCTTTATAGGCATCACATTTTTGGACGCACCAGAATCTATTATGCAGTTTTTCTATACATATTCTTTAACGAGAAGGGAGACATAGATAGGTTCAAACTTATCAGTATTAGATGCACCTAAAGAAAACATGTTGGGTGAGGGAGGTGTAGGTGGGTTTGGTAGTATTCATTTGGATCTATGAGATATAACACTGGGTGTTAAACTACCACTCCTAATGTATTGAACAAATATCTTGAATTATTCAAGGTGAGTTTACAGATTTTTAGTTTTGCTAATCTGCACCTTGGATCTATTCACATATTATACAAAGTCAAAGGGAGAAAATTTGGACAAGGGGAATAAAGGTACCAATTTTGGATTTGGGGTATGTTTGGAAGAAAGGTTTGATACCTTGGGAATGGAAAGAATTATGAAAGGTACATTAGGAGATTTTAAAGTACTAGATTTTACTGGAGCAGATTTAGATTTAGAATTGGAAAAGGCATCAAAATACTTACATGGAATTGTGGGAGCCTTGATACTTGCTACAAGATCAGGCTTCAACAATGTGGACTCCATGGAGGGTTGGAGTAGAGATACTTGGCTAATAATTTTGTTTTGTGCAGTCGCTAAAGGAGAATCATTAGTCTTCTTGTTTTTAGCAGGAGTTGAGGAAGAGGATCCTTTCTCAGACTGAGAACGAGTGAATACCACACATGAGAAGCTAGGTGTATCTTCTTCTTCATCCTCTTAACCTCCATAATACTCACAGAATCTGATTTTTGTGTCGTTATGAAGTTCATCAACTTCTAGAAAATCACCACCTTCAATCTCTTCTTCATTTTCCTGACTCCTACAATGTGCATTGATAGGTGGGTACTCCAAGGTAGGCCTTTGGGGTACTCCTATAATTTGATTTGTGTTTCTTATTTGGGAATATACTCATTCAAAAAATTCCCTCTTCAATGACACCATCTCATTCGCCAGTTTTTGCACCAACGAATTTTTTTACTTTATCTCCCAGAAATTAAGTTGTACCCTTTGAGTGATTCTTGACCTTTCCAAATAGAATTTGATCGTCATCAATTTCAATGGATAATCTTTTTGCTTCTAAAATATCCCTCAATTGAACTCTTTGTAGGAAAAATCTGACCTTGGGCTATTGAGCATTGATGAATAATATCTTGACGTTGTTCTTAGATTGTGAATCTTCTTCCGGTATCATGCAAAGATACTATTCAAAATGAGCCACGAAGATTATCATAGTTTAAATTTCTTCTTTCTTCATTTTAGCCAAATACACCAAGAGGTCCTGACAGTCCTCAGTAAATTTGAATCTTCCTTCAAACTTTTTTTTAATGTCATTCCAACAAGTGATGGATCAGAAAGGCAAGAGGTAGAACCATTATGCTATTTTTTTAGGGACTCTATGAATAGTCTAACAGAAACATCTTTGTTTTCAACACTAAGGATTCCATATGATGTCATGAAATTAGTGATGTGTTATTCAAGAATCTATGTGCCATCACCTTTGAATTTTGGAAGTTTGTTGCGGGAACCTGTTGGTAGATCGTGAAGAGGGGGTTCAAGAATGAGCAGGAATGTATTTCTTCCACATAGAACAATGGGTTGCCTTATTTATTCTTCTTCCACCATTGTTTCTCTCGCTTAATCTTTGGATTTTACTTTGGAAAATTCTTCTACAGATTCTAGCACTGATAATTTTTACAATCAAAATATGAAAAGACACTATGGAATACGAAAGGTCACTTGCGAGAAATAGCAGCATGTCTTTTAGCAATGGATTTCCATCAACTCCAATTTTTAACCTTTTCAATTTTGGATTATTTTTTGTATTTTTGACGTTACGG
Source organism: Taxus chinensis (assembly GCA_019776745.2). Lineage (NCBI taxonomy): Eukaryota > Viridiplantae > Streptophyta > Pinopsida > Cupressales > Taxaceae > Taxus > Taxus chinensis. The sequence continues at coordinate 371,597,045 of CM034148.1, forward strand.
TCATATTTTGGGTGCAAATGTTGCTACATCAGCCCCATGGTCGATGCCAAAAACTATTAGCAAGAAAATTAATCAGGGGAAAAACTTGTGGATTTCTTGCAAATGCTCTAGGGATCTAAGTCGCTCTACTAAACCGGTGTAGCTTCCATACATGCATGCATGAGTAAATGTGGATTTCTATGGTGGCCTTTTGATCAGGGATCCAACTGGGGTACTCCACTGACCCTATGGAAAAGCTAGCAATTTATTGCTTGAGAGGACTTTGTCTGTAAGGAAGGAAAGGGGAGTGAGAAATGAGATAGGATAACTAATGTTACATGTAGAAAATTAGATTCCTGCATACACTAGTTAAAAAATTCAACACATGCATTTATGAGAAAAAATAATTCCGTAGATAACAACAAGACCAAACAGAATTTATGATCACAAAGTATCAAAAAAACCCTTAGTCAAATAAATCTAGAAAATCCTTCTTCTTGTATTGATTTCTTAAAAAAAATATGTACATAATGTGGGAACGGAGGAAAATTAGTGAGGGGGGAATGGAAGAAAATGGCTATCTCCTTTGTTCTCTCAAAGTATAATACATGCTTGAGTTTACAAAATCAATCACCAATCCTTTGAAATGGGATTGAATATACAATTGAAAGGAATGGAAATGAGTCTTCACATAATCCCTAATGACTCTTCAGATGTTTCAACATGACTTAAGACTCTTTTCCTTCCTAGGAAAACATTAAGTCCCTTTGTATAATAGAAAGGTGACTTATTACATTAGAAGCATTAAGACAACCAACAAATTGCAACCCCAATGCAAGCTTAGAATATCAAGGAGAGAGAAAGTTGGGTGTAGGAAGAAAGAGAGGAAAAGAAACGATGTTTCCCCTGATGAAGTTCACTAATTCTTTTAAGCAGATGAAATGTTGAATCTTTGAATCCTTTTCCTCCTGAAACACTCCTAGATGTTTGTACTCAATGCCCAATCATTTTCCATTCCATGTTGATGAGAAGATCCCCACTCCCTTGAATTCCTTATTGAAAATCATTTACTCATGTTGCGGATAAGAAACTACCTTTTGATGACCTAGAGACACATTGAATTGAGTGTTGAGAAACACTACTGAATGTAACCTCTAGTGACGGAAAGTGTTGCTCCTGGAGATCCCTTCTGAAGATGTTGAAGCTTTGGGATAAATATTTTCCTGACTCACAACGCTGCCATATTGATTTCAACATGATCTTGATGAAAAACATTATGAATATTTTTACGGAGTCAAGTGTGAGTTCAACATCACACATGAGTGTCAAAAGAAACTGTTGAGATACATAAAATTGACTTCACTTGTATAGTTATTACCTCTGTGATTCTGAACTTCAATCTATTATATTTGGAAAAGGCAATTATTTTTAGCAAGTGTTGATAATTTTCCCTCTCTGGGCTCCAACTAGTGATGTCAACTTGAATATTCAACTCCTAGCATTATCTCTCTAGGAAATCCATCCTTTGGATTAATCATGTTATTTTTAGTAAGTTCCCATAGGACAACTTACTATTTTTGGCAAGTGCACAAATTATATTTTCCAAACCCATGATGATTATGGTATCTCGAATCACCCTTTCTGCCTACATTCCCCTTGCATTATGCATTGATTCACTATTTTTAGCATGGGTCTATGAGATCACTTACAATTATTAGCAAGTGTCAAATTTGGACCAAGATTCTTGATCTGATGAACTTCCAACACAATGCATCCTCTATGTTCAACGTCTCCTTCGCAAGCTATTATGTTGATAAATTTCCCAGAATAATAGTCATTTATACAGAAGACCTACTATTTTTAGAAACTGGGCTTCTGGGGATTTGATTAATGTGTAATGAATCTTTCTTATATGAATTTTTACCCAATATCACCCCTCTGAAATTTTAGACCTACCCTTTTAATAGTTTAGGATATTTTAAAATTTTAAGTTTTTGACCTGGTAGTAATTCTTGACACGGAAACCATTAATGGGCCTCAAAAACTTCAGGTATGGTTTTCTCCTCTATTCATGATGAAATTTATAATTTTTATATGGGTGTTTTTTTCTTGTGCTTCCTGTGAAATCTCATTTCGATCCGACTACCGGTTTGACGCGAACTCCATCTTCTTTCTCCGTTGGGCTGGAAAGATGATTTATTCACTGTGAATGTTTTATGGCATGAGAGGAGGTTCTAAAGGGAGCATTCCTTTTTACATTTTGGATATACTTCTGAGAAGAAAAGTAAAATTTTGACATTTTCTCTGCCCCTCCACCCTTAGTAAAATGGGCTTGACACATTTTGATTTCACGGCAATGTGGGATCCCAATGGACCTATGCTTGTCATATTTTTCACTTTCCTACTTATTTTCTCAAAAAGGAAAAAGTTCCATATTTTCCCCGCGGGCCTGCACCTCCGTTTTTTACTATTCAACGCTAGCATTATCTATTCTATTTGGTCGAGGCTGCGCTTCAAAATTATAATTTTGTCCCTTTTTAACATGGTAAAGTGCAAAAAACCTTAAGTTGACCCCGAAGCTCCGTTTCTCCATTTCCCCGCCTACTAAGTGTCTCAATGTGCACATTTTGAGATGGTCCCGAAAAGTTAGAGACCCCAAACAAGCACGTGGGCCAACATGTGTCTCAGTCTGGTAGATTTAATGGAATAAAGTTTGAGAAGGGTTCAGCGTGAAGGCACCATTGTCCCTTAGGGTCCCTAAGGTCAAGTTTCATGAGTTGGACTGTTGAAAAGTCCATGGTGAAAAAGGTAGACGTGAACGTGTCAAAGCCTCCAACGTGTAGGCTCCTGAAGCGCTAAAAATCATCAATAAAGCACTCAAGGGCCAGAAAGCCAAACATGTGTGGTGACCTCCACGTGTCCCAAGCCCTTTAGGAACATTTCTTGAAAACTTTAATGTACGGGAAGGCCCGATGGTACATGAGGGACATAAATTTCTTTATGGCGCAACTAGAAGATGGTCCACATGGCAGTGATCTGACGGTTGAGCAACTGTGGGCTCACTGCAAGAACGTGGACATTATTTTGGTGATCTTGGAAGTGAGCCTTATGAATTTTTAAAGTGCCTCGCAAAGCCACATCCAACCAAAAAGGATTCAATGTTTTAACTGATGTCGAGAAGTAACCTTGATTGACATGAGGGACAACTACATTCCGTCAAAACTCCTAAAGTTGCAGAACCATCATCCTGAGCCCAAAATTTGAATCATTCTCCCGATACTCGCTCACAGAGGGCAATTTGAAACAGAAAAAATTTGGGCTCCCGAAGAGAAGTCTTCGACCGAGGAAGGGACTATGATCATGGCAACCAAACTAAGGATAGCCTTATTCAAGCACCAATACAGGGAGTATCATGTACATATTCTTTGTTTGGATCCGTCAAAACTGAGGGATTTTTTATCTAGTGATCCAAATGTGGGTGAGAAAAACTAATTTGAGCACCAACAGGTATGAAGTAATCTTTTGAGAAGGTATGAGCATGGTAGCTTTTTGAAATGAGTGGATATAAGTCTTGTAGATGTCCCTTTGACAATGAGTACATGGTTTATTTTTTCATGAACATAGATCCATCCGAAGGTCCCAGTTTCTAGCATCGGAAGACTCAAACAAGATAAACAAAGCTATGTGCCTAATGAGGTAGGCCTGTGAACCCTATTTTTCAAAGGTGAAAATGCCCCAAATTTGATCATGGAAAAAGTATTCCTAACATGTTATTTTAGATGTGTGGAAAATAATTCCTTGATGTCCCTAGGCCTTTAAATCACCTTCATGTCAAGATATTGCAATTTCTAGTTCCATACCATGGAGTTGCTCAAGTCCTAGAATAATCACAGCTCGATAGCCCTTCCCACAACTTCCTGAAGCTTGCAATTATTGACATGTGTAAGCTCCTAAAATGCACCTAGGGAGTTTATTTGAGATCTTCCTAAGATAACCTATGGGGAAGGGTTATATCTAATAACTCATTGCATTATTTTGATATACTAAGTGGGTAGAGCTTTATGAGCAATCGTTAACAATAAAACAGCTCAAAAAGTTTATACAAGGGTATAGTTTTCATGCTCGAAAATCGTCAATTTCCTTGTTGCACATTTGTAAGACATCAATATTCCAAAAGAGTGGAATTTAAGTGTAACATGTAAAGGTAACTACTATAAATGATATGAATCGAGACAAGAACCTTAAACAAGTGCATATCCTATGAGGAAAAATCCAATATATTCATCTCCCAGCTTGTAGAAAAATGGGATTCCTTCATCCATCTAATTAAAAAGGATGTTGATTTCCATTAGGATCCTGATTCTCAACAATAATTTTCCCAAATAAATAATTATTTGGATAAACAACTTATTCCTATACCACCTACACCATATGAACCCTTACTATTATACATGTCATCTACTTAATTTTCTATCGGTTCGCTCTTAGAAAAATAATATTCCCTATAAGAAGAAAGATCCATCTATTACCTATGTAATACCTTAATCTCTTAAGAGATCTACTATCTGCAATATGAGAAAACATGTTCGTCCTTTTCCTTCACTTTCAAAAAGATATGTCATTATATCCTGAATAAGAAAACCAAAATCATATCTAAAACTGAACCACTTAAGTACTTGTTATCAAAACCTACACTCACCAGGAGGATGGAAAATTGGATCATTTTTCTAAGTGAATTTTACATTGACTATGTTCACCAAATATTATTATAAGGAAAAGCACTCATCGATCAGCTCGTAGAAGCACCCTTACTAGGAAAATAAATCCTAATTCTCGATTTCCAAAATGATTCTGCTTTATACATCAAGTAATATTATACATATGAAATATAATTTCATGGGGAATTCAAATTTAATGGCTCGGTGATAGGAGTTATCCATATCGACCCTAAATTTCATCTTATTTTGCAATATTTTAGACATGGCTTCCCATATACAAATAAAATTTTGGAGTATGGATCTGTCATCGCAGGTTTAAAATCAACCATAAAATGGAACAGAAAAATAAGATAAGGTTATAAGTGACTCATAACTCATCATCAAAAAATTGAATGATGAATATAAAATTGAAGATGAGAAGCTTGTTCTATATAAACACATGGTGGACAACTTGAAAGAGTACAATAATCAGCTAACCTTCCAAAATGTTCCTAGACGAAAAAATAGGTTATTAGATATGATGGATACTATCATATTATTATTAATATTATCACTAGATACTAGATATATTTATTCCTTCATCAACCATCTAATAGTTCCTACCTATGACATGTCAAAATCATGTTTGGTACATGAATTTATTTCTCTTTTTTCCCTTGGTATGTTTATATCTATAATTAAGACATGAATAATTACCTGTCCCACAAGTGTTATCACATTCCCAAAAGTGAAACCTTTCCAATGGCATAAGTTTTGTACTTTATTTTTTCCTTCGGGGAAATCTCAATCATTGAGGCTACGATGGGACTTTTTTGTGTTGTTTTGACTTTAAAGAATCTATCTAATCCATCAAAGAGGTACAAAAATTCATCTATGGATATCACACTACTGGCATGATCCTCACAAAGAAAATTCTACACATCAGTTATTACTACCCCACTATTGAGATGAACTATTTTTCAGTTCGTGAAGATATGTGTCATATGCAGAAAGTATGGAAATTGATACATCTTTACAACCTATCACTACACAATGGTCATTTTTCAAATGGGGGCTCGATCTCATAGGGAATCTTACACCCACCTCATATGATGGAAACAAACACATCATTACAATGACATAGTAATTTACCAAATGGGTGGAGGATGTTCCTAAAACCTATATAAAATTGGTGGCTCAAATCTTAAATTTATCAAGACTCACATGTGATAGTTGATTCACATCCCTGTAATTGCTATTGTGCTTCCAATCAATGGTAAAATTTGGTCAACAACCAAGAAATTGAAGGCCTTGTGCCAATACTTTAAAATTCACAAAAAAAATGTCTAATCCCTATTACCCTCAAGGAAATGGTCAAGTTGAGGCTACAATTAAATCTCTTTTTCATATTATGGAGAAAATAGTTAGTCACACAGGCCATAACTAACATCTCAAAATCCATATTTCATTATGGGCCAATCAAACTTCTATCCACATACCCACAAGTGCAACTCCTTACTCCATTATGTCTGACACTGAAGCTATCATCCCCTTAGAGATAGAGATTCATGTTGATGCGTAATCACAACACCCTTGAATGTTTGTAACTTGATGGGTTGAGACTCTAAGTGTGATTCCATAACATGGAGATTTTACCAAAGTGTGGGACTTTGCAATTGGGAAAGTTCTCTGTATGAAGGTCGGCTCCTATTCCTCTATTCAAGTGGACACAAACAATTGCAGAGGATCTACTCTAACTTGCCAAGGAGACAGGGTTTATAAGATGCAAGAAATTAAACCTATTCTAACAGAGGTGATGCACCAAAGGAATGTTGAATACCTTCTTTGACATTAAACAAAAACCATAAAACATGTAATGCAACCTTCTTACATAGTTAACCAAAATTGCAATGAGAGATCAGGAGAATTCAATGAACAAAAAATTGTGTTGAAATCATCCAAAAACTTATCTTATTGCTCCAAATATTTGATACAATGCATTACAATGGCCAAGAAGCACAAACTTGCATTACAATTTGAATGGGAGGTTTGAACTCCAAAAATTCACTTGTAGACTAGAGAAGAAGAGAGGGTACAAAGACAAATGTCCAACCTTTAGAAAAATTCCCCTCCTTTTATATATAGGAAGAATTAGAGAAGGAGATAGAATAAATCAAAATTCTTGCTTCAACCACCCCAAAAATGCCTTGAATTCTCCTACAAAAATGATGGGTTCTATTGCAAAACCCATGCCTCGATGTACTATTCCTTGTTGGGCAAGAAAGGAATTCCATACCTCATTATGGTGGTAGGTGATAAAATTGGAACACCCTCTAAAAATTGTGGACTGTATTTCTTAATTTTGAATAACTTAGTCTCGGATGCCGAGAGCTTTCTAAAATTTCCTTTCTTGAGAAAATCTGAGCTCCCAGTCAAAACTTATGGCCATATGAAGGTCGAAATGTCATTTTGCAACTGTTGATCTTCCTGCTTCGGAGTCTGAAAAACATGCAACCTTCGAAATCCCAAAATTTAGACTTTTAGACATTTTCAGTTTAGAAGTCGAATCACTTTTCATCCACCAAATTTACTTGAGAGTTTTGAAAGTTCAAAACCTGAAAGTTTGAAATTTTAGACTTTCAAAGTTTGGCATTTCAAACATTCAGGGGTGACTTTTGGGTTTCAAGGCTTGAGAGTTCCGAAACTCTAAATTTTGAAACCCTAAAAGTCCAAAGTCTAAAATTTTAGACTTTTGAGGTTTCGGGTTTCAGACATTGCATGCCCATTTATCCATTTTGTGCTCCGAGAGTTCCCAAACACTGAAACCTGAAAGTTTAAAATTTATGACTTTTAGAATTCAAAATTTCAGACTTTGCCACTCCCTTTTTTGTCACACTTTGCAAGATCTCTAAAACTTTGAAACCTGAAAGTTTGAAATTTCAGACTTTCAGAGTTTTAAGTTTCAGAACCTTTTGGCCATTTTTCTATTTTTCCAACTAAAAAATCCAAAATTCTGAAATTTCAGATTTTCAAGCTTTCAAACATTTTGAGTTCGGGGGTTTTGGTAGTGTTCACCTTCCTTTTCTCTAAAATGTCAAATGTGAAGTCTAAAACTTTGAGATTTTTTCCATCCTTCCGCTTGAGCTCTGATCTCTTTCAACATTCCCTTAGTTACTTCATTTTCGAACCTTGCTTCTCCATTGTCAAGCCCACCTGCAACTTGATTTTTTGGGATCGAATGTGATCTCACATGACTAAACCAACCTCTCCATTTTCCCTCATGCAAGGTCATGTTTGTTCACTTTTTCCTGAGGGGAAAAATTGGATAACATTTCCCTCTTTGAATATATCCTTGAAAGACTATCTAGATAATGAAGAGAACTATAGAGTCGATAGACTGGCAGAGATTGAACTTTTTGATGAAAAATTCCTCCATCCGTTAGACCACCTCAGATTGTAACAAAATTAAATTCCTAGTAGTTAGAACAATTTCATTATCTCCTTTGAATTTGATGTTGGATACCTTGTTTTAAAAAAAGATCAGTTTAGTACTAATAAAGAGAATGAAAAGAGAGGAAAATTTGAGTGTAACTGGTTAGGACCATAATGATAAAGCTAAATGGGGATCTATGTGCCTAATCTGATGTTATTATAAAATTAAATAAATATGTAATTAAGTAAAACAATGAATATTCAAGCAAGCTAACTAATAAATTATGAAACCCTAGTTGCAAGGAGTAGAAGAATGTACTTAGTTAATTCGCAATAAAATTTGTAGTGTACCAAAGTTCTTGCCAGGTGAACAGAGAAACAAGAGTGTCACATAGAGACCTAGAAAAATACATATCTTGACATATAGGCTGGACTAGGGTGATTGGAGAGGTAACGGGGAACCCATGAATTTTGTAGGCCTATTTTTTAGTGTCTGGGTCTGTAGAAAATATCAGAAAACCTCTTCTAGGTGGTGATAGCTAATGTTTAGTGCTTTTTCCTTTATTATGATCACATAAATTTATATTTATATGATTCCCTTTCTTGAATTTTGTAATTAACCCCAAAAAGGGTGACTAACAAAAATATAAAATGCTAAAAAAAATAGAAAGGAACCAAAAAGTGTGAGTTAACTACAAAATGGGTTAGGGGAAGCCAAAGGGGATGGGGGCACCTGGCGCTGGCATCTTAGCTAGGTGATCTGGTGTCTAGAATGAAAAATGTTGAGAAGATGAAAAGACAGACTGAGCAAGTAATAGGTACAAGACTAGAATAAGGAAGCATAAAGCAAATAAAGATGGCCACAATACATGGGCTAATTAGTACTTTTATTACTTAGGAACCATATGAAAAATAGTATGTAATGCGATTGAGACTAGATAATTACCCAAAATGTGCATGATTTTGTGTCTACATTTGACTCCACTTTATGTTGGTGAGCTAAAATCTCGAGTAATATAAAGTAGATAGAGATGCATACTTGATATCCATGTAGATTGATGTAGAAAATGAAAATCAAGGGACTAGAAAAAGTGTGGGGTGATAAAAAGATGGAGCGTGGATGACTAAAGATGCAAAAGTGTAAATAGTGGTGATGAGATATGAACCTAGGGTGGAAATGCATGTGTAGTTTTCATTATGTACATATTGTGTGATGTTACTTGTTGTTGGTGTCGATGTGTGATGATGTTGGTGATGTTGTTGATTGTTTTCTTCCCATATGAATGGACCTACAAAAGAGAATAATGATCAAGTAGTCAAATATGCATGTATATGTATAAAGAGCATGTAAAGAAGTATGTAAAAGAAAATGTTGAAAATGTGAAAAAGGAACATGTGTAGCTTGATCCATGAATAGGAAAGAAGGGTGTAGAAAGGATCTTGTATATGATGTATGATGGACACAAGTGTTTTTGGGTGATCTCACACCACATGCAATGGAAGAAATGTAGGGATAAAATGTCCAATGGTGTTGTCCTCTAACTCTTTAACCGCTTCCCAAAATTATAGACATGACTCTGAACTATCTGGTATTTATTGGGTGATCCTGACGCCACGACAGAAGTAGTGTAGAGAGGAAGGTCTAGTGTTATCCTCTAACCTTTAACTGCTCCCTTGGAATGAAAACACCACTGCAGATGGTGTGTAATTTCCTCCAATGTACATCTACTAGTGCTAAGGACAATCTATACCTTGTCAAAAGCTTGTTGTGTATGAGTTTTGAAAGACTGTGCTAAATGGAACCCAATCACTGTATGAAGATCTACCCCTATATTACTAGGCGCTCCAAAAAAGGACATCATTGTTACTAAGGACCCAAGTCTAATTCTGAGCCCTGAACTATGACTATAATATGTGCTATACCTGTGATGTGTTGCTATATACTCTAGTATGGGGTGATTGATTCACCCAAATGATGCCCCCTTCTTTGGAGGAGCATGTGACGTCACTGAAGGAGAATGTGGCCCAAAAGAGGACCAACCGTTGTTCTGAAACTGTGCCATGTAGAGGGGGAGGGAATGTACTTGGTAGAAACCAAAGCACATGGCAAAAAAGTGGCTAGGAGACAAGTTTTAGTACAAACAAAGACAAACACTCATGTATAAGATGAAATGTAAGCTAAGTAGGCAATTCATAATCTAACATGCAAGTAAACATGTAAGAAGTCAATGTAGACTGTAAATATGGTACATCACTCATGATTTCAGAAGACAATGAAGGCCGTAGTGACCAAAAGAAGACAAGTGTGCTCAAAATAAAAATGGAAAATGCCACAAACAAACGCATGCAAAGAGCAAGGAATGGTAAACAATGTAATAGATAACCATGGAAACTGATAGCCCTACATAACAAATGTTACACATGAAGCACCTATTAGCATGTTAGAAAAATAAAAAGTATGTCAAAGTGTGTATAATCTAATAAAGTACTATGATATGAAACAAAATGAAACAATAACACCTATATTGTACGAAAGTGGATGGCCCTAGGATCCTCTACTAGATTAGTAATAGGAACTACAACAAGCATCCATGCTACATGTAATAGATCTATAGAATTTGTGATCACAAATATAAATTCAATATAATGTGCATGTGTTTATGACAAAATATAATGACATACAAGATATATATCTAGCATGTACAATAAAGTGTGCATGTAACAAGTAAATGTAAGAAAGGATAAATGAAACAAAGATATGTAGTATGTTATGGATGGTATGGAATGGAATTTAGTGTGAATGATAAGGGAGGCATTCCCCATGAGTGGATGTGTACATTTGCAACAAGTTTCATTTATTTATGCCTCCTTAACAGTCAAGAATGAACCATAAACAAGAATGTGTCATCGGTAAACGGTTTGAATGTATGTAATAGAAAGATGTGATAGTCAAAGAATAAAGTGTAGAGTGTAAGCATGTGAGTGATTGATTGATTGAGTGATTAAATGTGTGAGTGTGATGAGGTTCATTTGAGATGTATACCCTCATCACTTGAGTATGGACCACGCAAATAGATTGTTTCATAGGGTAATGACCGCAATGTGTATAAGTATATGCAAGAGATATATAGCGTGAATGTGTAGATTTAATAAGACTCAAAGTGTGGAGAAGATGTTGTGAGAGAGGATGTCCTAATTGTATTATGTGTGATGTGAAAAGTATGAAATGTGTAAATTTGAATGTATAATGTGCAGTGTGTGAAGTTCATGTGTATAGTATTCCCTCAACAGTCAAGTGTTAACCGTAGCACAAGAGTGCATCGTCAAGAAATCATGATTTGAGATTTTTTCAAGATGTATATGTAGTACGTGAAAGTCTAGATGTGAAGTAATGAGAAGATAAGATGTTTGTTAAATGTTAGGACATAATAGGTGACATGCCCAACTAAGTGTGTGATGAGAAAAGAGATCAAGTAATGTCATCTAGGAGGTCATCATTTTCATGATCAAAGCCAAAAGGTAAATCATATAATACATGATAAGAAATGGTATCGGGTTGATCCCATAGTGATCCATTACGGAGAAGGTTGTACATTCCCATTTTGTATTTTTCATTAGTGAACGGGGGTAGTGGACAACCATGTGCATACCAACCTATATGATTTTTTGAACAAACGAGAAAGGAATCATTAAAAATAAAAACACAACCAAACAACATATGAAATGAAATGTCTATATGATCAAGATCTAAGGTGCCCTCAATATAGTCAATCCAGGACTGTTCAAGTGTAAAGGGAACATCACAAGGATCTCATGTAAGAAACACTGTGAGATGAAATTCGTGAATCCCATAAGAAATAATGATGTGGATAAAACCATGATAAATATGAGGAGCATACAGTTAAGAAAATATTTTGTCAACCGCAAAGCCTGGGAAATTCAAACCATCATGTGTGCATATAGTGTCATCATAAGTAGGATCAAATAGAATATGCTCCCAATAAGAATTATTCATGAAACATTTGCATGTAAAGGGAGGACCATATAATGGTGAATGCACATATGATAATGAAGTAGGTGGAATGAAATCAAATGTGTGGGTAGGCCCAAGATAAAGTATCAAGGTAGTAGTAGTGGAATGAGGAGGTGGTGATGTAGATGAAACTACATCCAACATGTAAATAACACCTTCAAGGGGTGGTAGATGATCCGAAGTATCCATAGGTTGTGGTTTAATAGTAGTATCAGATCATGGAGTAGGAATTGTAGTATTAAGATCATGATCGTAATATTTGAATAGGTCACAATCATTAGAAACAATATATTATATGCCCTCATGTATGAATTTGACATAGTGATGTATTATATAAAGAACTACTTGCATGGTATGAAGCCATGACTAACTGAGCAAATAGTTATATGAAACTAGGAAGTCAAAGACAAAGAAAACTGTGTTAAGGATTTTCGGCCCTATAGTGATATGCAGAGTAATGTGACATATGCATGGATGAAAAAAACCATCATATGAACGAAGGGAAAGACATGATGGACTAACGTTAGATGTAGAAATATAAATATTTTAAAGGAATGACATAGAACAAAGATTGAGTTCATATCCATTATCAATTAAAGTACACTTGATACCCATATTATAAATGTGAATCATGATATACAATGGTAGATCATTGTCAAAAATAGAAACATCAACATTAGGATTTGACGAGAAAGCAATATGTTGAGAAAATTCCTCGACAAATGTTTGATATAGTGAATCTGGATGCAGATTAGTAGGAATGCGAGTGGTAGTGAACATAGTTTTGATTCTATATCTTAATTGAGGATTGATAAGAAATAAATATTTAATGGAGATACTCATGATGAGGAGATACTTGAAAGATAAGAACAATTGAGGTATGAGGATCATAAGATGTTTTTAATTGAGCTCATGTTCACAAAAATAATTAAGCTAATTGTGGATTTATATGTCTAATTTGATGTTATTGTAGCAATAAATAAAATATGAAATAAATTACAAAAATTAATACTCAAGAAAGGTAAGAACTAAATTATATAACCCTAGTTGTAAGGAGGATAAAAAGATACTTAGTTGATTCACAATAAAATATCGAGTGTACCAAAGTGCTGACAAGGTGAACATAACAATAAGAGTGTAACATAAAGACATAGAAAAATGAATATCTAGAGAGATAGGATGGACTTTGGTGCCTGGAGAAGGACAAAGGAAACCGCATGTGCCCAAGGCTTATTTTTTAGTGCCTAAGTCTACAGAAAATCTCAGAAAACCTCTTATGGGTGGTGATAGCTAATGCTTAGTGCTTGGTACTTTATTATAATCACATAACTTAATATTTATATGATTCCCTTTCTTTAACTTCATGATAAACCCCAAAAAAGGACGTCTATCAAAAATATAAAATGATGAAATGGCTAGAAAGGACCCAAAAACTATGAGTAAAGTACAAAAGGTGTCAGAAGAGCCCAGTGGGGATGAGGGCACCTGGTGCTTGCATCCTAGCTGAGCGCTAGTGTCCAGGATCATAAAATATAGAGTTTAAAAAGGAATATTGGGCAAGTAGAGGTGTTTGACCAAGAGGAGTGAAAAAATCAAAGAAAGGTTACCAAAGACATGGTTTAATTAGTATTTTTCTTACTTAGGAATCATATCAATAGTATTATTTAATTAGGACTATATAATTACCAAAACTGCATGATTTTGTGTCTACACATACACTATGGATGTGACATTTAGATTAGGAACCTATAAACTTATATATCCTGATGGTGATGAGCTCTGAGATCCCATGAATATCATTTATCTCAAGCGTTTCTATAACTAAGCTTAGTGGAAATCAAAAATAAATTAAAAATTAAAAATTAAAAAAAAGAGTAAAGAGAAATAAATTCATTCAAATATGAAAACCACACAATTGTGGAAATTTTAACAAGTACTTTGATGAAATCTAGTTTCTTGTTCCTTAAGAGGATTTTGTAATGAAATTACTTGTATAAATTAGATTATGAATAACAATAGAACACCAAAAAACACAATATTGCAAATAAACAATCTCAATCTGGAAGTAGAATAACTTAGCCACTTTGAGGGGGCAACCTCTTAACCATACAATAAGACTCAAATTCTTGATATGATGATCAAATACTACCTACTCACCTCTATATATATTATTCCTATGTTATGACCATCACCAAAGCCGACCCACTAATCATAATATAACATATACAAAAGAGATACATCATGATAAAAAGTTTTGATAGCCACAAGTTGGCTAAATACATCCAATGTAAGATATATGATTAAGGGCGCAACATGATCCTCCCCTTCAAACCAACATTTTCTCCAATATTGGGAAGCCCTAGATGCTACTAGATAAATTATTCTTCCTCCCATGATGCATCTTCAATCATCAAATTCTTCCACTTGATCCAGTACTCGGTAATGACTTTGGTCCTAAGTATTTTGGTGGATGTCTGAAGAATACCTTCAGGTTCTAATATGATCCTTCCTTCCTCATCCAATTCTGGAAGCACTGTCTAGGTGGAAATATGTTTCCCAATAATTTTCTTAAATCTAGAAAAATGGAAGACTAGATGTATTTTACTTCTTGGAGGGAGCTCTAACTTATATGGCACACTACAAATTTTCTGCAACATTCAGTAAGCATCATAGTATTTTAGAGAAACCTTATTATCCTTCTTCTTTTGTTTTAATGATAATTGATTTTAAGGATGTAACCTCACAAAAAAAAAATCACCCTCTTCAAAGTATCACTCACTATGATTTTGATCAACCTATTACTTCATGTGGTTGTGTGCCCTTTCCAAATTCTCTCCAATACTAGATAGTACCTCATGTTGGTGTAATGAAATTACTTGATTAATTATGATTATCACCAACAATAGAACACCAAATAACACAATATTGCAGATAAATTCTCTCAATATGAAAGTATAATAGCATGGCCACTTCAAGGGGGCAACCTCCAAAACATATAAAAAGACTCAAATACTCAACATAATCATCATCCACTACCTATAACCCCTATTTATACTATTCCTATGCTATGGCCATCAGCAAGGCCAACCAATCAATGATAATAGATCATATATAAAAGAGATACATCATGATATTAAGTTATGATAGCAACAAGCCAGCTATATCCATCCCATGTAAGATATATAATTAAGGGCATAACATGCCCCTCCCCTTCAAAGCAACATTGTCCCCAATGTTGGGAAGCCCTAGATGTTGTTGCATGAATGCTTCATATTCCCATGATGCATCCTCAATATTCATATTCTTCCACTTGATCAGGTACTCGGTAATGACTCTGGTCCTCAGTCTTTTGGTGGGTGTCTAAAGAATTCCTTCAGGTTCCAATATGATCCTTCCTTACTTGTCTAGTTTCGGAAGCAACGATTGGGTGGAAATGTGTTGCCCAATAAATTTCTTTAAGCAAGAAACATGGAAGACTAGATGTATTCTACTTCCTGGAGGGAGCTCTAGGTTATATGCCACACTACCAAATATCTGCAAAACTCGGTAAGGACCATAGTATTTAGGAGCAAAAATTTTATCCTTTTGTTTTTGTTTCAAGGATAATTGCTTATATGGTTGTAACCTTACAAAAACAAAGTCTCCCTCTTGAAATTTTCACTCACTCCTATGTTGATCAACCTATTGCTTCATATGGTTTTGTGCCCATGCCAATTTTTCTCTAAGACTAGAGAGTACCTGATGTTGATGTTGAATGTGATCTTTGACTACTCTCACCTTTGGTTTGACCTTCAAGCTAGATATGAGTGATGGAGGATGGTACCCATAAAGTGCCAGAAATAGAGACATTTTGGAGGATGTATGAAATGAAGTATTGTACCACCATTCTGCCAATGGAAACCATTGCACCCAATGTTCTTGTTTATCTGAAGTAAAACACCGAAGATATCCCTCTAAACATTTATTTACCACCTTAGTTTTCCCATCAAATTGGGGATGATAAGAGGAACTATTGGCTAGTTGGGTACCTAGACAAGAGAATAGATCATTCCAAAATTTACTTGTAAATATTGGATCACGATCACTTACTATAATTTTTGGCGTGCCATGGAGCTTTTGAACTGTATCCATAAAAGAGATGGCAACAGTACTAGCTGTGAAAGGATGAGCCATGGCAAAAAAATGAGCATATTTGGTAAGTATATCTACCACAACCATGATTACACTTTTCCCTTTTGATTTAGGTAATCTTGTGATGAAATCCATTGATACCTCTTCCCATCTCTCACTAGGAATAGACAGAGGTTGGAGAAGACCAGGTGTCTTAATGGTCTTGCCCTTATTTTTTTGGCAAACCAAACATTTTGCCACAACTTTTTGAGCATTTCCTTTTAACCCCTCCCAAAAGAAATCCTTCTTAACTCTATGATATGTTTTCAAGACCCCACCATGGCACCTATTGGAGAATAATGTAGCTCTGAAAGAACATGGTGTTTAAGTGTAGAGTTCTTACATAGATATAACCGATATTTATACTACAATGTATCCCCCTTCCATATAAATTGATCTGATATGGACAGATATTCTTGGAGATTTTGAATGAGAGTATGTGTGGTTACATTTGTCTTCCATTCTTCTCATTCTTGATCTACCCAATCTGCATGTAGTATAGAGAAGGCGCATAACAATGCTTTGGTGGACTCATCCCTCCTAGATAGAGCATCAGCGACCAAATTTTCCTTTCCTTTCTTATAAACAATCTCAAAGTCATATCCCAACATCTTAGTGACCCATTTTTGTTGTTATGAAGATAGACGTTGTTGTAAGAAATATTTCAAACTATCATGATTAGTTTTTACCTTAAAATGTCTACCCATCAAGTATGGTCTCCATTGTTTGACTGGATGTAGTATTTCCATCATTTCCTTTTAGTTTTCAACTCTCAAAACAAATGGTGTTTCCTTCTTGCATTAGTACTACTCCCATTCCATTTCCTGAAGCATCACACTCAACTACGAACGTTTTGGAGAAATCTGGGGTTGCCAATACTAGAGTGGTGCACATAGCTACCTTCAATTTTTCAAATACCCTAGATGCTTCCTCATTCCACTGAAAGGAGTCCTTCTTCAATAATTTTGTGAGTGGTGCTGCTATACTACCATAGTTTTTGACAAATCTACAATAATACCCTGTGAGACCTAAGAAACCTCGTAATTTTTTGAGGGTTCTTGGGGTTTCCCATTCCACCATGGCCTGGATCTTGTGAGGGTCCACCTTAACACCTTCATGAGAAACAATATGGCCCAAGTATTCCACTTCCTGTACCCTAAAAGAACACTTCAAAGGCTTGGCATAAAGTTGATGTTTCTCTAAGACTTATAAGATAGTAGTGACATGATGTAAGTGTTTCTCCCACAATTTTCTATAGATGAGTATATCATCGAAAAATAATAAGACAAAATTTCTTAGGAATGGTCTAAATACTAAATTCATAAAGCTTTGGAATGTGGAGGGAGCATTGGTAAGGCCAAATGGCTTCATTAGGAATTCATAATGGCCTTGATGAGTTCTGAAAGTTGTCTTATGAATATCTTCTTACTTGAATCTAATTTGGTGATACCCAGGACGCAGATCTAGTTTTGTAAAATAAATGGCACCATGGAACTCATCTAATAAATCATCAATGACAGGAATAGGAAACTTATCTTTGATAGTGAACTTGTTAAGCTCTCTGTAATCTAGACACATGAGCCATCTTCCATCCTTGCGACACACCATCACCACGGGAGAAAAATAGGCACTTTGACTGTGACGAATAATACCCATTTCCAACATTTCCTCCACCATATTCTCGATCTCCCTCTTTTGCACATATGGATATCTATAAGGCCTGATGTTAGGGGGTTGGCTTCCTGGAATCAACTAAATAGCATGATCATGCTCTCTTTGAGGTGGCAATCCTCTTGGTTCCTTGAAGAGAAATACATGTTGATTAATAACCTTTTGAAGATCAGGATGCAATACCTTTGTTTTCGGTTGGAATTCTATAGAGAATAATCATGCTACAAAAACTTCAGACCCCTTTTTAAGAATCTTCTACATTTGGTGAGAAATCACCACTAGAGGATCTTTAGCTTGTAGACCTCAAAGTTCAATTTTTTTACCCTCGGAATGAAAGTGCATGAACAATTCCTCGAAATTTATCTCTATGGTGCCCAAGGTAGTGAGCCACTAAAAACCTAAGAAAATATCAGGTCCACCCATGGGAATAGCAAACATCGCAGATTCCAATGTGTAATCACCCATTATGATTTTGACTTTATGGAATTTACCTCAACATTGGACTTGCCACCATCTGCAATCATTACTTGAAATTCAGGTGCTTGGTAGATGAAACAATTTAGTCTTGTTGCAAACTTATGATTGATGAAATTATGTGAGCTCCCTGAATCAATCAAGACTGTTACCTTCTACTTCTCAATATAACCCACAACTTGAAGGGTTTGTGGAGTAATAATACCTGATAGAGCATGGCATGAAATAGTGGGCTGAGGATCTCCAGATTCTTCCTCTAATTTTTCCACTTCCTCTGTTGATGTTGCCTCATATTCTTCCTCATCACCAGATCCTTCAATGTGGAACATTTTTTTCTCAGAACATTTATGATTTGGTCCATATTTTCTATCATAGTTAAGGCATAACCCTTTGGCTCTTTTTTCTTCAATTTGTTGAGGTGTCAACCGAATTGGCCGAAGGTAAGAAGGAGACAAGGTGTTATGATCTTTTATGCTAGAAAAGGTCTGCCTTCTACTGGAAAGAAATTTTTCCTCTACTCGACGTGTCATGATAATAGAATCAGCAACCTTGAGTGGGTTAAACATGCGTACCTCATTCTTTATGTGGTCCTTAAGACCCCCAAGAAATAGGTCATTCAAATACTCTTCTATAATATCCTCCACACGCAAGGACAAAGTTTGGAATTGATGGACATACTCCTTAACTGAACCAATTTGGCATAAATTTGCTAATTGGCTGAAGTAATTATCAGAAACAATAGAACAATAGTGTAATTGAAACTCTTCAGTGAACACTGTCCATGTGACATTTAGGTCATTCTTTTTCCTTTGAGCACATAACCAACGATACCAAACAAATTGATCAGGTTCTATGTATAAGGATGCCACAGTTACCTTTTGTCCTCTTGGGATCTGATGGAGATCAAAGAAATTTTCCATTTGGGTAATCCAATTGAGTGGATCCTTTCCATCAAATTTACTCATTTCAACTTTTGGAATCATGCCCCTCCATTGGTGAGAAGATCCACTTGAATGATTAAAGGATCCTCTCTTATTTGAATGATTTGGATCTGTGTGACCATTTCTAGTAGAACTCATATGACTAGCATTGGAAGTTGTATTAGAAATGGAATTCAACGACTCCTATTGCATTACATGAAAATCCTTCTGAATCTCACTCCTAAGGCTACCTTTCAGTTGATGAAGCTCAACATTAAGGTCATCCATACTCACCATATTGTTTACCCTTTCCTGAAGTTGGATGACCAACTCAAATACTCCTGAACTAATAGAATCTGAAGCCATATCTTCCTTATTTGGGGTCATTCCTGGAGTTTTTTTTCCTTTTCCTTGGCCTCAGGTAGATCTACCAGCCACGACGAAGGATGTGGGCATAGGGGTAGACTTAATAGGGAAAAATTTTAGGGTTTAGGGTTTCATAATTTTTTTTGCTAAATATAGGAATTTATAAAATAGAAACCCTAGCTATTTTTTGGAGGGGTTTCCGAAAATATAAGAAATTTGTAAATTTTCCAAAAATTGCACCCTAGGGAGCCAAATTATGAATAAATATAGAACCGTAATAAATTTTGCAAAACAAGTCAAAACTTATTGAAATTTGGAGATAATCTTACTTGACTTATTTCACCTCACCACAATAAAAATTGCAGAAAAATTCGTTACCAATATTGACATATAGCCAAACCTTTAGAATTAGGGTTTGACGTCGTCCTAGCCGAGATCAAGCTCTGATACTACTTGTAATGAAATTACTTGATTAATTATGATTATCACCAGTAATAGAACACCAAATTACACAATATTGTAGATAAATTCTCTCAATATGAAAGTATAATAGCTTGGCCACTTCGAGGGGGCAACCTCCAAAACATATAATAAGACTCAAATACTCAACATAATCTTCATCCACTACCTATAACCCCTATTTATACTATTTCTATGCTATGGCTATTAGCATGGCCGACCAACCAATGATAATAGATCATATATAAAAGAGATACATCATGATATTAAGTTATGATAGCAACAAGCTGGCTATATCCATCCCATGTAAGATATATAATTAAGGGTGTAACAGTTCATGTTGATTATGATATTTGATTGCTCTCACCTTTAGTTTGAACTTCAAGATAGATATGAGTGATGGAGAAGTGTACCCGTAAATTTCCATAAATAGAGACATTTTGGAGGAGGTATGAAATGAAGTATTGTACCACAATTTTGTAAGCGGGAACCAATGCACCCAACATTCTTCTTTATCTAAAGTAAAACATCGAAGATATCCCTGTAAAAATTTATTTACCACCTCATTTTTTTCATCTAAATGAGGATGATAAGAGGAATTATGTGCCAGTTGGGTACCCAAATAGGAGAAAATATATGTCCAAAAATTGCTTGTAAATATTGGGTCACAATTACTAACTATAATTTTAGGCATGTCATGGAGCTTTTGAACTGTGTCTGTAAATGTGATGACAACTGTACTAGCTTTGAAAGGATGGTCCAGAGAAAAAAAATGATCATAAATGGTAAGTATATCCACCACTACTATGATGACTCTTTTCCCTTCTGATTTAGGTAATCCTATGATGAAATCAATCGATACCTATTCCCATCTCTCGCTAGGAATAGACAAAGGTTGGAGGAGAAATGGTGCCTTAATGGTATCACCCTTATTTTGTTGACACACCAAACATTCTACAACAAATTTTTAAACATCTCTTTTTACCCCCTCCCAAAATAAATTATTCTTAACTCTATTATAAGTTTTGAAGAACCCAAAAATGGCCACCTAGTGGAAAAGAATGGAGCTCTAAAATAAAATTGTGTTTAAGTGTAGAGTACTTACATAGATATAACCTATCTTTGTACCCAAAAGTATTCCCCTTCTATGTAAATTATTATGATATGGGTGGATCTGGCTGGAGATTTTGAATGAAAGTATGTGTTGTTGCATCTTTCTACCATTCTTCCCTTGCTTGATCTACTCAATCTTATTTTAGTATAGAAATGGAAAATAACAAGGCTTCTGATGACTCATCCCTCTTAGATAGAGCATCAACAATCACATTTTCCATCCCTTTCTCATAAGCGATCACAAATTAATAACCCATCATATTAGTGACCCATTTTAGTTGTTACCTGAAGATAATCATTGTTCCATGAAGTATTTAAAACTATTATGATCACCTTTTACCTTAAAGTGTCTACTCATCAAGTATGGTCTCCATTATTTGACTGCATGTAATATTGTCATCATTTCGTTCTCATAGGTGGGATTCAAAAAATTATTTCCTTTTAGCTGTTGGCTCTCAAATTTTATTGTATTTCCTTCTTAAATTTGTACTGCTGCGATCCCATTTCCCAAAGCATCACATTCCACTATGAAGGGCTTGGAGAAATCTGGAGTTTTCAATAATGGAGTGGTGCACATTGCCACCTTCAATTTTTTAAATTCCCTAGAATCTTCCTCATTCCAGTGAAGGAGTCCTTCAATAATTTTATAAGTGGTGTTGTTATACTGCCATAGTATTTTACAAATCTACAATAATACCCTATGAGACCTAATAAATCTCTTAATTTCTTGAGGTTTCTTAGGAGTTCGCAATCCACCATGGCTTGTATCTTGTGAGAGTCCACATTAACACCTTCATGAGAAATAATTTGGCCCAATTATTCCACTTCTCATACCCTAAAAGAAAACTTTGAAGGCTTCGTATATAGTTGATGTTTCTTAAAGACTTCTAGGACTATATTGACATGTTGTAAATGTTTCTCCCATGATTTTTTGTAGATGAGGATATCATCAAAAATACTAAGACAAACTTTCTTAGGAATGGTGTAAATACTGAATTTGTCAAACTCTAAAATTTGGAGGGTGCATTGGTAAGACCAAAAGGCATCACTATGAATTCATAATGCCCCTTATAAGTTATGAAGGATGTCTTATGAATATCTTATTTCTTTACTCTAATTTGGTGATACCTAGAACAAATATCTAGTTTTGTAAAATAAATTGCACCACGAAACTCATCTCATAAATCATCAATGATAGAAGTAGGAAACTTATCTCTCATATTGTGATTATTGAGTTCTTAATACTCTAGACACATGCACCATCTTCTATCATTGCGTCACACCATCACTGCTAGAGAAGAATAAGCACTCTGACTGTGATGAATAATACCCATGTCTGACATTTCCTCCACCATCTTCTGGATCTCACTATTTTGCACATATGGGTATCTATAAGGCCTGATGTTGGGGGTTTGGCTTCCTAGAATCAACTCAATGGAATGATCATGCTCTCTTTTTGAGGGTAATCCTCTAGGATCCTTAAAGACAACTACATGTTGATCAATAAACTTATGAAGATCAAGATACACTACCATCATTGGTTGTTGAAATTCCATAGGGAAAAAGTGTGTTATAATAACAAAACCTCTTATTAAGAATCTTATGTATTTTTTGAGAACTCTCCACTTGAACACATTTTTCATGTAGTCCTAAAGGTTCAAAATGTTTACCCTCAGTATTAAAGCACATGAAAAATTCCTAGGAATTTATCTCTATCGTGCCTAAAGTTGCGAGATACTGTACACCTAAGTTAATATCAGCTCCACCCATGGGAATAGAAAACATTGTAGATTCGAATGTGTAGTTACCCATCACAAGTCTAATTTTATTGCATTTACTTGAACATTGGA
Source organism: Taxus chinensis (assembly GCA_019776745.2). Taxonomy (NCBI): domain Eukaryota; kingdom Viridiplantae; phylum Streptophyta; class Pinopsida; order Cupressales; family Taxaceae; genus Taxus; species Taxus chinensis. The sequence goes on from CM034148.1 coordinate 371,620,209, forward strand.
ATGGGCCACAATTCTTAATCATTACTTGAAATTCAGGTGTTGGGTAGATGAAATAATTTAGTCTTACTGCCAGCTTATGAATGACGAAATTGTGTGTGCTCCCCGAATCAATCAATATTGTCAACTTCTACTTCTTAAGATAACACATGACCTGAAGGGTTTGTGGAGTGCTATTACCTAATAGAGCATGGCATGAAATAGTGGGCTGGGGATCTTCATATTCTTCCTCTAATTTTTACACTTCCCCACTTGATGTTTCCTCGTATTCTTCCTCATCACCAATCCCTTCAATGTGGAACATTTTTTTCTCAGAACATTTATGATTTGTTCCCTATTTTCTATCATAGTTAAAACATAACCCTTTGGATATTTTTTCTTCAATTTTTTTAGGTGTCAACAAAATTGGCCTAGGGTACGATGGAGGCAAGGTGCGATGATCTTTTATGCTAGATAAGGATTGTCTTTTGTAGGAAAGAAATTTTTCCTCTAATCTACGTGCCATGATAATAGAATCAAAAACCTTGAGTGGGTCAAACATGCACACCTCATGCTTAATGTGGTCCTTGAAACCCCTAAGAAATAGGTTATTCATATACTCTTTTGTAATATCCTCTATACACAAGGAAATATTTTTGAATTGATGGAAAAACTCCTTAACTGAACACTAGAACTATAACACTAATTATCTTAAGTAATTGGCTTGAGTAATTCTCTCAAACACTAGAACTATAGTGTAATTGAAGCTCTTCATTGAAAAATCTCCATGTGACATTTAGAACATTCTTCTACTGTTTAGAACATAACCAATGATACCAAACAAATTGGTAAGGTTCTAGGTATAAGGATTCCACGATTACCTTTTTTCCAATGGGGATCTAATGGAGATAAAAGAAATTGTCCATTTGGGTAATCTAATTGAGTGGATCATTTCCATCAAATTTTCTCATTTCCACTTTTTTAATAGTGCCCCTCCATTGGTGAGGAGATCCACTTGAATGAGTAAAAGAGTCTCCTAGATTGGAGTGGGTTGGACCTGTGTGAGCATTGCTAGAGGAAATCATATGGATGGAATTGGGAGTGGTGTTTGCAATAGCAGGAAAAAATCTTGCTTCATGATATGAAAATATTAATAAATTTCACCCCTAAGGTTACCTTTTAGATGAAGAAGCTTATTATTAAGATCATTCTTACCATATTATTTACCGTTTCCTGAAGATGGATGACCACCTCAGATACTCCTTAACCAAAAGAATCTAAATACATATCTTCATTATTTGGGGTCATTCCTGGAGTTTCTTGATGTTTCCATTGTCTGCGGGTAAATCTACCAGTCATGATGTAAGGTTTGAGACTTGGGGTGGAAGAAATAGGAAAAAAAGTAGGGTTTGGGGTTTCACAAATTTATTATTCGAATAGAGAAAATCATAAAACAAAAACCCTAGCTAAATTTTGGAAAGGTTTATGAAAATATAAGAAACTTGGAAAAATTCCAAAAATTACACCCTATGGAGCCAAATTATGAAAAAACATAAAACCATGATATTTTTTGCAACATAACTCAAAAATACTTTAAACTTGGAGATGAGCTTACTTCACTGATTTGTCCATGGCAAAAAACAAAATTACAAAAAAAATCGTTACCAATTTTGAGATTTATCCAAACCTTTACAATTAAGGTTTAAGCACTGGCTGAGATCAGGCTCTAATACCCCTTGTAATGAAATTAATTGTATAAATCAGATTATGAATAGTAATAGAACACCAAATAACACAATATTTTAAATAAAAAATCTCAATATGTAAGTAGAATAGCTTAGCAACGTCAAGGGGGAAACCTCCAAACCATACAATAAGACTCAAATTCTCAATATTATGATCAAATACTACCTACTCACCCCTATATATATTATTCCTATGATATGGCAATCACCAAGGCTTACCCACTAATGATAGTATAACATATATGAAAGAGATACATCATGATAAGAAGTTATGATAGCCACAAGTTGGCTATGTACATCCAATGTAAGATATATGATTAAGGGCGTAACAAATTCTTTTATTCAGAAGCACCTTACACTTGGGGGATGGTCGCTTATTCCTAGCTTTGTCCTTGGATTGTCTTGATAAGCTTGTTGAACTTATCTCTCTTAACCTTGATTCGTCTTATCCTATTCTAGTATACATTTTCAAGCTCCATCCTTTATATTCTATCCTCTCACCAGGGGCATATTGATGCTCATTTATTCCTATACATAGTTTCACAAAACCTCAAGAATCCAAAAACAATGGTAAAACCTTCAAAAACCTAAAAACATTGTTAAAAATATAGCAAACCCCAAACATTTACAAAATCTCCAAATCCAAAACATGTTAAAAACTCAAAATCACTAAACATTAGAAAATGTACCACCACACATCTTACTTCAAGTAATTTCTTATTCAAGCTCATGACATCCAGATCATATTGTGATATTTTTTCATTAACAAAGCGTATTTTCTTTCTATGTCTATCTTCAAGACATATAACATTTCTCAAGGAAGTTTCATAGTGCACATTTTCTTTTAATGTGACTTATATGTCCTCTATCCAATCACTTGCATGTATAATTTATTAGGGCATCATTTTAACCCTTTTCGTATAACTTGAACAAATGGGTACTAAAGCTAGATAAAAAACATTAGTACAATTTTCTTAAACATTGGTTGTTTAAGTTTACTTGATTGTGCTTGTTTATTTGTTTATCTTCTTATTTTTTCACTTTATTTCATTACATTGCTTATATATTTTTCTTTGACTTAGTCCCTTTATCATTTCACAAAAAATATATATGGATTTCATGTCTATTAGTGCAAATTCATAGCACCCCCGATTGAGTTATGGATCTTATTTTCTAACGCAAATTCATTTGGTGTGATTGAACAATAGTGAGCTTTCCCAAAGTGTGGGACCTTTACAAATGGGGAAAAATCTCTAGAGAACATTGGTTCCTCTTCCTAAACTACCTGCCACAAGCTATTCCAATGCAGGTAAGCTAATCTAACCTAATCTAACATCCAAAGAGATAAGGAGAGGAAGAAAACAAGGAAAATAAGAGCCTACACTAAAATGGTGATACACCAGAGAAGGAAAGTGTTGATTATCTATAAAAACTGCCATGGAACAAGAAGAGGTGAGCAATGGAAAGGATGGACAAGTGCATCACAGACCAAAGATTGATTCCACACAGAAAATGTTCCAAAATTCCATGAAAACAACTCCAAAACCTGTAATAAACATCCAAAAATGGAAAAATACCCTGTATTGAAGAGAGGTAAGGAAAGCAACAAAGAAAATGAGCCAAGGATGGACAAATGCATCACAAAAACACATTTTTTATTGCTCAGAAGTTACATAGTGCATCATTTCACGGGTAAGAGGAAAAAATGCCATTACAGAGTAGGGGAGGAGGTTCAAACTCCATTTTCAACCCTCAGGAAGAAAAGAAGGGAGAGGCAGAGAAGAAGGATGAATAGCCTTTTTCAAAATGAGCCAAAACTAGATTTTATCCCTTGAACAGAATGAAATAAATAAGAAAACGTGGGAAAATTGATTGTAAAAATCCAACCACTGACAAGATCCATTTAATTAGCCTAAAAAATGATGGATTTCCATGAAAAATCCCATACTTCATCGTACATTTCTTCGCAGAGCAAGAAAGAGGCCCATACTTCATTAATTTTGGTGATTGGGGTCGTTTTTTGCAATTTTTCCATGCCACATACGTTTTCCCATTTTTATCCTAAAAAACTCCATAAAAATTTAAAATTGAAGTGTCCATCATGTGGATGATTTCAACATCTTTCCAATAATACCAAAATTGTGAAAATCTGAGCTCTAGATCAAAAGATATGGCCTTATGAAGATTTAAGGAAAATAGGGAAAAATTAGGGCAAAAATCAAGTCGGTGAGCGAAAACATGACCTTTTTCCCTCTTTTTTCAAATTGGGAAAATTTTCAAAAAGACATTCGTGCCTTACTTCTCTGATGACACATTGTGCTTCCTGATTGGTCCGCGGCCTTCAAAATAACATTTTGATCCTTTTGCCCGCAAAGGGAAATTTTCCCAAGGTCCCCCACCGGCCCTACCTCCACTGCTGATGTGGACACGTGGCACCTTTTGATTAGTTGTAGAGATGTAGTCCAAAAATTCACCTTTGCACTTTTATTATTTTTGGCAAAAAACCAAAGATCCTTCCGACCCCCTGACTCCCATTGCTGACTTAGACACGTGGACCATTATGATTCGTGCTGGGCCTTAACCAATTTTTCTCCATTCTCCTTTACAAGCATGCAGGAGTGCAAATGAATTTTATGATTTTAGCCCAAAAAGAAGTAAGTTTTCAATTTCTTCCTCCACTATATTGGGCCGAGCCTCTTTGGCACAAAACTCTCCCAAGCTCCGCGGGCTCACCTTAGGAAAAATTCCCCTCCAAACTCTGCCAAGCCATAACTAAAAAAATACAAGGAGTTAGGAGGACTTATTTACCTTTCTAGAAAGGGGAAGAAAAATACTATGTGATGAAGCCATTTCTAGAATCTTTTGAGTGCTTGTAATGTGTGAAAATTTAATTTGAAGAACAAGGAAGGAAATAATGAAGGCAAGTTAGCCAAAATAAGTAGGGGCTCATTTTGGATAACAATTTTGGTGACTCAGAGGGGTCATTTGCCTACTAGATGAATAATTAGTGGCCTTTTGAAGCATCCATTGGGCTTGGAGTCAATCCTGATAATCAAATTTGATCTGAAGTATGAAAATATGACCTCTAAGCCACTTGGAAACCCAATGAAACTTGGAATTGGTTATGACCAAAAGCCAAAACAATGCACTGTGCAAGAGAAAAACTGGCACCACAAAAACTATGTACAAACATGAAAATCATACATACCCCAAGTGGGATGTGTAGAGTGTGCACAAGCACTTCTTTTTCTAAAAGAAAACCTACCTACACTACTCTAACCAAGAGAAAAATGGAGCTCAAACAAAGCCTGCAACTAGCAAGGAGAAATATCTTCCCTTCCTCAAAAATGGCAGCCATGCAACTGATTTTGCACTGAACATGGCTGGTTGGATGAGTGAGAAACTAAAAATAAGCCGTCCCTCAACCCAAATCATCAAGGTATCAACATTAATGGAAAATAGCTCCTCAATTTGATGTGCATTGGACTCCTGGAGGTACTTGAAGTAGGCATGACTAGTTTTTGTTTTTCCTTTAGCTCCAATGAAGCCAAGTACCTAATTGGGCACGGTATGATCCTTTAGATGTGCCCATAGCTCTGAGTTTCAACTCTGTAAATGGAGTCTTCTTGTAGACCTTCTTGGGTGGATGGTGTGGGATAGATGGGGACATTTTCCTTCCTTTTCTCTTCCTCCTCCTATGAAGAATGTGGAAGATCAAGATCTTCCAACCTTGGTTCCAAAGGGCTGTTATGAAGTGAGGTTGTTGTTCATGAATTTTATCCTCCATGGTAGTAGGCTCATGTGCTTGGAAGGATGAAGACGGATGAAAAAATGATGTTATCTCCTCGGGCTCCTCTCCATCAAGTTAATCCTCCAAGTTAGACAGATAATCTACCTCCTTATTGTCCTGCTCTAGGTGCTCAACCTCCTCCATGGTGTCCTTCAAATCTGTAATTTTATCACCATGGTTCCCCTCATCTTCAAACATGAATTTTGAAAGATCAAACTCTTCCTCAACATAAAATCTTGAAGGGGATAAAGTGGGAGGAAAAATTGAAGGTTCTTCGGTGGCCTGCTCCGCACTTGGAGCCTCTGAAACTATATGGTCCTCCTCCACAGCCGGAATGTACTCCTCTTATTTTGGATTAGGAGTATCTCCTTCTTCCCCTACTTGTGTTGTAGCTGGAGCTTCCACCACTTGCGGATTGACCTCAGCCTCCTCCATAGGCTTAACCAACAAGTGAACCTTTGAAAACTCAAATTTAACAGCACAACTCTTCATATTTTCTATCATTTCTTCTTTGTTAGGTTCCTCTATTTTATGTTCTCCTTGGCTTGTTTTATTATTGTTTTCTTCCCAACATGGACTTGGGAAGGTAAGAAGAGTGGTGGGTGGGGAAGGAATTTATTTTGGCTCTTATAGAGGGGAATTGGATTCGGAAGGGAAAAGGGCAGAGAAACTGAGGTGGGATGGGAGACTAGAAGGTGAAGAAATCGAATTAGCTTTTGGAACAGTAGATGGAGATTTTAAAACTTGACATTGTTGAGATAAAAAAAATTAGGAAAGAGGAAAATAAAAAGCATGAGATGGTGTGCTTACCCATTGACAAGGTTGTTAAATACTCCTCTCATACACATCTATTCCTTCAATCCACTTTGCAAGCAATGGCAACATTGCAACAATGAAGTCAATTTTCTCTTGCGGGCTATAATGCCTTGGAAAAGGTCCCACCCATGGAAAGTGTTCTCTACAACCGATTCTAAATGCTTTCATTTGTGCTTGAGCCCTAGATTGCACCATGTTTTCCTCCATCTTTTGTATTTTCTCCAAAAAATCTACATTTTCTTGTTGACTGCCCTCATCATATGTGTATTCTTGTGCTTGACATGCTTCATAGCCAAACTCATTTTGGTATTGCTCATATGGATATGCATACTAGTTTTGAATTTGACAAAAATGCTGATCTGGAAGATTTGAAAAACATGTCAGAGGTGGGAAACATTACTGCTGTTGTAACAAATGCAAATTCCTTGGGGAAAATGAAGTCATGATTGCACAACTTAATGGGATGAAAGAAGAATGAAGAGATAGAATGAAAAATGAAAGAAAATGAATGGAAATAAGGTCTGCAACTTCAGAGATGGGTTGTTGATCGTATGGAGTCATCATATGTGTTTACAAGTGCCTCCAAAGGCTGAAATTTTAAACATGAACACATCAACTTGTAAAAAATGAAGTGGAAGACCTCTTGGTCCCACCAGGTGTGCCAAAACTGTTAGTGCAAATTCACAGCACCCCCAAATGAGTTATGGATCTACTTTTCTAAGGAAAAGTCATTTGGTGTGATTACACAACATTGATATTTCCCAAAGTGTGGGACGTTTGCAAATGGGGAAAGCTCTCTAGAGAATGCTGGTTCCTCTTCCTAAACTACCTACCACAAGCTATTCTAGTGCAGGAAAGCTAATTTAACCTAATCTAACTTCCAAGGAGACAAGGAGAGGAAGAAAACAAGGAAAAATAGAGCCTGCACTAAAATGGTGATACACCAGAGAAGGAAAGTGTTGATTATCTATCAAAACTGCCATGGAACAAGAAGAGGTGAGCAATGGAAAGGATGGACAAGTGCATCACAGAAAAAAGATGGATTTCACACAGAAAATGTTCCAAAACCCCATGAACACAACTCTAAAACCTGCAAAGAACATCAAAACATGCACAAATACCTTGTAGTGAAGAGAGGTAAGGAAAACAACAAAGAAAACGAGCCAAGGATGGACAAATGCATCACAAAAACACGTTTTTATATTGCTCAAAATTTACACAGTGCATCATTTGATGGGTAAGAGGAAAAAATTCCATTTACAGAGTAGGGGAGGTGGTTCAAACTCCATTTTTGACCTTGGGGAAGAAAAGAAGGGAGAGGCAGAGAAGAAGGATGAACAAATTTTTACAAAGAGCCAAAACTGGCTTTTATTGCTCGAATAGAATGAAGGAAATGAGAAAACATGAGAAAATTGATTTGACATCTCCAACCACCAACAAGATTTATTAAAACAAAAAAGGCAACCTCAAAAATCCATTTTCGATGTATTTGGCCATGCTGGAGAAGAAACTGATGCCATACTTCATCAATTTTGGTGGTAGGGGGTTGGTTCTGCATTTTTTCCCGTGTTAGGGACATTTCTTCAATTTTCTCCCACAAATCTCCATCAAAATTTAAAATTTAAGTGTCCATTATGTGGAGAATTTCACCAAATTTCCAATGATACCAAAATCGTGAAAAGCCAAGATCTGGTTCGAAAGATACGGCCCTTTAAAGATTTAGGCAAAAACTGGTAAAAAATAGAGTCAAATTCGGGTCGGCGGGGTTAAACTTTAAATTTTTCCCTTTTGGAATAATTCCCCAAAAATCTCCATAGCCCCTCAGGTCTGCATGACACGTGGCACCTTCTGGATGATCCACCGCTTCAAAACAATCATTTTGCCCCTTTTCGCGAAATTGGAAAATTTTCCAAAAATCCTCCGCAGTCCCGCCGCTCCAAGATACGTGGCATCTTCTAATTTACTGGGAAGATGTGGTTCCATTTTTGCCTTTTGTGTTTTCACCACTTTGGAAACAATTCCAAAATCCTCTTGACGCCCCAATTCCCACTGATGAATGGACACATGGTGCCTTTTGATTGCTCGGTGGGAATGCGCTTCTATTTTTTCCTTTGAGAAATTTTGACAAAAAAGCCAAAAACTTTAAAGTCCTTCTGCCCCCCTGCCACTCTATTTTGACATGTGGTGCATCCTGATTAGTTATGGGCCTCAAACAATTTATTTTCCTCTGCGGGCTTTCGGGGTGAATTTTTCCTTTGAGTTTTTTTCCCAAAAGGGCTAAGTGCTAAAATTTTTCCCGCGGGTCTGCCTTGGAAAATTTTCCCTCTAAACTCCGCCGACCCATAACTTAAAAAATATAATGAATTAGGAGGACTTCTTTGCCTTTCTGGAAAGTGGAAGAAAAATCCTATTTGATGAAGCCATTTCCAGAATCTTTTAAGTGCTTGAAATGTGTGAAAATTGAAGTTGAAGCAAAAGGAAAGAAAGAATGAAGGCAAGTTAGCCAAAATAAGCAGGGGCTCATTTTGGACAACAGTACATAAAATGATACAAGTAATAAACAATATTAATTAAAACCCTAAGTACAATGAATGGTTAGAATATTTAGTTGATTTCACAATTAATCTTAGACCGTGCGAAGGTGGAAAACTAGAAAAAATGGAATACAGGAGGTCATAACCAAACCCAAAAAATTACAAGAGTGCATGATCCCTTTCTGGGCGCAAGGGCTCAGAAAATGAATTTTACAGGGTCATTGAGTTATCGTTAACCTTTTTTGTCTATCACTACTATGTTGCAACAAGTCCACATATGTCACCAATAACCCACAATAAAGAAATGACCTGTAAAACCCTGAAAGACATCAAATCCCAAAAAGAAAAAGATGTAAATGAGGAGTCAGACTGACCCTGACAATCACCCGAGTGAGTGAACTTATGATCTAGGCACTGCACTACATTTTAGACTCTATGTAGTTCTACGTGTATGTGTTTAGAATCATCCCTAGTTAGCTTTTGTGTATGACACAATTGATAATGAGTAATAGCTCGATGTAGAAGATGTAAATAGATGTGTGTATGTAAAAATGAACTTCCCATCCTATACATGTTTGTAGAATAATTATCCCTTGTCCATTGGATGACACTAGATAGATGAAATTATACTCTTTAGATTTTTTTGATTACAACCTTAGGTGGTGATAGTAAATGCTTAGAGCTTGGTCCCTTAATTTGATAGCATAATATTATATTTATATGATTCCCTTGCTTGAATTTTGTAATTGATCACTAAAAGGCCAACCCCTAAGAGATAAAGGTTCCCAACAACTAGAAAGGACCCAAAAGGAGCGAGTAAGATACAAATAGGTCTATGGTTCCCAGAGGGATGAGGGCACCTGGGAGTTGGCGTTCTAGCTAGGCGTTGGTGTCTAGAGCTAGAAAAGGTGAAGTATCAAAGGATAGACTGGGTAATATGGTGTGCAAGGCCAAGAAGGAGATGAAAAATGAACCTAAAAAGCCAAATATAGTGATCAATTAGTACTTTTCTCCCTTAGGAATCATATGAATGAAATTTATGTTATAAGGACCTAGAAATGTACCCCAAAGTGTGTGATTTAGTGTCTATATTTTCCCCCACTTTATGTTGTTGAGAAAAATATCGGTAACATAAAGTAGATAAGAGATGTGTTACCTGATAACCATGTAGATTGATGATGAAAGTGTGCCAAGGAGACAAGAAAAAGCGTGGAATGATAAAAAAGTGAAGCATGGAAGCTAGAGCAAAGGAAGTAAAAAGTGATGATGACCCTAGGGGTGAAAGCATATGTGTAGATGTTTTGTTGTACTTGTTCTTGATGTCACTTTACTTGTGATTGATGTAACTTCTACTTCCCATAAGGTTAAACCTGATTCGTGATGAGAGAAAGAGATAGAAAGGATCCTGAAGATGTTGTAGAAGAATGATTTTTTAGGGTGATCTCATGCCATTTGTGCTGAATGTGTTTTTTTGGGCAATCTCATGCCAATTGTGCCAAGTATAGAAGAATTGTAAGGAGAAACACCTAGTGTCATTCTCTAACTTTTGACTGCTTCCTAAATTATAAACACCATTACTCTTTGACTGCTTCCTAAATTATAAACACCATTACAAATGGTGTGTCCAACTCTGATCCATTTTGATCAAGTTCAATCCAATGCGAAAGTAGAAAAGAGGTTGAAAGGAATGCATGTCGAGTGTTGTAGGACTGTGCCTATATTGTGCCAACTACTCTGTGAACTATTGACAACTGCATTGATATGAGAAAAATTGTGTATCTGCCCCCTAGTCATAGGAATCCAAGAAGGGGAAGAAGTGCCTTGACACCCAAGTTTGTATCTGGGCACTAGTGTTTGTGCTAAAGTAAGGACCCAAGTCTGATTTCTGAGCCCTGTCTGAGATTATAGAGTGTGCTAACTTTGTGTTAAACTCTAAATGTATGCTTTTGTATGGGGTGACTGATTCACCCACAAGATTCCCCCCTTATTTGGGGTGTATGAGATGTCATGAGGAGAATGTGGCCTAGAAGAGGAACCAACACTAAACTAATGCTGGTATGTAGAAGGGAATGTGCTTGGTAGAAACCAAGGAACATGTAAATAGTGGCAAGGAAACAAGTGTTAGTGTAAACAAGATAAACACACATATAGAAAATAAGAAAAAAATGTAAACCACAAAAAATTGGTTACAAACATGGGACATCACTCATGATGTCACAAGACAACCAGGGCCGAAGCGGCCAAAAACATACAAGCAGTGATCAAATAAGACATAGGGAAAATCCCGTAAACAAAGACATATACTGAAAAAAGTGACAAGCAATAGTAAGAAAATCATCAAACAACCATGGCGGTAAATAGTTCCTGCAAAGAAAATACTACACATGAAGCACCTGTTAGTATGTTAGAAAGATATAAAGTATGTCAAAGTGTGTATGATCTGATATAGTTGTGTTATAGTAAAAATGGAATGTAGTATGAAATGAAACAATAACACTTGTGATGTATACAAAAGTGGATGCCCCTAGGAGCATTCTGTGAGACTGGTAAGAGGTACAGTGCCAAACATCCATGCTGCATGTAATGATCTGTATAAATACCACAATCACAACTAGAAGGCAAGTGAACACACATGTTTATATAGAAATATAATGACATACAATGTATCTAACTAACATAGTAAACAAAGTGTGGATGTGAGTATAAGAAAGTAAGAATAATGTGCAACTAAGATATGCAACGTGTTGTGAATGAGTGTAATGAAATGGTATGCAATGCGAATGTGATAGGAGCCGTGTGCACCTTGAGTTTGTATGTATGAATCAATGAGATGAGGTTCATTTATAAATGCCCCTTCAACAATCAAGAATGAACCATAGAACAAGAGTGCGTCATTATGAAATGGTTTAAATGATGTGTATGCTAGAAGGATTTGATCGATAGAGGATAGAGCATAAATTGTAGAATAGAGTATGATGTGTAGATGATAGAAATACTTAATAAGACACTAGAGAGAGTATTTGTAGAGTGTAATATGTAGAAATGTGTGAATGTGACATTAGAAAAACTAATCATTACATATAGAAATATTGATCATGAATGCAAAGTGTAAGATTTATAGTGTTGTTATGGAGGCAAGGTTTAGTTTAGATTTATACCCTTAGAAATCAAGTATGAACCATGAGACTAGAGTGTGTCGTTAGGTAATGATGATATAAGTAATGTATAAAATTGAACGTGATGAATGTCTAGAGATGTGAAGTAGTAAGGAGTGTGATAATAGAAGTGATACACATTGAATGATGCTAGAAGGGGGGGATAAACATGATGACCCCACGTGTATGAGGATGAGCAAGATATTTGATAAAAGTGAAGGGCAAGGGTCCTCCATGTGATGCATGCAGAGATAAAGATGTGTGAACATGTGCTAAAGGTGGTGATGAATGAGACTGATGATGTACATGTATTGGAAACTGAGTTCGGGAACACCTATATGAAGGATTCCTTGCGGGAAACATGCATTTAGAAGAAGGAGACCAAGGTGGTGATGAACACTTAGTTGAAGGAGGCCTACGTGTTGTTGGTTTTCAAATAGGACTTTTTAGAAGAGCAATAGTCAGGGGACAAGAAGTCCCTCCTCTTTAATGGGAGAGGTTCCCTTATTCAGAAACAAACCTATTTACAAATGTATAGGACATGATTTGTTGGTTAAACTTGGATACCACGAAAGTGTTTTCTATGAAGGTCATCAATTACAAAAGGACTGAGGAAATGAGAGGCATAGAAAAGAGCAGAAAGGCAAACATACAGAATCATAGATATCAGAGTAATTCTTTATGTATGCAAAGTCACCGTGAATTGAAAACAAGATCATTCGTATAGAACAAGTAAGATGGAATTTAAAGACACAAAGTTCTGTAAATAACATCTGCCAGAACGTAAAGTTTTCTTAACGTAACACAGATTCATTAATCAAGGACACAAAGTTCCTTCTTGGTTATACAAGATCACCGAGCTTGCAAAGTTGAAGAGTATGCAATCGATGAGACTAACGAATTTGAGATAAATGATCTTCACAAAGAAAACAAATGAAAGCTTAGAACAGAAAGAGATCAGATAGACAAAGAAAGGAAAGTCCTTCTGTATTGATTTCTCTATAATCTATTTACACTTGCAGAAAATATGCCAAGTTCTTCCTTCTTTAGAATGGCGTAGAAATGCCATTATATAGTTTGCAGATCAGTTACTCTTCGTAACCATTTCTTTTAATTAAAATATTAATTAAGGAAATGCATAATATAAAGTCCTTAATTAAATTACAAGGAGCTGGGCACTAAAAATAGAAGAAGAGAAAGAAAATCCTGAAGAAGAGACATCCGATTATGGATGAGGAGGACTCACTGATTTGAGAATCCGATGCCTAAATATTTTCAATGCTTCCGCTATTTCCATGCCTCTTAGAATTTTGGTGTTGGAGGTGGCATTTGTCCATGTTCCTAGAAATTTCTCCATATCTTTATCAAACTCAGTATGTTCCAGATATTATTTATTAGCTTCAGAAATAGCTGAATGGAGGGAACAAATGTCTTCCATCTTCTCTTTGGTAAATGAATCCTCTTTAAACAAATCATCCTTGACAAAAGTTTTGAACTGAGCCTTGATTTTCTGAAGAGAGAAGGGAACACTTGAAGTTTCATCCTAAAGATGACAGTGAATATCTTTGAAGGCTGATGAGACGCAAGTTTTAAAAGATTCTCCTTTTTTCCACACATTCCTCAATTCTCCCAATGCTTCTTCCAGAACCTTTATCTTCCACTCAACACTAAAAATTCATACCTTTGACAAGTTATTCTTGGCATCATCAAATACCTTGTTGACCAACAGGATATTCTCATCAGCTTGGCTCATTGGGAGAAGATATGTAATATAACTACTCCATACCTTTAGTTTTTTATCCATGGCTTGGATTGAGGAAGAAAGCTTCTGGTGCAAATTAATCACTTTTTCATTGATTTTGAAGGCTTCCTCAATGAAGTTCAAACCTACTATAATCATATCATCCACTATAGCTTCCACAGCTTTCCCATAAGTTGAATACTTGTATATGTCTTTGATGATATGAACTTCATCATGACTGAGAATCATGGGGGGTGGGAGAGCAGCTAGTTGAGCTAGATCCAAAACTTTATCCTTGGCCAAAAAATATTTGATAAAGTTGAAAAGAACTTGATTATGTTCTTCCAACTGCTCTATGGTCTTCTTTCCTTTCTCAACTCATTCAATAACCTTAGTTACTATTTCCTGAAGGTTATGAACTTCACTCTCAAGAGTGGATTCTACCATTGTGATCCTGGAAAGATCAAAATCAGAGACCAAAAGATCCTTCTCTTCTTTATCAACCTTGGGATTTGCAACCTCTAGGAACTGTTGGCCTTGAGCATCAGTTACTAATCTTGAAGTAATATTTTCTCTCTTTGCTGGAGGAGGAGGAGCAGAACTCAACAGACCTACTACAACATCAAAATTTGGCCCTATTAAACAAGAAGAAGATTTCCTCTTCTTACTGTCAACCAAAGGCTGCACCCAGGAAAAGGTAGAAGAAAAAGATGAAGGAACAAGATTACCAAGAGCAAGTGAATTCATGAAAATCAAAGTATTAACCACTGTTGCCTCCAGTAGATAAGTAATTGAGACCTCAAGAACTTCCTCTGTAGAGGAGTTTGCTATACTAGGAGGTTCAGTACTTGGAACCTCTTTTCCTTCTTCCACAGTGATTTCAGGAGCTCTACAGGATCTGGTACTTCACCATCATAACTTTCACTAAGAAAAACAATGTTCTCCAGCCCTGAAGAAAATTCTAACTGCTACGGAAGAGATTCTTCCTCAATTGGTTCTTGCTTAACCTCTTTAATCTTCTTTTGATACAGTTGAGTGGAAGAAGGAGTAGATGATTTAGGATCTTTTACTGAAGAATAAGGAGGGGTTTTCTCAGTTACCTCAGTACTGGGTGTATGTACTTCCTTCCCAGGTGTGGAAGTTTCTCTTGAAGGAGATCTACCCTGGCTTTTCCTGAATTCATGAACTTTCCTGTCAAACCAAACTTTAGTTTTGATGAGGACGGGGGAAATTATCTCACTCAAATCATCTTTCTCCTTCACATACCAATCCAGGGTTTCTAGAGGTGTGTGCTTGATGGGTCTTTCGTACTCAAAGGATTGAAAGCCCTCATCATCATCATTAATCCCTTCAAGAACTTAGTAGAGATTAAGATCTATAATTTTTTACAGAGAGAGTCTTCCATAATAGCTCCTTCTAGCTTCAAAATCATTAGCACAATCAGCCCAGTAATCCTCAGTGTCTAGTCTATGATGATAAGTTATTCTAAGGTTCTGATCAATAAATTTCTTTAGATCAAAACAAGTACTGGGTCTGAAGAAATGGATAGTGAGAGGAGTAATAGCCCTTTCTATGTTTTGGGCATCCAGAGCCATTTTGCATGTATAATTTCCTAGGGAGATAAGGAAATGAAGACCAATGATCTTCTTGTATCTATAGGTTCTGTGTAGTTTATCAAGCTGTCTACACACCTCAACCATAACCATTTTATCATTACAAAACATGGGGAATGTGAGAAGTGTAATTTCAAAGCAAGCTAACCTGATGTATGAGAATCTTCTGAATTGGATGAAGAAAGCCCCGTACTTGGCTATCAGGGTCATAGTTTCATCAAAAAATCTCCTAGTAGTGTTACTCTCTAAGAGTCTTACAATATACATGGTGAAAGCATCATTGACCCTTCTGAAATTGTGATTGCTGGCCTCGAGGGTAAACTGAGGGTAGTATGTGTAGATAGGCTCATCCTTCTTGCTCTCTATGTAGGTAAAACCAAACCACTCCCGGGATGCAGCTAGTGTATACATGAGATAAGAATTCATATAGAACTTCTTAGTCTATTGAACATTTGACAATTTCTGACTCATATTCATACAAATAATTTCAGCCCAATTTATGTTCTACTTGACCTCACAGATGATATTTATAAAAGGGAACATCCAAAAATGAAATTCATTGGTGGAGGGAATTCCCATGATACAAGCGAGAAAAATGATGAAATCAGATAGCTCCTCATTGAAATCAACCCTGAATAATTCTTTGCAGAGTCAGGATGCTCCTTTCTTAGGGTTCTTTAACCATGACTTCACTACTCGTGCCTTGTATTTTCATTTTCTTGGTCAAACAGGGTCTTATCTTGAGCACGAGTGAGAAAAATGGAGTCTTCAGTCTCTGGAATGCGTAGGGCAGCAAAAATGGTGGCAACATCTAGTTTAGCAATTAATTCCCCATGCACATTAGTAAGTTCCTTGGTATCTAAGTTAAAATGGGCTCCATAGGCAAACATGGTGTCGACACACTGCATAGAGATGGGAAAACTAGCCGCTTGTGCAATTCCACTGTCACTAATCATTTGGGCCATGGGAGTAGGGTTGGCGCATGTTAGTCTACCCCAAAAATCACCAAAATCTAAGTTTCAAAACTTATTATCCCCAATATCAGGTACAAAGGTCTCGAGAGGTGAAAGATGTTCCTGCCCTTGAAATTTTATCTTCATTTTTGCAATGCACTGAGGGATGACCTTCTAAGAACAAATTCGCGAGGAGAATGCAAAGGAATATAGGGAGATGAACAAATGACTCAATTGCAAGGATGTGGGTGATAAAAAGCAAGCAAGAAATGTGACAAATACATAGGCGGTAGTCCCTTTAAATAGTTTTTTAGGAGAGAGACGATCATTAATGAGCATTAAATACACCTTGCACTGACTCAAAAAGGTGAAATATGGAAAAAGTGGAAAAAACTGGCCTGGACGGTGCATGGGACATTGGGACATGAGGGACGCGAAGACGTGATCCGATCGACGTGGGCAATGTAGGGAATCGGAAAACAGAAATCCCGGATGTATTTGGGATAGATGGGTCAAAAGTATGTGAAGAACTCGATGTGGCTAAGGTGGGCGATCGGGCAAAAATAAATCCAGGTGAACTTGGGACAAATGGGCCAAAAAGTTTCGATAAAACCGGTAGACAAAGACTTGCAGGGAAAACGACCGATCGACGAACAGAAAGCTTGGCGGAACTTGGGATAGATGGGACAAGAACACATAATGTGGCCAATGCGGTCGATGTGGGGATCAGGTAACACAAAGTCCAAAGGAACTTTGGGACATGAAAGACAAAAATTTCTGACAGACCCACAAGTTACTTAAAATGACCCCAAGAAACGACATTTTCACTATCTTTTCAAATTTCCTCTTCACTAAAACATTACTGAAGGGTGCCAACTCAAAATTTTAAAATTTTTCAACTTTCAAAAGAGGGGAATTTTAAGGGGACAACAGGATCCTAGTAAAAAAACCTTGGATCATAATTTTTTTAAAAAATACTAATTTTTTATTATTCTAATTTACTAACCATTATTTACCCACTAACATATTACATTTCACATTTGATATTTATAACAGGTAAATATCAATACTTATGTTATGTACTAACAAAATAATTCCTAACATTCCCCCCCATAGTAAAAATATGGGGAAAACACGCCTGTATGCTACAACGTTCTGCTTCATAGCTTGCTCACGGTCTGAATGGTTTCAAGGACAATACAAAGAACCTCTAGATGGTTTTCCTAGTGGTTTACCAAAAACCTTAACTATAGTTATCTTTTCCAGTAGATTACTAATAACCAAAACTATAGGTGGTTTTCTAATAGATCCAACAACCACAATATCATGGTGTTGCAATATATTTCTTAGATCTCATCATTGTTTCTCTTCAAGAGACTACATATCAGAGTCCATGATAATGCATAAATTTATTCACTCACAAAAAACTAAACAAATGTGTCATTCCCCCCATATGATTTGAAGTTTCCATAACACAACACAAAGAAATCTAAAATCAACACACCATGCTGAAAGCAAAAAAAGACACACACACATGTCACCAAACTAGTGATGTGTCTCGATCGTAGATGACTGATGAGAGGACGTTGTTTTTCCTCCATATTCCTTTTCCTTTAGCCTCCAATTAGTGACTGTTTAGAATAGTACATCATCGGAAACATCTCTGCACTCCTCTTATGTGGGTTTATCTTCTTCTTATGATTCTTCATCGATGGCTACATTGGCTTCATCTGTAAGCTTCCCACTGAGTAGATCTTTGGCCTTTACCTTGCACAATATCACAGTGTGTCCTTTTTTCTTAAAATATAAACCTTCCACTTCACTTTCCTTCTTTTTAAATTTTTTATGTTTCCTTTTTGTATGCATGGATTTTTCTTCTTCTATGTCTTCTTTAGTTACGTTCTCTTCAGCTAGGATATCTAAAATCATGTCAAGATTTTTAAAAGGCATCTATCCAAGAGTAAAAACTACAATGTTTTATTTTAGAGGAAAATTATTTAGAAATATTTATTTTGCATCCTCATCATCAACAAGAGCATTAAATTCTACTAATTATCAAGTTAGTGATCTCAAAGTATTAATGTGACTAGGCATGGTGACTCCATCAGCCATTTTGAATCTAAAAAACTGGAGTTTTAAGGAAAACTTTGCATTTATCGATTTTGCACAAAGTAACCTACTTAGATTGTCCCATATTTCCTTTGATGGTTTATCAATCTCAACATAGTGCAATTCAGAATCTAAAAGAGCTACGCCAATAATGTCTTGGCTTTATCATCCCTGGTTTCCCATTCTGCTACTTTATCTGGATCTGATGGTTTCTTCTCTTTCCCATTTACGGTCCTCCACAAATTTTTATTCATAAGTTGCATATATATTTTTACTTTCCATGTGTGAAAATTGACACCATTGAACTTATCTACTTGTACTATAGATGTATCCATCAATCAACAAAAAACAACAAATAAAAAGAGGTACTCGCTGTTTTGATGAGAACTTGAGAACCGTAGCTCCATTTTAAAAACCGTAAAATTCGTTGGAAATATGGTTTCAAGATATTTCCAGTGGTGTAGATAATTGGTGGTGATTTATAAGGAATCTATAGTGATTGAACAAAATATTTGGTGATTTTTTAGAATCGTTTGTGATTGTGTTACAAGTCCAGAATCGTTGGTGATTCCTGTGTGAAGAATTGCAACGAACTTCAACAATTCTTGTGCACAAAATTTAATTTCAGTAGCTCCTCAAATGGTCTCTCTGATACCAAATGAAATTTAAGGTCTATATTATGTTATCAAAACACCATTAGTTGATCTACAAAGTCAAATAATATATACAAAAAATAGAGATTAAACTAAAAAAAGTCCACACAAATATAATAATATCTCTACTCAATACTCTCTACTACAAAATAATCTGTTATATAGGAGTGGAGAAATAACAATCTACTCAACAAATTCTATTCCTTATGAAACCAAATCTCCCGAATGACTTCAAAAATAAATAAATATAACAACAAACTCCATAATAAAATAATACTGATTGTTTTATTATTCTAACTTACAAACCACTATTAACCCACTAACATATTACCTTTCATGTTTGATAATTACAATAGATAAATATATATACTTATGTTATTCACTAACAAAAGAATTCCTAAAAGGGTTGTGGGCATCCCCATGTATTGTCGATGTAAGCACTAATCCAACAAGGAATCAAACCACATGTTATTTTCTAACTAGAATTTGATATCTCAATAAATAAAACTATATTTGGAAGCCCATTTTTTAAAATGCTCGAATTGATTTTGGGTAGTTATAAAATACTCAGTGAAAGGTTGTTTGAGTTCTTATAGAAAAAGTAGGATATCTCTTTGACTTGCTAAGAAGCTTTAGATTTGTAGATATTTTGTTGTGATATTTAGGGTGTCTTAGATTTCATCTGCAAGTGTTACAAGTGAGTGCATCAATGTAGTTCCATAGGTTTTACATGTTAGAAAATTAGGTAGTGTTTACTTGCTCGTATAGGGCTTTGTAGGGGACTTATCTAAGAAAGAAAAAATAAGAGGGATTAAAAGAGACAAAAACTAATATGAAGTTGAAAGAAAAGTTAGAGAAAATGTTGCAAGAACATACAAGTCAACTAAGACTATGTACAACATCCTGACCAAACTATATAACATTTACCAAGGATGAAAAACTTAGAATATGAAGTTTGTAACTTGTCAATTTATGTTTGTCTATGGATTTTATGGATTGTAGTATGATACTTTACCAATATGTCGGTGCATAAGAATAAACTAGCTAAAGAAGAAACCTTAGAATATGTCAAATGGGAAAGGAAAGATTCTATTTATCTTAGCAAGAGTACATTGTCAAAATTAGCAGCGTCGAAGAGTGAACTACCAAATTTCAGTGTCTACAGTAAGTAGAAATTAATTGTTAAGAAAAACATTAGAGGGAACAGTTATAAATCATAAACAACAGAACATGTTCGGCGCATCAATTTGTAAGTGGCATTTTCTAAATATGAGTATTTATACATTCCTAGAAGCAATGCCAATATATTTCTAGATTCTTGTGCAATGATACAAGTAGATTTAAATGTATATTTCTAAATACACATTTTGATGAAAAATGTAGAAACAAAACATAAAGAAATAAGTTTCGTCTATTGTATGAGGTAATATTATATCTTTCCATATGTATTGTTTAACTATAAGCAGTTCATTTTTAATACAAATAACATTAAAAATATTTGGAAAGTTGTTTTACCACAAATAATTATGACAAGACTAATAATTATAATGGTAGGAAAACAATGTAATAATGTGAGTTTTTTACAAAAAAATGTTGAAGCTTTAAGATTTGAAAATCAAAATAAAATAGAATAAAAGTAGATGAGATTAATGGCTTGAGTCATCAAATCTCAAGTTTGACCTTTAATATATCATATGCATAATAAGACAGTACTTCTTTGTTAAGTTGTTGAATCACTAACTACACTAATGTGTGTACACATATTTGGAAAGTAGGCGCGCGTGCACGTGTGTGTGTGTGTGTGTGTGTGTGTGTGTGTGTGTGTGTGTGTGTGTGCATAGATGTATATGTGTGTGTATACACATATATACACATTTTAAAAGAACACAAAAGTTAATAAGGCTTCTTTTCAACTATTCTTTTATTTTTTATTTAGTTTATAATTGAAAATTTACCATCTCTTTCGGTGCATAAACATTTTCGATGGGAAAACTTTATCTTCATGTTTGGAACATTGTCCCGTTAATTTTCTTGTACACTAGAAATTATTGTCTTAAACAATACTTCACTCTCATTGGATGAAATTTTGGGTTCTCATGATTTGTGGTTTTTATAAAATCTGACAAAATATAGACAATAAAACTTTCGAGCCATCAATAATTTTGTTTTTATGTTAGAAATTATGTACCCCATTGATAAACCATAAAACAGAAGTTAACCTTAAATAAAATTTAAAAAATAATAATTAAATAAATAGTAATTATTGATAAATCAGAAAACATGATTAATAACAAAAGAAATAAAACAAGAAAACATGTCATAGTATATAAGGTAAAGTCTGAATATTCCATAGATTGATATTTCATAAATATGAAAATGAAGGTTCATTTTCACCATATTGATACGATTTTGGCTGTCTATTTATCAATATAGTTTTTTGTAAATTTGAAATATTTAATCAATTATCGAATAATATGAAATGAAATGTATAATATTGATTTTCATTTAATGTAATTTATATTATTGAATTAAATGAATATGAAATCATATTATCTTCATGATATCGTCACCACGGAATTTTAATGAGTAATTGTGATGAAAAGAAAGAGAAGCAAGTTGATGATCGATATTCCACCGAGATCTGTTGGGTTGGGGCAGGAACATCCCATGCTGCCTTTGGAAGATTTATTGTAGTTTCTACATCCACTCGGACACGATCCACGCACTGCCCCTCTCCACAGCGACTCTATACCACCACAGGGTTCCATTATTACCAGGAATACTACTAATGCTACTATCGCCAACCTCCTCATCAACACTAGTTATGCGATTCGCCAATATATATATTCCTATCCTTCAATCAACAGAATAGTGTGCAGTTACAAATACATATATAACAAAACCTGGTTGAAGGTTTCCTGTAAATTTCATGGATATTATCCTACAAATAACACCTTATATAACAAAAATATGAGAAGAGGGTGTGACTTTTTGACATCATAATTTCAAGTGGAGTTTTGAAGAAGAATAACGACCGGTTCAACTGTTCATAAAATTCAAACCACGAAGGTATTCAAGGGATCAAAGACAAAGTGTAGTGACATACAGGCGATCTAATATGACAAGCAGCGAACTTTTTGCGACACTGCGGAACTGAGTTTTGCAGCTTCTGAGAAGGCACATGCGCCCAGAACAGGTCTCTGGTGCCCCTAACCCTCCATAGGCGCCCTGAACCTGGATGTTCGGACACAGCTGCAATTTTCTAGGTCTGATTCCAACATCCTGCTTCTTTGTCCCATCTGTCTTCCAACTCTTCACACCTTCGGCATCATTGCTAATCAGCTTAGTATTCTATTCTCTTAATTTGCAACTAGGGTTTCGAATTTAAATTTTTTTTTTTTTTTTTTGGATGAAATTTGTACTTAATTGTTTATATTATTGTGTTATAACATGTTTACAATTAGGCATTTCTTTATTCAATATTTGCTTAATCAGATACAAGTAGATTCAAGATTTAGTATGGACTCAAAATTTTGCTCTTGGTCATCTAGCCTCTAATTGTTCCATCATCAAGAAGCTGATCAAGGGTAGGGTTTCATGGTGGAAAGATTTTAAATCGGAAAATTTGGTGGTACATGCTCCTGAAGATAGTGTTAAAGTAGCAGCTTCAAACATGTCCAGGGATAATCATGAAGTAAAGATGGGTGAATTTGTAAATCCCCCTTCTAAACCGATTTATGGGAAGGAAGAGGTATCAATGGTGCAACATCCCGGTCTCATGCAGATGCAAAGCTCTAACAACAATGAGGTCCTTGAGGTATGTATTCCTGTCCACTTGGATGAGAATGTAGATCCCAATGGGGAGGAGGGTAGATGGAAGACTATTTCTAACAAGAAGAAAGGAAAAGCTGATATTTCTCCTCTGAGGATGAGCCTTAGATCCCATCGGGGAATTGCTCATGGTTCTTAGGCTGCCTTTTGTTTGGATGGTCAAGACATTTTAACTGTCTTTATGAGCCTTTCTTCCCTTTGGGTTTTCTTTTCAGTTGGTTTTTTTGGTTCTATTAGTGGTGTCTCCCCTGGTGCGGTGGTTGGTCCTGGTTATTTTAGGTTTCTTCTTTGTGCTATGTTGCTTTATCTTTCGTTTTCCGTTCAGGGTTTCTAGAGCCCTTCAAAACCTGTTTTTTGCCTTATCTAATAAAAAACAAGTAGATTCAAATGAAATTTTTGAAAAACACATGTTGATGAAAAATGTAGCAACAAAACATAAATAAAATAAGTTTCTTGTATTTTATCAGGTATTATTATTATTATTATATCTTTGCATATGTAATATTTAACTACATGCAGTTCAAAAAAACACATCATGTTCCTAATGTCCAAAGTCATCCTATGCAACAATCTCAACCCATGAGGGAATTAAGCTTATGGAGGACTGCGTGAGGGTTTTGAGAGTGTGGTTTCAGTAGCTTTGGCTACAGAATGCCTTTCAACATGCTGCGAACATGCTGCTAAGGTGACTCCTATGGATGTAGAACAGAAGAAAGATATTCGCATTGGATCTAGAGCCTAGGCTGACATTGTTAAGGTACCTCCTGACAAAAATGTGGGTCCCCATTCCCTTGCAACTAGACTGAATACTACTTTTAAAAGTATAAAATATGAGGAGGGGGTGACCCACATACAAGTGCCAGACGATTGTCTGCATAGAGCTCTTGAGAAAACTAATCTCGCTCTCATTGGAAAATTTTTGGGAGCCAGACCCAATGTGGATATTATCAGAAAGTGGGCCATGCAGCATTGGAAACCAAAAGGAGATTTAAATATTACCACTTTGGAAAAGGGGTTTTTTTAGCCAGGTTCAATCAGCAAGCTGATATGGATTCAGTCCTGCTTGGTGGCCCTTGGTGTATTGGCAATATGGGGCTTTTTAAAAAAAAATGGTATCCAGGATTTAACCTTAATACTGAGAATATACATACCATCCCCATCTGGTGTAGACTCCCAGGACTGCCCCTTCATCTTTGGGATGATGAAATCCTTCTTCATATTGCTAGATCGATTGGTTCTCCAATCGGTCTAGATGGGCCTACAAAAAATAGATCCAGACTTGCTTTTGCAAGGTTTTGTGTCTCGTCTAAAATGGAGAAGGAACTACCTGATCATATCATTCTTCAATCAAAATTTGGGGCATGGAAATAGTCAATAGACTATGAGGCTTTTCAGCTAAGATGCCATAAATGTCACAAATTAGGGCACTTTGCTGGAAAATGTCCTACAGTATGAAGCAAAATCTAGATAAGCCTTTTGATCTAGATCAAGGCTTGAAACAAGCAGAAGAGACTGAAAAAGAATATTTGATTGATAGACAAGATCAGAGTATCAGGGATTGCTGCATGCAGATGAACCTGAGAATCAAAGGGAGAAAAAAAGGTTTTAAGACCATAATAAGAGGCCACCGGTCTATAGAAAAATCTGGAGACCAAAAAACCCTCTGTCGAGAAAGGATGAGGAAGCTAGAAAGGGAAAAGATAATGAGCAGGCCAAGGGTGAAGAAGCTTGGGAGGAAGTAGAAAAGGTTCAGACTCCGATGCTTGAGAATTCAAATCTGGTGAACTGAACATGGAAGTGGATGAAAAAAATGAAAAAATCTACATTCATTTCACCATTTCCAATGAAGAGGAGATAGAAAAGATTACCCCCTCCCTCATCAAGGGCAGGTAAATGAAAAAAACTCTTTGAAGTATAAAGAACCAAACAAGACAAGACAAGGAAAAGCTAAAGAACTCCTGGAATCCATAACTAGAGATCTAAATGAGGATAAAGAATTTGCAGATATGGAGGAGCTCATAGACATTGAATACAACAGAGAATCCCCTGTAACACAGTGCATTTTGATAAAGGCAAATAAGAAGGAGAAATTACCCCTGCAATGAAAAAGAACCTACCTGAATGTGATAAGGATGGATTCATCACAGTCTGGAGTAAGAAACGAAGAATGAAAGGCTTTGAAGAAATCCTGGAATCACTTTATAGTGATAAAAAGAAACAAACACGAAGTTGGGAAGCTTCCACTTCAAGAATCACAAGAGCTACTGCCAAAAGAGTTGCGAATATTGGAGTTCTTAATAAAAAAGGCAGGCCCTCCAAAAGTGAGGTTAGGAAAAAAGAAACAGAAAAAGAAATTGCAGATGACACTCAAAGCCTTTTGAGCCATCTGGCAACCACCTCCCCAATCCTTTTTTAAATGAAGGTTCTATCTTGGAATGTCAGGGGACTAAATGGGGGTCCTAAACAAATAATTCTTAAGGAACTTAGAAGATCTATCAGGCCTAGTATCCTTCTAATTCAAGAAATGAAAATGAAAACCAAAGCTATTAAAGAGTATAAGAAGACTTTCTAGGAGAATGATGCCTTTGCTGCTTCTGATTCTCAAGGGGCTTCTGGAGGCTTAGTGGTCTTCTGGGACATTAAACTTGTTCATGGTAATGTGTTTTTCTCCTCTCAGAATCATTTAGCTATAAATTTTATAAGTCTTGAGAACAACTCTAATTGGATCCTTTCTAATATCTATGCTCCTAATACTGTTGTTGGGAGAAGGACTTTATGGAAAGAGTTAGTTTGTTTTAGAAATAACTTTAAGGATTCAAAATGGCTGATAATGGGGGATTTTAACACTCCTCTTAACCCTGGGGAGAAATTTGGAGGGAACCCTAATTTCTCTGCCAGCATGGAAGACATTGCTGACCTCATCTCGTATCTCAATCTTATGGACATTGAACTCCATGGTAATCAATTCACTTGGTCTAACAGAAGAATGGGGAAATTTTGATTCAGGTTAGATTAGATAGAGCTCTCATTTCTGCTAGCTGGATCTTAAACTAGGATTTTCATCTCTCCTCTCTTCCCAGAACTGGTTCTGATCACAACCCTATTGCTCTTAACTTTTTCAATTGGTCTAAGCCTTTTCATTGTAACTTCAAATTTGAAAAGATGTGGCTTGAGCATGAGGACATTCTTGATAGAATTAAAGAATGGTGGTATTGGGAAGGAACAGGAACTGTTCAATTCAGACTTCTTCAAATTCTGAAAAATGTGAAACAAAAGGTTAGAATCTGGAATAAAGAGGTTTTTGGCAATATATTTGAGAAAAAAAAAGAAATTAAGTGGCAATTGGAAGAGTTTGAGCTCGAAGTCTCAATGAAGGGTATGACCTTGGAGGATCATCAAAGAGAAAAAAGCTTCTTTCTGACCTTCATAATATCAATAGCTACGAGGAAACCTTTTGGAGAATGAAATCTAGAGCTCTTTGGTTAAAGGCTGGTGATAGAAACACAAAATATTTTCATATGACCACCCTCAACATAGGGCTTGAAACAAAATTACTGAAGTCTCCAAGGGAAATGGTGCTATTGCTAAGGATGCTAAGGATATTAATGCTGAAGCCCTAAAATTTTATGAGAATCTCCTTTCTGAAAATAATTCTTATAATGAGCAAGCAGCCTCCTTTCTTTTAGACTCCATTCCTAACAATTTTCTCCCTGAGGAGAGATTTAAGAGCCTCTCCAAAGTGGTCACCATTGAGGAGTTGAAAAAATATGTCTTTTCTCTCAAAGGTGACAAGGCCCCAGGCCCTGATGGATTCTCTGCTAATTTCTTCCAAAAATGTTGGGATATTTTCTCTGAAGATTTGTTGAAAGCTGTTAATGAGTTCTATAGAACTAGAAATCTTATAAAGGAGCTAAATAACACACATATTGTGCTTGCACCAAAGAAGTTGGATGCAAAATATTTTAAGGATTTTAGACCAATCAGCCTGGTTAATGTGGTTTACAGAATTTTTACTAAGGTTTTAACCATTAGATTACAACCTCTTCTCATGGAAATTATCTCCCAACAGCAGAGAGGATTTATAAAAGGTAGAATTATCTAGGACGGAGTAATTATGGTCCATGAAACAATTCATTCAATGGATAAAAGTAGAAAATATGGGATGGAAATCAAGTTAGACATGCATAAGGATTTTGATAGAGTCTCCTGGAAATTCATTGATGAGGTTCTTTCCAAGTTCGGGTTTCAAAATAAATTTAGAAAAATTGTCCAAGCTTGCATTTCCTCTCTCATATTTTTTGTGGTTGTCAATGGAGAACCTGTTGGTTTTTTTGCTAGCAATAGAGGCATTCACCAAGGAGACCCTATGTCCCCCTTGCTATTCATTATAATGGCTGACAATCTAAGCCAATCTATTACAAAAGCTATTCAAAATGGTATGATAAAAGGCTTCCAACCCACTTCTGGCAATTAGATTTCTTCCCATTAACAGTTTGCTGATGACACTATTCTTCTACTTATGGCCTCCATCATTGAAGCTAAGGCTATCAAAACCATTATCAGATTTTATGAGGAAGCATTGGGTCAGAAATTAAACTTTGATAAAAGTCCGGTTTACTTCTTCAATACTCCTATAGAAAGACAAAAAAATATTGCTCTTATTCTTGGGTGTAAAATCAACTCCCTCCCAGCTACATATCTTTGGCTCCCTATGAGTACTAGTAAGGCTTCAAATGAGGTCTGAAATGATTTGCTTAAGAGATTTCAGAAAAAGCTAGTTGGATGGAAAGGTGCTATCCTCTCAAGTGCTGGTAAATGTTTATTGATTAAAAGCACTCTTCATAATATTCCCATATATATCATGTCAATGTTCAACATTCCAACACCAGTGGTGAATAGCATTGAAAAAATTCAAAAACACTTCTTATGGCATGGGAGGGATCAGGTCTGCAAGCTAAAGAGGATTGGGGGTTTAGGTATTAAAGATATAAGACATATGAATGCTGCTCTAATTGCAAAGCTTGGTTGGAGGCTCATCAAAGAGCATAAACCATGGACTGAGTTAATCAAAGTTAAATACCTTTCCAATCAAAACATATATTCCTTTCTTTTTGACCAGCTACTTCCAAATGGTTAATTTTTTTGGAATAATCTACTCCACATTAGGCACAAGGGCTGTAGATGGAAACTTGGAAATGGGCATGATATTGATTTCCAGGATGACATCTGGTCTGACACAAGTTGGGATATCACTTTTAGCTCCAAAAAAGACAACCTGATTCAAGACTATGGCAAGAAAGTCAAAGACTATATTGAGGTGTCTGGCAACATAAGGAAATGGAAGAAACTTAAATTTGATGATGAAAATATGTAGCCTGATGTTTCCTACATGTAGAATCATCTCTCACTGATTCATATCAGTCAACAGGATAATAAGGATGAGATTATTTGGAAAGATTCCTTTGATGGAGATTATTTTGTTAAATCTGGTTATAAATCTGTTTTACTTCTATTGATAGTGAAATTGAATGGCACAAGCTTTGGATGCCAGAGCTAACCCCGAAAGTAAATTTCTTCTGGTGGCTCATCATCAAGGGTAAGATTCTCACTAATGACAATATTATCAGGAAAGGTTTCATCATGCCTAACAGATGCCGCATGTGTGGGGAAGAAGCTGAAGATATTAAAAATCTTTTTCTGCATTGTAAGTATACTTCAAAAATATGGCATCTTATCCTTGAAAATTTCAACCAGAATTGGGTTTTCCCCCATACTTGTCTGCAGGCATGGAAGCAATGGAACTCCCCTTATAAGCACTATCTGGTTAGGAGGCTTTGGCAACTAGTTCTCCCTCACACCATGTGGAGAGTCTGGAAATCTAGAAATGATGTTATTTTCAGAAATACTAGAAATGTTTGTACAAAAGTCTTTAATGAAATTATCATTGTAGTGAAAGACAATATTGAAATATTTAAACCTCCCAAAAATAAACTTTATCCTAAAGACAAGGAGCACATTCTTACTGCTTGGAACATTGGCACTGACAGCAGCAAATGTAAGGACAACAATAGCATCGATAGATCTACTGTAGGATGGATCCAGTCTCCCACTGCATGGTACAAACTGAACTTTGATGGAGCTTCAAAAGGTAATCCTGGGGATTCGGGAGGTGGTGGGGTGATTAGAGATCACAGAGGTTGCTTTGTTGCCACTTTTTTTGGCAAGATGGGTAAGCAAACAAATCACTACTCGGAAGCTTTAGCAGCGCTTTGGGGAATAAGGTTGGCTAGAGATTGTAATATTTCCAATATTATAATTGAGGGGGATTCGTTGAACATTATTAATTTACTAAATCAAAAGAAATCTCCAAGCTGGTCCATCAAGGACTTCATTAGTCAAGCTATTGAAATTTCCAATGGTTTTGATAACTATAAGATTATTCACACCTATCATGAGGGTAATAGAGTGGCTGATTGTTTAGAAAATATTGGGGTCAACAATACAATGAAAACTTGACTAAGTGGTTACACCCTTCCTGCCAAGGTACTTGATGACATCACTAAAGATATGTATGATTTTAAACGCAATTATTAATAGATACAGTGTTGATGCGAAGGAGGTGCTTATTAATTACAATGTTAAGTCTAATGATGCTCTTAAAATTCTGCACGTTTCAGAGGTCCCAAAAAGTAAAGGCGGTGCTGAGTTGAATGTGTTTCAAAAATTGTATACCATTGTGTAGCACAGAAAAAAAAGGCAAAATGGGGGGACCTCCTTGCAAAAACGAGCCCATTCATGATCCAACCTGGAAAACAGATACTATTCTTTGGAATTATCTGCAAATAGGGGGTATTTCAAATTTCATTGAAAAAATAAAGGGTTTCGATTAGGACATTTCGGTGAATTTTGGTAATGGGTGGAGAAATCATGTTGTTGAGTATGGAGATGCCAAGGTCGAGATCTTTGAAGAGCTCATTGCCCAAGTTACTGGTTTGAGCATAGAAGGTACCAAGTTCTTCAACAAGCGTGTCGACAGAGAGGTGGAGGAAAAAAAATTCCTTGCTGAAGGGGAGAACCTCGAGTTTTTCACAACAGACATAAAGGTGGCTTCTATACCTGAACCATTTGCTGAGATTGAGTGAACGATGGTTAAGTATGTCTCTTTGGAGGGAAGATTTTTCACCATTCCCTTGAAGCATTTGATTTTCCTCAATCATTTTCACAGGAATATTACCGTAAATTTTCCACATTATTTACTAAACTACTTGGAGAAGTATGTCCTTGAAGTTCAGAAGCATACCAGGGTTGTTCCCCTTCTCCAAGGCCTGATCCTACTCATTCACCACCATTTCTTCTCTAGCTCTCACCCGCTACCCACTCCCCCTATAATTAACCCTCTCCCTGCTGACAGAAACCTGGACATTACTACCTCGGGTAGAAAGAGGAAAGATAAGAAGGTAAAGGTTGCTCTGCCTTCTTCGCAGATAGTTTTGCGTATTCATAAGGATTTGGAGCTTGCGGAGAAATTATTGCACATTAGTAATCATGTAGATAATCCCAAGGAAGCGGACCTTCTTACAAGAGTTAGTAAACTTGAAGAGGAGATCAAAGAGCTAAAAATGCCATGAGGAATATGGAAAAAACAAAAGGTAAGTGAAAGTTGCAAAATCCTAAAGACATAGACACTGTTGCTGAGATTTACAAAAAGATGCTTTCAATAGATACTAGATTCGGCAATGCCAAGGGGCATCAGGATTGCACCCTCTCGGCTCTAAAAGGTATGTATAATTTTATGGAATAACATGTAAAGAGTATATGCAACCTTAGCAGCATCCCTGATAATAGTTGGGATTCCAACGAGACCCGTGACCTGGCACTTGCTAAGGTAGACATGAACAATCTTTCTGAGGCCACATCCATTGCACTCTTCATCTCTCTCCAAAAAACTAAGGTCAAGATTGACAAGGCTATCAAGTGATGCGGGGCCTTGGTGTTGCTTTGTTGTTGTATTGATGTTGTTTTTTGGCGGTTTAGATGTTGTTCTCTTGCTGAGATGCCTTGTTTTGGATCCCTTTTTATTGTGTTTTGGCCCTTATGTTCTTCATTGGATCACTATCTGGTTTGATCTTTTTGTTCTCTTTCTAATGTTGTATCTGGCTATTAAGCCTCCATGTTTAAGGCTTTTAGCTTTTCTGGGTTGAGTTTTCTCCTCCTACTATCTGGCTTCTTGAGCCTTTTTGTACACAGGGTATAGTCCCTTCAAAACTATTTATCCTTGATAAAAAAAATACATGCAGTTCATTTTTAATAGAAATAAATATGTTGAAAATATTAGGAAATTTGTTTTACCATGGATAATTGTGACAAGAATAATAATTGTAGTGGTAGTAAAACAATGTAATAATGTGAGTTGATCACAAAAAAATGTTTGATTAAAGTTTGAAGATTTGAAAATGAAAATGAAATAGAATAAAAAGTATATGAGATTAATGGGTTGAGTCATAAAATATCAAGTTTGACCTTTAATATATCACATGCAGAATAAGACATTATTATTGAAAGAAGCGAGTAAAGTTTTTGAATCACTAATTATACTCATGTGTGTGTTTGCATGCAAACGTGTTTTTGTATTGTGTGTTTGCGCACGTGCATGTGTGTGTGTGTGTGTGTGTGTGTGTGTGTGTGTGTGTGTGTGTGTGTGTGTGTACACATATTTGAAAAGTAGAGATATATGTGTGTACACATATATGCATGTACACACTTTCGAGCCATCAATAGTTTTGTCTTTGATGTTAGAAATTGTGTATCCCATTGATAACCCATAAAATATGGGTTAACTTCAAATAAAATATAATAATCAATAATTAAATAAATAACAATTATTGATAAATCTAAAAACATGTTATAATATATACTTGATAAAGTTTTAGCATACATATCTTAGAACATCTATGTAAAATATGCCGAGAGGTATCATTCTCGAGGTGCCTATTGCACTTATTTTTGGAATCAAATATAGGAACCTCGAGAATGATACCTCTCGGCATATTTTAAATATATTTTCTAAGATAGGTATGCTAGTATCATCTGCGACTGAGTAGAGTAAAAGTAACTACTTATTCATAAAATCAAATGTATGCCCATCTAATTTTAACATTATTGTTAATTATATGTAATCTAATGTTGAATTAAAAATAGAAAGAAACACCATATTAATAATTAATATAAGAAATAAATATGCATATGATATATATGTGAAGAACAACAGTAGGTTTTTGAGTCTCAAATAGTATATATTTGTTGCTCTAACAACTGAAGTTTTTTTCTCGTCATCTTGTCTCTTATCATCTCCTTTTACATTCTTGTAACTATGAAACCGGTCATATGTGAATGAAGGTAATATTCTCAATCCATCTGTTGATTTAACATGTGAAATAGAAACAAAGGTCAAACCTCCATTCACATATGACCCCTACACGCCACTTTCTATAGGTGTTATTAGAATTATAGTTGGATTTTCAGTAGTAAAATGAATTCCTGTGTAATTATCAAATTGAACCATTACATATATTTGTGGTTTAGGGGGGTCTCAATCCTATTTTATAGACAATTGTTCGAATAAATCCAAGTGCACCATTGACAAGACCTGTTTTAGTCCATAAATTTGTAGTGAGCATATCTCTTTTGCCAACAAAAAATAAATAACTCAACTTGCAATTTTTCATCATCTAATTCAATAGCACTATTGGTTTTTCCTTCAGTGCCAATGCATCGAGAAATAGGTTGAACTAATGCATATAATTTCCTTTTATACCATATTGTACTTTATAACATTTACGCCATAATTAAATAATATAAAAAAATAAAATAACAAATTTAGATATCTAATTTTCACATTCTTAAACGTGAACAAAACTATTTGTAATTTATAAAAAATTAAAAAATAATAACAAATAACATTTAATCCTTGATTAAATAATAAAAACATAAAAATAAATAAAAGAAAATGATTCAAAATAAGCTAATGCTATATGATTTAATATTGTAACATCCCATTAGCAATTAAATTAAATTATTTAAAACTTATGTAACCTTATACTTATTATAACTATAATTCCAATAAGGAAATAGATGATGGAACCCAATCTAAACTCGATCTTAGGAGCTTTAGAAGAACAAAGAACCAAGTGGTTAAATGAATATTATATCATGGAATGTCAAGGGGTTGAACAACTCTGTTAAATGGAGGCTGATAAAGGATTTGGAGGTGAATCACAATTTTGACATTTTGACTCTGCAGGAAACTAAGATGGAGGAGGGTCCTTTCTTGGAGGCTAGTGGAAGGTATTGCAAAATATTTTTTAGGGTTTTTTTTGTTAGTTCAATTGGTACTGCTGGTGGAATGGCAGTTATATGGAATGAGGAAGAAATCAAAGGAACAAAGCTTCTTAGTAGGAGTAACCATATGGCTTTGCTTTTTCAAGATAAGAAGTCTAAGGAGTTTTGGATCTTATCTAATATTTACACCCCAAATATTAAAGGAGAAAGAAAAAAGATCTAGGCCAATATTTTTAAATTCCAGTATGTTATTAAAGGTACGTAATGGATGATTCTGGGGGATTTTAACACCCCTTTGTGTCCCAAGGAAAAGAAGGGGGAAAATATTGATTTTACTAAAAGTATGGAAGACCTTCAAGATTTCATCTATCTCAATAACCTTATGGATGTTGAGTTATAGGGTAGTATATTTACTTGGTCAAATAGAATAAAAGGTGATCAGTTGATTCAAATTAAACTTGACAGAGCTTTGATTTCATGGGGATGGTTGAACAAATAAGTTGGTTTGTACTCCCTTCCCTGCATCGGGTCTGATCATAATCCTATCCTCTTCTAGATCAAGGATAAAGAGAGGAGGAGGACCCCCTTCAGATTTTAGAAGATGTGGTTGCAATATGAGGATATTTTTTATTTAGTCAAGTGCTGGTGGAATGTGAAAATCAAATGATCAACTTATTCAGGATTGAAAAAACTAGCTCATGTAAAAAAAATATGAAAGGATGCAATAAAAGAAGATTTAGTAACATTTTTGAGAAAAAGTAGTCTTTGGCTAAAGATATTTCATCCCTCCAAGGAAATATGGAATCCTCTACTGAGGACAATCTACTGTTCAAACAAAAAAAAAAGGAATTATTAGCTGAGTATCACAACATTCTCTTGAAGGAGGAATTTTTTTGGAAACAAAAATCAAGGGTCTAATGGCTCAAAGAAGGTGACAAGAACATGAATTTCTTTCATATCTCAACTGTAAAAATAAGGATCTCTAATAGAATTATCTATATCAAGAATGAAGAGGGAGTGCTTCTTAATGACACTAAAGAAATCCAACAAGCTGCTAGTTCTTTTTTCAGCATGCTTTTGGCTTCTTCCAAAGATTCTAATAGTATTAAGGAAGAGCAGCTTCTAGATTGTATTATCCTATTTATTAATGAAGAGGACAATTTTATGCTCACCAAAATCCATCTGCTTGAAGAAATTGAATTTATGATGAAATCCCTAAATCCTGAAAAAGCTCCAGGACTGGATGGGTTTTCAGCTCTCTTTTTCCAAGATTTCTCGGAGAATGTGAAGGATGATACTTGCAATGCTATTAAAGAATTATTTAACAATAAAAATATGCTTCAAGAGTTAAATATCACTTTTGTAGCATTGATCCCTAAGAATCGTGATCCTACGGATTTCAAAAAATTTAGACCTATAAGCCTATGTAAATGTGTTTACAAAATGTGCTCTAAAATCCCGGCTTTAAGAATTCGGCTTGTCTTCCCTTCGATCATCTCTGAGCGGTAGGGAGGCTTTGTTATGGGAAGATAGATCCAGGATGGTATAGTCACTATTTAAGAGACCGTTCATTCGGTTAAGCAGAATAAGAAGGAAACCATGTTTATTAAACATGATATAGAAAAAACCTATGATAGAGTCTCTTGGCCCTTCCTTATGAAGGTTATTACTAGGTTTGGATTTGGTTAAGACTTTAAGATGATGATTCTTTCATGTAATTCCACAACAAAGTTCTTGGTCTTGATTAATGGGACCCCTTGTGTCTTTTTTAACAGAACGCGTGGATTAAGACAAGGTGATCCTATTTCTCCCTTTATTTTCATTATTATGGCCGAGAGCCTTAGTAGAGCTCTAAATAAGGTTTCCTTGGATGGTAGGATTAGAGGTATTTCTCTTGTTGTTAACTATAACAAGGTTACTCACCAACATTTTGTTGATGACACTATGTTGGTTGGTGAAGATTTTGTCCCAGAGTCTATGGAATTCAAACATTTAATGGGTGATTATGAGGAGGCATCAGACCAATTGATCAGTTATGGGAAAATCTTGGTTTTCTTTATCAACACCCCGAAAAGAAGATGCAATAAAATTGCTGGAATTCTTGGTTATGTGTCTAAAACCCTCTCAACTAGGTATCTAGGCATGCTTATTACGGTGGAAAAACCTAATAATGATGATTATAATTTCTTAATTGATAGGTTTTTGAAGAAAATTGAAGGCCAGAAAGGTTCTCTGTTATCTCAAGCTGGCAAGGTTGTCCTCCTCAAATGCTCGATTCAGAATTTACTATTTATACAATGTCTATCTACAGGTTACCCTCCTCAATTTCTAGTAAAATAGAGAGTATTCAAAAAATATTTATATGGAGTGGCTCATAACCCAAAGATAGAATTCCTCTAATTGCATGGGAAAATTTTTGCACCCCCAAAAAACATGGAGGTCTTGGTATCTGAGGTTGGACCAAAATGAATAAATAAATGTTGTCAAAAATGAGCTGGAGGCTGGTCAAGGAAGAGAGTGTTTAGAATTCTTTTATTAGAGGTAAATATTGGCCAAATATTTCTGACAACGAATGGTGCTTCTGCATCTAGGATTCTAATGGTTCTTCTTATTTCTAGAAATCTATAAATTGGGCTAAACACATAGTCTCTAATGGTAGAAAATGGATGGTTGGCAATGGGTGAATGATCAAGTTTTGGGAGGAAAAATGGTTAGGGGAAATCCCTCTTAAGATCATTTACCCCACAGTCTATAGAGATTCTATGACCAAATATGGGACCAAGGTCAGATATTTTTTCAACTTTGATGAATCCTTGGGAAAATGGAAAAACATTGATCTAGGTGATTGTAACAGCATTGACATTTCTTCTATTAACAAAAAAATTAAGAGGCATTATTGTTAATAAGGAGAGCTTAGAAGATAATAGTATTTACTAGTCTAAGGAGGATGGTGGAGTCTTCTCGATCAGAAGTGCCTAAAACTCCTTCTTTTCTGAGGTGGGGGAAACAAAAAACTTCAATAGGGGAAGTGTTTCCAGGAAAAGAGTCAATCCCGAAGATTAATATGTTTTGGTGGTTGGGTATCCATGCTAAGATTCTAATGGTTAGCAACCTAAACAAGATAAATTTCCATATGGTGAACGGGTGTGTGTTATGTGAATCTAAGTGTAAAAACTCCTCACACCTTTTTCTTAGCCGCTGCTTTCTAGTCTCGGTTATGAAGACCATTCTCAATATTTTTGAATTCAATTGGGGTTTCTCTGATTCCATAAAAAAATTTATGGTCCCAATGGTCTAACCCTTGTAAGAGCCAAGGGTTAAAATATTTGTGGACCTTTTCTATTATGCATTTAGCTTGGGAGATATGGAAGGAGAGAAATAGAAGAATATTCAAAGGAAAGAAAGAGTATTCCAAGAAATTTAGAACCCATTGTGTTAATACCATTCTAGATAATTTCTCTAATCTCAACCCTCAAAAGAAGTCGATCATTCAGAATGAATCTAGATTTTCCTTAAAGTGGGGTTTGGGATCCACATCTATTAATACCCCTTCTCTAAAACTTAAACTCAAAGGATGGGTGAAACCTAGCAAGGAGTGTTTTAAGTTGAACTTTGATGGTTCGTCTAAAGGAAACCCTGGTAGAGATGGCTATGGTGGGGTTTTCTGGGATTTTGAAGGAAGATTTATTATTGGGTACCATCGCAACCTAGGCACTCAAACAAACCATGTCGCTGAAGAAGCGGGGCTTTTTTTTAGGGTTTTCTATAGCTCTCCAACACAATTTTTCCAATTTGGAGGTGGAAGGAGACTCTCTAAACATAATTAACAACATAACTGGGAAAGATTCCATATCTATTTCCATCCATAATTATATTAAGAGTATTAAGGAAATGTCAAATTTATTTGAATTTATTACCTTCAAGCATGTTTATAGGGAGGTTAACTTTGTGGTGGATTGTGTATCTAATATGGGGGTTAATTGGGATGAGTTGAAACTTATCAATGAAGTGGAAGTTCTTGATCCCAAGGTGTAAGCACACTTACATAATGACATAAATGGACTAGTCACAAAATAATTTCAACTCATGGTGTGTCAAATTCATCATGGTCATTTTTCGTAGGAATAGTGACCATTTATTTCTAAATAATGCAAAGATCAGGGAGGGGATCCACTCGTGTTTCTGGAAAGATTTTTTTGCTTCCCGTGCCTAGAGAAATTTAATTTTTGGGCCTGCATGTAATCCTATGGCTACCTGGAATTTGGGGTTTTTCGTGAACAGTTTTTGTGTGGCCAAATGGGTGGTGATCTGGTTAGAACTGAACCTACCGATATCAAACGGGTGACGCATGAAGCCATAGCTCTGTTTGATAGCAATGGTTTTATGCCCTTCCTACAAAAAATTGAAGGTCATTTTGAAAATATTAGCAAAGATTTCGCAAGCACCTGGAAGACTATTTAAAAAGGTGTGGTCATTGAAATGAAGGGGATTAGCATAGAGATTACTCTGGATTCGTTTGCGAAAGTGATGGGTATTCCTATTATCAGAAGGGAGGTCTATAAACCTAAAAAGGAAGCCTCCAAAGAGTTGAACATGTTTGTCAAAGGTAATGAAAATATCACTTCCCATTTTGTTGGTTATCTTCGTCTATCTCTACCTAATCCATATGACGAGTTGGCTCTCACCCTTATCCAATTTATCACTCTTGAGGACTGCCACAAATTTATTTTATGCCTACCACCTTCTTATGCTTAATCATTTCAGATGTGGCAAGGATTTTAGCTTCCCCCACTTTCTTTATCGTTCCTTGTGTGCCTCTATCTCTCAGTTCAAAATCAGAAGGGTCTCTGTCCCGCTCCATCAAGGATTTATTCTCGCCATTGTTAAAAGAGTTTCCTTAGATATTGACAAAACTGGCTCCCTAACTAAAGCTTTGGAAGCTTATGCGGATGGATTTGACTCAGAATCAGAGGAAGAAGACTCGAGTGCATATTATGACTCTGAGGAAGGTCACTCGGAAGAGGATAAAGACAAGGTTGAGATTGTGGCTGTCCATAATCTTAGGGAAATAAAATCTAAGAAAGATCCTAGTGTCCCTTTGAACACCAAGGGGGATTCTAGTAAACAAAATCTTCCGACTCCTATCAATGTGCAATTGGAACAAAAATTCGAGGCTACGGGACACGTTGGAAACGTGAAAGGGGAGAAACATTTGGCTAAGATGGTGGCAGATATTGAGGAACTTAAGGGAGATATGCGGCTCACCAAGATCTCGTTGTATTTTTGTTCAATGATTGGTATAAGATGAAAGCGCAGGTTGAGGAAGTGGTTAGCAATGGGCATGGTAGAGAGATTCAGGTTTTAAAAGCCAATGATGGTTTCATAACCAATGATTTGGACTATGTTTGTGTTATTCTCCATAGTTACATGGAGTGTAGTGTAGTCACGGTGAAATCTACGAGCTGCAGCATCTCCAGACTCTGGGCTAGCTTGCTAATGCCTATAGTGTTGTGGATAGTCAGGGAAAGAAAAGAAAGGTGACTCTCGATGGTTTCGACTTGGCATCTTTGGTTGGTAACATAGATGCTCTGGCTAAGGAATGGGCTAAGATGTTGGAGGGGCTTGAAAAAACCTATAAATGATCTGGGGAGGGGTGTTTTGTTTTATTTAATATCTCTGTAGCTTTTTGGTTAGTTTATTTGTTGTTGTTAGTTCCACTATGTTTTTTTGTTGTTGTTGTTTCACTACTTTAGCTGCTGGGGTAGCTCGTATTATTATGAACTGTTATATTATCAGTTTTTTATGGTGCGGTAATGTATTTATCTACTTTCATGGAGAGGTGACTGTGTTTGGTGTAGGGTCTCCTCAACCCTTTTTACCTCTAATAAAAATAACAATGCATAACCTACATGGATATACTTTATTATATAATAATAAACATCTTACACACACACACACATATCTATATATTACATAATATATTTCCTACTATTATATATTTAATGTGTCGTAACTAACTTATCTTATTCTATATAGGGGGAATGGTTCTAAATTTTTATATATATAAGCAACATTAGAATAATAAAATAAAAAACTAAAGAATATTATAAGGTAAGGGTGGAAGCTTATTTGTGAAATTCTTGAAATTAGCCATATAGTGAGTGTTCTTTTCCTTTCTATATAGCAATTAATTATTAAAATTTTAATTGTAGTCTTCATTTTATTCTATGAAATTGCATAGAAGTTATCATATCAAATCAGACTACATTTCTATCTCTTTTGAATACATAGTAAGATAACATCCAACATTACTCTATAAACCTAAAATTAATTTCTATCACCCAATAATACTCTAAATTATGGTTTTTATTAAAACATATGTTTAATTCAGTGAAAATAAATGTCGACATGTCTTGGAATATTTATATTTATCGACATGGGTTTAACTCACCATCACAACAAGAATTTAAAAATATTTTAAATGCAGCGATTTTAAAACTTAACCATTGAATTGAAAACGTACCTATAATATAGGATTCTTCATTTAAACTTGCAACTTTGCAACTGTCCTTGCTCTGAAGTCTTTCTCTCGGAAATATTTGAAAGAATCAAATGTATAAGAGAACATATTACAATGAAGAGAAGAGATCGTGTTGGTCGATGAAATTAGGTATAGAAATCATAAGATATTCTCCATTAACAAAATTATCAATTCGAGTAAAATCGACAAACTCAAGTTCAGTTTCTTTCATCAACTCATCCAAAAATAACTCACACCATGATTTTGAGGTGCTAACCTCACTTCTAAATGTGAGATCTTGATCATCTAACCGACCATTATTTGTAGATTTGTGCAGTTTTTTTGGAAAATTTCACTACCTTTGGTTTCACATGAATAGATTTCAATACATGAGGATCCTCTCATTGAGATGGAGTTTTTTTCAAACATTGTATCGGTTCATAACATTTTTTATTTTTTAAACATCGTGTTGGTTCATAATTTTTAATTCTTTTTTTTATGTCGGCCCTAAAAAAGAACCCCTCATGCCATTACAGGCCTGACTGCCACTATACGAATGCATCTATACGTAATGAAGAACAAAATTAAGTTTATGATTCTCAAATATCATACATTTTTTTACTCCAACAACTGGATTCTTTTCTCTTCATCTTTTCTCTTATCATCTCCTTTTAGATTCTTCAAATTCTGAAACTAGTCATATGTGAATGGAGGTAAAATTCTCAATCCATTGAATGATTTGACAAGTGAAATAACAACAAATATTTGAACCAAGTCATTAGTAAAAGGAATTCCTGTGCAGTTATCAAATTCAACCATTATGTATGTTGGCGGTTTAGGGGGGTCCCAATCTTGGTTTGTAGACAATGCTTCGAATAAATCCAGGTGCTACATTAACAAGACCTACTTACGTACATAAATTTGTGGTGAGCATCACTCGTTCTCCAACAAAAATAAATAACTCAACTTGTAATTTTTCATCGTCTAATCTAGGAGTTATATTTTTTTATCCTTTAGTGGCAATGCATTGACCAATAGGTTGATTTAATGCATATAAATTCATCTTATACCATACTATACCTTATAACATTCAAGCCATAATTTAATAATAAAAAATAAAAGAACATAATAACAAATTTATATCTCTAATTTTCACATTCTTAAATGTGAAAATAACTATTTTTCAATTTACAAGAAAGAAAACAATAAGAACAAATAGCATTTAAGCCATAATTAAATATTAAAAACATAAAAGAACAAAAATGAAAATGACTAAAAATAAGGTAATGCTATATGAGTTAATATTATAACATCCCATTAACAATTAATAATAAATTATTTAAAACTTATATAACCTTATACTTATTATAACGATATTATAACACACACACACACACACACACACACACACACACACACACACACACACACACACACACACACACACACACACACACACACACACACACACACACACACACACAAGACACTGAGAGATATCAATCTCGAGGTGCCTATATTAATATTCACACATAAGTTAGATAGGCACCTCAATGTTGATATCTCTTGTTGTCTTTTAAATAGATGTATCAAAGATATCTATGCTAGTTATTTTATTTATTACAAATTCAGTTGGCATTAAAATAAATAATTTTAACCATTAAATATTAGTTAGAAAGTATTTATTTAGAAATAATTTATTCAACACTAATTTTCTTCCATTAAAAATAAATATAGTTACTAAAAGTAAAAAATACATCTAAAACTAAAAACTATAAATAATATAGATCATTATAATAATTATATATTACTTAAATGGATTGAAACTTATTATTTATTCCAAAGTAATTATGTTTCAATAAAAATTACTTCTGCACACTTATTAACTTTCAAACATTTAAAATAACTTACATTTCCATGTATAAATTCATAATCATATATTTATTTTATTGATTAAAACTTGAATCATAAATAATAAATTATTTTAAACATTTTTTTATTAATGGAAAAGGGTTTTGGAGGGACCTTACCTAGAGTTACAACCAAGAGGCTGAAGAGCCAAGAAGACCATGAAGTAACAATGTGGTTTTTTAAAACGGGGACCACACCCCAACCCAAAAGACTATAACTAAAATAAAACCATGGTAGGGGTTGGATGCCAACAAGAATCCCAACACAAAATACTACAACAGAACAACAACAAGACAACAACATCAAAACAACAACAAAACATTAAAAGAGCAGAGACACTAGATAACAACTTTACTGTAGACATTGAGAGAAACCCTAAGTGCATTGTAAAGATTTAGAGCAGTAGTAACATTTGGGTCCTAGTTAGAAGCTTCGTACTTTTTGGTTATTCTACCATTCTTCCACATTGAAGTTGGAACTCCACTAAGTTCACATATTTGCTAGATGTGAACTTGGAGAAGGTTAAACATTGCACGGTTGATGGCCATATGGTTTCTTTGCTTATCATCAAGATCTTTGAAATGGGCAGAGAGAGAGAGTTGACCTCTTCTTTCAGGATAGACAAGGTGTTAGTATCAGTGATTTTATTATTGGATTTGATAATGAAATCCACATTCTCCTCTAGTTTTTTTCAATCCTCTGCTTGCATTTTGAATTTTCCAATGATGAGGGGGTTAATCTAGGTGGGAGGAGTATCTGGATTGACTTCAATTCGGTTAACTTCAACCATAATTTCCTTTCCTTTTTTATTTCTCCTGAGAACCCTTTTGGGGGGATCCACATTGACAAATTCACGATACATAGGGTTTTTGGAGCGGATGCGAGGCTGCTGGGGGGCAAAGGGGCAATTAAGGGGTGCTGATCATTAGGAACCACATTCATGATTTACTGATGCATGAGAAAGATTACCCCTTGTTGTAAAGGCGTAACCACTTTGTGACCTTGAACCTGGAGAATCAACTTTTCTAAAGAATGCAAAATGTAATAACGCAGACTTAACTTGATTTCCTGCCGGGAATGGTTTAGGAGAACCAGGTGGTGGAGAGGAAGAGTTGAAAATATGTCTTTAAGGGTGATATACCAAACCATCATAGGAGCTACCTCATCAAAGGGCTGCAGAATTGAAGCATAGAAAATGCCTTCCTTTTTGTATTCAATATTTGCACCATCATCCAGGAAGACCCTTTCCTCTGTTTCTTTGTCAAATTTGTTCCTGAATAATTTAATACCTTCCATGTTTAGGCTAGTGATGAAGGAAATGAACTCCTTTGTGATGTTGAAATCCCTTCCACTAAACTTAACATTCCTGTCTTTCCAGTTCTCCACGAATTGAAGAGAAATGTGTTGATCATGTCCTTTGATTATTTGAACAAAATCTATAAAAACCCCCTATGTTTAGGGTTTCACATAGCTCGACATTCTCTTGTCATTGTAGATCAATGATGGACTTAACTCTGCATGGGGCTCCTCCCATTTTTGAATAATTAGCAGCCGAGGGAAGCTTAGTGTAGTTATGAGTGGGTCGTTTCAACTACAATCCTCTAACGTGAGTGTTTGGTAGTTTTAGAGATGAAACTTGATTCTTCCACTCTCTCCTTCTTACAATGCAGACTACATTCGATTTTTGAGGTGGGATGATAGTGAATCTAGTTGAGATCATCAAGACTCAAAACATCATGCGAAGGACACCACACATGTAGGATGCACCACCTAAGTGGTGTTGATGATACTTTCATTTGTGTCATTTGATGATAGTTAGATAACAACCAACATTACTCTGTAAACCAAAAGTTATTTCTATCACCCAATAATACTTTAAATTATGGTGTTTATTCAAACATTTGTTTCATTCGTGAATATAAAATGCAGGCATGTCTTGGAATATTTATATTTATCGACCTGGGTTTAACTCACCATCACAACAAGAATTAAAAAATATTTTAAAAGCAGCCAGGTTAATACTTAACCATTGAATTGAGAACGTACCAACAATATAGGATTCTTGGTTTAAACTTGCGACTCTGCAAGTGGCCTTGCTCCATAGTCTTCCTCTCTGAAATCTTCGAAAGAATCAAATGGAGAAGACAACAAATTACAGTCAAGAGAAGAGATCTTGGTTGTCGATGAAATTAGGCAAAGAAATGGGAATATATTCTCCATTAACAAAATTATCAGTTCGAGTAAAATCGACAAACTCAAGTTCATTGTCTGTCATCAATTCGTCCACAAACAACTCACACCATGATTTGGAGGGGCTAGCCTCACTCAGAAATGTGAAGTCTTGATGATATGACCGACCATTATTTGTAGATTTGTGGAGTTTTTTTTTTGACACTTTCACTGCCTTTGGTTTCACAGGAATAATTTTCAATACATGAGGATCTTCCTATTGAGATGGAGTTTTTGTAAACATTGTGTGGGTTCATAATTTTTTATTTTTTTTTAAATATTGTGTTGGTTCA
The DNA here is from genome assembly GCA_019776745.2 of Taxus chinensis. Taxonomy (NCBI): domain Eukaryota; kingdom Viridiplantae; phylum Streptophyta; class Pinopsida; order Cupressales; family Taxaceae; genus Taxus; species Taxus chinensis. The sequence goes on from CM034148.1 coordinate 371,664,416, forward strand.
TAATTTTTAATTCTTTTTTGTGATATCGACCCAAATAATGAATCACTCACACCATTACAGCCCTAACTGTCACTGTAGGAACGCCTCTCAGCATAATCAGGGTAATGAATATGCCATAAATTGATATTTTAAAAATATTAAAATAAAGATATATTTTGACCATACTCATACGATTTTGGTTATGTTTATTTATTAATTAAAAGTTTTGTAAATTTCAAATATTTCATCAATTATTATAAAATATGAAATCATATTATCGTCGCCATGGAATTATCTAGGGCCTAGGGCCTAGATAATCGTGATGAAAAGAAAGAGAAACAAGTTGATGATGATCTAGGGCCTAGGCTCCACCGAGATCTGCTGCGTTGGGGCAGGAACATCCCGTGCTGCCTTTCGAAGATCTGTAGTTTCTACATCCACTCGGACATGATCCCCGCACTGCCCCTCTCGGCAGCGACTCAAACATTACTACTATACCACCCCTCGACTCTGCTCTCGAGGCTTCCATTATTATTACCAGGAATACTACTAATACTACTATCGCCAACCTCCTCATCAACACTAGTTATGCGATTCGCCAAAATATATATGGAGCTCTCCTTCAATCAACAGAATAATGTCCAGTTACAAATACAGATATAACAAAACCTGGTTGAAGGTTTGCTGTAAATTCAAAGGATATTATCCTACAAATAACACCTTATATAACAGAATATGATAAGAGGGTGTAGATTTTTTGACTTGATAATTTCACGTGGAGTTTTTACGAAGCAAATCGACCGGTTCAACTGCCCATAAAATTCAAAGCACGAAGGTATTCAAAAATGGTAGCTGGTCTTGAGCAACGATGTGTTATTGTCAACCATGTTGAATCGGCCAGTTCAACGATAAACATATTCAAAGACTTTGAATGAGGAGGAAGTGACTAGGTCGTAAATTTATCAATGTTGTATCGCTCTAGTCAAACCATATGTATAAGAAAGAGAACCACTATTGGGGATCTTTAGCGTTCATGTTGACTATTTGGAGTAAAAGATGTCCCATTGTAAAATGTAAGTGCCACGCATTTTTTTGAGATAGATTTGAAAGGGTAAAATTTAGAAGAAAGATTTAAATAAAATTTATTTACTTATAAGTTTTGATTTTGAGACTTTTCACTGATTGGGTTGTTTTTTAATAAATAAAATAAAAATCTCTTTTCGTGTTTTTCAATTATATTTTGTGCACCAAAGTGTCGTTAATTTGTAGTCATGTAGTCCATATATAAAATCAAGTTGTGTTAGGATTATAAAAGAAGAGAAAACATTCTAGCAACCACAAATATCATTGAAAAAATCTAAATAACATTATTTCCAATCAAAAAGTAGACAAACACATGTTCCAAAAAGCTTGGAGCATTTTGACGAACATAAGATCTAATTTTAACCTACGAGGCGTTCACTAAGAAGGTAATATCTTAGCACATTCATTCATATTGAATTAGGCATTGCGGTAGGTTAGAGACACGGTCTAGAGAAGAGGTAGGGTTGATTTTAATATAAAACTAAAACATTTGGACCCTAGTTTTAAAAGCTTAATACCATAAAATTCTCATGGTCATAAAGTTATACTATAATCTCTTTTTGAATAAGGAAATCTAAATGAGGAGATTCCTAAGCAAGAAATAATAAAATTGGTAGAAACTAATATTGGATATGCTTTTCAACACATGATATTATTTCACCATATTAATTATTTAACGAAATATTGATGAATGGTTGAATTTTAACAAATTAACGTAATCGGTAATAGGTCTTAAATTTCTTCAACCTCTCTTTCTAGAGAAAATACATATTAAGAAAATAATAATTGAGTGAGAAACATGATATATTTTTTGTTTGATATATTAGGGTATAAATAAAAAGGGGTGAATAAAATTGTAATGGAAAAAAGGGTAAGTAAGGTAAATGGAAAAAATAAGGGTTATTTTCATTCTAAAAATATAACGGGAAGGGGTATTATCAAATTGAATAATTAGAAGTAATAACTAACATTAAGGATATTCTTTAATTCCCTTCGAACGAACGTGTTATACCATATTTTTACTAAGAGAAACCCCCATGGGTTGACCATACTAAACAAGTTTGGAAATGATTGTAACTCTTCATGTCAAATTTAATTTAGATACCTTAGATCCTCCTAATAGTTTTTAGAGAACTATTTTAAAGTTCTTTGAGTTTTTCTCAAATTTTGAAGAATTTATACATTTAAACAATGTTAGTTATCTAATTGTATTCTATCCTTTCAATAATTTTTTTAAACAAACTTTAAAAAAGATTTGTATCAATCTTGTACAATTTTTTGATTTGTATCTTATCTTTTTAAACTCTTATACATTCAAATAAGATGAATTTTCTATGTATTCTATCCTTTCTTTGTCTTTTCGATGTTCTTTGTTCTAAAATTAACTATCATTCCTTCTAATTTTACCATGATTTACCCACTGGTTTTTCAGTTTATATACAAAGCTTAATTGTGCTTTAATTTTAATGAATTTTTAATCTTTAGGTGTAAAATAGTTAAAACAATTTCATGAACCAATATTATATAAATTTTTGCAACCTTAGGTTTTCATATTATCCTTTAGCGATTTACATATTCCCCAATTTTGATCTAATTTATAAATATTTGCTAATTGTTATTGTTTTCATATAACCTCTCTCTTCTTATGCCTTATCATTTTACTATTTTGTGAAAGGACATGTCACCCTCCAAGCTTTATCCTTCCCCTCTCAGTATATTGTGAAGAATTATGCAATTTCTCCCTTTCTACAAAGTGAAATTGTTTATATTTGGTATATCATTTTACAGTATTGTACATAAATGATAAAAGTTAAAATTTTATTTGTATGATGGGGTTAGAAAGGTCCTCACCTATGTTATAGGAGGTAATATTGGGGATAAAATCTATTTCTACACACAATATGTTGATATCAAAGGTTCTTAAGGAGAAAAAAGGTCACAATTCTTGAGGACAATAGTCCTAACCATATGGTCATTATAGGTTTACAAGGCCTATGCCTCAGATAAAGAGATATATCATATAAGGATGCATAATAAACATAGGTGAAAAGATGGATAAATACAAGGGACATAATAAAATATTTAAAAACAATAGGCTAAATAAAACATGCTATACCATAATGGATAGAAATGATAAATCAACCATCCACACAACAATAAATATGAAACAAAGGACATAAAAGAGTTAGAGATATGTAAATGTGCTATGACTAATGACTCATTAATTCTAAAAAATAAGAACCATAGTCCTAGCTCACTATGGTGATCCAAAAGCAAAAAGGAAAGATGCAAAACCTCACTTTTATAACAATTTGATGAAAATATGTTTACATATGTCCAATGTACAAGTAAAGTGAGTTGAAAAAAGTAATGATGGATTGGTTATAAAATGGTAAATACAGACAAGTATATGCACCACATGCAATCACATGTGGGCTATCTATTTCCTGTGGGAAATACAACTCCTCTGACAATCTCCCATGAGTGATTACCTTTGATTCGGGGGGATCGTATGGTCAATGGGTGAAAGAAAATGGGTAATGGAAAAAATTGAAATAATGGAAGAAAATTTAAAGTCCAAGGTGACTAAAAGTGGTGAGCAGACTAGGAATGAGTGAGAGAAAGTGAACATCATAATGAAAACTTTCGAAAAAGAGAGGAAAAAAGGAAATGATATGGTGACTATAGTATAAAGGACAACATAACGATAAATCTAAAATGTTGTGGTTTATCCCATGTGACAAAGTATGATCAAATCCAACTACCAACAAGCCCCTTCAGCTAATGAATTAGGAAGATAATCCATTGTAAAATCTTATACAAGAGAAAGGGTTATAAGTCTTAAAAAATAAGGTGTATACATATGCCCCAGTAAAAGATCTTCATGTGCCATATTATTGAAACATGATATGGTCTTCAAAAAAATATTGATGTAATCGTTCAAATCAAAAGTATATGCTAGAAATGAATTAATCATGTAAGTGAAGATAATAAAGAATGAGCTTCATAAAATTAAATATACCCACCTCATACTTACCTTCTAGTGTTTCTTGGATTTATTATGGTGGGCGTAATGGTTTCTTGAAACACTAAAGAGAAAAGAATCAAAATAAACACTAGAAGGAAATTAGTAAAAAAATACATAAATCAAATAGCTAGGAGGCCATCGGATATAATGAGTATAGTGGAGATGTGGATAAAAAGGACGATATCCTAGGGGAGGATAACAATACTAAAGAGTGCAAAAAATTGATGGATAAATACATTGAGTATGATAATGTGAGATTAAATGTGTTAACCTAGACATGATGTCATGGAGTTAGTAGGTATATAGGTATAGATAATAAATTACCAAAGTACATATGATTAGAGACAAGGGCCATAGAGACCAAAACTACATGTAAATAAAAGGCACTACATGATTAATGAACTAGTTAGTGTTTTATGAGAAGAGATAAATTCCAAACTAGGTTATAAAATCTAGGGATCAAAGATAAGTATGGGCACATGGTATAGATACCATAGGTTCTCAAGGAGAACTAGTGTTGTATTTAATTCAAGAGGATAGTGAACTTAACCCCAAAATAGTTATACGTTTCTAAGGCTTATGCCTAATATAAACATAGGTATCCTACTAGGATTCAGAATAGAGATATATCATGGTATAGATAAATCCAAGGAGTGTACCATAATAGAAAAAGTAATAGATAAAATAAAACATAGATCTAAGACAAATTAAAAAACATAATAGGAAAATATAAAAAGAATAAGGTTTATATATATATATACACACACACACATGCATACATACATACATGTAGTGTGTGTGTGTGTGTGTGTGTGTGTGTGTGTGTGTGTGTGTGTGTGTGTGTGTGTGTGTGATAGAGCTTCAAATATATTGTATATATTGCTATATGAAATGATACAGTGAACACGCCTTTATATAGGCCGTAGCAAGAGCAGCGAGAGGGACAATTAGAGGAACAGTTATATAACTGTTCACTAACATTCACTAACAACTAATTAATTAACAATGCATTAATTAATCTAACATTCCCCCCCTTAATACATTGCTCTTACAAATGTACCCCCTAAACAAATCAAACTTCACCTTGCCGAGAGGCTTGGTGAGAATATCTGCAACCTGAAAATCAGTAGGGTAGTACTGGAGCTGAATTTGGTGATTCAAGACCTGTTCACAAATGTAGTGACATTCAACCTCAATATGCTTTGTTCGTTCATGGAAAATATGATTCTTCACAAGCTTCAACACACCTTGATTGTCATAGTGAATGATGGGAGGTTTCTCTTCAGGAATCCCTATATCTGCAAGAATGCGATGTAACCAAATTGCTTCACACACAACTCCTCGTGCAGCGCGGTATCCAGCCTTAGTGGATGAGAGAGCAATAATAGTTTGCTTCTTGCTGATCCACGAGATAGGTCCAGATCTGAGATGAAAAACATATCCTGAAGTGGATTTCCTGTCATCAACGGATCCTGCATAGTCCGAGTCTGTATATCCCTGTAAGAAGAACTGAGTGTTCTTCTGATACTCCAGACCAATGTCAACTATACCTCGTACATATCTCAACACATGCTTTGCTGCTATCCAATGACATTTCTTCGGCTCCTGCATAAATCTAGCAAGATAGTTCACAGCAAAGAAAAGATCTGGTCTGGTATAAGTCAAGTAAATGAGACTCCCCACAAGCTGCCTGTAGTGAGTGCCATCTACCTGTGGTGAATCTTGGAATCTAGATAGTTGCAAACCTTTTAACATAGGTGTGGACATTGGTTTACAATCTGACATCCCATACTTTTCCAGGAGTGTCTTGGCATATTTCATCTGGGAGACGAAGATATGATTCTTCTTCTGCCATATCTCTAAGCCACGAAAATAGTGAAGTAACCCCAAATCAGTCATGTCGAAGGATTTCTTCAGATCATTCTTTACATCATCTACAAGATTGTCAGAACTTCCTGTGATCACAAGATCATCTACGTACAAAACCAGAATGAAAATCTCTGTTCCTACCTTCTTGATATACAAATTTGTATATGAGGGGCTACGAGTGAATCCATGCTGCAATAGGTGATCATCAATTTTTATATACCATGCCCTAGGTGCTTGTTTGAGTCCATAAAGAGACTTTATCAGATGACATACCTTCTGTGGTTGATGCTCGTCTACAAACCCTTCAGGTTGGGCCATGTACACTTCTTCTTGTAGATCACCATTTAGAAAAGCACTCTTGACATCCATCTGCTGAAGTTTCCATCCATTTTGTGCTGCCAATGCACATACAACTCTGATGGTTTTGATCTTCGCAGTGGGTGCAAAGGTCTCGTCATAGCCAATTCCTTCTTGTTGAGCATAACCCTTTGTAACAAGTCGTGCTTTGTGTTTGTCGATTGAACCATCTGCCTTATATATTATTTTGAAAATCCATTTGCAGCCAATGGATTTCTTACCTGGAGGCAGATCGACAAGTTCCCATGTCTGATTCTGAATCAGGGAATCATATTCAGCATCTATAGCCTGTTTCCACTGTGGTTGGTCTAATGCCTCATGAACAATGTCAGGTTCGGTGCTCTCAACAACTGAACTCATGAGTGTAAAATTTACCTCATGTCTAGCTTGACTTCGTGTTCTAACTCACGTAGAAGTACCAGGAAGTGAGTTCAGGTGTGCATCCCTGATAGTACTCTAGACCCATTTCAGATGTTGGTGCTGCTAATGTGAAGATGTGTTTTCCAGTGTGCCAAGATCAACGAACAAGTCTCCACTTAGCTCTTCTTCTCTCTGAGAAGAATCATCTTGCTCATCATCTGGATGTGTGAGCAATCTATGTGACGAGGTCAGTATTGGATCTCCATTGTGTGGCAGGGAGTCAAAGGACGACTCATCACATACCACATCTCGAATCTCGTAGATCTTCTTCGTCTCAGGATCCATGAGACGATATGCCTTTGAGGTAGCACTATACCCCAAGAAAAGACATGGCAATGTCTTTGGATCGATCTTCTTCCTTCTCTTATCTGGAACATGCATATATGTAGTACAACCAAAAAATCTCAAATGATGAATAGAAGGTTTACGACCAGTCCATACCTCTTCCGGTGTCTTGTTCTGCAAGATCTTTGCGGGTGCCCAGTTGAGTAGATACACTGCTGTCTGGACTACTTTTGCCCAAAACTGATCCTCCAACTTGGCGGTCGAGAGCATACAATGAGCCATCTCCATGACAGTCCTGTTGTGGCGCTCGGAAATCCCATTCTGTTGGGGCGTGTAGGGTGCAGTCAAATGTTGCTGAATGCCATGCTGCTTCAGGTATGCTAAGAACTTCTTTGACACAAATTCCCCCCCTCGATCTGAGCGGAGGAGAAGAAGAGGCTTCCCAGACTGCCTGGTGGCTTGCTGGTAGAAGGTTTGGAAATTTGCAAGTGCCTCACTCTTCTTCCGAAGGAAATATACCCACATTTTCCGTGAGTAATCATCAATGATGAGATGAAAGTACACAAAACCTTGGAAGCTAGCTGGCAAGGGTCCACACAGATCGGTGTGAATGACCTGAAGATGCTCTGTAGAATGATAAGAGCTCTATTTGAATGGACCTCTATATTGTTTACCCGCAAGACATCCCGAGCAAACAGGTAAGGAATGGGAGAGTGGAGGAATCCCTCTTACCATTTCCTTCACACTGAGCTGATGCAGAGCCCCGACAGAAAGATGACCATATCGAAAGTGCCAAAGTGTAGTGGAATCCACCGTTGATGCAGAGAGAGCAACGCTAGATGAAGTGACCGCATCCAGTGCAAATAGATGGCCCTTCAGAAATGCTTGAGAAATGACTGACTCTCCCTGGGAAATGATTCAGGACTCGACCCCTTTCTCAGCAAAGAATTCAACCTGCATTCTATGGTTAAGAATTTGACTTATAGACAAAAGATTTGAAGTCAAACCTAGAACATATAGCACCTTTTTGAGTGTACATCTTCGTGTTCCAAGAGGAATGATGACATCACCAATCCCTGCTGTAATATACTCTTGATTGTCTACAATGGTGATCCGATCTCCAGTGGGTCGGTCACTCAGAGTATGGAACAACTTCTTATTTCCAGTCATGTGTTTGCTGGCACCTGAATCAATCAACCAGACATCTTCTGACGGCTGCAAAGTTTGTGAGACTAGAACAATGTCAGAATGAGTCGTATCTGGTACCTCTTCATCAGAGGTGGTATCCTGCTGAGCAACAATGTGGCCCTTCTGCCTCTAATTACGAGCATGCCATCGGGATTTCTTGGAATATCCTCAGCCAGAAGTGCTCTCTTCGCCATAATTTCCATACTTGCGACCGTTGTAATAACAGTTCGTAGTCGTGTGCGTATCCGTGGAGAAAATGTGGCACCACCGATCCGCCTTGTGATTATGCTGCTTCTGGGGTGGCCATTGTGAAGATGGCTGTTGAGGATGCTGCTTCTGATTCTGGGGGGCAGATTGCCCTTTCCGAGGCTTATGTTTTTGCCTCGTGATGAGAGCCTTGTATTCGAAGGCTTCTTGTACATTTTGCATGGCTTCTTCCTGCTAGAGATAATTCACCAGGGTTGCAAAACTCACCTCCTGTTGAGTGATTGTCAACGTGGTGATCAGTGTCTGAAAGCGGGAAGGAAGAGCTCGCAGGGTGAGCGGGACTAGCAACTTGTTGTCCACTGGTTCACCGAGTGCAGAGAGTTCTGCACGTAACTCAGCTACACGCCGCAAGAAGACTTCTACTGATTCACCTTCACGCATACTCATCGTATGAAGCTTTGTCTGAAGTTGCAACTTTGTTGTCAGATTCTTAGCTTCGTAGATGGTACACAATGCGCTCCATGCCTGAGAAGAAGCGGTTGCTTCCCGAATGTATGGCTACACCTCATCAGAAAGACTCAGGGTGATGAGCATTAGCACTTTCGCATCAGCCTTTTCATATTTTTCCAACAGATTAGCATCTGTGGGAGGGGCGTCTTTGGCAGAGACAATCCCCCAAAGATCTTTGAATTGAAGAATCATCCACATTTTGGTTTTCCATGCAGCGAAATTTGGCCCTTTCAAGAGTTGGGCATCGGATAGCAATATTTTTGGAGCAGACATTTTCAAAAAACTCAAAAATGTATTTTATTTATTTATTTATTTTTCAAAAATGGCTACAATGCTTACTGAAGGAATCTGTCCCGAAGATGGGCTCTATAGGCTCGTTCAGTGAGACACCGACGCTCCTGTGGGCATTCTATTTCGCGTTTGTCATCTGCATCATAACCACATTCAAGTTCTGCATGAATCCACCGTGCTTGACATTGAACGTCGAACCAAAAATATTCCAACAGTCCTTAGCGCACAATCTCGTCAAAGAGAATGTTCCCAGTGTTGTGTAGCTCATTGACCAAGGCAAAGAACAACCCAGTGGTGTCTTCGTTGTCACTCAATGCCCAAATATTTGGTGCATTGCTCGTGGTGCTTTTTGCATCAGAAATTTGAGACATACGCGCACACACAGCGTTGTAATTTCCTGGATTTGCTTACACATACAGGGGTTTGGATGGTATTTCACGTGGTTCTACAGGCAGTATGATTCTTATTGTCTTCCACTCTCCAAGCACAGCACACAGCTTTCTGTTCCTCCACACACAGCCACAGCTTCCTCGCAGGCAGAGTTCACGTACGGGTTCTGAATCTCCACGCACAACAAGCAACTTCCTCGCAGGCAGAGTTCACACACGGGTTCTGTTGGGGCGTGTAGGGTGCAGTCAAATGTTGCTGAATGCCATGCTGCTTCAGGTATGCTAAGAACTTCTTTGACACAATTCCCCCCTCGATCTGAGCGGAGGAGAAGAAGAGGCTTCCCAGACTTCCTGGTGGCTTGCTGGTAGAAGGTTTGGAAATTTGCAAGTGCCTCACTCTTCTTCCGAAGGAAATATACCCACATTTTCCGTGAGTAATCATCAATGATGAGCTGAAAGTACGCAAAACCTTGGAAGCTAGCTAGCAAGGGTTCGCACAGATCGGTGTGAACGACCTGAATATGCTCTGATACCAATGATAGAGCTTCAAATATATTGTATATATTGCTATATGAAATGATACAGCGAACACACCTTTATATAGGTTGTAGCAAGAGCAGCGAGAGGGACAATTGGAGGAACAGTTATATAACTGTTCACTAACATTCACTAACAACTAATTAATTAACAATGTATTAATTAATCTAATAGTGTGTGTGTGTGTGTGTGTGTGTGTGTGTGTGTGTGTGTGTGTGTGTGTGTGTGTGTGTGTGTGTGTGTGTGTGTGTGTGACCATTCATACAGAATCCTCCCCAGAGAAATAAACATTTAGAGAGAATTTTTATGGGTAGAGAAGGGGGAATATAAACATGAAAAATTTCAATCCTAACTCAATATGGTGACCTAAATATAAAAGGGCGATATTCAAAACCTCAAGTCCAATAAGTAGGTTCAAAATAATTTACAACAATGTGCAAGCAATATCTAGTAGTTATTTTATGAATGTTTGATTGATGGTGAATTGTTGAAAAAGGGGGGATTATATATACCTTATGCCATCACCTTGAAAAAAATAAAAGACAACACCATCACCCATGGGATAATGTTTCATATTTGAGGGAAACCTATTTTCAAAGGGTGAAAAACATGTAAAGTGAGATCCATGAGGAAAATAGAGTAAATGAAGAAGGTCCAGGATGACAAAAAGTAGGGATAATAACATGCATGAGTATTAAAAAGTTTACATAATGAGACAAGTAGATTTAATGGGTGTAATTTGTGAACATATGCATTAAATGAGGAAATCGTTAGGGAGCTATGACATAAGAGAAGCATCTCTCGAATATTGTGGTCAAGAAGATATTTGAGGAATCTGCTCAAGAGGAAAATAAATGAGCATCCCTTATACAAGAGAAATTATTATCAAGCATAAAAAATGAGGTTTATACATATTCTCTAATTGAATATCAAAGTACGTTGCAATATTTAAACATGAGACGACGTCTATAAAAATAATGATGTAATGCCTAAAATCAAAAGTAAATTATAAATGTAATGTAGTAAGGAAATTATTGTAAATAAATAATCAACTCCTCTAGATGAAATATAAATACCTCTTACTTATTGATGGCATCCATTTTTCCATTGATGGATGCAATAGCTTCTTGGAACACTAAAGAAGAAAGAATAAAAATAAATACTAGAAGATAATCAGTAAAATAAAACATAAATCACCTAGCTAAGAGGCCATAACATGATGCGACTGAACTTTGAAATGACCAAAATGGGATATTATTGGTGGAATTTTATAGAGTTACATTTAATATGTCAAAATTATCAACTCACAACCATGATCAAGACATAACTTATGAAACACTCTTAAGGTTTTTCATTTGGAAGATATAAATGTTTGAAGATGAGGAGAGAACACAAAAAAATAAGGTATAAGAATTTCTATAAGTCATAATCAAAGAGATTCATTTTCCATTTGTCTAATTGATATTGATATAAAATGATTTCTTAGATGATACAATTTGAGATATTTTAGTCTTGATGGTTAGAGTATGAGGTGGTGGATGAGTTAGTCGAGGTAGAGCATGTGAAGGTGTGAATCCTATGGTAGGTTTTGTTTTTAAAGTTGGAAAGCTTGGCTCTGAGTAAAATGAAAACAATTATGCTGTGGAAAATTTGTGTAATAAAAGTTTCCCCAAAGATAGTTAAAATGTATATTGGGTTGATTTTTAGGTGGGTTTGGGAGCATTTTGAATTTTAGAAATAATAGAGTTGGTTTTTCAATTTAATACTATAAAATTTTACATAACCCTAAGACAGATGGGAATAATAATGATAGAATGACCAATCACATAATGGTTGATGGCATTAGGATTGCATATCATGATATATGACATTCAAAATTGCATTTAATTTCATTTCGGTAATGGAGATTTTTAGTCGGTCGCATTACGATAGGGTGGTAGATGTAGTTGGGAAGTAGTTTATGTTTTTACTTTTGGTATTTTTATTTATTTTATATATCTTTATCATATATTGATATTTAATTTGCACTTATTGGTTGAAAATTTTTAGGTTCGGGGGATGTGGCAAGGCCACCATATATTTTATGTTGTTTATCTATGGAGAATGTTGAAAAATTATAGGGATTTTATTTTAGAGGCATTATGCAAATGAGATGGATCCTATTGGATCAAATTTTGATACAAATGTTTTTTGCCCATTAGGAGTTAATGCAAACATGTTCAGGTGGAGGCTCGATAGAGAGATGATGTAAGTTTCCTTTATATTATAAGATGTACACGCAATTCTTGGGTTTCCCACTGAAGGTGTGTAGATGTTTTGCGATGTACCATAAATGACCAAAAATATGATGGAATTAGAATTTTAAGATACAGGTAGTGAGGGGTATCATCATTAATGGTCCAGTTCATTTTTGTTGTTGTGTATATTTTAGATATTTGAAAGGTGATCATATGTATGCTTGTGGCACACATCTCTTTCCAGAAAGTAGATGAAGAAATAATAGTGTTTTATAAGTGGAATACAAATATAATTAGGGTATGACATATAGTTCAGTTAGGGTATGACAATGTGGGTATAATTAGTTCACAATTTTCATGATATTTGTGTGTGGAAATATATAGAAGTCGGGTCCTTCATACTTATTATATCCAATAGATTTATGATATTTTTCCAATTTACAGACCTATAAGCACAATGTTATATTTAGGAGTGGTTTCCATGATGATTTAAACAAAAAGAGGGGCCCAAAGCTTATAAAAAACTTTGGATAAAAAAGTGATACTTATTACATGCAATCAGGTAGTATGGAATCCATAAAGAAGAAAATTTGATTGGTGGCCTTGTTGGATTTCTATAGCGGTTGGGAAAAAAACAATAGATATCATAGGGTGTTGTTTCGATAGAGGAATTACAAAAAATTTAATATTCTCTCTATTATTCAGTGTTCGATGAAATCAAACACATGTTATTATAGATCCTTAACCATAGCTAAGATACTTCTTACAAAATATGAAGGACTACTAACAAATAACATTATTATGTGTATATATTGTTTTTATAATAATATTTTATTAGATTAGGTAAAAAGTATTTGGTTTTGAAGGGATCATGGATAGGCATCAATATATAATAATATATACGACTAACAATATTACTAATTACTTAAAATGAATAATATTTACCCATCAGGAAACATATCAACAATATTGTTAATAATATTGCAAAATTGATAACTATAATATGATATCCTTAACATTCCCCCTAGTGCAAAAATGTAAGAAAAATAACCGCACTTCCTTATGGAGTTTTTTGCCTCTACGTGTTCATGATCTAGATGGGTTTTCATGAAAACAAACAACCTTCAAAAATGATTTTACTAGAAAACCACCAACCAACAAGGATTTTTTTTAAGGATGACAACAACCTCAACAAGGATGTTTTTCCAACGACAGCCATCAACATGCACATACTAATGGTTTTACTAGAAAACAAACAACCCAAATATTGATATGGTTTTACAAGACAACCAACCCAAATAACATGATGTTACTTTCCCTTGTGATTTTATCTTTCTACTATATTTACACATAAGGGGATTACTTAGGATATACTTCTCACACAACAACTATTAAAGTGAAACACACTACACACACACAAAAAAAAAACACATCACCCTTGCCTTGAGTAGCCCTAATACGACACTAATACCTTAGTGGAATGTGATCATGTCGCTCAATGATTTCCATATTTTTTTAATATTACTCCCATAATATGAATTTTTTTATTTTCCAGACATGAGGTAACACGAAAAATACATCCGTAAGACAATTTTTTTTTAATTTTTTTTTCACTCTACTAATTATAATGAAGACATTATGAAATTATTGACAACACAAACTATTTGAAGACTTTTGATAGTTTTGAATTTTTGGAATCAACAAAAATTTGATATATAAACAAAAAATGTTACACATTTAACAAAACATCTATTTTTTTTAAGGCGGTAATAACATAAAAAAATATTGACGTAAAAGACTCTTTTGGCATATACTTTTTGACTCTTAGAAGATAATAACCAAATTGATGACTATATTATTAATTTTTACATAGTGTGAATGAATCTTGATGCAGTAACATCTCTTAGATCCTTGAAGAAGGTTGAATAAGCCTTTAAGGCATTCTCGCCATGTGTATATATTTTTCATAGTTTCCCCCCAATATGTTGAAGTTTGAATATTTGAAATTATACATGTAATTATTGTTTACTAAGAGAGTAAATGTCAAAGTATGTTATTTTTAGGATAGGCTATGTAGGAAGAAGGATAATATTGAATGAGGATGTGTGTTCTAGTTGTCCTAGAGCATGTTTAGGTGACATCAACAACTATATCTATTCTTGTTGGAGGTTGAGCAAATATCTCAACAAGATATTGATAATCTTGTTTTAGAATGAGGTTAGAGAATAATGTGTTTTCATGATATATCCATGCAAGGAGTTTGAGTTATAGTATCATAAAGGAGATTAGGGGAGTTATATATTAATAGAAGAGATAATAAATTAGGTGTGTGACATAGGGAAAATGAGAAATGAGGATAAAAATATGAAGAAACCACTATGCAAATTGCAGAGTTGTTAAAACATGAAGATTAAGACTGGGTTATGGTCATATAGCTGGTGGTTCCTCAACTCCGTAGACATGTATGAAGGTATATTCATTAATATGAGTGCATATTATAATGAAAATGCTTAATATGTTATGATCCACCTCCTAAATGAATGTATTGTGTATTATTTTCATTGTTCTCTAAGTGATGTTGTGTGTGATAAATAATAAAGAGGACTCCCATGCAAGAGTACAGATTTATAATGGTGCATAGAAAGAATTAATATCCTATTGGAGTGATTCTATGTCATGAGACACCAAAACCAAGGATTTATCATTAAATCTGCCCTCTCTGGTTTTTTGAAAACCTAGACAAGAGTTTGGTAGGAAAATCATCATAACTCAGTCACCAAGAAGAGTTAGAACCTAAAACTTGGAACATACCATATATACATGCACCCCAAGCATATCCAAATATAATGTTATGATTTCATATTCACACATGCTAGTTATCCTTACCGGTCCTATAAGGCATATAAACATATAATCTAGAGGCCTAATTTGAGAAGTAATGTCATAGTGTTGGGGAGAATTGGTTAAGAGGTATTGAATGAAACTTTGTGAGATTCTAAAATTCAATAAATGGTATCTAATTTTTTTTTAGTTTACCAAGAAACTTCAAATTTTGCATTTTATAAGAAAAAATCAGTCTCAACTGCGGAAATTATGCAAACCCAGTTTTGGGACAACAAAGAAAACATTTGCATGGAGTTTCCAATTGACACAAATTTTATACCTATAGATGCAATATGGCTTTATCTACATGGGTTTTCAAAAAAAAATTCTTAAAGGCACGTGAAACTTATTTTATGAAGAAAATTTTGTTCATGTGTCAAAGAACATACATGTTATGGAGTGTATGATATATAGTGAAGGTAAGAGATTGTGATTGGAAAGTATTAGGTATAGAGAGTAATTATGGTGTATGCATAATACATCAATAATGAAATCGCTCTTACTTTTGAAACCAAGTCATGGTATCCTTGCTGACTAATAACTAATACTCAAAGATCTAGTGAAGAATAGTCATGACAAGGAGAAACATAGTACCAAGATTCATAGAATGTATTTGAGAAATAAGTAATAATACAATGCTATGATAAATAGTATTTGATTTTTGTAGGATTTTGAATAAGTAAATGCTCTTGGCCTCATGCAAGGAAGATTGGAATTTGGAGCTTTATTAAGAGAGAATCCAAACTTATATCATTGGTTAAATAGAGTTAGAGATGGTATGAAATCCTAAGTACCCTAATCCATGTAAGTATATAATTTTCATAAATTGAGTCTCAATTTTAGTATTCCATATTAGGTCAAAAATTAATCATTAGAGGATTGTGGGTTATAGCCTAATTCTTTATGTTCTTGAAATCTATGTTAAGAGTTAAGCTTAGCTATGATAGTGTAGACACTAAATCATACACTTTGGGGTATTTATGTAGTCTTGATCACATAATACTACTCATATGATTGATAAGAGATGAAATTGCTAATTGCCCACTATCTTGGGCCACTTTAATTTCTTTATGTTTTCCTTCTTGGTCTGAAACACCTTCTTGCCCAATATGTCTTTTCATACTTCGGCATTTCTGACTCTAGACACTAACACCTAGCCAAGATGTAAGTGCGTAGGTACCCCCATCCCCTTTGGGTCCACCAATCATCTATTTACTTTGCTCACATATTTTTGGTCTCTTCTAGCCATTTTTGCATCTTGCTTTTTACTAGTCGGTTTTCTAGTGGTTAATTACAAAATTTGAGCAAGGGAATCATATAAATATAAAGAAATGTGACAATAATAAATTACCAAGCACTAAGCATTTACTATCACCATATAAGGTTTCATCCAAAGGCATTTACAAGAGAATTCAAACATCCATCTAACATCCACACGAGGAAACATGACTGCATTATTCTACATATACTTCAGAGGAGGGGAAGTTCATTTTTCCATGCACACATCTATCTATATTTTTTTCATCTAGCTATTGTTTGTTATCAAGTGTGACGTGCACAAGGGCCACCTAGGGAATCATTCTTTCAGACACACACATAGAACTACAATAGGTCTATAATGTAGTGCAATGCTCAGTAGTAAGTTCACTTTATTGACAGTCGAGGACAGTTTGACATCCAATTTTACATCGTTATTTTTTAGGATTTGATGTAGTTTGGGGATTTTACATGTGCTTATTTCTTACTTCAGGTTTCAGGAAGATAACAACGAAGTTAAAAAACATACATGTAATCAAATTAAAACATTAGTGAACATCTTGCAGCCCTGTAAAAATAGTTTCCTGAGGTTTTGAGCCATCACAGGCACCCAGAGGAGCTCTGCAGCACCCCAGGCACCCCTGACCTAGTCCAGGCACTCCAGTCCAGCTTATTCTGACACTTCTACATTTTTTGGGCTTCAGTATGACACTTTCCTTCTCATTTTCATCATATTTTTAGCTCTGCATAG
Source organism: Taxus chinensis (assembly GCA_019776745.2). Taxonomy (NCBI): domain Eukaryota; kingdom Viridiplantae; phylum Streptophyta; class Pinopsida; order Cupressales; family Taxaceae; genus Taxus; species Taxus chinensis. The sequence goes on from CM034148.1 coordinate 371,681,687, forward strand.
TCTAGGATTATTTTCGAATCAACTAAGTCATTCTATCTCATCATTAACAACTATAGTTTCATATTTTATTAGCTTACTTACTTTGGTCGAATATGTATTTTATTACATATTTATTTAGCATTGTTACATATTTATATTAGCATCTATTTGTTTCAATATTTTCTTAATCATTTGGTAAACCCGTTATTCGAAAATTCTTGGATATTCATCTTCTTTCATGGCTTCTAAAGTCTCCTTGCTTCATTTTCTTAAAATGCACACATCATGTAAATATTCTCTCCATAAAACCCTAGACACCATGTATCTCCCTATTAACATGATACCTTTACAATTTAGTGCTATGTTCGATTGTTATTGATGACTCTCTTGGTCATAATTCCAATAAATATATTTGGAAATCCATTCAAGCTCTACATTATTTATTTCAAGATAAATTTCAAGCTATGGAATCCAGGATTATACCTCTTAAATCAAAAATTCAGATCCCCACGGATACTTCTATATCTAATGTTAGTTATTCTCTTTCATCGCATTCTAATCATATGTATTCTACATGCATGCATATCAGTGAATTGCAAGTATTTTCCTTCCCCACACCCCTCAAGTTCAATGTCACTACTAAGCAATAAAATATTCTTCTATATCTATTCACTCATCAATTGATCAGCTTTCCATCTACTGAGTTCTATCCCCCTTATAAATTTGGAAAATATCAAGGTCATCTATATTGAAATTATGATCGAATCAATGGCCATAATGACAATGATTGCTATGATCTCAAGTGAAAAATCGACCACTGTACATCCAAGAATCAACACATGATTATAAGGAACACTCGACCTCCCGAGGTCATGTCAGGACAACTGATATGAGATGAAAGAATGGCTATGGAATGGATAAATAGGATGAATATGTGGAATATGTGAAAAATAGGCAAAAATGACTTAAAGGTAGATCAAGGAAAAAAAATGTCTTCTATGCACACTAAGGTAATTTTCTCATTTAAGGAAATGAGTTCTTGTCTAACTTATTCAGGTGAGATAGAACAGTCAAAGATAATGGTTGTGTGAAGGTTTTTATCGATGTCGGTATCATTAAATATACCATGAATGGAATGTGAAATACTTGGGAATTATCCTGCATTTTCCACGCTAAAATCTCAAAACAAGGTCATGGAGGTGTGAGAAAAGACACATGAGAAGGAAAATTCTATTGATTGCAGAATCTAGTCTCGACCATGCTGATTATGCCAGAACTCATTAGCATTATCAACTTCATTGTTCGTGGCCATCATTTTTAAGAAAATGCTTGGCAGACCTGGGGTGGTTTGGAATATGATTTTCCTAAGGCCTTGATTGATTTCAGTCAATTGTATAATGGTGTTTGGTTGCAGTACTCTTTGGTCACACACTCTGTATATAACTTGTCGAGGACCTTAAATGGTCATGTGGACATGCAAACAAAAAATATACGGAAATAAAAAAAGAATTCAAAGAAACCAAAGGAAACTAAGGTCAAGTTCATGTAACCTAAACCTCTAAGGTAACATGAGGAGCTTATGTTAATTCTAGTATAATTAAATCTATGTACCTAAATTAACAAAGAAATGTAAACAGATTTAAATTAAACCAAATTGATTACTCTCCTTGGATCTAATCAAATCTACGTGAAACTAATTAATTAAAACAAATGAAACTAATTAAATGAAACAATGGATTAAATATAGTCTACTTTTTTTAATTTTCAAGGATTTTAAATGAAAGGGAATAAGAAAAATAATAAATTCTAATTAATCTAATCTATTTTTGAGGATTTTCTTATTTTTCTAGAATTAAATGAATGAAACCTACACAAACAATATAATTTCTTCTAATTAAATGGAAACTACTTCAAAAATAAACTAAACAATGAAATAGATATATGTGGCCATTTCAGCGTTGCCGAGTGAATTTAGTCTACTCTAACTAAAATAGAGGATTTTCCTTATTTGTAATTGTGGATCTAATTTCCTCTTGTTCTACCGTAGAATCATGGGAAGAATTGAAAGATTATCAGAATTTTTTTTTCCCTAAGACTTCCCCGTTAAAACACTTAAATTCCTACATAAACTTTTTCTGAAGAAACTCAATGAAATGAACATAAATAAAAGATTCTTTAAACTTACTTCCCTTACAGACCCATAGGAATAACAAGGAGGAAGCTCTCAAGAGAATTTTTTCTCATATGCACGTATAAACTAATTAATAAACAAAAGAGAGCTATAGGTACTTCTAAATGAATAAGTGAAGAAATGCAAAGCATTTTGTGCATAAACTTCCTCCAAAACCTTCCTAGGAAAACCCAGAGGGATGAGATGAGAAGGATTTTTCAATGGAATCTACTAACAGGTAATGAAACTATTTTGTAAATTTTTCTTTCCTTAAAATAGATGTTTGAATTGATTACAAATTTAAATCTAAACTAAAAAAGAGAAAGCTTCAAAGATTTCAATTACACCCCCATCCTTGAAGTCTACCACTGAGAAAATTTCTAGTGCTAGTTGTGCTCTATTTATCCCCTCAACTTATTTTCCAATGGTGAATCAAAATATGTCAAGGGAGCTTTGCTGGAAGTGTGCAAAAGAAATAAAGGAGTGTTGGAGCTAACTTGTTTGTAGGAAATCTAGTAGCAATGCAGGAAATATAAAAATAAGTAAAATGAACTGTGTTTTCTTGTGTACTTCTTGGAAGGGTTCCAACAACATTACCGTGCAATTCCAAATGAAAAGACTCCAACCAACACTTCAGGAAAAAGTTTGGTTTTAATAGAAATTTGGCAGGGAAATGGTGAAACACACTTCGCAACCAAGAAGTTCCAAATCACCATGGGAAGGGGCATTTAACTTAGTAATAATAGTAAGTGAAGGAGAAGAATTATATATGTGTTTAACAAGCTCAATGGTAGCCAATTTAGTCAAGAAACATGTGAGATATAAACTTTGGAAGAAGCAACACACGTTGAGAACATGCCAAAAAAATCTTGTATAAATGTGCACAGAACCGCCGATCTACATAGACCGGTGGTTATGTAACTGCCATGGTGGTTTTGTAACCACCATTCAAGGAAGACATGGGGTTGTGTGAGTTCCGTGGTGGTTATGCAATTGTCAAAATGGTTATGTAAATAAAGGTTATAATGCTAGGAAAAAGGATGAAATATCAATTAGGAAAGTGATAAATGCTAGGAAAAGATAAGTAAGGAAAACTAAGCTACAAGTACATGTGTTGAATGAGAAAGTTTGACTTGGATAAACCATTTTAATCTAGAAATGAAATTATCATCATTGGTGATTTAAATTGTTCCAACAGTGTAACATCGTGTAAATTGTGTGCATACATATTACCCCCTCGAAGATGTGTTTTACCCATGAAGAGGAGTAAGATGTGAAGTCTGAGTATGGCACTCCCAAATGGAAAAGTTAGAAATTATACCTGAGATGCCCATGTGTTGGTACTATTCCAATCAAAGCTTCTTGCTACGTGTAAGAAGAAAATGAAAATCAAGTGCATATATAATGTATAATTGAAAAAATATCAAAATTAAAATGACAAGAATGCTTACCATATGAGCAGGGATAGATATATACCTATGTCATTGTTCCTACCTTATAAGACACACACTTGAAATAATATTAAGACATGTTACATATATTGAAATTTATATTTATAGAAAATCATTTGCACCTACCCACTAAGAAAAATATGAGCTCTAGATTACCTGTGATGGTTTCTTAAGAAAATGCAGTTAAAATAAAGAGGATCTAGAGACAATGAAAATGCTACTGGCAGGAGGAATAGTACGTCAGAATCAATTTATTTATCTACATTTATTTATTTGCACCATAAAACATAGAAAATGTGAAAAACTTAATGTACGAGGGTTATTTTTTATAATTTCCTATTTAAAATGACCACAAGGGGGGCTCCACATAAGATGTGTAATTTTTTAATTCAAAATGATCCATTTTTGTGTATTATTTGACTTTTTAGGACCTTAGGGTGAAACCCGAGATTCACGGGTGGAACCATCGTGGTGGTTGCGCAACCTCCAAAGTGGTTACAAAATTTCTACTGAGAATATAAAAAATGTGCAAATGCCACATGATTAAGCTAAAATATGTTAATAAGTGCCTAACTTGAATGCTATAACAGAAGTTAAAAAATAATAGATTAAGTATAACAATACACCCAAGCAAACTAAGCAATGAAATGTGAAAACCCTAATTGTGAAGAATGAAAATGATGACTTAGCTAGTTCGCAGTGATTTCTAAAGTATGCCAAAATAATGACTAGGTGAACAGAATGGAAAGAGTGTCACATGGAGACCTAGAAAAATATAGAACTGGAGGAACAAGCTAGATTTGGGCACCTGGAGAGGGACAGAGGCATCCGTTGATGCCCTAGATTTATTTTTGGGTGCTTGGGTCTGTGAAAATGCTCAAAACCATCCTCTGAGGTGTTGCAAGGTGTTTACATGTGGTCTCCTTTTATCATTCCGATGTCATACCAAGATTTCCAAGGTCACTGGAAACCTGCAATGATGAATGAACTTGCAAAACCCTCAAATAAACATCAAATCCCAAAAAAATAAATATGTAGAATGAGGGGTCAGACTATCTTCAGTTGTCACAATGGTGAACTTGTGACTGAGTGCTATAGTACATCTCATAACCAATGTATTTGTGTGTGTGTGTGTGTGTGTGATAATGTGTCTTAGGTTTCTCTTGTGCCAATCACACTTGGATAGTGAGAAAGTAACTAAATGTATAATGTAGTAAATGTGTGCATGAAATATAATAAATTTACCTCCTATGAAGTGTGATGTAGAAAACCAATGCTTGTGTCCTTTATGATGGAGTTAGATTGATGAAATGGAGCTCTTAGATGCCTTGATGGATGCAACCTTAGGTTGTGATAAATAGTGGTTAGTGTTTGGCCCCTTATTATGATCGCATAACTTTATATTTATATGATTCACTTTATTGAATTTCATAACTAACCCCAAAAAGGCTGACTACTAAAACGATAAGATGGTCAAACAGATAGAAAGGACCCAAAAAGTGTTAGTAAAATACAAAATAGACATGATGAAAGATTCTAAAGACTAAAAAGGCTAATTGAGCAAGTAAGGGTGTAAGACCAAAAAATCAATAAAAAGTAAATCAAGGTGGCCAAATTCATGGGTTAATTAGTACTTTTATTACTTAGGAATCATATGAAAAGTAGTATGCAATCAATGCTAAATAATTACCCAAAGTGTGTGATTTTGTCTGTACATTTAACCCCACTTTATGTTGGTGAGTGGAAATATCGGTAACATAAAATAGATAGAGATGTGTAACTGATAACCATGTAGATTGATGTAAAAAGCATGCGGAGGGACTAGACAAAGTGCAGAGTGCTAAAATTTTAAAGCGTGGATGCTAAAGAGGAGAAAGTGTAAAAAAAGTGATGATAAAAATGAACCTAGGGAGGAAGTGCATGTGTACATGTCGCAATGTACCTATTTTTGATGTCGATGTCGATGTGTGCGATGTTTTTTAATATGTTGATGTTAACTATTGCTTCCCATACAGACAGACCTACAAAAGAGAATCCAAAAAAGTAGTCAAATACACATGTATATGATAAAAATGTGTAAGAAAAGTATGTAAAAAAAATTGAAAGTGTGGAAAAAGAACATGTGCACCTGATCCGTGATGAGGAAAGGGAATTAGAAAGGATCCTTTAGATGATTTTCACGCCCGTTTTTTTTAGGCGATCTCACATCAATGTAATGGAAGAAGTGTACAAAGAACTATCTCATGTCATCCGTCAACCTTTAACTACTTCTCACTATGTGGAATGCCTCTATAGATGGTGTGAAAAAACATATGTGCTAAGTATGGTCTACCCTATAAAATACATTGTGTATAGATTTATGTATACTGTGTTGAACTACCAATCACTTTGTAACTACTCCCTAGTTTCAGGCATCAAGGAAATACCGCTATATTACTACCTGGTTTCAGATATCCAGGAAACACCACTATGCTAAGGACCCAAGTATGATTCTGAGCCCTTTCTGAAATTGAAAATGATGTTGAACTGGTAATCTATTATGTATAACATTGTATGAGGTGGCTCATTCACCCAAATGATTCCCCCCTTGTTTAGGGTGCATGTGACATCGTTAAAGGAGTATGCAGCCTAAAAGAGGACCGAACGCTATGCTAAAATTTTACCCTGCAAGGGAAGGGAATTTTTTTTCTAGAAACCAAGGAAAACGTAAACAAGTGGATAGAAAAAACAAGTGTTGGTACAAACAAAGACAAAAACTTATGTATAATAAAAAATTTAAGCTAAGAAGACAAAGTATAAGCTAAGAGGCAAGTAGACAAAGTAGACCATAAAAAGTGGGTTGCAAACATGGGACATAAATCATGATGTCAGAATAAAATCAATTCTTTAGTATTTTCGAACAGGAAAGTGTACACACAAGACAAAGGGAAAATCCCACAAATAAGAGAAAATAGTGACAAGCGACTGAAATTTTTTAAACAAATAATCATGGAAGAAAACAACCCTGCATAAACAATGTTACACATGAAGCACCTGTTATCATGTTAGAAAGATAAAAAGTATGTCAAAGCATGTATAACATGATAAATTAGTGTTCTATGAAACAATATTACATTTATTTTACGAAAGTAGATGCCCCTAAGAGCCCTTGTGGGATAGGTAATAGGTACTATGCTAAGCATCCATGTTGCGTGTAATGGATCTATATAATCTTTGATCAAAAATAAAAAGCAAGTGAACACACATGTGTATATGATATATATAATGACATACAAGATATCTTTCTAGCATGTGTAATAAAGGGCACATGTAACAAGTAAATGAAAGAAAGAGTAAATACAACTAAGATATGCAGTCTATTTTGGATGAGGTAGAATGAAATGCATTTTGAATGATAGGGGCAGCGTTCCCCCTGAGTGGATATGTATGTATGCCATGAGGTTCATTTATTTATGCATGCTCAATAGTCAATAATGAAATCTAAATGGGAGTGCGTCATCAGGAAATGATTTGAAAAGTGTGTGATAAATATGTTGATTGTTGGTTGTCATGTATTGTGTAGGATTGAATGCGAAAAAGTAAAATATTTGAGGTTGTAAAATGTGTGATGATTTACCCTAAATCATATATCACTAAATGTGTGAGGAATATGTCAAAAAGCGTGATGATGTATCATAAAACATATATAGAGAAATATATGAATGGAAATGATAGAAATCCTGAATATGTAGCACAAGGAATATATCATGAAATATATGGATGGAAATGATAGAAAGCATGATGATGTAATAAAATGTGTATATCATGAAATGTATGAGTAGGATGATAGGAGGCATAATGATTTAGCCTAAAGTGTATAACACAATATGTATGAATAAGGTAATAACGAAAAATATGGCATAGTGTGGTAAGAAGGATGATTTATTGAATGTGAAGATGAAAGTGTATAATGATGTAGGAGTGATGGGGCGAGGTTAAATTTTTATTTAGGCCCTTAGCAGTCGAGTATGAACCACTTGACTAGAGTGCATCGTCGAGTAGTAAGTGCAGTGTATAGAAGTAGATGAGTAAAATTTATAATACGTATAGTAGATGTGGTGATGAGAAAATTTCATGGATATGTGACGTCTAAAACATGTAATGTGTATAGTGAGTATTCCACCTAGTGTGTGATAAAATCTAGGAGAGGAAGATGTTTTACATGTCTAATGTGTGTTATGCAAGGTAGGTGATGTGTAATGTGTAGTGTGACTAAGAAATACTACAATAATGTGGTTGGAAATATTCCTAAATGCGAAGTATGTAATGTGGCCAAGTGATGATAAAAATGTGATACAAATGTGTCAAGTGTGTGACAATATGTAGTGTGTAGTGCAAGATGTGTAGATTGTATAAGTATGGAGGTGCAATGCGCATATGTTTTTGAGGACGAGGATACTATAAAATGTATATTAGTGTAGTGATGAATATGCATGAGAAATAGAATGATGTATAATGTAGTGTATAGTGTGCAAGGTGTAGTAACATTTAATCTATAGTTTGTGAGGTTCATCTATATAGGATGCCCTCAATAGTCAAGTGTGAACCGAAGCACAAGAGTGTGTTATAGGGTAACGATGATATATTGTATATGAACTGATGAGATGGTAAGATGCTTGTTGATGTTAGGGGGGAAGAATAAGTGTGATGTGTTAGAAGCATGTAATAATGAAAGTGATTAATCAAATTCATCTAAAAGGTCATCAACTTCATATTCAAAATCATATGGTGAGGCATCTGAGACGTGATAAGATATAGTGTCAGGTTGGTCACGTAAATAAACATTAAGGAGTAAATTAAACATGGCCATGGCATATTCATCATCATTAAAAGGAGGTAATGGATAGCCATGTGCTTACCACCGAGTCATATTAGGTGAATAACCAAGGAAAGAATCATTGCAAATGAAAACATGACCAAATGGCATGGGGAGTGATATAGCAGTGTGGTTAGAGTCTAATGTGCCCCCGATGTAAAAAAGCTAGGATTTTCCTAAGGTGAGTGGAGAAGAGCGAGGGGCTCACTCAAGGTAGATGGTGAGGAAAAATACATGTAAACAGTGTTGGTATTCAAATTGATTCTCCTACGAGGGTTGAGAAGAATCACGAAACTAGCAGTATGCTTAGAGATAAATGAATCATGATATGAGTCATTTTGTAGCTGGGGAGGGGATTCAACCAACTCTTTATCACTCAAGAGTTGGAGAAATAGATAGCAGCTGACTGAGGGTTTAATCCACCCTCACTACTTTAGGTTGTGCCTTCGATTAGGATGAGAGGACCCATTCTGTAACTCATGTTGGTCAAGGATATCAAGATATCCTTCTTTGCACAATTTTCATGAGAACCTTGAGAAAATATGATCAATACAACATAATCTAAATCTCACGAGTTGTCACAATAGAGAGCGGAGATGTTTCTTGGAAAAGGTTTGGGTTACTAAAGACAATAATTAAAACTTGATTGTCTCTGCATACTTTGGAAATGAAATTTGTTCATTTGTGGATACACAGTGCAAACAGGGGTGATTCATGTAGAATTCATCGCTTCATAATATTTTGGTGGGAAGTTAAGCAAGATAAATTTCATTATACCAGATCTTTGAGAGCCTTTACAAATATTGGAAAACTCATAGAACAAAATGCTTAAAAACAGCCAAAATATTCCTTCAACTAGAAGATGTGAATCAATAGAGGCCCAGAGATGCATGGTTTCATATATTATTCAAGAATGCAACATAAAGGTGCATGCTAAAGACTCAAAATGCTAGAAATCCATGGTTCATCACACCTAATATACACTCATAGACTTAAAAACAATATATATCAACATAATGAAAGTAAAGTGATTTTAAATTGTTTATTTCATTACCAGATGGAAGCTCTTCTCATAATGAAATTGCAAATGCCACAATACTAACACACAAATGAGATCTTTTGTGACTCAGAGATATTTTAACAGAATATTGCAATAGGAAAAAGAAAAACTATTGGAAAACATTTTGAAATACAAGCAGACACAATTATGCTCATGATCAACACAAATTTATTCAAGGTTCATTAGATTCATCAACAGGGGAAAGTTTCTTGAAAAATATTTGAGCTTGTCAATGGATGTACACTTACATACATCTTCACGTGATTAAATCTAAAATTCAGGAAAATAAACAAGTTTCTTAGATGGTCTCTCAGGAAAATGGTTTTATCTCAAACTTTCTCAAAAAAGTTAACCCCCCCTTATGCAAGAGTATTCTAATTGCATTTATACAATTTCACTCGCTCACTCATCCCAAATTTTCCCCCCAAAAGAATAATATTTGATGAATCCTTTGTTTGTTACAAGTTTGTTCCAGAAAGTGATGTTTAACAAATTTACACCCAAAAGCTATCAGGTTGATAAATCTTGAACTGATCACATTTCTCAGTCCCTCAACTATGACTAGGACGCCATATCATAACTTTTGACAGTATTCTTAATCATTCTTTTATTCTATCATTCAATAAATCCTCTTTTTAATAATTCTTAGGTGGCTCCATATGGCTTGATCTGAAAAACAATCCTTTTCACCCTTGAGAATACACCTTGAGAAATGAGTTCCCTCGCATAGATTATATCATATATTTGTGCTGCGAGTCTGAGTCGGCCAAGTGTAAAGAGGAGCTAACGGAAGCCTCCATGTGTCTCCTTGGCACAACTGCAAAGATGAAGTCCAAAGGTAGGTTCCCAAACGAGTGTGAGCCCTCCACATGTTCATAACCCAAGAGAGCTGCATCATTTGCTAAAAATTTAGAGTATGGGAAGGTCCAACGGAAGCTTCCACATATCTGTTCAGTGCAAATTCAAAGATGAAGTTTAGAGGTGGGACCTCAAACAAGCGCAGGCTCTCCATGTGCCCTGAGCCTAAGAAAGCTTCGTCGGCCATTTAATAAGTCTCAATGTAAAGAGGAGCTAGTGGAAGCCTCCACATGTCTCTTCAGTGCACTTTTGATATGGTGCCCAAAAGCAGAGACCCCAAAAAAGCATGGGCTCTCCACGTATCTCGGCCTGAAAAAGTTGTTGAAATTTTTTAAGAACCAACGGAAAGTTCCACGTACCTAGGGTCTGAGAAAATTACATCGGATGATTGAAAAGTATAAGTATGGGCAGATCTAGAAAATACATCCACGTGTTTCTTTGGTGCTATTTCAAAAGTAAAATTCTAGGGTAGGTCCCCAAACAAGCGCGGTCCCTCCACGTTTCCTAGGCTTAAGAAAGTTTCTTCAGCCGTTGAGAAGTATAATTATAGAGAGGAGCCAGTGGAAGCCTCCACGTGTCTCCTTGGTGCAACTCCAAAGGTAACACCCAGAGGCAGGACCTCAAATGAGTGTAGGCTCTCCACCTGTTTATGTTGTAGCAAAGTTGCCCCAGCCGTTGAAAAGTCCAAGTGTGGGAAAATCCTGCGGAAACCTCCATGTGTCTCTTTGGTGCAACTCTAAAGGTCAAACCGAGAGGTGAATCCTTAAATGAGTGTAGGACCTCCATTTGGAAAAGATCTTAGTTGAGGTGGTCCTGCGGGGGCATTTTTCATTTTATGCCACTTTAAAACAAAGCCAAAATTTTTGAAATACCTCTGGTGACTAGCCCTTTCATCTTTGATGTGGACTCAACACGTGGCTTTATCTGGTCACTTGCAGTGTTGCACTTCACTTTTATACCTTACTCCTTTTTTGAAAACAAATGTAAGAGTTTCAAAGTCCTCCGGTGACCCAACTCCCTGCTTTTAACTTGAAAAACATCCACGTGTCCATCTTTTGTGTCAAAGTAAGAAATTTTCCTTGCCTTTTCATATTGTTGAATAGCCAATTAGAAACTATCTTGGCCATGGGACCAATTTGGCATTTTTTACAAATGTAACAAAAGTGACAAGTTCACCAAATAGACCCTCTGTGCCACATCCAATTAGAAAAGACCACGTATCCATGGGTGTTGGGACATGATTTACAAAGGAGACACAGACATGGAAGATGCCCAACAACAAAAATTTTCCACGCGGAGAGAAGACTATAAATAATACCAAGGCTTAATGTGATCGATGACCCAAGGAAAGGACTGAGAATGGAAGCCAAATGAAGGAGAAACTTTTCATGCATCCATATAGGGAGATATAGAATACTTCAAACCATGTGAACTGAGAAATTATGAACAAACAAATCGAGATTAAATTAAGCACCAACATTGGCTCCATCTCGGGGATAGGAACTCTCTATGAGTGCCACAAGAACAACATAATAGACCATGTGCCAAAAATCCATTTATCAACGAAGTCAAGAACAAGATTTCAAAGTAGAAAAACAATTACCAACCTCCCAAGAACAAACTGAGAAACCAACAAAAACCAGCTACCAAGGACCAGGACAAACTGAAACAGAAAAAATGCGAAAACAAAACAAAAACAAAAGACTATACACTGCACAATGATGTGTGCCTTGATTATGAGAAATCAATCAAGGAAATGTTTCAAGTGCCTATGATTCTAAGTATGACCAAGCCAAGAAGTCTTGATACTCTTTTAACAACTAGACATATGCTTGTTTTCCTTCTCTATCTAAGTTGCTACCTAGCCATATTTTCCAAGGTTTATCTTTTGTGCCTTTACCAGATCTAGAACAAACCTCATCAAACATCAAATTCTAGGGAGAACCAATCTACTTGGGATATTTACACTCATCAATTTCATGCTCCTTAAAATTAGCATAACCCACAAATTTGTCGACATCGACCTCTGCATACAATACTTCATAAGAAGCATTGTTAGGGTCCTCAATGAGATATAAAATTTTCTTCTCATTGTACAACTTCACAAGGTTCCCCTCAATTGGTATGGTTGCATATGACATGTCCATTTGTATTCTTCCACCAACACTAGCTGCCCACTTTCTGGATAATAACATTCCCCACTTGGCAGGACAGTCCACAATAACCACATTCATGGTTAAGCCCTTTCCTGGAAAAGCTGCCAACTACACTACTAATCCCTTGACATATCCAATTAATGGAACTTCTCTTGAATCCATAGCACTAAATTTCCCAAAAGCTGTTGTTACCTTGATATTTAAATCATTCATGACCTCAAGAGGCATTACATTACATGAGGCTCCTGAAAATCAAACATGCAGTTATGTACCAGCCTATCTTTAATAATCAAAGTGGTAAAAAATGGATCCACATTAAGCTGAGATTCAACTAGAGAAGTTTCCAAATATACCTCAGATGACTCACCCAGTTCCTCAAATGCTTGTGGTATTTCTTATTTTCCAATAATGGGAGGAACCTCTATATTATTAACACTTTTTCCTTGAGTAATATTTTCTTCCTTAAATCCCAAATATTTGAATGCCCTTTTCATATGCTCAAGGATCCTGAGTAATTCAACAATGGGAACAATGACCTTGATCTGACTCAAGATTTGGGCTATGTCACAAGGAACATATTTGGGTATGGTAGTATTAGGAGGAAGATTCACCACTTCCTCTGATAGTATAGGAGTTTTCAGAGTCTGGGCATGACAAGGAGCACCAGTTCTATTTGGTGAAACTAGGCCTTTTCCAGATGTATCTTTTCTAGGAAGGTCCTTTGGGATATTGGTAAGAACTAGAACTTTTGGCTTGGTTTTTACCACTCCCCCTTTGAAAAATTTACTTCTAGTGTTATATTCTTTCTCCTGAGCAACTGCTGCAATCATAAACAGTTTCCTGTTCTCTTTAGAAGGGATTCCTCCATCATAATTTTTAATCATCAAAGCCCTTAAGTATTCAAAATCATGATTAGGAATATCAAATGTTTGCACCATATAAATTTCAAAATTATTAATAGGAGGAAGAGGTAATACCCGATGAACACAATCCCTTAAATCTTCGGCAATTTTGGCACTTATCAATTCAGTTGAGGTTTCCCCCTACTGTGAGTTCGCAGGGATCTCCATCATGCATAGATCATCATATGTCTCATCATCATCTACTTCCTCAACTTCTTGATCTACATCACATGGGGAGTGTGGTAAGAAACACCTATCACACCACTTGATAACATTGGCCTCCTCCACAGTAGCAGCCCTAGCAATCAAAGGATTAGGAACCAATCTATTTTCCCTGGGTTGAGGCTGTCTATTTCTTGATCCCATGAGCCCTTTCCCTACGTCATCTAGTTTGTGATTACCTCTGGGATGATTTCCACATCTCTCCTAACTGTGTGGCTTGTGCTGACCCTGGGAACTTTTTCCTATCCCTTTTTCTGCTTTGGCCAATTTATAGGATATCTCTTTAACTGCTCCAGCCAAAGTTTTTATAACCTCTTCCAGATCCACAACCTTTCCTAACTAAAGATTTTTAGGATTGATCAACTTAACATCTTCTCTCTTAGGAGGCTTCTCAACTACTTTGATGTTATTTTCTATTTGTAAGGCCATGGTGAAAGCCTGCCTCAATGTTCTCGGGTTCTTATCTCTCAAGTAATAAGCAACCTTTTTATCAAAAATGTCAGAATATTTTATCAAACATGACACATCACTTGGCCTTAGGATTATAGGTAGTCTATTCAAGGTCTTATTAAACCGAGTGTTGCTCATGTGCTTGGAAGGTAGGATGATGGAGGATTTTTCATTGAAATCTCCTGGGTTCCTCGGCCATCAATGAAATCTCCAAGTCAGACAGATTTTTTATCTCCTTGTTATTGCATGTGCTTCAAAGACTCTATGATGTCCTCCATTTTGAAACTTTGATCACTCCTTTATTCTCATCTTCAAACATGAAGTTTGAAAGCTCAAGATTTTGTTTTTCTTTTTTTTTTCCATCTGAAGGAGTCTGTAAATTGGGCCTAAAACTCGAGTTGTTCCTTTCCTGTGTATGCTCTCCACATTGAAGCCTCTTGAATTTTATGGTTCTCCTCCATTTTTATCCCAAATGCACTCCTCTTGTTTTGGAAATTTTGACTTGGATGTAGCTCATAGGACTCATGTTTGAAATTATGTGGCTTGAATTGGATCCAAATTTCTCTTTCCTTAAAGTGAAAATTGGCATCTCCATTAATAGAAAATGATTGGTCTTGATGCATTTATGGTTTGACGAGTGTGTTTTTCCTGTCAAATTTACAATCTTGGCCACCATTGGGTCTTCAATTGGTCCTTTTTGGTTGGATGCATCTAGGGGATCTTTATTACTCTATAAATTCTATGAGCCCATTGCTATCAATACTTGTTATTCATTTATTGGAGGAATGGATCTCCTTCTTTTGAAAACTCACTTTTTGGTCTTTTGGCCTTAGTCTTCCCCACATGGAATTGGGAAGGCAAGATGGAGGATTGGATGGGGTTTCCCGAACTTTGAAAAAATGTTTTTATACATGACGGTATAGTTTTTGGGCCTTGTTTATTTGGAGGGAATGCACTCATTGGAAGGGATTTTCTTTAGAAGAATTGACCTTAACAATTAGGAGATGGAGAAGGGAAATCAACACTTGGAGGTTGTGCCTATCTGCTTTGTACTCTTGACCTTTTTAAGAAAATTCCTAAAGGGTTTAGGATGGAGAAAAGGGAGCATAAGGATGTTTGGTGACCAACCCCATAACAAGGTTTATTTTGAAGAAGTGCTCATAAGGAATTGGATCCTTCAGTCTCAATGTGCCCTTTTGCTTCAACTTTTCAATAGCCAAAGGAGACTCATCTCGAACCGTAGACTCCTAGCAGGGCTATAATGAACCTTCAAAAGGGCAGACTCTGTGGACAAGAGTTCCACGTGTTGAGCCAACTCTTGTTTGGGCTTCTACTTTTGTATTGTAGCCCTCTGACTAAAATGCCATCCATTGAGACATCCTTTGATAGTTCTCCAAGAATTCAAAATTTTTCATGGAAGCCAAATCATTTGTGAATTTTTAGCTTTTTCTTTAAAAAGGGATAAAGTATAGCCAAATGAAGGTTTTGGCAATGCAACGAATCAGAGGAGGACATGATTAGTTTGAAAAGTGATCAAATGTTGATCTGGAGGCGTTGGAAATACATCAGAGGCAACTTAGCACTTTTGCTACTTATTGAATTCCAAGATTAAAGTCAGTCAAATGACCCACAACTTCTGTGATAAAAGAAAAGTGAAAGATGTTTCTTTGAAAAGTCAAAAAAAGGTGTGGAATGGATGGAAGGAAATTTGAAACTTTTCCTTGTTATAAAAGGAGTTAAAGTGTAAAAAGGAAGCGTGGCCTCCAAAGGGTGACCCACATTAAGAGCTAAAGGCGAAACCAGAGTTGCTTAGAGAAGAATTTGTAAAAAATTCAATCCTTTTTTCCTTTTAGAAAATGAGGTAGTAAAAGCATTGAATTGATGCAAAATCACTGGGACCCACATTGGGACACTTGTCAAGGCTTGGTTTTCAAAGTGTAGGGAATTCAGTAAAATGATTTTTTTAAAATTGGACCATTATTTCCCAAAAGATGTAAAAGGTAAAAATTGAGAATGGACCCCAGAGGCTGGTTTTAATTCAAATACCTGCCCACGTGGACGGTCAAAATTCAAAGTTAAAAGGGAAATCGATGGCTAATCTGTGCATTTCATATGAACCACCAGACTCCAGAGAGAGCTCCTGAAAGAGATGTGACATTTTTAGTGGTTTTACACTAGAATTTCTTAGATGTGAGATACTACTGCAAGGATGAAGAGAAGTGAATTAATTTGATATATTGATTTGAGGCCAGAAGATGTGACATAGAACTAGGTCCAATTTTACCATTAAGATGTGATCCATGAAAAAACATTCAATCTGACACTTCCAAATGTTACTTGGCACATAAAAGCAAAGATTGAAATGGAGAGGAGGAAGTAGTTGGTGCATAAGATGAAAACATGATTTACCAGTTGAAGAAATGCTGGAAATATTTGAAGAGATTGATCCTATGAGAATGCACAGACCATTACACAAATTTTTGGCAAGTCATAAATTCTGGGAATCACAAACAAAATTGTAACAAGGCTTATGCTTTGAATGTTTTTTGTTTTGAGGGGAAAAATTTGGTTGTAGTTTACCGATAATGTTATCCCCTAATTTCATGAAGTTTTTAGAATATAGTTGGAGTGTTAGACGGTCAAGAGTTAGAATTCCTAAGAGAAAAGTTTGAAAATCTTTCTCTGAAATTTCTAAGAAACCATATGAATGAACCTACAAATTTCTTATGTGTTAAATTTCTATCATGTCATTTGGTGTGTTTCCAGGAAGAATGTACAATCATTAACAAATCTTAGATTGTTCTAGAATCGGATCCCTATGGTGATGAATTTAATCAATTTTTCAAGATTAATCTGTGTTCAAATCTTGTGAGAAAAAATGTGTTTTCTTCCATTTCATAGAATGTCTGTAAATAGTTTCCAACAATCTTGTTCCCATTGCAATCTTACATTGAAATATTTGTGAAATCACACAAGATCTTATCCTTGTGACAAGTTTGGTGAAAAACAATTTGCAATTTCATTTATCAGAAAGATCACTTTGGCACCTTTTGTAGTGAAATGAAAAAATTTAAAATCACTTTACTCCTAGCATGATGCCCAAGATTTACTTTGTCCCCAAAAGCCTTTGGGTGTCTTAGGTGTGACTTTAAAACAAAAATTGCATAATGTTCAATTAAGTCTTTTAATCCCGAGCCTTCAACCTTCTGGATTCTCAAAGTTTTTGTGAAAACGTGCTCGGGATTGTGGGCCTCCATTGCAAGAACACCTTCTAGTTAAAGGTAAAATTTTAACTGTTCTTAAGCATTTCCCCGTGCTTATTAAGCCTTCCATTTTTTTGGCTTCTCTCAAAGACGGAGGTGCAACTTACAAGTTTATACTTTCTCACCTCCCACCAAAATTCATCCAAACAACCAATCCTACTGCCTGTACTACCCCTATTTTTCCTTTGACTGTACAAATGGCAATAATGTTCTATTACCAAAACATGCATAGCAATCAATTTTTCATTGTCTTTAATATCCTAAACCTTGCTTACGGGAAAATATCTCCATTGCGATTTAGGGTGAAAACTCGTGAGAGTTAAGATATGTTGTATTGATCCTTTCCAAGGTCTTCACAATCTTCCCTTTGTGAAAAGAAGGCCCGCTCCATCTCCTTTTGACAAAAAATAGGCTACAAAAGGGTCCTCTGCCTCTAGTTGAAAGGAACAACCATAAAGTAGTGAGAATAGACAAAATCCTCTTGAGGGTGTTATCCATTTCTCCACATCTGAGTGATAAAGAAGAAGCTACATTTCTTCCCTGGCTACAAAATGACACACAACATGATCTTCTTGTCTCTAAGCTTCTTGTCAAACCTATGATGTTGCTCAGCTTCTGAGGGAGAATCAATTTGGGTACCAACACTGAGTATTGAAATCATGGATAGATTCATTGGGATTTTTCTTTATATTTTCAAATTTAGATAAAAGGAACCTGGGATTTGTCTTATCCCCATATTGTGATCTAAAGGAATTTTTCATCTCAGTCCATGAATCTATTGAATTATCTAGTAAAGACTTGTACCAGTCACATGCATCCTCCTCAATATTATGAATAAAAAAATTACATACATGTCTTCAAACTCAATTTCAAAACCTTCCATCATATTGACAAAGATTTTTAAATGGTGGTCACCAGTGAGGGCATTATTCCCTTGAAATTTTGCCAACCTATTTCTGACATCTTGTGGCACCATACTAGGATATCCATCAATACCTCTGAAATCTATAGGTCCAAAAGTGTTGACAACAAAGGGAGGTCTAGGTGGAGGTTCGGCCATATTGCTTTGAGGCGCTGAATTTACAGGAGAAACAAAATGATAGGGATTAAGGGGTATTTGGAGTGCAGGAGTATAGCTTTCAAAATAGATATTCTCTAATGACTCATCTTCTTGGAAAATCATATGAAGCTTCGAAGAAACAGGGGAAAACATAGAGGCACACTTTTTAGACACAAATGATGGCCCCTCTCCAGTTGAAGAGCTCAAATCTATATAAAGATTACTTGGTTCAAAATCACTTGAAGACGTATGGTAATCTTCAACCACATATTGATCATCTTTCAAAACTGATATCTCCTTTCTTTATTCTTTCTTTCCAATTTTTTTTTATAATTGTCTTCCTTTTGAATTTTCTTTTCCTAGTTCTAGAAATAAATTCCTAGTAGGGTCCCTAGTGAAGAAATATCTTCTTCCCTCCAGCTTTGCACAGATTAATGACAAATTTCACTTGACACAGGTTAAGACACTGGTAATCATCACAATTTCAATTCAACATGGAGTTTCCACTAAGGATTTTAACCTTAGTTGTGGAGATACACTATAAGAAACTTTCCAAGTGTCTAGCAATGCTTAGTTTCTGCAAATCTTAACATATCCGACCTTCCTTTACCCACATTTATCACTATTGATGTAAATTTAGTGCAATAACCACTAGAAACTCGAAATACTGCACAATGAACTTGTAATATTACACAAATCTTACAAATCTCAACAACGGATGACGTCTAAACAAATTATTTGTACTTAAACCATGTAAGAAGCATTACCCGGGTTGGCATGTGTATGCATTTGTAAAAATAGTCCCTGAAAATGGTCCCACTTCAGTGTTATTGCCGCACAAATAGGTCCCGGTGCTCAAATAATCCCCAGAAATGTAAATAGTCCTTAACAATGACACCACTTCGGTGTTTAAATAGTCCCCGACAATGGTGTCACTTTGGTGTTGTTTCCACAAAAATAGGTCACGAGGTTCAAATAGTCCCTAGAAACGGCACGACTTCGGTGTTGTTGCCACACAAATAGGTCCCGACATTCAAATAATCCCCCGCAATGGTGCCACTTCAGTGTTGGTATTCAAATTGATTCTCCTGCGAGGGATGAGCAACATCATGAAACTAGAAGGATGCTTGGAGATAGATGAATCATGATATGAGTCATTCTGTATCCGGGGAGGGGATTCAACTAACTCTTTGTCACTCAGGCATTGGAGAAATGGATAGCACATCAAAAAGGGTTTGATATACCCTCATTACTTTAGCTTGTGCCTTCAACCAGGGTGAGAGGACCCATTCTATAACCCATGTTGGTAAAGGATGTCAAGAGATCCTTCTTTGCACAATTTTCATGAGAACCTTAAGAAAATATGATCAATACAAACAATATAACTCTCATGATTTTTCACACTAGAGAGTGGAGATGTTTCCTGGAAAAGGTTCGGGTTACTAAAGATAATAATTGAAACCTGATTGTCTCTACATACTTTGGCAATGGAATTTGTTCATTTGTGAATACACAGTGCAAACATGGGTGATTCATGTAGGATTCATTGTTTCAGAATATTTTGGTGGGAAGTTAAGCAAGATAAATTTGATTTTACCAGATCTTTGAGAGCCTTTACAAATATTGGAAAACTCACAGAATGAAATGCTTCAAAATAGCCAAAATATTCCTTCAACTAGAAGGTGTGAATCAATGAAGGCCCAGAGATGCACGGTTTTAGATATTATTCAATAATTCAACATAAAGACTCATGGTAAAGACTCAATTAAATGCTAGAAATCCCTGATTCGTCATGCCTAAGATACACTCATAGACCTAGAAACAATCTTTATCAACATGATGAAAGTAAAGTGATTTTAAATTGTTTATTTCACTACCAGATGAAAGCTCTTCTCATAACAAAATTGAAAATGCCACAATACTAACACACGGATGAGATCTTGTGTGACTAAGAGATTTTAACGTAAGATTGCAACACGAACAAGAAAAACTATTTGAAAACATTCTGAAATACAAGCAGACATAATTATGCTCATGATTAACACAAATTTATTCAAGGTTCATTAGATTCATCAGCAGGGGAAATTTTCTTGAACAATCTTAGCACTTGTCAATGGTTGTACACTTGCAAGCATCTTGACGCAATTACATCTAAAACACAAGAAAATAAACAGGTTTTTTAGACGGTCTCTTGGGAATTTTTTTTTCTCTCAAAATTTCTCAGAAAAGTTAACCCCCCTTATGCAAGAGTATTATCATTGCATTTATACAATTTCACTTACTCACTCATCCCAAATTTTCCCCCCAAAAGAATAATATTCGAGGAATCCTTTGTTTGTTACAAGTTTTTACCAGAAAGTGACATTTAACAAATTTACACCCAAAAGTTGCCAGGTGGATGAATGATGAATTGATCACGTTTCTCAGTCCCTCAACTATGATTGGGATGTCATATCATAACTTTTGACAGTATTCTTAATCATTCTTTTATTCTGTCATGCAAGAAATCCTCTTTTTAATAATTATCAGGTGGCTCCTTATGGCTTGACCTGACAAGAAATAATTTTTACCCTCGAGAATACACCTTGAGAAATGAGAGCACTCGCATGGATACCTATATTCGTGCCTCTCAGAAATGAGTTCCATCACATGGATTATATCATATATCTACGTTGCAAGTCCGAGTCATCCAAGTGTAAAGAGGAGCCAACAGAAGCCTCCATGTTTCTCTTTGGTGCAACTACAAAGGTGAAGTCTAGAGAAAGGTTCCCAAATGAGTGGGGACCCTCCATGTCTTCATAACCCGATAGAGTTGCACCGATAACTAAAAATTTAGAGTATAGCAAGGTCTAGCGGAAGCTTCCACGTGTCTTATCGGCTTAACTTCAAAGATGAAGTCTAGAGGTGGGTCCTCAAATGAGCGTAGGCTCACCACATGCCCTGGGCCCAAGAAATCTTCCTCGGCCATTGAAAAATTCTTAGTGTAAATAGGATCCAGCGGAAGCCTCCACATGTCTCTTTGATGCACTTTTGATATGGTGCCCAAAAGTGGAGACCCTAAACAAGCGCAAGCTCTCCACGTGTCTCGACCTAGAAAAGTTGTTGAATAAGTGTAAGAACTAGCGGAAGGTACCACGTGCCTAGGGTCTGAGAAAATTTCATCAGATGCTTGAAAATTCTAAGTATAGGAAGATCCAATGGAAACCTCGATGTGTCTCTTCGACACTCTTTCAAAAGTAAAATTTAGGGGTAGGTCCCATAACAAGCATAGGTCCTCCACATTTCCCAGGCTTAAGAAAGTTGCTTCAGACATTGAGAAGTCTAAGTATAGAGAGGAGCCAGTGGAAGCCTCCACATGTCTCCTTGGTGCAACTTCAAAGGTAAGACCTAGGGGCAGGAACTCAAATGAGTGTAGGCTCTCCATGTGTCTATGGTCTAGAAAAGTTACACCAGCTATTTAATTGTCTGAGTGTGGGCAGAGCCAGTGGAAACCTCCACGTGTCTCCTTGGTGCAACTCTAAAGGTCAAACCAAGAGGAAAATCCTCAAATGAGCGCAGGCCCTCCACGTGGAAAAGATCTTAGTTGAGGCGGGCCTATGGCGGCCTTTTGCATTTTATGCCACTTCAAAACAAAACCAGAATTTCTAAAATACCTCCGGTGACCCGCCCTTCCATATTTAATGTATACTTAACATGTGACTTTATCTGAGCACTTGTGGGGTTGTACTTCACTTTTATACCTTACTCCTTTTTTCAAAAAAAGGCTAAAAGTTTCAAATTCCCCTGGTGACTCACCTCCCCACTTTTAACTTGAAAAATGGCCACGTGTCCATCTTCGGGGTCAAAGTAAGAAAGTTTCCTTAACACTTCATATTGTTGAATAGCTAATTTGAAACTATCGGGTATGCGGGACTAATTTACCATTTTGTACAAATGTAACAAAAGTGACAAGTTCACCAAATAGACCCACCGTGCCGCTTATAATTAGAAAAGACCATTTATCTATAGGTGTAGGAACATAATTTTCAAAGGAGACACAGTCGTGGAAGATGCCCAAAAAAAAAAAATTTCCCCATGGAGAGAAGACTGTAAATAATACCAAGGCTCAATGTGATCCACGATCCAAGGAAAGGAATGCAAATGGAAACCAAATGAAGGAGAAAGTTTTCACACACCCATACAGGGAGACAAAGAATACTTCAAACCATGCAGATTAAGAAATTTTGAACAAACAGAGTGAGATTAATTTGAGAACCAACAAACTATATGCAACAATGATAGTGATTAATCCATAATATAGACGAGGATCATGAGTTAGAGGATAAAGGTATTTGAAATCAAAACCTAAATTATTCAGGACATCATGTGAACATATGGTGATGTAAAAAGTAGGATCAAATGGAATGTGTGTGTAATAAGAATCATTCATGAAAAGTGTGCATGTGAAAGGAGGTTGTATCAATGGAGGTGGCCTATGAGGACATAGAGGATCTGGAGTGACGCTTGATGTAGGTACATGCCTTTGATAAATAATCATAACATTAGTAGAAGATGGGGAGGCATAGATGTAGTTAGAACCATATCTAACATGAAAATGGCACCTTCAAGAGGTGGTAAATGTAGTAGCTCATCTATAGGTTGTTGTTCATCAGTACTATCAATTCTTGGTGTTGAAAGTTAAGTATTTCAATCATGGTCTTAATATTTTTATGGCTGAAAATCATGAAAAATTTATATTCAATACCCTTATGTAAAAACATAACACAATGATGTATGTTATAGGAAATTGCTTGCATGGCATGAATGCATGGACTACGAAGTAACTAATTGTATTAAATGGGGAAGTTGATGAAAAAGAACACCGTGTTAAGAGTTTTGGGTCCAAACATAATAGGTAGAGTAAGTTGACCTAAGAATGGATGAAGAGAGCCATCATAAGCATGAAGAGAAAGAGATGATGGACTAACATTAGCAGCTGAAAGACAAATATCTTCAAGGAATGAAATAAGACATAAATTGAGCTTAGATCCATTATCGATTAAAGTATGCTTACTACCCATATTGTAAATGGGAATCATGATATGCAACGGTGTATCATTGTCAAAAATAGAAAGCTCAGAATGAGGATATGATGGGAAATCTATATGCTAGGAAAATGCATCGACAAAGGATTGATATATAGATTCTGGACGTGATTCAGTATGAATGTGATTAGTAGCGAGGAGATTTTAGATTCTATGTCTTAATTCAGGATTGGTGAGTAAGAATTCATAAATAGAGATGTTCATGATGATAAGACCATATGAAGATGAGTAATAAAAGAGAAAGGATCATAGGAGTGTGAAGATAAAAATCGAGTTAACCAAAATGATTAAGGTAAAATATGTAAATAATAGCCTAATTTGAATGCTATAACAAAAGTAAATGAATAATAGATTAAGTACAAAAATACACCTAAGAAAAATAAGCAATGAAATGTGAAAATTCTAAGTGAAAAGAAGGAATATGATGACTTAGCTCATTCATAGTGAAATCTGGAGTATGTCGAAGTGATGAATAGGTGATTAGAATAGTAGGAGTATTGTACAGAGACCCATGAAAATGAAAAGCGTGAGGAACAAGAGATAATGGGGTGCCTATGTCTGTGGAAATGCTCAAAACAATTCCAATGAGGTGTTGCAAGTTGTTTTGCAGTTCTCACCTTTGATCACTTTGAGGTCATTGGAAACATGCAATGAAGAATGAACTTGCAAAACCATCAAATCCCAAAAATGAAAGATGTAGAATGATAGGTCAGACTTTCCTCAACTATCACGATGGTGAACTTATGACTGAGCACTACACTACATCTCAAACCCAATGTAGTTATTTGTGTGTGCACAGAATTATACCCTAAGTTGATCTTGTGCCAGTTGTACTTAGATAGTGAGCAGGTAACAAGATGAAGAATGTAGTAAATGTGTGCATGGAATATAATGAACTTCCCTCCTATGAATTGTGATGCATAAAACCAGCCCTTGTGTCCCTTGTGATGGAGATAAATCGATGCAATCGATATCTTAGATTCCCTAATGGATGTAACCTTATGTTGTGATAGATAGTTATTAGTGATTGGTCCCTTATTATGATCACACAACTTTATATTTATATGATTCCCTTGCTTGAATTTTATAATTAACCCCAAAAAGGATGACTGCCAAAAAGATAAGATAATAAAATGGTTAGAAAGGACCCAAAAAGTGTTAGTAAAAGTGAAATAGGATAGAGGCGCCCAGTGGGGATGAGGGTTCCTAGAACTATCATCCTAGTTGGGAACTTGTGTCGAGGATGATAGATGTCAAATACTAAAAATGAAGACTAAACAAGTAATGGTGTAAGAACAAAGAAAACAATAAAAAGTAAAGCAAGGTGGCCAAAGACATGGGTTAATTAGTACTTTTGTTAGTTAGGAATTATATAAAAATTAGTATATGATCAGGTCTAGATAATTACCCAAAGTACACGATTGTCTGTGTACACCACAGTGGTTACGCAACCACCACTCTGCAAAGAGCAGCGATTGTGTAATTGCTAGGATAATTTTCCATATTTGACTAAGTATGGAATTTTTTTTGGTTTTTAATTGCTTTTATCATATTTGTGGTGATCTTATTATGCATTTGAATGGTTATAAATTTATATTTTTCATGTTTTTTAATGTAGGGGGATTATATCAGGTGGATTAGGGCCTGTTAGTGTGCCTGGTTAGCTCCAATTTTGGATAGAATTCCCCAGGATAAGAGGTATTTTTTTTATAGATAGTTGGGATATGGAGATTTTCTCAAAAACAGTTGGTTCCACCTGTCATCCACTTATTGTGTGACTTAATATCTTACTCGGATGTAGACCGGAATGCTTTATAGATGTATAAAGCTAGGGGGAGTGGATTTTCACTTTGGAGGAGGTCTACTAGATCTTGGGGATTCCTGTCACTAACAGGAAATTGGTTTTTTCTAGCATGATTTTAGTGGCATAGGCTCGCAGTTGGGCCACATATATGGGAGATGCATGGGAACCTGACACTAGTTCCAAGCATGGGATGAGATTTTTATCAATTTCCTCTTCTCCTATATCTTCCTTGCGTAAGGCCATTATTGGTTTCTTCACTTCGTGTTTGGTGGGAGATAAGGGTGGAGATAAGCTAATTTACTTCTGGTAACCCATTATACATAATATCGAGCAGTATGGCTAGATTTTTACATGGGGTGATGACATTCTAGGTTGTACATACCATGATTTATATAGAGTTATTTGACTGAAGGGGAAATCCCTCAATCATCTAAAATTGGTCATGAGTTGGGTCTATGAGCACATGATTACCTACAATAGGTTTATTGGGATAACTAATGTCAATGAAATTATAATGATGATATAATTTTATATGGCTCTACTCAGAGGGCCACATTAGTCAGTTTCTACAATTACTACAGATGAACTCATAACGCATCTATATTAGGACATGGATGGCATATGGGGTGAGGATATCATCACCTTGACTACATGTAGTTCTAAGACACAATTAGTGGACAAGACTAGTGTTGTATATATCTTCCCCTGCAAGTAGATATAGATAAACAGAAGAGTATAGAAATCAAAGAAACTCAGACCCCAAAATTTATTGCCATGGTGTAGGTAAAAGGTGCATGACAAAAGGTGTCAACAAGAAAATGGATGCGCCCATGGCGCAGGTAAAAGACGCACGATAGAAGGTGTCGACACGAAAATGGATGCGCCCATGGCGTAGGTAAAAGATGCATGACAGAAGATGTCGACACAAAAATGGATGTGCCCATGGCATAGGTAAAAGGCGCATGACAGAAGGTGTCGAAAAAAAAATGGATGTGCCCACGGCACAGGTAAAAGGTGCACGAAAGAAGGTGTTGACATGAAAACGGATGCGCCCATGGCACAGGTAAAAGGCACACGAAAGAAGGTGTCGACATGAAAATGGATGCGCCCATGGTGCAGGTAAAAGGCGTACGACAGAAGGTGTGGAAATGAAAATGGATGCACCCATGGCATAGGTAAAAGGCACACGATAGAAGGTGTGGACATGAAAATGGATGTGCCCATGGCGCAGGTAAAAGGCGCATGACAGAAGGTGTCGACATGAAAACGGATGCGCCCATGGCGCAGGTAAAAGGCACATGACAGAAGGTGTCGACATGAAAATGGATGCACCCATGGCACATGTAAGAGTATGTCGACATAAAGATGGATGCGCCAAGGCACACCTTTAGGAGGTGCAACATTTTGAGCACTGACAGGAAGCAAACCCTGGCACAGATATTCAGATGGCCATAAATTTTCACAGGGAGCTCGGATTCATGCAAGGTTGGACTTTACGGAAAGATTACGAGGTTCTCTATCCAACTACGACTAGATATCTTTAATTGGGTGGGAAAAAGTTCTTAAATATACAAAATACAGTTCGCCACTTTTTGGGTTTGCTAAGATTCTCACCTACCACCATAATGGGATGAATTAAATGTAACCAAGAGGTTGTTGGGGTAGGTTTGGAATTCCTCTCTCTTTTCTCTCTCATTCTTCCTATAAATTGTAAGGAGGGGATTCTTTCTAAAGGTTGGACACTCTTGTTTTGCCCCTCCCTTCTTCTCTTTGGCAGGTGAATTTGTGGAGTTCAAACCTCCTATCTAAAATTGTAATGCAACTTTGCCTCTTGGCATTTTGTAGTGTATTGTATCAATATTTGGAGCAAATAATGCATGTTTGTGGATTATTATCAACCCTCTTTGTGTTCATTTGCATCCTCTTGATCTTTCACTGCAAATCTAGTTATCTGTGCATGATCTTGCATTGCATTTTAATGGTTTGTGTTTATTGGCAAGACAAGTGTTCTTCATTCCTTGGTGCATCACCTTTGTAGTTTAGGTTTTATTTTATGCATCTTCTTACCCTGTCTCCTTGGAAAGTCAGTTTAGGTTTTGAGTAAACCCTCTGCATTTTTTATGTGTGCATCTGAATAGAGGAATATGAACCGGCCTTCATCCGGAGAGCTTTTTCCGATTTCGCAAGGTCCCACACTTGGGAAAAGCTCCATGTTATGCAATCGCACTGAGAGTCTCAACCCATCAAGTTGCAGACACCCAGGGGTGTTGTGATTCAACATCAATAGTTTTGGCATGCCTGGTGGGACAAAGAGGTCATTCCACAGGATTTGAAGGATTTTTCAAGAAATTTGGACTTAGAAATTGTAGGTTTTACAATTTCATTTTTTCACCTTCCAGGCTAAACTTTGAAATCAATTTTCAAGGACTTAACTTGCTCGAAACAAGTCAAAATTTCACCAGTTGATAGATTGGGGGATAATCTTCAAAAGGGTATTCTTATATTTTTGAGATTTTTACCTTCAAAATTTCATGGCTTTTAGTATTTCGGGTTTTCCCAGTTGCCTTGCATGACCTGAGTTTTGCCTGTACCTTTTGGGGATTAGTAGCTACAAAAAAAAAAACCTTGATAACCCAATTGAAGAGTTGTATCTCTCAGGTCCTTCAAATTTTTAAATTATTTTTTAATAGTCAAGTTTGGTGTGTAACTTGGAAAAATCTAGCATTTTCAAGCTCATTCTCTAACACATCTGGCGACTCCGAAAGGATAGAATTCAGTGGTATAGCAGCATAATTTTCCCAGGTACATGATAAGAATTCAAACCAGGTTTGAAACTTGAGAAGAGGGGTTATTTTTCCACTTGCAGCTATCACCAGGCAGAGGGAGGAGAGGAAGAAGACCACAAAGATCACCATCTCCACCTAACAGGACTTTATCAACCCCTCCACCTGGTAGACCTTTCATCCAATCAACAAGGGTTCTCAGGCCAATCAGAATGGCGCAACCACCGAATCCCTTTGTCAATTTCACTGGCAGCAGCCCACTTGCCCTCAATGCACAGAATCTAGTTCCAATTGTAGCATTGAAGAACATTCCATTTTTCACTGGAGAAAATCATACCACTCCTGGTGATCATGTCAAAGACATTACTAACGTCTGTGCAATCCATGAGATAAATGAAATGGATGTTGCTATCAAATTGTTGGCATCTTCGTTCAAAGGGAAGGCATTGCAATGGTTTAGGAGCCTTGGAGCTAGTTTTATCACAAATTGGAATCAGTTATGCATAGCTCTCCATGAGCAATTCGGAGAAAAGGGAGACAATTTGTCTCTACTAGAACAATTGGCGACTATCAAGAGAGCTCCTAACGAGCAGCTGACTGACTTCAACTTCATATTTCAAAGGTCTTGGGATAGGATTCCAGTGGCCGTTAGGCCAACAGCTGAAGGTGCTTTTCTATATTATCTTAAGGCTTTGAATTCTGATATTTCTATGTTAATTCAATCTATGGGAGGCACAACCTTACCTGCTGCTTATAGCATCGCCATTATGGCTGAAAAATGTCTTATTCAAGCTGGTAAGCTGGCTCCTAGGCCTCCCATGCCCTTGTATCCAAACTTAGAAAATCCAAGCACTAGTCAAGCACCCACTTTGGCTCCTATTCCCACTCCTAGAAATCAAAGTTCAAATGAAACTTCTACTTCATCCTCTATTGTTTAAAATGAACTCTAGGTAGTTATGAAACAATTACAGAACCTTGGAAATGAGTTGGTTACGCTCAAGAGGCAGCAAGCTCAAAGTGTTAGACCATATCAGCCTCAAGTGCAATACCAGGCTAGGCCACCATACCAACAAAATAGGTCACCAGCTCAGGCTACAAATCAAAATCAAAGCCAAGTAAGGCCTCCCACTAATAGACCATTTCAGCCCTATAACCCCAATGTTGCATCTACTTCTAAAGCATTAGTGCCAGTCCAAAACAACATAACTCAAGAGTATGATTGGTGTTTCCCATGCAATGAACCTCACAACCAATCCATTTGCTTTAATGGTGCTTTAAACCAAGCCTTGATGGTGACAACTATTGGCGTTGAGGGTGAAGTGAGTCAAGAAACAAATCAGCAACAAGGGACATCTTAGCAAAACACGGCTCCAAATGATACCGCACTTGTGAATTGGCAAGTTGAGGATTTTTGTGGCATGAATCAAACAATTTCTTAGAGTGTAGCAGCTAACACAAGATCAAAGAAGAAGAATATTGGTGAAGGTGAGTCATTGGCTCCAAGTGATCTACAACCTTCCATCACTCCACAAGGTGTCGGTAAGCAAAATATATCCCCAAACATGCAGGGGCAGCCCAAACCACCTTCTTAAACAACTCAAATGCTAGCTGTTGCTGCCCATGCACAAGAAAGGAATGTGTAGCCTAAAGGACAGCAAAGAGATCTTTCATCCCCATTTAGCATCATTGATCAAATGAAGAAGACAAATGTGAATATATCAATGTGGGAATCTTTATCCATCCTAGACCAAAGAGATCTTCTACAAGTTGCCATGAAGAATTGGTCAACTTTGAACCAGCAGGTCCATATGCAAGAGAATGTCCTCACAAATGCTGCACAGCCTGAAGGGAATCATGGAGGACAACAAGGTAAAGTTTTGAAACCCCCTCCATTCTATGTTTCATTAATTATTGGGGATAAACTAGTACACAATTGCATGATTGATTCTGGGGCAAGTAGTTCTGTCATGCCCAAGAAAATAGCTGATTAGTTGGGTCTCCAATATGAATTCATATCAAAGGGGGTAGTGCAATTGGATGGGACAACAGTAGCAATGGTCGGAGTGATTAAAACTTTGAATCTTACCTTGCATGCATGCCCCAACATTACCATTTTGCAAGATGTGTCAGTGATAGATTTTCCACCACTCTTTGCCCTATGCTTATCAAGGGATTTCACAGCCAAAATTGGAGGCTACTTATCTGCTGATTGGTCACACATGTTG
The DNA here is from genome assembly GCA_019776745.2 of Taxus chinensis. Lineage (NCBI taxonomy): Eukaryota > Viridiplantae > Streptophyta > Pinopsida > Cupressales > Taxaceae > Taxus > Taxus chinensis. The sequence continues at coordinate 371,712,009 of CM034148.1, forward strand.
TTGAGGACAAGATATGGTACTAAGGTCACAATCAGATCCAAACCAATTGAAAAATTTCATATTAAGCCTCATACTCCAAGCCAAATCAATGCCAATTGTTCAACATTTGATTAAGAAGATTATCCAAGCACAGATGAAGCTGACACCAAAGTTGGAAGCATCCCAAATTTGACTCTTGATGAATGGGCAAGCAAGGTACATGCTTTTGATCCCTACCAAGAAGTAGAAGAATCTGAGCTAGGAGTCTATTGCATACATGAAGGAAACCAGCCTATTCCTAGCATCACCAAACCAGACCATGAGGATGACAATGAAGTATGGAAATTATTTTTCGATGGATCAAGGAGTAGGCAAGGTGCAGGAGGAGGAGCTATGCTTGTTTCACCTCAAGGCATCAAATATTATTCAGCTTTTTGTTTCCAGTTTTCCTGTTCAAACAACATGGCTGAATATGAAGCATTGATTCATGGACTTCATTGGGCCAGGAAAAAGGGCATAAAGAATGTGCAAGTGTTTGGAGATAGCGAGCTAATCGTCAACCAAATCAGGGGGCAACATGCTACAAAGAATGACCTACTGAAGAACTACAAGAATAGGGTATGGGACCTCATTGAGGATTTCGAAGCTTTCAACATCGTGTCCATACCCAGGAAGAAAAATGAAGCTATGAATAGGCTCGCAGCACTTGGAGCAACGTTTGATGTGGTTGACAACATCAGAAGGGAGAAAACACAACCACATATCCATGTGCTTGTGAGGCCAGCAGTTCCAAATAATAACACAAGCTGGCAGGTGTTTGAGAATGATCATCAGATCATCAATTTTTTACAAGAAGAGGCTGAATTCTCAGCTAGGAATCAGGACAGACTAGAGCAGCAGTACGGGGATCAAGTAGTGCAACTACGGAAAAACAAGCTTCCTAAGGCTTTAGTAACGTTGGAGTCTATCTTCAACCCTAATCACCAATTCCGTAAGGAAAATGCTAACATACAGGTCAAGAGAGAAGATTCAGAGCCAATTCCAGTTGGGGAAAGCAAAACACTTCAAATTGGAAAAGTGGCCACTAAGTAGGAGAAATCAGATTTCATACAGCTTTGCCAAGAATTTCTAGATGTCTTCTCTTGGAGCTATGAAGACTTGAGAGAATTTGATCCAAATTTGGCACAACATACCATAGAATTGGATCTAGATGCTAAGCCCATCAGGCAGAAGGAGAGACCAGTCAACCCTCACATTGAGCCTCTAATGAAGAAAGAGTTAAACAAGCTAATAGAGGAAAGCATTATATTTCTGATCAAGCACTCAAGCTGGGTTACAAACTTGGTTCCGGTCAAGAAGAAGAGCGGAGAAATCAGGTTGTGTGTAGACTTCTGAGACCTCAACAGGGCATCTCTCAAAGACCATTACCCACTTCCTTCAATGGAAAAAATATTGCAAGTAGTATCTGGTTCAGAGAGATTCTCTCTCCTAGATGGCTACTCAGGGTATAATCAGGTAATGGTGAAAGAATATGACCAGTTCAAGACAACTTTCACCACCAAATGGGGCACCTATGCCTACAAGAAGATGCCATTTGGACTATCAAATGCTGGAGCCACCTTCCAAAGGGCAATGGATATGACATTCAAGGGGTTGATCAATAAAATAGTTCTGATATATCTTGATGACATCACTGTATTCTCCAAAAATGTAGTGGATCACCTCTTTCATCTGAGGCAGGTGTTTCAGAGGTGTAGAATATTTGGGGTATCATTAAATCCCAAAAAATGTATATTCTTGGCTCATGAGGGAAAAATTCTAGGCCATATTGTTTCAAAGGATGGGTTGATGATTGACCCAGAAAGAGTTGAAGCAATTCAAGTGTTTCCATTGCCAAGTCATAAGAAGTCTCTTCAAAGCTTCTTGGGAAGGATCAATTTTGTCCGCGGGTTTGTTCCAAACTTTACAGCTCTCGTAAAGCCAATAATGCTGATGTTGAAGAAGAGCATGGCATTTAAGTGGACAGCTAAAGGCAAGGCAAGTTTTGAGGCAATAAAAGAGGCTATATCTCAAGCTCCAACTCTCGTCAATCTAGACTTCTCCAAGGATTTCATGCTGTATGCCTTTGGTGGTGGAGACACAATTTCTGCAATCATGGTACAACAAAACAAAGAAGGATTAGAACAACCAGTCACTTTCTTCAGTCAATGCTTGGAGGAATACGAAACTAGGTACTCTTTCATTGAAAAGCATGTCCTTGTAGTGATCAGGAGCTTGAAGAAATTTAAGCACCTAGTCTCAAACAATAAGATCCAATTATTAGTCTCTCATGCGGGAGTCAAGGACTTCCTTCTAAACAAGGATCTGAATGAGAAACATTCAGGATGGATCACTCGTGTCATGGAATATGACATCGAAATTAAGGTCACTAAGCTAGTACGTGGAAAAGGACTATGTGAACAACTAGCTTTGAGTCGGCAAGTTGAAGCAGGTGATAAAAAAGAGACTGTCTTGGTACTATAGGATGCTCAAGAATAGGAAAATGATGACGTGCTCGATCCTTGTTAGACTTAGAATATGATACACTTCCTACAGACAGGCCTATGCCCTCTAGAAATGAGAAAAGAAAAGAGGATATACTTCAGATTACAAGTCATTCCATATTTGTTGGTTGATGGTGTTTTGTTTAAAAAGGACATCAATGGATTTCTATTGAGGTGCATTGGTACAGGTCAAACTGAGAGAGTGTTACGAGATTTTCACGAAGGTGATTCCAGAGGACATTTCGCCCCATGAGTAACAGCTCTCAAGATAATGAAGGTAGGATATTATTGGCCGACAGTGTTCAGTGACTGTTATACATGGACAAGAAAGTGCAAGAAATGTGCACTCTTCACGGGAAAAGAAAGACTAGCAGCACTTCCATTGCACCCAACTTTGGTTGACCAACCATTTATGCAATGGGGATTGGACTTCGTCGGGGTCATCAACCCAAACTCAAGCCAAGGCCAAAAGTGGATTCTCATGGCAACAGACTATTTCACCAAGTGGACCGAAGCCGTAGCACTCAAAGAAGAAAATGAGTCTAACATATTGGACTTTTATGAAGAATAGTGACTAGGTTTGGTGTGCCGGCCACTATCATATCAGACAATGCATTGGCATTCATAGGTTCCAAGATTATAGAATGGGTTTTTAAGAATGGAATCTATTTGAGCACCTCTTCAAATTATTACCCGTAGGGTAATGGACAGGCAGAGTCCATGAACAAGAATTTGCTAAGAATCATCAGGAGGACTCTAGATGAAAACCAAAGGACATGGCATACCAAGCTAAAATCATCATTATGGGCAAACAGGATAACGCCAAAGAGATCTATGGGTAATTCTCCCTACAATTTAGTCTATGGGAAAGAGGCAGTATTGCCTATATCATTAGAATTGCCAGCATTGGAGCTCATGAAGCAGTTGGAGTTATCTGAGTTCAAACCAATGGAGGCTAGGTATGCAGAGTTGATGGAATTGGAAGAAATCAGAGAACATGTAGTTCAGACGATTGAGAAAGACCAGGCCTTAGTAAAAAGATGGTTTGATAAGAAGGCAAGAGAAAAGACCTTCCAGGAGGGGAACCTAGTTCTAAAATGGGATGCAAATCAGGAAAAACCAGGAAGGCACTCAAAGTTTGATGCCATTTGGAGTGGCCCCTACATGGTCACGGGATGTAAAAGTAGTAATTCCTTCCAATTGTCTACATTGGATGGAGAAGAACTCCCGATTCCGGTTAACAGAATCTATCTTAAACATTGCTACTAAAAGGAAAATGTTTACCCTTGTAAATATTAGCCTAGTTTTCAATTCCTCTAAGTGCGTATGCACATCATCTTGTTATAGTTAGGTTTCAGTTTCCCTAAGTGCTTCAACACAGGTTTTGTTGCTCTCAGGTTGAATTTCTACAGTTAAACATGCTCTAAGAGAAGGAGTTGTGGTATCAGGCTTGGGATCAGAGATCAGGTTGGTTTCAGGTAATTGCTTATGACTCCATGCCCAATGGATTGCTAAAAGGCCACTGATCTTCTACCTAGCAGGCAGGTGATCCTGTTGAGTCACCAAATTGTCGTATATATCTTCCCCTCCTCGTAGATATAGATAAACAGAAGAGTATGGAAGTCAAAGAAACTCAGACCCCAAAATTTATTTCCATGGTGCAGGTAAAAGGTGCACGACAAAAGGTGTCGACACGAAAATGGATGTGCCTATGGCACAGGTAAAAGGCCCACGACAGAAGGTGTTGACACGAAAATGGATGCACCCATGGTGCAGGTAAAAGGTACATGACAGAAGGTGTTGACACAAAAACGGATGCACCCATGGCATAGGTAAAAGGCGCATGATAGAAGGTGTCGACATGAAAATGGATGTACCCATGGCGCAGGTAAAAGACGCACGAAAGAAGGTGTCGACATGAAAACGGATGCGCCCATGGTATAGGTAAAAGGCACACGAAAGAAGGTGTCAACACGAAAATGGATGCACCCATGGCATAGGTAAAAGGTGCATGACAGAAGGTGTCGACACAAAAATGGATGCACCCATGGCATAGGTAAAAGGCACACGATAGAAGGTGTCGACACGAAAATGGATGATGCCCATGGCGCAGGTAAAAGGTGCACAACAGAAGGAGTCGACACGAAAATGGATGTGCCCATGGCGTAGGTAAAAGGCACACGACAGAAGGTGTCAACATGAAAATGGATGAGCCCATGGCACATGTAAGAGTATGTCGACATAAAGATGGATGTGCCAAGGCGCACCTTCAGGAGGCATAACATTTTGAGCGCTAACAGGAAGAAGACCCTGGCGCAGATATTCAGATGGCCATAACTTTTCACAGGGAGCTCGGATTCATGCAAGGTTGGACTTTACGGAAAGATTACGAGGTCCTCTATCCAACTACATATAGATATCTTTAATTGGGTGGGAACAAGTTCTTAAAAATACAAAATATAGTTTGCCACTTTTTGGGTTTGCGAAGATTCTCACCTACCACCATAATGGGATGAATTAAATGCAACCTGGAGGTGGTTGGGGTAGGTTTGGAATTCATCTCTCTTTTCTCTCTCATTCTTCCTATAAATTGTAAGGAGGGGATTCTTTCTTTAAAGGTTAGACACTGTTGTTTTTCCCCTCCCTTCTTCTCTTTGGCTGGTGAATTTGTGGAGTTCAAACCTCCATCTAAAACTGTAATACAACTTTGCCTCTTGGCATTTTGTAGTGTATTGTATGAATATTTGGAGCAAATAATGCATGTTTGTGGATGATTATCAACCCTCTTTGTGTTCATTTGCATCCTCTTGATCTTTCACTGCAAATCTGGTTATCTGTGCATGATCTTGCATTGCATTTTAATGGTTTGTGTTTATTGGCAAGACAGGTGTTCTTCATTCCTCGGTGCATCACCTTTGTAGTTTAGGTTTTATTTTATGCATCTTCTTACCCTGTATCCTTGGAAAGTTAGTTTAGGTTTTGAGTAACCCTCTGCATTTTTGATTTGTGCATCTGAATAGAGGAATAGGAACTGGCCTTCATCCAGAGAGCTTTTTCTGATTTCGCAAGGTCCCACACTTGGGAAAAGCTCCATGTTATGCAATCACACTGAGAGTCTCAACCCATCAAGTTGTAGACACCCAGGGGTGTTGTGATTCGACATCAACAACTAGGAGAGTTGAGACACATCCAATCCTTATGGTGCCTTATAATTTTAGGATCCCATACAATTATGCCCTCCCAGCAATTCTTGTTGTATAAAGGGGCATCTGAGAGGTGAGAGATGGCCCAAAGGGTAAGATAGACTGGAATATCATCAATTTTGGTGATCTTATTGGAAAACAATAGGTTGCTTCAGATACAACCTTTGGAAGAGCTATTAGGCCCTGAAAATTCCTTCTGTTAGAGGTATGACTCGCACATGGTGGAGAAGAGGAGGAGGAGGCTAAGACAGAGGTAAAGGAGGAGCCAGAGGAGTAGAGAAACACTGAGAGGGAGGCCACCAGAGAGGCATCCACAACCACTAGATATGAGGTAGAGGTAAAGGAAGATACATTAGATAAAGAGGAGCCTCTAATTATAGGAGGTGGAGATGATGAGTCATTCTAGACTTACAAGATGGGAGAATAGGTGAGAGTAGAGGAGAAGCCCATATCATGAACATCATCACCACCACCACTGGTTGATCCAACCAGGATGCCTAGAGATCCGAGTAAGTAGAAAAATATTCTCTTAACTTTAATTTCTAGAGTAGACTATTAATGAATCTAGTATATTATTTTATTATTTCTTTTGGAAATATTCTAACTTGTAATTGTTTGAATTATGCTTTGTAGCCACCGGAGATGGCTGACGAGATTTTATTTATCATATTCTCTTGGACACATTTTCATTCCCTACGGGGATGATGGAAGATTAGTTGCTAGCAGATGTTATATTCCCTGTGATGGTTGGACATCACATAGTTGTGCTTGTGTCGGAATGACACACTACAAAGGACATGATCCATATGAGGACTAACCTAGCAGCACATGAGCTAGCCGAGAGGAGAAAGATGCAAGAACATTCTCTCATTAGATCCACCACTACCGGGAGATCACCTACCCAATCTCATGGACACTCCCACTGATCAACACATGAAGGCTTTGATTCTTGCCATATGTGTCACAATAGGAGTCCTCATTATACACCTTCAAAGGGATCTTGTAGAGAGAGATAAACTTATTAGATTTATTGCTTTGAGACTATTTTTGGTTTTGTATCTATTTTTTTAGTTTTTGGTTAATAGATGAGCATTTTTATCACACTTGATAGAGTGCGATGGCATTGTACACAAAATATATATATATATATATATATATATATATATATATATATATATATATACATACATATATACATTTCTTTTTCGTTCACCCATTCTATGTAAGAGTTGACTCATTTGTGACTTGTCCCATATGTGTACTCTTAGATAGCTATAATTTCTTATGCTTTTTAAAATTCTTCTATGGGTGGGTTCTATGGATGATGATGATGTAAATTTGTAAATAGAATGATTTCTCTTTTTCTTTTTATTTTTATTTTTAATATATGATGCACATGAGAAAAAATTATTATTAGATACTTTATTTTTTAAACAATATTTAGCACTTCTTTTTTATTTGAAAAACTTGATTAATGTGGTATGATAAAAAGATGAATTTTCTCCGTTCACAAATCCACACAACCAGTAACATGTGATGGATCATCACTGTGAGATAGGAAGGACGTGAGTAGCATGATTTTGATGAATGGATATAGTGATAATAGGTCAAAATTTTGACAAAGATAAAATTAAGAACCTACAAATCAAACCTAAGCAAGGTCATCTACCTAGTTCAGAATATGATTTACTTACAATTTTATCTATACTTAGATCTGTAGATGGCCTTTTGATTGAGAAAATAGGGTTTTAGGGATTGTCTCTCTTCTAACATACACATCTAACTCACTTTCTTGGGATTTTTAAGATTTTAAATCATATTTTATTCATTGACTTATTAAAAACTTACTGATTTATTTTACGGGACCCCTTACATCTTTCCCCTTGCTAATAATAAGGAGTATCAGATCATCACCAAGGACAATACATAGGTGATTAAGGGATTGTTATCCAAAATTCACCCCCCAGAGTAAATTTTGATAACATGCATTTAATTCTCAAGCCCCAGGCAAATTGATTGATTCAGGGCAAAAAATCATGTTTCTAGGGTCCCCTCATATTTTTTCTAACTCCCCTGGCCGAAGAAGAAAAGAGAAAGTCCCGAGAAAATGTGAAAAGTTGCAGAAAACAAGCTTGGGCCAGGAAAAATCATGAAAAATGGCTAAGTCCTAGTCCTCGCAACGGTCGGGACGTGAGGGACATCTGGGCGCGGATCGGCCGAAAGGCTGCCAGGAAGTCTACAGAGAAAAGGAACATCTAGGACAAAGGGATGCAGAAGACGCGGATAGCTGAAAAAGCTGAGAGCCAATCATATCACGCCACGTGTCACTGGAAGAAAAGGGACAGGGAAGCCCATTTCGGGCTGATCAGAAGTTTTTGTCCCAGACAACTCTGTGACATCCGGGACAAATGGACGTGGTGGACGTGAAAGAGCCGGCAGACCCGCGGAACAACCAAATCATGACACGTGTCACAAGGAGAAAATTCTAAAATTCAAAGGGCGAGGTTTGAGGGGTCAGCCCGAGCCAATCACAAGAGGACACGTGTCCTATGGAGCAAGGAATGCGCAGCTCGGGGAGGAGTTAGAGAATTTGGCAAGAAGTTCACCTAAAAGATAAAAATAAAGGTCTGCCCCATGCCCCTGATGACCAATCAATGCATGCCACGTGTCATCCAGATGGCAGAGCGTGGGAAGAAATTTAAAAATCTGTTTCGCCTGTTTTGTGCCCTAAATCTTCAGATCTCCATATCTTTTGATCCAGACCTTAGATTTGCACGTTCTTTATATCAACAAAAAGCTTATGAAATTATCTACACTACTATGGGGATAATCTTGAATTTTGGTGTAGTATGGAGAGAGAAAATTGAGAAACAGATCTGACGCGTGTTCATGGCCAGAAGTGACATTTCAGCGACCAGATTTAATGCAGAATGGGTCGTATTCTCCTGTAATTCAGTCAAAATGATAGGGTATGGGTTTGTAAGGTCCCCCATGCCATTTTAATGCACTTGTAATCAAGAAGGAATGGGATCTCACGTTTTTTGTATGTTTCTGTCTCCTAGGCTCGACCCATGTAATGTAAAAGGTAGATTTGGCTCACAACAAAAAGGGGGAACATTTTTTGGGCATAACAGACTTCTTCTTTCACCTCCAGCAAGTGATTGATGAAGGATCAGACCTCTCCAAATATTTTAACAGTTTTCTTTTACCTCTATGAGGGTGTAATGCATGTTTTTGACACTGAAATGATAATGCAAGCTCTGTGAATGGGTTTCAGTCCTCTGTTTGTATTATTTACTTCATTTCAGATCCTAAATTATACCTTATCAGTCTGTGTATGTTTTATGTTGTGAACTTTGGTCTGTGTCTATTTGCATGACAAATATGTTTCACCACTCCTTTTGGTGCATCACCATCTTTAGTTAGTTTCAATTTCTTGCACTTCTACCCCTGTCTCCTTGCAAGTTAGGGTAGGATTAGGATCTGAACATCTATAGTTGTGCAAGCAGTAGATCTAAATCAGAGGAGTTTGAGGAACCAGCCTCTAATATGGAGATTCCTCTCTCAGTTTCACAAGTCCCATGCTTGGAGAGAGGTTTCCATGTTGTGTAATCACACTGGATGCTAGAGTGATCAACCTAGAAGCCTGATCTACATCCAGGGGCGCTATGAGCTGCAACAACAGTTTTGGCATGCCCGGTGGGACCTAGAGGTCTCATTTTTATTGCAGCAGGGTTGATGTGCATCTGCTGCATTTTTCTTGCTTAAAAAGAGCTATTATTTGCATATCTGGCAACTCCAAGGGGAAGAACCAGCTGGTTCCAAGTGAAGGCCTGAAAACTCATGAGAAGAATCACCACAAGGTCAAGAGTTGGAGAAGAAGAAGTGCTGTTTGAATACCTGTAATTATCTCCAAGAAGAAGGCAAAGAGGAAGAAGGATTCAAAGGTCTCCATCTCCACCAAACAGAACTCTCTCAACTCCTCCACCTGGTAGGCCTTTCATTCAGTCAACAAAGGTTTTAAGACCAATTAGAATGGCTCAGAACAATCCCTACGTCAACTTCACAGGCAGCAGCCCACTTGCTCTCAATGCACAACATCCAGTTCCTATTGCAGCCTTGAAGAACATTCCCTACTTCACTGGAGAAAATCAGACTACTCCAGGTGATCATGTTAAAGATATTACTAAACTTTGTGCAATTCATGAAATCAATGAAATGCAAGTGGTTGTCAAGTTAGTGGCATCTTCCTTCAATGGTAAAGCATTACAATGGTTTAGGAGCCTTGAAGCTGGTTCTATCACAAACTGGAATCAGTTGTGTATAGCACTTCATGAGAAATTTGGAGAAAAAGTAGACAACTTGTCTCTTTTGGAGCAGCTAACAACCATCAACAGGGCTCCCAATGAGCAGCTGACTGATTTCAACTTCATATTTCAAAAGACTTGGGAAAGGATTCCAGTGGTAGTCAGGCCAACAGCACAAGGTGCTTTTCTATACTATCTCAAAGCTTTAAATTCTGATATTTCTATGTTGATTCAGTCCATGGGAGGCATAACTATCCCTATGGCTTATAGCATTGCCATTAGGGCTGAAAATTGTTTAATCCAAGCTGGCAAACTTTCCCCTAAACCTCCCATGCCATTGGTTCCAAGTTTAGAGAGCCCAAACACTAGTCAAGCACCTAATTTGGCTCCCTCTCCCACTCTTAGAAATCAGATTTCAAATGAAGCTTCCACTTCATCTCCAAGTGCCCCAAATGAGCTTCAAGAGGTCATGAAGCAATTGCAAAACCTACGCAATGAGCTAATTACTCTCAAGAGGCAACAAGCCCAAGGTTTCAGACCTTCTTATCAACCCCAAGCTCAGCCTAATAGACAGCCATACCAACCACAAAGGCCACCTAATCTAGCTGCAAATATGAATCAAACAAGGCCTCCTGCCAATATACCATTCCAGCCCTATAATCCAAATGCCATATCTGCCTCTAAGGCATTAGTGCCAACACAGAACAACATTGCTCAGGAATATGATTGGTGCTTTCCATGCAACGAGCCTCATAACCAATCCATGTGTTTTAATGGTGCTCTCAATCAAGCACTAATGGTGACAACTACCGGTGTGGAGGGCGAGGGCATTCAAGGAAATAGTCAACAATAAGAAACATTCCAATATAAGTCAGCCCCAAATGACACCACATTGGTGAACTGGCAAGCAGAAGATTTATGTGGCATGAATCAAGCAGTTTCTCAAGGTGTTGCAGCTAACACAAGGTCAAAGAGGAGAAATTTGGGTGAAGAATGGCCATTAGCCCCAGCCAATCCACAACCTTCCACGGCTCCACAAATGATTAGCAAGCAAAGTCCAGTTTCAAATGCACAAGGGCAGCCAAGAACAGCCCCTAGGCCAACTCAAATGCCAGCTGTTGCTACCCACGTGCAAGGAGTAAATGTGCAAACCAAGGGATAGTAGAGAGATCCTTCATCACCATTCAGTATCATTGATCAGATGAAGAAGAAAAATGTCAACATATCAATGTGGGAATCCCTATCTATCCCAGGCCAAAGAGATCTGCTGCAAGCTGCCATGAAGGATTGGCCAACTTCAAATCAGTAGGTTCAGATGCAAGACAAAGTGCTTACAAATGCTGCCCAACCTGAAGGAAGTCATGGAGGGAAACAAGGTAAAATGTTGAAGCCCCCTCCTTTCTATGTTTCATTAATCATTGGAAATCAGCTAGTACATAATTGCATGATAGACTCCAAGGAAAGTAGCTCAGTAATGCCTAAACAGATAGTTGATCAGCTAAGGCTCTAGTATGAAATAACATCTAAAGGGGTAGTGCAGCTAGATGGGACAACAATAGCAACAGTTGGAGTGATTAGAAATTTGAGTCTTACCTTGCACGCATGTCCAAATGTTGTTGTTTTACAAGATGTATCAATCATAGACCTTCCACCACTCTTTGCCCTTTTATTGTCAAGGGACTTCACAGCCAAGATTGGGCGGTATTTGTCTACTGATTGGTCACACATGCTATTCAGAACAAGATATGGAAATAAGGCCATAATCAGATCTGAACCTATTGCAAACTTCCATATTGAGCCTTACACTCCAAGTCAAATTAATGCCAATTGCTCAGCATTTGATCAAGAAGATCACCCTAACACTGAAGAGGCTGACACCAAGATTGGAAGTATCCCGGATCTAACTCTTGATGAATGGGCAAACAAGATACATGCTTTTGATCCCTATAAAGAAGTAGAAGAATCTGCGCTAGGAGTTTATTGTTTACATGAAGAGAATCAACCTCTCCCCAGCATCACCAAGCCAGATCATAAAGACAAGAATGAAGTATGGCAATTGTTGTTTGATGGGTCGAGGAGTAGACAACGTGCAGGAGGAGGAGCTATGCTCATTTCACCGCAAGGTATAAAGTATTACTCATCCTTCCGTTTTGAGTTTTCTTGTTCAAACAACACAGCTGAGTATGAAGCCTTAATTCATGGATTGCACTGGGAAAAGAAGAAAGGCATCAGGAATTTACAAGTATTTGGTGACAGTGAGCTAATCGTAAACCAAGTCAAAGGAAAAAATGTTGCCAAAAATGATCTATTGAAGAACTACAAAAATCAGGTATGGGATCTTATTGAATATTTTGAAGCTTTTAGCATCAATTCCATCCCAAGAAAAAAGAATGAAGCCGCTGACAGACTGACAACAATTGGGGCTGCATTTGACGTTGTAGAAAATATCAAAAGTGAAAAATCTTAGCCTCATATCAAAGTGGTTGTGAGACCAGTTATTCCGGATAACAATACAAGTTGGCAAGTCTTCGAGAACGATCAACAAATTGTTAATTTCCTACAAGAAGAAGCTGAGTTCTCCGCCAGGAATCAAGACAAGCTGCATCAGCAGTATGGTGACCAAGTGGTGCAGCTGAGAACTAACAAATTACCAAAAGGCCTCATAACCTTGGAGTCAATCTTCAACCTGAATGATCAGTTCCGGAAAGAGAAAGAGAACATTCAAGTAAAGGGTGAAGATTCAGAGCCTATTTTAGTGGAAGAAGGCAAAACATTGCAGATTTGCAAAGTAACTACCTCACAAGAGAAATCTGATTTTGTTTAGCTTTGTCAAGAGTTCCTAGATGTCTTCGCTTGGACTTACAAAGATCTAAGAGGTTTCAACCCAAAGTTGGCACAACATACTATTGAGCTGGATCCAGAATCCAAGCCTGTTAGGAAAAAGCAAAGGCCAGTGAATCCCCATATTGAACCTCTCATGAGAAAAGAGTTAAGCAAGCTTATTGAGGCTAGTATCATCTTCCCCATCAAACACTCAAGCTGGGTCACCAAGTTAGTCCCAGTCAGAAAGAAGAATGGAGAGATCAGGTTGTGTGTCGAATTCAGAGATTTGAATAGAGCCTCTCTCAAGGATCATTATCCACTCCCTTCCATGGAGAAAATATTACAGGTTGTATCTGGTTCAGAAAGGTTTTCACTACTTGATGGCTACTCAAGCTACAATCAGATTATGGTGAGGGAGGAATATCAGTTTAAGACAGCCTTTACAACCAAATGGCGAACATATGCCTACAAGAAGATGCCATTTGGCCTATCAAATGCTGGAGCCACTTTCCAAAGGGCAATGGATATGGCATTCAAGGGGTTGATCAATAAAATAGTTTTGATATATCTTGACGACATCACTATATTCTCCAAAAATGCAGTGGATCACCTTTTTCATCTGAGGTAGGTATTTCAGAGGTGTAGAAGATTTGGGGTATCATTGAATCCCAAAAAATGCATATTCCTGGCTCATGAGGGGAAACTTCTAGGCCATATTGTCTCAAAAGAGGGATTGGCAATTGATCCAGAGAGGGTTGAAGCCATAAGAGCACTACCATTGCCAAGTCACAAGAAGGCTCTTCAAAGCTTCTTGGTAAGGATCAATTTTGTCCGCAGGTTTGTCCCAGATTTTACAGCCCTTGTCAAGCCCGTCACCAAAATGTTAAAGAAGAGCATGGATTTTAAGTGGAAAGTAGAAGGCAAGGAGAGTTTTGAAGCAATCAAAGAAGCTATCTCTCAAGCACTAACTCTCATCAACCCAGACTTCTCCAAGGATTTCATCCTCTATGCATTTGGAGGTGATGACACTATTTCTGCCATTCTAGTACAGCAGAACAAAGATAATGATGAGCAACCGATTGCCTTCTTCAGCCAGAGCCTAGATGACTATGAGGTGAGGTACTCTTTTATTGAGAAGCATGTGCTTGCAGTAATCAGAAGCTTGAAGAAATTCAAGCATTTAATTTCAAACAACAAGGTCCAGTTGCTGGTCTCACATGCTGGAGTTAAGGACTTCCTCCTCAACAAGGATTTGAATGAGAAAAGGGTAGGTTAGATCACCCGTGTCATGGAATATGACATTGAGATCAAGGTCACCAAGCTGGTAAGAGGAAACGGACTGTGTGAGCAGCTGGTTTTGGGGAAGAAAAAAGAATTATGCAACAAAGAAGAGGCTGTTTTGACAGTCCAGGACAGCCATGAGCCAAGTGGCAATCAAGAAGAAGACAATGCTTCCCCCACTCCTTGCTGGACCCAAGGCATTATGCACTTCTTAGGCACAGGCCTATGCCCTCCAGAGATGAACAAGACCTAAAGGAGACACTTCAGGTTGCAGGCTGTTCCGTATACCATTGTTGATGGAGTTTTGTTCAAGAAAGATGTGAATGGAGTGCTAATGAGATGCATTAGCACAAATCAGATTCAAAGGGTGTTGGAAGAGTTTCATGGTGGACCAGCTGGTGGCCATTTTGCACCAAGAGTGACAGCTCTAAAAATCATTAAGGCTGGTTATTATTGGCTAAAATCTTCAGTGATTACTATGCATGGATCAAGAGGTGTAAGAATTGTGCATTCTTCACAGGAAAAGAGAGACTTGCTGCCCTCCCATTGCATCCAATCTCAGTTGACCAACCATTCATGCAATGGGGTTTGGACTTCATTGGAGTCATTAATCCCATTTCAAGCCAAGGGTAGAAATGGATTTTGATAGCCACAGACTACTTCACCAAATGGACAGAAGCAGTAGCACTCAAAGAGGCAAATGAGTCTAGCATCTTAGACTTTTATGAGGGAATAACAACCAGATTCGGTGTACCTACTACAATAATCTCTGATAATGCATTGGCATTCATTGGATCTAGGGTGTATGAGTGGGATGTCAAGAACGGTATTTACCTAAGCACTTCATTGAACTATTACCCTCAGGGTAATGGCCAGGCCGAGTCTACAAACAAGAACTTGTTGAGGATCATTAGGAGGACTCTTGATGAGAATCAGAGGTCTTGGCATACCAAACTGAAATCAGCCTTATGGGCTGATAGGATAACTCCCAAAAGATCCACATGTAGCTCTCTATTCAGGCTTGTCTATGGAAGAGAGGTAATCTTGCCCACGTCACTTGAGTTGCCAACGTTGGAACTCATGAAGCAGCTGGAGTTGCTAGAGTTTGAGCCCATGGAGGTGAGGTATGCAGAGTTGATGGAGCTGTAAGAAATCAGAAATCAGGCATCCCAAGCAATGGAAAAGGATCAAGCTTTGATCAAGAAGACCTTTGATAGGAAAGCCAAAGATAGATCTTTTCAGGTTGGAGATCTAGTGTTAAAATGGGATGTGGATAGAGAAAAACCAGGAAGGCATTCAAAATTTGATGCCATTTCGAGTGACCCATACATGGTCACAAAGTGCAAGAACAACAATGCTTTCCAATTGGCCTCATTGAATGGTGAAGAAATGTAGATTCGAGTCAATGGAATCTATCTCAAGCGTTGCTTCTAGAGGGAATTTCACTACCTCTGTAAATATTAGATTAGATTTTCTTTCCTCCAAGTGCTTGTGCACATTGTTTTGCTGTAGGTTAGTTTTGTTTTCCCTAAGTGCTTTGGCATAGCTTGCTGTCCATGGAGATGTTTTGCAGTCTTTTGCTTTCATCAGGTGATATCCCATCTTCCTCCTTACACATTCTTAGTCAGTTGGGATTCTAAACTAAATGTTTGATAACTCCATGCCCAATGGACTGCTTCTGGCTACTGGTCTTTTCACCTAGCAGGTAGGTACCCCGCTGAGTCGCCAATTGTTATCCAAAATTCACCCCCTAGAGTAAATTTTGATAACATGCATTGAATTCTCAAGCCCCAGGAAAATTGATTGATTCAGGGCAAAAAATCATGTTTCTAAGGTCCCCTTAGATTTTTTCTAACTCCCCTGGCCGAAGAAGAAAAGAGCAAGTCCTGAGAAAATGTGAAAAGTTACAGAAAACAAGCTTGGGCCAGGAAAAATCATGAAAAATGGCTAAGTCGTAGTCCTCGCAACGGTCGGGACGTGAGGGACATCTGGGCGTGGATCAGCTAAAAGGCCATCAGGCAGTTTGCAGGGCAAAGGAACATCTGGGACAAAGGGACACGGAAGACGGGGATAGCTGAAAAAGCTGAGAGCCAATCATGTCACGCCACGTGTCACTGGCAGAAAAGGGACAGGGAAGCCCATTTCGGGTAGATTGGAAGTTTTTGTCCTAGACAGCTCTGGGACATCCGGGACTAATGGACGCGGTGGATGTGAAAGAGCTAGAAGACCCGTGGACCAACCAAATCATGACATGTGTCACAAGGAGAAAAGTCCAAAATTCAAAGGGCGAGGTTTGAGGGGTTAGCCTGAGCCAATCAAAAGAGGACACGTGTCCTATGGAGCAAGGAATGCAGAGCTTGGGGAGGAGTTAGAGAATTTGGCAAGAAGTTCACCTAAAAGGTAAAAGTAAAGGTCTGCCCCATGCCCCTGACGACCAATCAATGCATGCCATGTGTCATCCAGGTGGCAGAGCGCGTGAAGAAATTTAAAAATCGGTTTCGCGTGTTTTGTGCCCTAAATCTTCAGATCTCCATATCTTTTGATCCAGAGCTCGGATTTGCACGTTATTTATATCAACAGAAATCTTATGAAATTCTCTACATGATTCTGGGGTTAATCTTGAATTTTGGTGCAGTCTAGAGAGAGAAAATTGAGAAACGGATCTGACGCATGTTCATGGCCAGAAGTGACATTTCAACGACCAGATTTAATGCAGAATGGGTCGCATTCTCCTGTAATTCGGTCAAAATGATAGGGTATGGGTTTGTAAGGTCCCCCATGCTGTTTTAATGCACCTGTAATCAAGAAGGAATGGGCTCTCATGTTTTTTGTACGTTTCTATCTCCTAGGCTCGACCCATGTAATGTAAAAGGTAGCTTTGGCTCACAACAAAAACGGGGAACATTTTTTGGCCATAGCAGACTTCTTCTTTCACCTCCAGCAAGTGATTGATGAAGGATGAGACCTCTCCAAATATTGTAGTAGTTTTCTTTTACCTCTCTGAGGGTGTAATGCGTGTTTTTGACACTGAAATGATAATGCAAGTTTTGTGAATGGGTTTCAGTCCTCTATTTGTATTATTTACTTCATTTCAGATCCTAAATTATACCTTATCAGTCTGTGTATGTTTTATGTTGTGAACTTTGGTCTGTGTCTATTTGCATGACAAATATGTTTCACCACTCCTTTTGGTGCATCACCATCTTTAGTTAGTTTCAATTTCTTGCACTTCTACCCCTATCTCCTTGCAAGTTAGGGTAGGATTAGGATTTGAACATCTGTAGTTGTGCAAGCATTAGATCTAAATTAGAGGATTTTGAGGAACCAGCCTCTAATCTAGAGATTCCTCTCTCAGTTTCACAAGTCCCACGCTTGGAGAGAGGTTTCCATGTTGTGCAATCACATTGGATGCTAGAGTGATCAACCTAGAAGCCTGATCTGCATCTAGGGGTGCTATGAGCTGCAACAACAGGGATCTTACCTCATTTCTAAACCTCATGCTACCAGTATGAAGCATAGACACATCAGCAAAGGTTGGTAGGAAAAATAAGTGTAGTATTATTTTTAAAAGAAATATTTTTTGTATTCATTATTGATTTATAATTTTTTGTTTGATGTAAAAATTTTGCTTTTGAGAAGGCATGATTTCCCCTATCCTCAACCCCACACATCCAGTAAGATTCGAGGGCTCCCAAAAAAAGGTTAAGATAGGAAGACAAGTTTTCTGGGTGAAATGTTTATACTTCTTATATTATCAAAAATATTTTATAGGGAAAGATGTTACATCAAGAATATTCTAGAAAAAACAATGGGCAAAGACACCTGAGATAGAAGAAACCATGAATACAACTAAGTGTACAAGTATTGATAGGATCAATGTCAATATTCCATCTTAATTGTTGAAATGATGAAGATATTAGAATAATTTGATGATGATACAATGGATACATGAACTAGTATGATTAAATGCTTCTGAAAATATTTTAAAGTTTCTTAAAAGTTGCTTGAAAATTAAGTTTCTTGATTTACAATTTCATAATATGATAATGCAGATGGTACACATTATGGATGTAATAATGTACAAGTGGAGATGCCAATGAAATATGCATAAAAATTCTTGAGGTGAACTGAATTAACTGATTCACTGAATTTTTCACCTTATATAATAGATAGGTGGTACAAAACATCCCTACTGTATTCTATCACTTGGTAGTTTCCTAACCATTTGGGTCTGAAATTTCTTCCTTAGTCTGTATTTTTGTCAATCCAGATATCAAGTCTCAATACTAGGTCTCGTACGTCTATTTCATGTTTGTACAGTTTCAATTTATACTGATGACACATCTTGTCAGCATAAACACAATGATCCGGCTTAGCTATAAGTTAAGGTTTATCAAGTGTTTCCTGTTCAACTAGTCACCAGGGAAAATTTTAGTGGTGAATATTTGTTAATTTACTAATATTACAGTTTTTGAAATTTGAAAACGGTTATTTTTAGTGTAGGAAGTATGACCGTATCACCAAAATTTTCTAGGTAATATTAATTTGAGGGTTCAATTTTCCATCCTTGCTAAAGAGAAATTCACAATATTCTCCTTAATACTTTTGGTTGATATGATATTTTATGCTACCAACTGAAAACATATATTATGTTATCGGTCGGTAGCATACAAAAAAGTTACCGTATGGGATTTTTTTTCCTTGTGCCATATTTTGGGAGGACATATTTCACATTGAGATGATAATTTTAACTTCTAACATCAAAAAAGTAAAAAATAATAAATTCCCATACAAAATTAGCAAAATTCACTTTTTTTTAATAAAAAAACATTATTTTTTGTTTGCACCTTATTTTGTGAGGGTCGATTTCTCGTTGAGCCAATTATTTTAACTGTTATTGTCAAAAATTTTTTTTTTGAAAAATTACATATAGTAATTGCTAACATCATATAATATAAGTTGACAACATAATATATGTTGTTGGTCGATATCATAAAAAATGTTACCAGACAAAAACCTATTTGCATTTTCTTAATATTTTCCATCAGTGTGAAAGTCAATTTACTCAGATTCACCAAGAAATTTATAAGAAATTATTTTGGGGATGGGGTCTTAAAATTTTCCCTTTCAGTCATGCTTCTTGGTATCCATCTTCATAAAAAATTCCTTGTACAGAAATATGAAGACTAGGTAACTCTACTTCTAATGATAAGACTGCTTTAGGTCCGAAGACTAAAGAATAAGGGTTTTCCCCCATGGGTATTCTTACCGATGTCATATAGGCCCACAAGGCCGTAAATAACTTTATATTTCAGTCTCTTTTGTTCTATTTAAATTTCTTAAAGAGAATGGACTTAAGAGTTTTGTTTGTTGCCTCAATCTATCCATTATCCTGAGGATAATACAAAGACATTGTGTCACAAGATATTTTGAATTGTGTACACAATTCTCACACCTCTTAGTTTTTGAAAGGCATGCCATTATGTGAAATAATGACTTGTGGGAATCCATACTTATAGATGATCTGGTTTAAAATAAACTTAGCAATTATAGATCAAGGTATAGTAGCAAGAGGCATAGCCTCAACCTACTTTGTAAAATACTCAGTGGCCATGATAATGAAGTTATGGCCATCCGATGATGATGGAGATAATTTACCTATCAAATTGAGACCCTAATTAGGGAAGAACCGAAGTTTCACAATGGGCTATAAAGCCTGAATAAGAATATTTATCTTGTGTGAAAACTCGTAGACATTTTGACACCTGCATACATACTCTACATCGTCCTATTCCAAAATAAGCCAAAAATAGCACATGCGATGAATATTACAAGTAATTTCATGTCCTCTAAAGTGTCCAACATAGACTCCATTTTGGGCTTAAAATAGGATTATCTCCCAATATTCTTCGTCAACGCATATTAACAACATGTCGTAGAAGGCTATGCAATAGATTACTTCTTCCATAATTATGTATTTGGCAACTATGACATGTATCCGTCATATTTACTGTGAGGTTTCTCCCTTGAGATACGTTTGGTCCATAATGTGATTTACAATATCAACATACCATGGAATCAAAGTGACAAAATGATTTTTATTTATGAGGAACACACATTCATCAGGAAAATCTAGATCTACTAGTTCCCCACAGTTTATAGGATTATTTTCTAGCCAATCAATGATACTTTGTCCCTTTATGGACTTTTAGTTAACAAAGGTAAGTTTAAAATCACCCATAAATGTAATGAAATGACCAGCCTTCTTGGATAAGGTATCTTGAGTTGCAAATGTTTGCAACTGTTTAGATTTAACTATCACTCTTGTCTCTTGGTTAAGAATTTAGTTCCTTAACCTCTTTGTTGTGAAAGGAATATCCAAGAAATCCTTCTCTGCTTGTATGTATCACGTCCAGTAATGATAAGAGTATGAAAAATAAAATAAATAACCCACTCACTACAATCTTCATCCTCTAGTGCCAACAACCACGCAGTCGAGACATTAGTGGCTCGAGAATATTAAATCAAAGGATGGCCATCTTTTAGTGACATGAGCGTAGGTGGTGACATAAGAAAGTTCACTACTGACTCAAACACTTCGTCAAACTCATTGGTCAGTATTTTCTACAATATTACTTCAAAAAAAATTTGATGGGGTGAACGATCTAAGTCAAATCAGGGATAAACTTGCAAATTTCCCCAAGCTTACCTAGGAAAGATATAATAAAAAAAACTCATTAGTGGGTGGGGAAATTCCCAAAACTACCTAATTTTTTTGTGGATAAGCATCAATGCCTCAAGAAGGAATGATATATCCTAAAAAATTTCATCATATGACTGCAAATACATATTTCTCAAGATTTAGCATTACTCTATATTCAATTTGGCAAGAGAGACTAACACGAAACACTTTGGGGGGATCGCCATGTTTCTTTCCTTTTTCCAGCAAGTCATCAACATATGAATCAATGATCTTATGAATAAGATAATGAAAAATGTATCTCATTACCCACTTATAAGTGGATTTGGAAATCTTTAGGTCATAAGGCATGACTGTGAAATAGAAGGTTCCCCAAGGATTTGTGAAAGTATTTTTTGTTTAATCTTCCCTAAAAACCCTTATCTAGTTGTAACAATAAAATTCATCCATAAGAGATAAAATAAAATATCCAGTCATTCCAACAATGATGAAATCAATTGAAGATAGTGGGAAATCATATTTGGTACATGCCTTGTTAATTTCCTTGAAATCAATATAGATGGGTATGTTCACATTCGTTTTAAGAACTAGGATGATATTTGATACCCACATGAAATAATCTACTATCTTGATAAACCCTACTTGCAGGAGTTTCATTGCCTCCTCTTTAACCATCAAATCTAATTTTGGATTCATGGGTATTGATTTTTTATTTATGGGTTTAACATCAGGATTTGGAACTATATTGTACACTACAATGTCAAGATCCATACCCATCATTTCCTTATAGATAAAGGATAAGGATTTTGTATGATCTTTAAGAACCTTCATGTGTTTTTCTACTTATTTTGGAGACAAAAAAGAACCAAGTTTCATGATTTGGGTTCCTCTTACATCCATATGTTTATTTCTATCATTAAATCAATCAAAGAGACATTACCCTATTCAAAATCAGGTGGGGTTGGGGTGATTATAGATCTTCTTCCTTGACTTCATAGATTTTGAAATCTTCCAATGAGGAATAGTTCATCGTAAAATTTCCAAAGTAGGAGAAAGGGTAAGGCTTATAGGAAATGCAATTCTAATGGTGCGCGGGATAGAGGTTGGTATAGGCATTGAGGTACCCGAAGATCACCTCGTCATTTTCCAAAAAATCCAATGTGACGGGCTCATTCTTATCCTCAACGTATGTAAAAATTTCATTCGTTGGCATCCTTAAAACCAAAGGTCTGGCTTATACTAAAATGGTGAATTCAGTTTCCTTAGAATTATCACTCAAACAAAAACATTAAGAGGAAGTATCCATAGAATAATAAAAAAGGTTATTTTATCGTGGAATAGAATTTATGGAGATTAAGTCAAAACCCTTGCAAATCTCAAGAACAGTGGACTTGTAGAGTTATAGGTTCTCTGCTCTAGTCTTGTAGACTTCTGAGATTTGATTAGCAATGAGTTAAGAGTCACCCAAGACTCTGACATTATTCACACCCATCCTCTTATCCACAATAAGAGCAATAAGTATAGCTTCATATTCAGATCTATTATTTGTGCATTCAAATTTCATCTTGAAGGTAAAAGGCCTTACCATCCCCTTAGGGAAAGTGAGAATCACCCCTTCCCAAGTGCCAAAGTGGAACTTTTCACAGTTGTAATTGAGATTCCAACAATCCTCAGGGAAGGTAGACATTTGATTGTTCTTTGAGTCTTCTTCCTTAGCTTCCGAGACCTCAACCACATAAACCTCTTCAAATCCCACAGCTGGAAGATAGTAAATTCCAACAACATGACCTATGCCCAAAGAATCAAATGGGATGATAATAGGTAAATCATTCTGCAAAATATTAACCATTTCAGCCATTTTTTTTCATTGACATAATTTTTACTACAACAAATTTTTTTCCATTAGCATCCACCCCTTCAATCGCCTTAGGGGATTCTAACCCAATTATAGGAATAAGCTTAAATGTAGACATTGATCCCTATGACTTGTTTAACTGATTCGTTGGGAGATACAATTTGGTATGAACTCCTTGTTTCTTCTTTAAAATTTCTAGATGGATATTGAATGGCTTCAGGTCACCATGAGGGATGATGACCTTCCCTAGATGTAAGAATATAACTTTTTATAATAACGTATAAGGAACTTCCTTCATTATATGAATATAGGGTCGACCAAGAATCATATTATAGGTAGTTTCCTGATCTATAATATAAAATTCAGTCAATAAGGTCTTGGCTCAAAGAGTGACTAGAAGAACTATGGTTCTAATAGAGGTTGATTTGAAGCTATCATAGCATCTCAACGTGTTTCAAAAGGAACAATTTGTTTTTCAATAGCCCATGTTTTTTAGAAACAAGAAGGGGACTATATTAACAATAACCCCATCATATATCATACCTCACTTAATGTAATTATTATAAATCCACACTTAGAGATATAATTTAGGATCGCCTCTTCATGTTAGCTCAACGTTAGTAGTCATCTTGCTGATATAAAAAAAATGCCATCTGTCTCAGGCTGCCTTGATGGATAGAATTTGAAGTCTATATGAGTTATTTGGGCCTCTAGAGGAGGGGTGATGTGGATTAGATGGCCAAGACCTAGTGCTTATAATAAATAATATCGATGCAGAATGAAGATAGTTAACAAATCCAAAAAGGAAATGTGTGAAAAAGTATTATTCAGATTTGTGATCAAATCATATGCTCCTACTACCTTTAGAGCTGCAAGGGTATCATCTAACATTGAGGGATGAACGGGAAGAGATTACAAAGAATAATTGTGCATGTGAGTCTCTGTAAGGACTTTTGGTTTGGTTTCTAACTCAACTAGGCCTACAATATTAGGTTGAATTTTTCTCTCCAATGGACAAACTAATCAAGGATCTGCAAACGTAGAGGATTCATGATCATGTTTTACTACAGGTACCCGATTGTTGGTACCTTGAGGATTTATTTTACCATTTTTAGGATGTAGTGGGAAGGGGTCTTTATAGATCCTAAGAGTATAATTCTATGGAGAAACATGCCCCATGTGAGTTTTATGTGTAGGTGTCATGGTATTAACAAAGAAAATCTCAATCAAGAGATGTCTTTGGTCCTCTCCAAGGTTTTGTCTGATTTTTTTACAATCACGACACATCCGAGAATTGTGTCCTATAAACCTATAGAAACCTTAATATAATTTGAGATTGTAGTCACGAGGTATTTGGTTATGTTTTTTTTGTGGCCTATAGTATCTATTGTTATTTTAATGTTGGTTATTGTAGTTGAAGTTTGGATTCTTATGGCATTTTTTGATATAAATTTGGAATTTTTTTTGAATATTGGTTTGGTTATTGAACCGAGACCTGGGCCTGAACCTGCTGAGGAGGAAAGGGATGGTGACTAAAATTGATTGCATTAATAGAAGGAGTAAATTTATTACTGTGATTTTTTACGTTTACATTGTTATTACCATTATTTGCATTGATAGTGCTAACAATGTTTGACTTCTTAATTTGATTAGTCACATCATCTGTTGTAGCACCAAAAATCTTATTGAGGACCTAGGGTCCTTGATTTTTATTTTTTGAACTATTTAGGTAATTTGCATTAACCTAAGGAGTAACTAATTTCACATATAAACAAGAAGTTTTTCATTTTCTGTCGATCGCCACTTGGTCAATGTGGAGAGCTCCCTCTAAGACCTCCTCATAAATCTTGAGACAATTTTTTTTGTACATTCTCCTTAGTTTCTTGATTTAGGGAGTTAAGTAATAGTTCATTTGATGCATGTTCAGAGCCCTAAGGATTACAGGAATTTCCACCAGCTCTAGGTGAAATGTGAAGAATATTTGTTAAGTTCTTGTTTCATATGAAATAATTATCTGATTCATATTCTTAAGATATTTTTCATGTTGAAATCCTTTGTTAGATCGGATATGAGTTAATAGAAAGAGTGGATTGAGGCTTCCGGTATTATATAATACCAGTCGAGAGTAATCTTCTCAAGTGTCTTGGGTAATGTATTAACCATAACCGCATCCCATGGGAGTATCTCTCTAATGGTGGTCACATACACTTTGATGTTAGAATTAAGATTTCCCTCCCCTTTTCATTTTGTAATATCAGACAATGGTCGTGGGATCATTACACTCTTTTTTATGTAGTCAAGAGGCTCCTTGAGATACTCAAAATATGTGCATACTACATAAGACTCAACCATTGACAATCCTTGATGGGGAGGTGGGGGTGGAAGAAGAGGTTGGAATGGCACAACATAGGCATTGGCCGAGGCATAAGGAACCCATGAATACTGAGTGTATAGACCGGGATAAGAAACCATGTCCCCTTGTGGTGATTTTGAAAACATGTGAAGATATGGGGGAACATTTTTTTGATATGGATTGGTAGGGGTGAAACCAGGGAACGTCACATTTCTAGTTGGAATTGTATTTAAGAATGCAATTTTGGTTGTCCCATGTTGTGGGTATCCATATAAAGAATAAGGTGACATAACTAATGTGCCCGATCTAGTACAATGGTCACAAAGGCTAGGAACACCCATGTGGACTTGAAAAAGTGATGGTGCAGAGGGAACATAACTATAATTATGGACATGGTGGGGAAATTTTTCTTTCGATGTGAATGGTGTAGAATCTGAAGGTTGGGAAATATATAATTATCTAATTCTATCCACCAACGTTGAAATACAATTTTTCTATGAAGGTGTTGAATTTTTCTTAGCAATGTATTGATCCTTGTTAGGGGAAAACACACATGATGCCTCAATATGAATTTATATTTGTTAGGAAAACCCTCTTTAGATGTATTTTCTATTGTAGGAGGAGGGCTAACAACTTTTTTCAGGAGAAGAACATTAATATACCCTCACATCCTATCAAAGGATTGATCTATAGAAACTAGAGGCTCATTGCTTTGGTTAAGACATGCTAAGAACTCATAATTTGGTAATAGATAGGAAGGGAGTGAATCATTTTGCATATTGATTTAAGGCCTAGACAAGACTTGAGGTTAGAACCTTTTTATTCCTGTAAATGTCATGAATGTTATTTGAGCTAGAGAACTCTAGTTGTGCATTGTAGTTGGGTTGATCTATCTCATTAATTCTAATAGATGAACCAGTATTATACCCTTGACAAGGGGGATTGTGAGGAGATAAGATATATTTCAAGTAATTATCATCCCACCCTGAAAAAGAAAGAAACTAATGCATACTCATCTAATTGCAATAAGATTCGAGTCCCAGAATGAGCCAACCATATTTCTTACTTGACATATTCAGGGGGTGTAGAAACAACCACAAAATAATGGGAGAGGAGAAGGATGGAACTAATCCTTCACATCAGGTTCACCAATTTTGTACATCCAAGAATCAACACGTGACTCAAAGGCACACTCGACCTACTGAGTTCATGTAGGGATAGATACGATGAGATGGAAATATGGCTATAGAATGGATAAAGAGGATGAATATGTGGAATATGCAAAAATGGGTGAAAAGGAATAAAATTTAGATCAAGGAAAATGAATTTCTTGTACAGACACTAAGGGAATTCACTCATTTAAGGTAATGAACACCTATCTAACTTGTTTGGGTAAGATGGAATGGTTAAGGATAATGGTTGAATAAAAGTTAGGATCAAATTTAGAATCACCAAATATACCTTGAATGGGATGTGGAATATGTGGGAATATTCCTATGTGTGCCACATAAAAATATCTAGGCAAACTTATGAATGTGTGAGAAGGAAAAATATATGGATTCATGAATCTAGTATCAACTAATCTGACTATTCCAAAACTAGTTATCATTATCCATTTCATCATTCAGGTATATCAGATGTCAGATAATACTTGGTCGAACTGGGGTAATTTGGAATATGAGTTGTCTAAGGCCCTTATCAATGTTGGTAAATTATGTAACAATGTTTGGTTGTGGTACTCTTGAGTCGCACACTCTTTGTTAAGGTTGTCTAGGGCCTTGGGTGGT
The DNA here is from genome assembly GCA_019776745.2 of Taxus chinensis. Lineage (NCBI taxonomy): Eukaryota > Viridiplantae > Streptophyta > Pinopsida > Cupressales > Taxaceae > Taxus > Taxus chinensis. The sequence goes on from CM034148.1 coordinate 371,738,840, forward strand.
CATGTGGACATGCAAAAAAAAATCTAAGGAAACAAACAAAGCATGCAAAGAAACCAAAGGAAACTAAGGTAAAGTTCAGGTAACCTCAGCCTCTAAGGTAATGTGGGGAGCTTGTCTTAATTCCCGTCTAATTAAAATTATATTCTAAAATTAATAAACAAATGCAAATAGATTTAAATTGGACCAAAATAATTACTCTCCATAGATTTAATTAAATCTACACGAAACTAATTGATTAAGAGAAATGAAAATAATTAACTGAAATAATGGATTAAATCTAGTCTACTTGATTTTAAATAAAAGGGAAGAAGACAAATAAACAAATTTAATTAATCTAATCTATGTTTCTAAGGATTTTCTTGGTTATTTGGAATTAAATGAATAAAAGCTACACAAACAACACAACTTCTTCTAATTAAATGGAAACTACTCCTAAAAGTAAGTAAACATTGAAATAGCCAGATGTGTCTATTACCCATTTATAGAATGAATTTAATCTATTCTAACTAAAACAAAGGATTTTCCTAATTTTTAATTTTGGATCTAATTTCCTCTAGTTCTACCTCAAAATCATGGGAAGAATTGAAAGCTTCTCAGAAGAAATTTATACAATTGAGACTTCCCTGGTAAAACACTAAAACTTCTAGAAAATATTTTTGTGAAGAAACTTAATGAAATTCATAGAAATAAAAGCTCCTAAAAACTTACTTCCCTTGCATATTCATAGGGATAATCAGGGAGGAATATATAAAGATAAATTTTTTCCGTATGCACGTACAAACTATTTAATAAACAAAATAAAGCTAAGGGTGCTTCTAAATGAATAATTGAAGAAATGTAAAGCATTGTGCATAGGAGCTTCCTCCAAAACCTTCCCAGAAAAATCCATAGGGATGAGATGAGAATGATTTAAAATGGAATCTACTTATAGGAAATGAAACAACTACTTAAATTCTACTTTCCTTAAAACAGATGTTTTAATTGATTACATATTTAAATATAAACTAAAATAGAGAAATCTTCAAAGAATTCAATTACACTACAACCTTGAAGTGTAGAAATGAGATAATTTATAGTGATGGATATGATTTTTTTGATCCCCTCAGATTCTTTTCCAATGGTGAATCCAAATATGTTAATGGAGCTATGTTTGAAGTGTGAAGAAGAAATGAAGGAGTGTTGAAGTTAACCGGTTTGCAGGAAGTCTGGTAGCAATGCAAACAAGAGAAAAAAAGGAGAATGAACTATGATTTCATGTGTACTTATTGGAAGATTTCTGAAAGCATAAAAGTGCAATTCCAAATCAAAAGACTCCAACAAAAAATTCGGGAAAAATATTGGTTTTTATAGAAATTTGGCATGGAAATGGTGCAGTACACTTGACAACCAAGAAGTACCAAATCACCATGGGAAGGGGTAGTTAACTTAATACTAGTATTAAGTGAAGGATAATAAGTATATACACATATAAAAATCTCAATGGAATTTAATTTAGTCAAGAAACATTTGAGATATAAACTTGGGAAGAAGCAACATGCCTTCAGAACACGCTAGCAAAGTCTCAGGTAAATATACATTGAACTGCTGGTTTGTGTAGACTGGAAATTACATAACCATCATGGCATTTGTATAACCTCCGCTCAAGGAGAACCGATGGTTACACAACAACTGACACGGTTCTGTAACTAAAGGTTAGAATGTTAGGAAAAATTTAGAAAAAGAAATTAGGAAAGCAGGAAAAGATAGGAAAAATAAGGAAAAATAAGCTACAAGAACATACTACAAATGAGAAAGTTGTACTTGGATACAACATTTTAATATAGATACAAAATTATCATCATTGGGGATTTGAGTAAAAGTGAAAATGTAGCACCATGAAAATTTGGGTGTGCACAACCACCTTAAGCATTATGTGCTCATTTTGTTTTATACACAAAATTCTTCTAGATCTTCATCTTGAATTACTACATCCCAATTGGTTCCTAAATCTGATTCATCTATGTCTAATGAGCATCATGTCATCATTACTCATCTTCCTTATACAAGAGGTAAAACACCTCCTATGCAATTTCCTCTCAAAATCAATTTAACACCTTCTCCTCTCAAGGATTCTACCTCATTACCAAGTTGAACTAAGAAATCATCTCTCAAGGTAACTCCTTCATCACCTCCTCCTTATAAGTTTTCTACAACATTACCTAGTAATCCACCACTTCAGCAAAAAATCATTTTTTTTCAAAGCAACTATTCCTTCTACTGATGGATAGGACACATTTAAAACACCGCCACTATCGAATGGTCCTACTATTTCTTCTTCCTACCATTCTATTGGCTCTCTATCTTATCATGTAACAAATGAAACTCTCCCATAATGGCATGATATGTATCGCATCTTTGTATATATCTCCATCATCTTACACTTGGGGGCATCATACTTATTCTCCCCCTTCTACCATCATTAGGTGTTATCCATTCCTACTACATCACTTCTTACTTTACATTTAGTATTATCATTACCTAATGAAGCACTCTTGTGCTATGGTTCATACTTGACTGTTGAGGGATCACTACATTCATGAACCTCACATTATACACACTAAAAATTTCACACTTGGCGCTTTCACGACACATCTTTCTTCCATGAAATTCATCAAAACAAAATTCCTTATGGCACACTCTAGTTCCATTGTTCATACTTGATTACTGAGGGCCTCCATCTAAAATGAACCTCACTCACTCTCTATGCTCTATGCTTTCTCGATCATATATTTCTAGTGCATTATTCAAACCATTTCCTAATGGAAAACTCTTGTTCAATGGCTCATTATTCATTACTGAGGGGGTATTTATATATTAATCTCAAGTCATGCACACTCATTAACACTCACTCAGGGGGAGTGCTACTCTTTTCACACTCACACTACATTCCATTACATCTCAAACATCCACATCATACTACATATCTTTGTTGCACATTATTCTTTCTTACTTATTATCACATGTACACTTTGTTTACTATGTCATCTATATACTTGCTATTTCATTATATTTATCATACACATATGTGAGTTAAATTATGTTCTCTTTGTGATTGCATATGTTACATAGATCATTATAGGAAGCATGTATTCTTGGATCAATACCTCTTACAAGTCACACAATAGGCTCCTGGGGGCATCCAATTTTATATACAAATAAAAGGTTTTATTGTTTCATTTTCATTGCACATTACTATTTTGGATTATACACAATTTGACATACTTTTTATCTTTCTAACATGCTAATAGGTGCTTCATGTGCAGTATCTATCTTTTAGGAACTCTTTGCTACCATGGTTTTCTCTTACATTTATTTCTCTTACTTGTATTAATTTTTCATTGTACACCATTATTTTTGGGATTTTCCCTTTGTCTTCTATGCTCATTGTATGATTTTGGCCACTATCGCCTTGATTATCCTATGACATCTTGAGTGATGTCCCATGTCTACAAACCACTTTTTATCATTGTCTAAATTTTCTTCTTTCTTGCCAGTTTATGCACTGTTCTCTATATGGGTGTTTATCTTGTATACACTAAGTTACACTTATTTCCTAGACACTTTGTTTGTGTGTGCCTTGGTTTCTACCAAGAACATTCCCTCCCCCTTGTACAGAATCAACGTCAATTCCGTGTATGTTCCTCCTTTGGGCCACATTCTCCTAGTGACATCAAATGTACCAAAAACGAGGGGGGTATCATCGAGTGAATCAGTCACCCCATATAACAGTTTACAATCACAGTTCAATAATGGTACATCATAGTATTCAGCCTCAGCAAAGGCCCAAAACTTAACTTGGGTCCTCTATACAACACATACACCAATGCCTAGACACACAAAGTAGCACCTTGGAACCCCTGACCCTTCCTGGGATCCTGTGACTAGGGGAAAGTTACACATATTTTCTCAGTTCAATATAGTTTTTGGTAGTGTACACAATTAATTTTACATGACACACATTCATTTCATACTCGTCATGCATGCATTACACCTCCTTTTCTACTTTCACTTTAGATCATGCTTGATTGAAATGGATCAGATTTGTACACACCATATGCATTGGTGTTTTCTCTTCAAGAAATAGTTAAAGGTTGAAGAATAAAAGTAAAAATTTCTCCCTACACTTCTTCTTTACTTGGAAAAGTTGGTGTGAGTTCATCCAAAAAAATCGCACTCAATGCAACTAGTTTGATATTTCCCACAAAACTCGTTCTTCTACAACACCTTCAGGATCTATTATATTTCTTTACTCATCACAGATCATGTGCACATGTTCCTTTTCCCATTTTTACATATTTTCTTACCTACTCCTTACACATTTTGATCATATTTTTCATATATATATATATATATATATATTTGAATATTTCATTCATTATTCTCTTTTTCATTTCCATCCTTATGGGAAGCGGTAGTAACATCAATCCAAAATAATCATACATCAAGCTACATCAACAACAGGTAGAACGTGACATCTACACATATGCTCTCACCCTAGGATTATCATCATAATTCTTCACTTCTCTTGTCGAGCTTCCATGCTTCACTTTTTTATCACTCCACACTTTTCCTTGTCTCTTGACATAATTTTCACCATCTATTGACATGGTTATTAAGTACACATCTCTTATAAAATTAATGTTATCGAGTATTCACTAAACAACATAAAGTGGGGGAAAATGTAGAAACTAAATCATGAACTTTGGGGTATGTATTTAGTCCTCATCACATAGTCCTATTCATATGATTTCTAAGAAAGAAATTACTAATTAACGACTATCTTGGGTCGAGCTTTACTTTCTTTCTATTTTCATTCTTGGTCTCATAAACCTTCTTACCTATTCTCTCTTTTCATACTTTTTTATTTTTTACTCTAGATACTGAAATCAAGCCAGGATTCCACCGCCCAGGCTCCCCCATCCACTTTAGGCATCGCCAACATCTTTGTACTTTTCTTGCATCTTTTGGGTCTCTTCTAGCAGTTTGGGAATCTTGATTTTTATTATTTGGTCTTTTAGTGGTTAATCACATAATTTGAGGAAGGGAATCATATAAATTTTAATCTATGTGACAATATTAAAGGACCACACACTAAGAATTTACTATCACCACCTAGTGGTGTAAATCAACTTGCAACAATTAATATGTTGTACCTTGAGTTACATTCATTTATTTTTTTGACCATGAAGTGTATATTTTAAATATTTTCGGTGTTCTATGCACAAATATATTTGATATAGGAGGTTGGAAAGAAAATAAATGTCACATTATAATGTTGAAAGTAAAATAAAACTTGGACTTGAAAATGAACTATTGCTAAAACAAAGTTGCAGATTCAGAGATAATACTTTTTCTAAAAAAATATGCATGAAATGAAAGAATGGAGAGGATTTATAAGAGCTCAAGTGGGCCACAACATGGGTGTTAATCCATTCATAACTCTGTAACTAAAAACTAGATGACATAACTCATATTTACTTATTGATTTTAATAAAAAATTACATCTATGAAAAAAAAGAGTCAAAGTAATCTATTTTTTGTAATTCCAAATATGACTTAATAACTTCCCTTAACTAAATCATCAAAATGTACCAACCCTTTCCTTTATATCTTATCATTTATATCACACAATAAGAAGAATAATACAACAAGGAGTATTTAATAGAATAAGTGAGAGATTCAACATGTGTTTGAAACACACAAGTGTTAAACTAACAATCAATTATTCACTAGTTATTAATCAACAACCAGATCAAAAATTGATTTGTTTCTCAATTTTCCATGTTTATTTTGTATCTACTTCTCCAATGGCGCGTAAGTAATTAAGTTTCAACACTTAATGTTTCAAAATATCTTTATAGATGTGATTTTTTTGCTATGAATGATATCCTTATGTTGGGGACGAGTTGCTATAGACAGGTTCCTTTACTGAATATGAAAAATTTCTTACAACCGAGAGTGGCATCAACACATACAATCATCCAAACAATTTATTGTACTAACAAGATTAAATGCAAACTTAATATCAAAAAATGAAGAAAATTAGATATAAGTATATCAATTGGTTATTATGCCAAAAAAACATGGTTATAATAGTAATGTTCAACAATGTACTTAGGAAATACATAGATGTGGCTACAATGGTCTGATCAAAATACAAAAGATGATTTTTTATGAAAGAAATTAATACATCTCATCAAACTCTCAAGCTTAAACGCTTGAATGTTCTCATTCAAGATCTTCACATTTTTTATGTTGGAAACTATATTCTTGCAAAAAATCTATGGTTGTTCCTATTCCTTCCTCTTCTGTATAGAAATCTAAATAATTCCTCCTCAATCTATCCAAGAATCTTTCTTTCTCCCTATGGTTTATTGGTAAATGTCTTATCCAAGGTATAATTGGGAAATGAAATATTAGAGAATGATAATATATAAGAAACCAATCATCCCCACATTCATTTACTATTTAAATATATTTGTTCACCCTACGTAATCTTAGAATTATATTTGGATATGAATGCATTTATTTCCTTTAGAGTGCAAGTGATAACTCTTTCCATATGGTTCTGTATGCTACTATAACCTGAACTACATGTTCATTGATCATGTTCATGACTTATGTGTGGGATTCCATCCTCATTCTCAACACTATGTTGTTGATTGCATTTATTTCCATATAGCTATCATATTCTTATGTAATTTCATCTGTTGTTATTTTCTCAACTTTGATATATAGTGGTGTAACCTTCTCCAAATGTCTATATGCCTCCAATTTCTTAGCCTTTTACATTTCATTTTAAAGATAAGGACATAATTCCTTAACATGTACATCCCTAATATATAGAATTGAGATCTAATATCTATCATATAAAAGGGCATAATTATGTGAATATAGCTCACATAATAAATTATGTAGTTCATGAGTATTATGATGATACAAAGTAAAGAAATTCCTAACTGACCTAATCTCATATATCATATCATAATTTATGCGAGAAAACTTGTGGTATTAAATATTTTTTTAGGTATATGGCATAGAAATTTGTGTGGATTTTCAACTAAACATGCGAAATGCTACATGCACTGGTTATCTTTTTTTTGCTTCATCCTACTAATCTCCTTATCTTTGTCTTCCATTTCCTCCTTATGTTTAGAGATAAGGTCTTCCTTCTCATTTTCCAATTTCTTCTTGATCCTGATTATGTAAGCCTCCCTATGCAGCAACAAATTTTCAATATTGGGCCCCATAGTTTGTGTTCCCATCTCACTGCAAGATGGTTTTGAAGGTTTGTTTATTATTGCGTGAATACTATTTGTGGGTTTCATTGGTTCTACATTTTATTCTTGTAGAGTATTATTTTGTGAGTGTTCAAAAAGTTTATCAACTACTTGTTTATTGACATCATTTGCAATCATTTTATCTTGTTCATTGTTACAGAAATATTGTTCATAGTGTAAACACTTGGGAGTGGTTTGGGTTATGTGGTAGTAATAGGTTTTTAATAATTATAAAATAATATATGAGTGTGCAAAAAAATTGTAATGCACAACTCATAGTTGAGAGATATGTGGGATATTGAGAGGACTTAGAGATTAGCCTCGACTCCTTACTTATAGGAGTTCATTGAGTTATTTATATATAATCTCTCCATTGGGAATTTGTCCCAAATGAATTACAATATCTCTGGTTTTATTATTTTATTGTGCAATGTTTTGTTTTTTTATTTGATTAAATCATAGATATTTACAATATTTGGTATTAGAGTGTGTTAGACTGCAATGATAACCTGTAGGAATTTGTGAGGCATTTAGATCTAGATCAAATTTGTTTCATTGGAGTCAAGTCTACGACCTGTGTATTTCATTGGAGTCGAATTTGTGACCTGTGTGTTTGTCTACCAACAGCGGTGAGGTTTCACTCAGGTGAATCCATACTTTTCTATGACACAAATTCTTTCAATATCCAGATCTGTAGTAACAAAGGTATTGCGTTTCTTTCCTTTTTTGGACATATATGAAGTAGAACTTTCAATGAAAGATTTTCTCCTTTTTATCCAAATTTCCCAACAAGGTTTCGGAATATGTTGGAGTTCACTAACTCACAAATTGTCATTCCATGATATCTAAGGGTGCTCCCTCTACATTAAGTGTGCTTAACCACTAGGGTTATTATAAAGTATGTGTATTTTTTTTATCCCTACCCCTCTGAACGTCTTTACTCGTTGTCTTAAGCATGCTCATGAAAAAAAATTGGAACATTCCCTTATTGGCAAATATGCTTTTAAAATTCTACTTTAACAATGTTTGAAATGCATTGTATTGTAAGGGTGCATTTTCGACTGATCTCGAAATCTATTAAGTAAAATCCATTAAATAACATTCAATTGGCATGTAAATGTGCACACATGGAAGGTGAAAATACAGAGATGTAATTAATGAACAAGTACATTTGGTGAGTTCTGAGTGGAGATGAACTAGAACTCATCAGATGTTTGCAAATTCTCTTCTTGTTGCTTCTGGGTTAGCTTTTTCTAGAAATGGCTCTCCCTGAGTTAGTAATGTTGGTGTATATGACTACACTTGTCATTTGACATCATGATCCACCTAAGTTTGCATTAGTCATCTCACTTAGTGAGAATAGGTCATAGTTGATTTGATCATGGTTGAATGGGTGATAGGGTTGTGTACATGTGTCATGCATAGGATGTGAATACTACATCACTCCTATATGTTACCCCTTCATTCAAGTTGAATTTATGAATCAGGGTCAGACACTATGTCATGTCATATTAATGATATTAGATCTCTTCTAAGACAATTGATTTGAATTTCTTGCTTAGTGTTAAATTGAAGACGTTGCAAAAAGGTCAATTTCTTAGCATTATTGGTTGTTTTTTTACTAATACTATTTGCTAAGTGTGTAGCATCCCTCTTAGCATTCTTGGTCACTAACTGCCTTCTCATTCACTTCAGGGTTAGTGAGCACGTCCACTACGACCTTACGGAAAAAGAGATTCAAATTTCCTTCTTGAGGAAGAAACTTACTTTTTGTGCTTAAAATTTAGCTTGCTTTTGTTGCGCACGATTAAGCATAATGTGGAATCTCCACGCTTGATGTGATATTTCGCTAATTGCAAGCTAAGTGACATAAATCATCTCACGTCGTACGAACACTTGCCATGTAATCAATGCACTACATTAGGAAAGTGCCACATTCTGGATGGGGTCTATTGCAATTGCTTATTTGAAGCTTGTCAGATTTTTGTACTAAAGTTATAGAAGATGTCATCTGGGATCTTTTTGAGGGTTTATCCACATATGGAGTTTCTATCATTTTGTTGTTCCTGCTCGATTATGGGAGGCTATTCGAGGATGGAAGGAAGGCATCATTAGACGTTACACTGTGCATGGTTTACTGCCCTACCTCCATGGCCTTGATTCCCAAGCCTCTCGAGCCTCTATATAAGGATGAGAGGTTTGTTTCAGTAATGTGTGAGTGTTCTATGGCCTTCTCGGTCTGTACTAATGAACAGGGATACATATGTGTTTGATTCAAATCACACTAAGTGAACCTAATTCACTGTTTTGTAATCCATCTAAGTCTAAAAATAATGCATGTGTGAAAAATACTGCTTCACGCATGCTAAGTAGTGGATGATTCTACTAGACCACTCATTATTCCTCCAGTTGGAGGTTCTCCCCCTTCTCATATCCCTTTCATATTGTCTAAGTTGTTCATACTGCACCTGTTGAAAACCTGTGATTCCCATGTATAGATCATTTGCGAGTACAAGAGATCTTGCTATTAAGACCATGTTCACACTAAGGGGGTGCCACTGTTACAAAGCTCATTGTTTACCATGTTCATGCTTTGAACACTTAGGAGTGGTTTGGGTTATTTGGTAGTAATAGGTTTTTAATAATTATGAAATAATATATGAGTGTGCAAAACAGTTGTAATGCACAACTCATAGTTGAGAGATATTTGGGATATTGAGAGGACATAGAGATTAGCCTTGACTCCTTACTTATAGGAGTTCATTGAGCTATTTATATGTAATCTCTCCATTGGGAATTTATCCCAAATGAATTACAATATCTCTAGTTTTATTATTTTACTGTGCAATGTTTTGTTTTTTTATTTGATTAAATCATATATATTTACATGATTCATTTCCTCCTTCCAACACCTCTTCTATTTGTCTCACTTCATGAATCTATACTTCATGAATTGTTCCCTCATTATGATTTAGTTCTTCTTGTCTCTCCATTGATTGTTCATGGTATTCTATCTCCTGAGTTAATGTGGGAGTAGTATCTCTATACCCTTTTTCTAATGGTTCAGGATCAATATTTTACTCTATGGATTTCAAATCACCATCCAATGAGATGGATTTAGATTGTTTTGAAATAGAGGTTTTTTTCTTCTTTTTCCTCAGCCTATAGGGCACCTAGTTTGTTTTGTAGAATGAGTATATTCCCTTTTTGTTTTGAAGTGGACGTTTTAGGGGTGGAAAATTACAAATATGTTTCATAAATAAAGATTCTCTCTGGTGAAATAGCTACAAGGGTTTATTTTGTGGAAGGAAAAATTTCATAATTTATTGGTTCTTGAGGTGGGGAATTTATTGGTGCATCTTGTGGCATATGTGAAGTAGAAATTTAAGTGTTCTTTCTTCATTTTATACTCTTTCCCAATAAGGTTTCAATAGTGTTGACTCTCAAAAGGTCATCCCATGATATATGAGGGTGCTCCCTATATAAATTGTGCTTGACCACTAGGGTTATTAAAAAGTGATGTTATAGGCCCGCCCTTCCCCTCTGAACCTCTTTTCTCATTTTCTTAAGAATCTCATGAAATAAATTTTGAACATTCACTTGATTATTGTTTTTCAAATGATTTAATAATTTGAAAAGCATGTTAAACAAACCTCTATATGTCCCTTCATTGATAGAAATATTCTCATGAAAAATTTGGCAGCTTTGGCTCTAATGGTTTAAGAGATGTTCTACCAAACTAGATTATGGTCTGAAGAACTCATCATGGTTGGATCTGAAAATTCTCTTCTTGATACTTATTAGTGAGATTTGTCTCGAAATGGATCAGATGGTAAACCAATGACCCCTACCAAAATTTACCCTGATTGTTAACCCTTTTACCTTTTCCTCTCTATTATTCAAGGTATTTACAAATTCTGCAGTAACTGCCTCATCAAATCCTTAAAACTTATTAATGTATTGCATCAAACCATGATTCTCAAGGTAATGCAAAATTTCATGACGATTCAGAAGTTACAAATGCATACAAGGTTCATATCTGATCAGGTCACCTCCTATGGCAGATACACAACTTTTCCTAGGTGTAATACGCAACCAGAAATTTTTTCCTTTAAATTACTTTGAAAAAATGAATTGTGTTGATGTCTTTTCATTGCATTTAAATTTATTACCAAGGGGAAAAATAATACTTTTAGGGGTGATTAATCATTAAGTGGGTGTGAAAAAATTGAGTACATGAATAAAAATAAGGTGACACACTAGATTATGTGGATCGCTTAAATGGACACATCATAAATAAAAGGAAGTGGTATTTTAGTGTGTAACATGCTTTATGACTTGGAATAACTCATAATTACATATAATTAATATAATAATTCTTTATTAAAGTAATAAATACATGCACTTATCTCATTGTGGCTTACAATGACTGATGTGCATGCTTTATTGAACTGATTATTGGGTGCATGCAAGTTCCATGTGATGTTATAGATGTGGGTTTAACTTGTGTTGACTGATCCTTACTACAAATAAATACTTCTTAGACAAATAATTGTAATTGGCTGGGGTTTCAATCATTATTTTTATATCATACCCGTGTGAACACTTCTTTTATGTCCTTTATGTAACAATGAGTTCCACCAAATGCTTCAAACAAACATGGTCTTATTTCTTGTGTCTAAAAGTTGAACTCTTGGTCATTGCACTCTTTCCTTTTAATGGTGATCATGTTCTTCTGTAATCACTTGTCAATAAAACCTGTAAACCAAAAGAAGTATCCAAAAAAATGGGTTAGAATAATGTTGATGATCATCCATAAAGGTAGATTTCAACAATTTTATTTAGCCTTGAAGTATTTGCAAGCTCAATTCTCCAAGGCTAATCAAATATCTACATGAACACGCATCTATTTTCATCACTGATTCCACTAGAATGGAATCCTGAGCCTAATAGGATAAACCTATGAGGTTGATTTTGATGTTCCATTTTGAAATCCAAATTCTTCTAATCTGGTAGGGTCTGAACAATTCCATAAATGAGCTTTAATCAACTTGTTTTTATACAATATTAACATGTGTCCATTCACTTATAACTTGAATCTCACGAGCTCAATAGTAGTAATCTTTACAGCTCAAAATCTTGGAAGATGCCTTTTCAATTTCATTGGGGTTTGCCTAGTTAACCTTGATCTGAGCTTACAAGATTATGTGATCCTTGTATTTTGAGTAAAAAAAAATGCCCAGTCACCTTCCTAGAACTGTATTGTTTTAATAAACTAGTCATGCTATTTGATTCTTTGTTTATGCACTACCTCTATGTTATGAACTATTTACTTTCTCAATTCAGCCAACTTGGTGAGTTCGTGAATTGTCTTTCTCATATAAATGTGAGTAGAGTAGGAATGTGGCACAAGTAAAATTGCTAACATATTCCCTCTTATTTTCATTATGACGGGAAAAACAATAAAGACTATAACTAATTCAAATTGTGTCAAAAAGTTGTAATATTTTGAGTTGTATTGAATGCTTAGATTGCTTATAGAACAACAAACAAAATATTCTCTTTAAGAATTTAATATTTGATCTCTTCTGCATTTGTAAACTACTTTTATGCCCTCAACTGGACATGGTCATCTTCCCTCTACTCTTGACTACCTGACCCTCATATGTGAATGTCTTAATCTTGTATTACATGTCGAGTAATAAAGAAATGTTAGGGTCTCATAATTTTGGAAGGAGTATGACTATATATAAGCATGTTCATCATGATGCATATATTTAACCACCTTGGATTGAATAACAAAAGAGAAATGATAGTTCTTGTGCCACTAGAGTTAGTTGTTATTTTTCAATGTAAGGGCATATGACATACATTCTCTTACATGAATCACCTACCCTCTACATGGCCAATATATTACATAAATGTCTTTATTAATCAAAATAGTTACAGCAAGTTTGAGGTTGGAATGGCATCTCAGGTCAGAGTTTCAGTGGGCTCAACATTCTTTGAAAGGGTGTTTCACATATCTTAGTTTATGTGCTTCATCCTTAAACAATGGGATATTGTTGGCCATATTGTAGAGTAGTGCACAAGTGAGTGTGCTAGTGATTGCAAAGTGGATGGGTGGCCTACAAAAAATCAAACAAGGTATATAGGACATAAAATATCTCCTCATCATATATACACATTCTTATTATTTGATCTTGACCTGTATAAAATAGAAGTCAAGCTATCCAAGAAAAGGGTAAACTATTTTCAACTAAATACCTTTTCTCAGAGGATGAAAAATGTGCAGATTCTTTACTTGAGACCAAGTATTTGGCTATATCTACATACCAGAGTGTTCTTGTAGAAATAAAAAAAGGTTCTCATCCAGAAATGAATCATCAACTAATTTCTCTTCACTATTAGTCTCCATCCTTGATGTAAAATCCTCCACCCAATTATCCTTTTTGGGCTTGTCCACTATGGTGACATAAAATTCTTGCAAGAGGAGAAACCACCTTATGATTTTGTTGCTTACTATTGGTTTGTTTATCAGATATTTAAATGTAACATGATCAGTGTCCATAAACATTGGGTATCCTATGATATAATTTCTAAATTTTTTTGTGGAATATATTACTTATAGGAACTCTTTTTCTATTACTATATAGTTCAATTTTCCATGTTACAAATTCTTGTTGACATAGTTTATTGCATAATTCAAACTACCATATTTTTGACCTAGGACAACTCCAATAACATGATCTGATGCATCTATGTGGATGTGAAAAGGAAAGTTATATTTAGTTCCTCTTAGCATAAGAGCATTAGTTAAGATCTCTTTTAAAGTTTGAAAATAACTTTCACAAAATTTTGTCCATACAAAATCAACATCCTTTCCTAGAAATGAAAAAAGAGGTGCTGTAATTTTGTTGAAGTCTTGTATAAACCTCTTATAATATCCAACATGCCCTAAAAATATTCTAACATCTTTTTATTTTATAGGTGTGGGTAGGTTTACTATCATAGAAATTATTGTTGGGTCTACTTGAATTCCCATTGAGGAAAGGTAGTGCCCCAACACTATACCCTCTAGAATCATCATATAGAAATTCACATTTCTTAGGGAAAAATTGTGATCCTTGCATATTATTAATACCTTATCCATATTTTTCATAGCCTCCTCAAAATTACTTCCATGAATAGTGAAGTCATCTTTATATACTTCCATGTATTCATTTTTCAAATCAGAAAGGATACTCAGGATTACCCTCTTGAATGTGATAGGTCTATTACACAGGAAAAATGGGAGAACTCAATAGGAAAATGTACCCAATGGAAATGTGAATTTAGTATCATCTTGGTCCTCTGGTGTAATCTATATCTAATTATAACCACTATATTTATTAAAAAAGGATAAGTAATTTTTACCAGCTATGGTATCAATCACTTGATCAATTAAGGGAAATGGGAAGCATTCTTTTTTTTGGATGAATTCAATTCTCTAAAATCCACACATATTATCCATTTCCCATTATTATTTGGTATAATTACCAAAGGTGATACCCATTGACTATCTAATATGGGGTATATGAATCTAACATCTAGCATCTTTTATAGTTCACCCTTCACAATTTATCTTACTGCTAGGTTTATATGCATATGTGGCTATCTAATTGGTGTACATTATTCTTTAATATAAATTCTATGAGTAAAAATACTAGGATGAATCCCACACATATCACTATAATCCTAAGAAAATGTTGAATTATGTTCTTGAAGAAGAGAAATCAATAATTACTCACGTTGTATATCCAACATGTTTCTTACATTTAGTAGCCTCCCTAATGTTATTTATATTTACTTGGAGAGGTGTAACATTTAACACATGTTTCTAAAAACATAATTTAATAAACAGTAATGAGGAAGAAGTTGGTGAAAAATACAATTTTTACGTGGAATACTCATGGTGCATTGTTTCGGCAAGAATTGGTTTAGAGGACAACTCAAGCACCTCATCTCTTATCAATTTATTCATTTCTTTCATATTTTTTCTGTAGAGTATTAGAGAGAACAAAATATTCCTCCTTATCTTTAATAGCGATTTTTTTTTTCCAACAACATTCATTGTTGGATAGGGAATTGATCAATTTCTGGTTCTTAAACCCAAACTATTTGATCCTCAACATGCAATGGTTGGGTAGGAGGATAAAGGATGAGTTTTTTAGTACCATTTCCATTTGAGATGATAATTTTTTTATACATTCACCCTATAAGTGCATTAGAAGTTGTTGAGTTGTGGAGATAAATTACTTCTTTTTACCATGTAATTGTAACTTGCTAGAAAATACAGTAACCAACATTGGTTAAGAACTCACTGACATCGGTCATATATGACTGGTATTGGTCAAGCAAGTTAGGAACTGGCAGCAGTTAGGCAGAACCAATGTCAGTTACCTGTGTTACAAAGTTTTTAATTAACTCTTGGGAATTATATCTATTTTTAGAATTAAAATAGATTTATTGATTGTAATTGCATGGATAAGTTCCCTAAGTCTATAAATGACTATATAAGCAAAAAATCTAGGGTTTAGAAGAAGATAATTAACAAGAATCAGAAAGAACCTAGGAAAGTTTGGTGAGAGAGAATTCTTGGTTGTATAGAAAAATCTTGAGGAAAGAAAGTATTGAAAATATGAGAGGTATGGAAGATTGTAAATATTCATTATATATCTTGTTAAATATTTGGATAATAGATTGACATGTTTCTTGGTGGACGTATCCCACACTAGGTGAACCACATGAAATCTGGTGTTGATTTATGTCTCTTGTTTTATATATTTCTTCTGGTAGAATATCCACTTTTATTTGCATGTATGCTTAGATCTGATATATTGTCTGTACAACCGGTGTGCTAACCCCAAAAACTGGTATCAAAGCTTTGTTTGAGGGTTTTGTGTGTTGATAAATTTACTCATAGATGGTTTTCTATTTGTGTGGGAGCTACAACAATGGTAGAAGATAATAAATAAAAGGTAGAGAAATTTTACAGCTGAAATTATCAATTATGGAAGATGCAGATTGAGGATTATTTGTATCAAAGAGATTTGTACTTACCACTCGATGAGAAGTCTAGACCTATGAAGATGACTGATGAAGAATGGAAGATTCTTGACAGAAAGGCTTTGGGATCTATAAGATTGATTTTGACAGCATCTGTGGCTTCTAATATTATAGAAGTGGCTTCTACAGTAGATTTAATGAAATCTCTTGCTAATTTATATGAAAAACCTAGTACTTCAAATAAAGTTTACTTTATGAAGAAACTATTTAGTTCTAAGATGCATGAAGGTGAATCTACCTCTAGTCATTTGAATGAATTCTAATCTATTATAAATCAGCTAAAATCTGTTGCAATACCATTTGATGATGAAGTAAAATCACTTTTATTCTTATGTTCTTTTCCTGATAGTTAGGATAACTTGGTAATGGTTGTTAGTAATACAACATCTGCTAATAATATTTTGAAGTTTGATGATGTGGTTAGTATAATCTTGAATGAAGAAATTTCTAGGAAGAGTATAGAGGAAACATCATCTTAAAATGCTTTGAATGTAGAAAGCAGGGGCAGGCAAAAGGAGAGATCCAAGAGTAAGAGTAATGGGAAATCAAAGTCAAGGGATACCAGATCTAAATCCAGAAGTAAGTGAATTACTTGTTAGAAATGTGGAAATAAAGGACATGCAAAGAAATATTGTTGGTCAAAGGATAAAGAGCACCAACAACCACAAAAAGGAAAAGAGTGAATCTTGTTACATCAGAGGTAATACAAGATGCTCTTATTCTTTCTTTAGATTGTATAATTGAATCATGGGTTTTAGATTCAGGAGCTTCTTTCCATGTAACCCATAATAAGGGTTATTTCAGAAATTATGTTCAGGGAAATTTTGGGCATGTTTATTTGGGTGATGATGAACCTTGCAGTATTAATGGTAAAGGGGAAGTTCATCTAAAATTATAGAATGGAAATACATGGGTATTGAAAGATGTGAGGCATGTGCCAAGCCTTAGGAGGAATCTTATTTCTGCAGGGCAACTAGGTGAATCCAGTTGCATGGTTACTTTTACAGGAGATTCTTGTAAAGTCTCTAAGGGTGCTTTTTTTGTGGCAAAAGGTAAGAAGGTAGGAAATTTATTTTTATCTACCTCTATTACTGATTCCTTTTCTACATTATCTACTTCAGATTCAGATGCATGCATGTGGCATAATCGGTTGGGCCATATGAGTCAAAAAGGAATGCAGATCTTAAAGGCTAAGGGTAAGTTATCATATTTGAAATATTTAGATCTTGATTTCTGTGAGCATTGTATCTTTGGAAAGAAAAAGAGAGTGAGATTTCTCAAAGTTGGGGAAACTAAGAAGGAGTAGAAATTGGAGCTTGTACACTCAGATGTGTGGGGACTAGCTTAGGTAGCTTCTCATGGAGGATCCCAGTATTATGTTACTTTCATTGATGATGCTACAAGAAAGGTATGGGTTTATTTTATTAAACGTAAATATGATGTTTTTGAGACTTTTAAAAGATGGAAAGACCTTGTTGAGAATGAATCAAATTATAAGTTAAAGTGCCTTAGAGCTAACAATGGTGTTGAATATTATAGCAAAAATTTCCATGATTATTGTTTAGTGAATGGGATACGTAGAGAAATAATGGTTCCAAGAACACCACAAGAGAATGGTGTTGCAGAAAGAATGAACAAGACAATCATGGAACATGCTAGAAGTATGAGGATACATTATGGATTTCCCTTGCAGTTTTGGGTAGAAGTAGTTGATACAGTGGTTTATTTGATTAACCATGGCCCTTCAAGTTCACTAGATGGAGGAATACCAAAGGAAGCTTAGACCGGAAAAGAGGTAGATCTTTCTTTTCTTAAAGTTTTTGGTTCATAAGCCTTTATGCAAGTTGATAAGGAAAATAGAAAAAATGTGGATGCAAAATCCAAGAGGTACACTTTCATTGGTTATGGATCTGGTGATTTTGGTTTCCATTTTTGGGATTTCGAGAATTCTAAAATTGTTAGGAGTCTTGAAGTTGAATGGAATAAAAAGAGAATGTACAAGGATCAAATTTTAGTACCCAAGGATGATAAAATTGAGAAGTTTATTTATGAAAATGAACTCTCAGGTTTTAAAGAAACACCTACAGAAATACAGAGTAACCATGGTCGGTTAGGCCCTGACTGACATTGGTCAGATGAGATGCCAATAGTTATAGAGGATCCAAACCGATAGTTGTCAACAAAACCAACATCAGTTAGAGGTGACCAGCATCAGTCACTATTAAAAGTTGATACTAATGTCCAGGAGGCCTAGATAAAACCTCCAGTACCGTAAACTCCCGTGAGAAGATCACAAAGGGTAAGTAAACTTCCAGAAATATTTACACCTTATCTATTTTATCTATTATTGACTGATAGTGGTGAGCAAGAGAGTTTTGAAGAAATAATGCAGGATAAGACTCATGTTTAGTGGGATCATGGCATGGAAGAGGAGATGGACTATTTTGAATAGAACTAGACTTGGGATTTGTTTAAGTTTCCAGTAGCTAAGAGAACATTGTAGAACAAGTGGGTTTACAGGATTAAGGAAGAAGAGGGTGGACAGAAAAGGTATAAGGTAAGGCTTATAGTAAAAGGATTTGCACAAAAAGTAGGTATTGACTTTAGTGAAATAATTTCTCTGTTGTTAAGATGACTTCTATTCGTACTGTATTGAGTTTAGTTATCGTAGAAGATTTACATTTAGAGAAACTAGATGTGAAGACAAATTTCCTTCATGGTGATTTGGATGAAGAGATTTATATGCAACATCCGCTTGGGTATGAAGTCAAGGGTAAGGAGAAATTAGTGTGCAGGTTAAAAAAGAGCCTATATGGGCTCAAGAAAGATCAAAGAAAATGGTACATGAGGTTTGATAGTTTTATGCATGAGCATGGTTACTTGAGATGTGAATCTGACCATTGTGTTTATTTCAAGAAACTTAAAAATTGGATCTATATTATTTTGTTACTGTATGCTGATGATATGCTTATTGTAGGATCTAGTATGCAGGACATTGGTGAGCTTAAGAGAAATCTAGCTCACACATTTGCAATGAAGGATTTGGGAGATGAAAAAAGAATCCTTGGCATGTAAATACACAGAGATAGGAAAAACAAGAAATTGTATTTGGCTTAGGATGGTTATATCTACAAGGTGTTAGAAAGGTTCAACATGCAGAATGCAAAACTTGTTAGCACACCTATGGCTAGACACTTTAAATTGAGCAAAGATCAATTTCCTTCATCACATGAGGAGGTCAAATACATGACATGAGTTCCATATGCTTGAGAAGTTGGAAGTCTCATGTATGTTATGGTTTGTACAAGACCAAACATTACACATGCAGTGGGAGTTGTGAATAGATATATGGCTAATCTAGGTAAAGAGCATTGGAAAGCATTCCAATGGATACTCATGTATTTGAAAGGGACATCTAAGATGTAGTTTTGCTATGGAGGTTTGAATATTTCATTATGTGGCTATTTTTATTTGGATATGGATGGAGATCTGGATGATAGAAGGAGCACTACTGGATATATTTTCATAATACGTGGAATAAAAGTTAGCTGGATTTCAAGATTGCAAAAGGTTGTGGGTTTTTCTAATAAAAAGGCAGAGTATGTTGCATCTACAGAGGCTAGCAAGGAGATGATATGGATGACTAGGTTCATGGAAGATTTGGGAAAGGAGAAAAGTGATTGTAAACTACTTAGTGACAGTCAGAGTGCAATTCATTTGGCAAAAAACTCTACGTTTCATTTGAGAACAAATCACATTCAGTTGAGGTATCAATTCATACGGAAATTATTGGAGGATAGATAATTGCATATGGAAAAGATTCATACAAGCAAGAACCCTGCGGATATGCTAACGAAGCCATTAGTAAAGGAGATGTTGGAGCTACACTCCATTTATGTTGGTCTTTGAGTTTGATACTTGAAGAGGAAGAAAAAAAGCCAAGGAAGGATCCAAGAATGACATTGTACAGGTATGGTGAAGTAATTAATCTCCAAGTGCGAGATTGTTGAGTTATGGAGCTCAATTACTTATTTTTAGAAGATAATTGGAACTTGCTGGAAAATACAGTAACTGACATCGGTTAAGAACTGACCGACATCGATTAAGGAAGATCAACATCAGTCAAGGAAGTTAGGAATTGACAACGGTTAGGCAGAATCGGCGTCGGTTACCTATGTGACAAAGTTTTTAATTAACTCTCAAGAATTATATCTATTTTTTAGCATTAAAATAGATTTATTGACTGTAATTGCATGACTACATTCCCTAGGTCTATAAATGACTATATAATCACAAAAACTAGGTTTTAAAAGAAGAGAATTAACAAGAATAAAAAATAACCTAGAAAAGGTTGGTGAGAGAGAATTCTTGGTGGTATAGAAAAAACTTGAGGAAAGAAAGTATTGAACATCTGAGTGGTGTGGAAGATTGTAAATCTTCATTGTATATCTTGTTAAAGATTTTTATAATAGATTGGCTTGTTTCCTGGTGGACGTAGCCCACACTAGGTGAACCACATTAAATCTGGTGTTGATTTATGTCTCTTGTTTTGTATATTTATTCTGGTAGAATATCCACTTTTATTTTCATGTATGCTTAGATTTGATATGCTGTCTGTACAACCGGCGTGCTAACCCCAACAACACTGTCTAGCCATGGCATTCCTAGTATAATATGGTAAACTTCTTGACTTGTCTTTAGTTGTAGGAAACCAAAATCAACAAAGTATATCCAAGAGTCTACCACCACAATAATGTCCTCAAGGACTCCTTTAGGACTTACTGTTGATCTATCCGCTAGTTGCAATACTGTATCTTTTGGCCTTAGTCCTTTCAAATTTAGGTCATCCATGATTTTATAGGTAATGAAATTGATTGTTGCCCCTAATTTAGTCAGGGTATTTTTATTGTAGTTCTATAGATAGTAACATTCACCAAAGGACTACCTGGATATATGTACTTGGGTAGCACAAATTTTTCAAGAATGATGTGAGCCAACTGTCCAATGACTTGTATAGTGAATGGATCTTTTATTTTTCTACTTGGCTTCTTGTTTTTAGATCTTGGATTATCTTGTTTTAAATAGGAACATACTTGATTTCTTGAATGAATGTAATTATTACACAAATTTCGTTCAACTGATTGACAATATCAGATTAAGAATATAATTTAGGGTTAGATTTTCTCTCTTACAATCTTTCTAGAAATGAGGGTCCATTGAATTTCATATTAATTTTATTGTAATTATTTTCATATTGTTTCAGATCAATTAGTAGCATCTTCTAGATTTTTTGTGGATCATCTTGTAGTAAATGTGGTTCATTTGGTATCTTCGTGATTACAAGTTTACTTGGTAGCACAAATGTTCTTCTTAAATTGAGATGGATATTATTGACATCAATTGAATAAGAAAATAATTGGGTTGATTTAGTTTTATAAGATGGATGAGAACCTCAATTATTGGGGTTATCTATTGGTTAAGATGGAAAATGAGTAGTTTTTAGTTGAGAGCTAGATTGGGGGTTTAGAATCAAATCTTACTGTTATGGGTAGGGAGTTTTTTGGTAGGTTTTTTGGTAGTTAGAAGGTTGATTGATTCATTTCTTCCCGCCTCTCCAAGGTTACTGATATGAATAAGAGGGACGTTGTCACTGTGGTCCTGAGAACTGAGGTTTCCATGACTGTTGGTATTGTCTAGGGTAAGGAGCCCAACCTTTCTCATTATTATCCCAAGGTGGGGATTGTATATTGTTATATAAACTACTATCCCAATTTTGAAAATATGTCATGGAATGTTTTGACATACCTCCTTTTCTTGGAAACCATCGTTATGAACTCTAGTGCAACATAGTAAACTTTCCCATCCTCCATTTCTATCATATTGAAATCTAGTCCAACCTCCTTTCCTTTTGTGATGTTGGCCATTCCCTTGCATGTGAAATCAATTTTTTTTCTTTTGAAATAATGGAAGAAATGTAAAAGTGCTTCCTTTTCATCCTCTCTCTTCTTCGTTTCATGTAGAACATCAAAATTTGTGGCCATGCAATTAACTATTTCTTGTTTCATGTTCTTAAAAATGTTTATAATTTCTTATTTAGATATTTATTCAATTCCTTTATAAATTTCTCCACCATTTGATCTAGCACTTCTCATACTTTTCATGGTTTCTTTATAATAGTTCCTATAGGATTGAAAAATCTCCTCAAAAATGGTTTTGGAGATATCTACAACTCCTATTAAGTCCAAAGCATCCATAAATTCCTCACTAAGTCCTTTTAAGAAAAATAACTTTAGAGACTCAGGAGGCAACCTTGTATGTATTGAATTTTGAATAAATAATACAAATCTCTCCCTGTAATATTCTAATGGATCATCTTCCTTCTGTGTCATCTTAAAGAATTCATCTCCTCTGCTACTTGGCCTGCAGTATTCTTGATACTTAGTCAGAAACCTGTCTTTCATCTCCTACTAAGTAGTAAAGATGTCTCTTCTGAGGCCTATAAACCATCTCAAGGTTGCATTCTTAAGTATATCATGGAACAAATCAAGCTTTTTTGCACCAGTTATATAGTCATAACTTCTGCATAAGACATCAAACTCAAACAAGAAAGTGTTTGGGTTTTCAATCATATATCCATGAAAATTAGGAAGATCTGATGGAAATATGTTCTTCATTTGATCTGACAAATTGTTATTGGATATAGGAAACTCAAATGTGCTTGGTTCCCTTACCTATTCTTCAAATTTTTGACTCACCTCCTTTGACATGTTATATTATTAAGGAATAGTCTCAGAAATATCACTCGGGTAGCAGTGTTTCATCAACAAATCCTATATAGAAGATGAAGTTTCTTCTTCAGAATTAGAAGTAATTTATTCTATTTGAGGATTGGGTAGGAATCTACCATAAGCATCTCTATCACAATGCATACATCAACTGACTCAAATAAATAAAAATTCAATAGTGGGGGGTTTTGAAGGTGGAATTTCTACAACCTAATAAATTATAAGAAATTTAGAAATGGAAAACCACATAAACTCCTATAACTTTGGCAATATACCGGGAAATGACACCAAAAAATGTTGTGTCAATCAACTTGTAGCAATTAATATGTTGTACATTGAGTTACATTCATCTAGTTGTTAGACTAGGAAGCATACACTCTGTGTTAGGATAAATTAATTATGCATTATATGATTTATTATTTATTTTATTTTATTAATTAAATAATCATATTATATGGTTATATTATAAACCATAATATAATTGTAAGTTGTTATATGGTTTTAAACCATATTTGTCTTTTTGTTTCACAGGGATAATTGTTACAATTATTATAACAATTTATATGCTTCCCGGATTTCATTGGAAGCAGTTATGAGTATGGTTTTACCTGTGCAACATATTTATTTGTCTACACATTGTTGTCCAATATGTATAAATATTGTAGCACTCCATTGTAATGGTTAATCAATTTCACATTAATAAAATATACAGGCTTCCGTCCCTGTTTGTGAAATTACATTTGGTTTCAGAGCAGGTTGAAGGATATTAGAGGATTGCAGTAGAGTTTGAGGAGCATTGGAGAAACTTGTGTAAGCAAAAGAGAGCCAGAGTTTCCTCTGCAACTTCCCTACCCCATCCCTTGCAATACCGCCATCAAATTCCTCAAAACTGCCATCAAATTCCTCAAAACCACCTTTATTCATTGCAATTAAGGTTGAGGATAAAATTCACCAAGGAAGAGATTACAAGCTCAAAGGAAGGAAGAAAAATGATCTAAGGTGCCATACACAGTCAAAACCACCTTCATTCTCGCCAACAAAATCACCTGTCATTTTTTATCTTTGCTGGAATTTTTGCTCAAAACCACCTTTCCAAAACCGTGGTTTTATGAAGAGGTATGGTTTTACAGTTTGGAAGTGTTTAATTATAATTTTCTCTTTACATATACTTTTTTAGCTTAGCTACCCAAGTGGCTAGCATAACTTTTGTAAGACACTTCCCATCAAATAACTCATGTTTAAAACACACAAGTGTTCAAATAACAATCAGCTCTTCACTATTTCTTAATCAACTAACAAATCAAAGATTGATTTGTTTCTCAATTTTCCATGTTTCTATTGTAACCACTTCTCGAATGGTGCATAATGAATTAAGTTTCACCACTTCATGTTTTAAAATATCTTCATTAATGTGGGTTATTTGTTGTGAATTATTTCCTTATAGTACAGATGAGTTGTGGCAGAAAAATGTGTTTATTACATATGACAAATTACTTTCAAACAAGAGTGGCATCAAAAATTATAATCATCCTAACAATTTATTGGAATAAAAATAATAAATTCACACATTATATCACAAAATGAAGACAATTAGATATAAGAATATCAATTAGTCATTATTCAAAAATTTCATGGTTGTAATAGTAATGTTCAACAATGTACATAGGAAATACATAGACATGGCTAAAATGGTCTTATCAAAATACAAAAGATGAGTTGTAATGAAAGAAATTAATACACCTCATCACCACCTATTGTTGTATCCAAAGGTCTATTTTCAAGAGAGTTCATTCATCCATCTAGCATCCACACAAGAAAAAAGGATTTCATACACCTCATAACAGGGGATGTTCATTTTTCCATGTACACATCTATCTACATTTTTTAACATATATTTATTGTTTGTTATAAAGTGTGACGTGCAAAATGTTTGGGGCTAGATACACCTCAGTGTTGTACATATCTATATTTAATTTAAGCATACAAGAAATAAACACAAAAATTAAACCATAAGAATAATACATAAGATATAACATGGTTTACCCAGTGTGGGCTATGTCCACCAAGAAACAACCAATCTATACATATTTTTTTTACAAAGGAAATACAATGAATATTTGCAATCTTCCACACATCTCATGGATGCAAATTACTTTTCCTTCACAATCCTCTCTAAGCTCTCTCAAAGAATATCTTCTTACAATAATACCAATTGTTACCTTCTAACCCAAACTTTCTATCTTATAAGCATATACAAATTAGGGAAACTTAGCTATGTATTTATAACCATCCGATCACCTTTATAATCAAGGGTTGGATCTAATCCTACATTTAAAATTAAAAAATTTCATGTACAAGTAACTTATGCCAGTTACCTAACGGGCGTTGGTTACTCCCAAGTGAGTGACATTGGTTACTATGTAAACTTTCAAGTTTGTAGACAATGATACTTGTGAAGTGATTTAGCTCTGCAACTCAACAATCTCCCATTTCTATATAAATTTTTGCACTATACCTTAAAAATCCATCCTTGGATCCTTTCCTTGCCCTGTTTATTCCTCCTCAAGTCTCAAGCTTAAATACCAACAGAAGTGGAGTGTAGCTCAAACTTATCTATTTCCAACGACTTCATTAGGATATCTGTAGGGTTCTCATTTGTATGAATTTTCTCTAGCTTCAGTTGTTCATCATCCAAAACCTATCATATGAAGTGATATCTCAACTGAATATTCTTTGTTATTGAATGAAATATTGAGTTCTTTGTTAAAAGAATCACATTTCAAATCTCATTATATATTATGTAGTCCTCTTACTCTTTTCCCAACTCTTCCATGAAATTGCTCATCCATATCATCGCTTTGCTAGCCTCTTTAGCTGAAACATATTTGGCCTCTATAGTATACAAGGCCACAACCTTTTGCAATCTTGAAATCCAAATAACTATCATGCCACCTATTGTGAATACATATCCAATGGTGCTTCTCCTACCATGTAAATATCCATCCGTATATGAATCACCATAAACACATAAATAAGTATATGACCCTCCATATAATATTTGCATGATGGATGTCCCTCTAAAATATTTGAGTATCCATTGGACTACTTTCCAATGATCTTTACCTAGATTGGACATAAATCTGCTCACAACTCCCATTGTCTGTGCAATGTTTGGTCTGGTATAAACCATTGTATACATAAAGCTTCTAACTCCTTAAGTATATGGAACTCGTGCCATGTAATTGAAATCATTATTTGATGTAGGACATTTATGTTTTCTTAATTTAAAGTGTCCAGCTATAGGTGTACTTACAAGTTTTTAATTTTTCATTTTAAACGTTTCAAACACTTTAATGATGTAATTCTCATGAGGCATACAATTTCATGTTCTTCATATCTCTATGAATTTTCATGCCAAGGATTTTTTATGCAGCTCCTAAATACTTCATTGCAAATGTATGAGCTAACATTTCTTTAAGCTCAACAATGTCCTGCATACTAGATCCTACAATAAGCATATCATCTATATAGAGTAACAAAATAATATAGCTTCCATTTTAAAAATTCTTGAAATAAACACAATGGCTAGATTCGCATCTCATATAATGATTCTAATGCATAAAATTGTAAAACCTCATATACCATTACCTTGGATCTTACTTGAGCCTATACAAGCTCTTTTTCAACATGCACACAAGTTTCTCCTTACCCTTGAATTTATAACCAAACAACTCCTGCATATGTATCTCTTCGTCCAAATCACCTTGAAGGAAAGTTGTCTTAACATCAAGTTACTCTAAGTACAAATATTCTATTACAACGAAACTCAATAAATTATGAATGTAATTCATTTTTAATACAGGAGAAAAAATATCACTAAGATCAATACCTACTTTTTGTGCAAATCCTTTTACCACAAGCCTTTCCTTGTATATTTTATGTCCACCCTCTTCTTCCTTGATCTTTTAAACCCTATTTGTTTTGTAATGTTCTCTTACCCACTAGAAACGTAACCAGATTCGATGTCTGTTTTGGTTTTAAGGAATATATCTCCTCATCCATGCCATGGTCCCACTTCTTGTGGGTTTCCTCCTACATTGCTTCTTAAAAAATTTCAGGTTCACCACTATCAATCAATAATAGATAAAATAAGGAAGGTGTAAATATTTTTCGAGGTCTACTTACCCATTGTGACCTTTTCATAGAAATATGGGGTGTCAGAGGCTCATTTTTTACATCATGTACATTCGTATAAACCTTTGAAAATGACCAATGTTGATCACACACTACCGACGTCAGTTCTAGTAACAGACATCGGTCCTCTTCTTCTGAGGTCATTCCTGGTTCTACCGATGTTGGTTCAGGATGCCGACACTAGTTACTGTAACTGAAACTGGTACCTGTAGGTGTAAATTTTAAATCTGAGAATGCATTTTCTTCCACAAAATCTTCAACCATTTCATCCTTAGGCATCAAAATATGATTCCTTTAAATTGTCTTTTAATTTCATTCAATATCACGACTCCTAACAATCTTAAGATAATTTAAATCCAAAAAAACAATATGAAATCATGAGAGACATAACCAATAAAAGTGCATCTCTTGGATTTAGCATCCAATTTCTTCCTATTTTCTTTATCAATATGCACAAAGTATTTTGTACCCAGTACTCTAAGAAAATAAATATCTACCTCTTTTCAAGTCCAAGCTTCTTCTGGTAATCCACCATCAAGTGCACTTGAAGGTCTGCAGTTGATTTAATATACTGTCATGTCTACTGCTTTTTCCCAAAACTGCTTCATCATGCTTCATGCTTCCAACATGTAAGGGTAATCCAACATGTATCATCATGCTTCCTTTACATTCCATGACATTCCTGTTCATTATTTAAGACACACCATTCTCCTATGGTGTTCTATGAACCGTTCTTTCTCTACGGATTTCATTCACTAAACAGTAATCATTGAAAATCTTATTGCTGTACTCACTACCATTGTCATATCTAAGTCATTTTAAATTTAAATTTGATTTATTATCCACAAGGGATTTCCATATTTTAAAAGTCTCAAAAACATCAGATCTATTCTTTATACAATAAAGTGATAGCTTTTTTGTGTCATCATTAATGAAAGTCACATAATATTTCAATCCTCCATGAGAAGCTATATGGGCTGGTCCCCACACATATGAGTGCATAAGCTCTAATATTTTCTCCTTCTTTTTTGCCTTAACTTTAAGAAATATCACTTTATTTTTCTTTCCAAATATGTAATGCTCACATATTTTAATATTTACATGTTTCAAATCTGATAACTTACTTTTGCCTTTAATATTTGTATTCCCTTTTTAATCATATGGCTGAACCGATTATGCCACATGCATACATATAAATATAAAGTAGATAGAATAGAAAATGAATTAGTAATATAGGTAGACAAATACAATGTTCCTAACTTCTTTCCTCTTACCACAACAAGATATCCCTTGGTAACTTTCAAAGAGTTGGATGTGAATTTAACTATGTAACCAACTTCACCTAGTTATCCCGCAGAAATTAGATTTCTCATGACGCTTGGCACATGCCTCAAATATTTCAATATCCATGTATTTCCATTCTATAATTTAATATGAACTTTCCCTTTACCAGTAATATTGCATGGTTTATCATCTCCTAAATAAACATGCCCAAAATTACCCTATACATAATTTATGAACTAACCCTTATAAGGGATAACATGGAAAGAAGATCCTGAATCTAAAACACACGATTCTATTTTATTATCTAAGGAAAAAATAAGGGCATCTTACATTACCTCTTACGTAAAATTTTCCTCTTTTTCTATATCTGGTAAATTCTCTTTGTTTTCCGTGAACCAACAATCCTTCTTTATATGTTCTTTCTTTCCACAATTCTAGCAGGTTATTCCTCTACCTCTAGATTTAGATATTCCATTATTTGACTTTGATTTCTCATTATTCTTGCTCATGGATATCTCCTTCTACCTTCCCCTTATTTCTACATTCAAAGCATTTCTAGATGATGACTCTGCTATAATTTTCCTACGTATTTATTCATTCATGATTATACTAACCACATCATAAAACTTCAAAATATTAATAGCAATCTAGCAGATGTTGTATTAATAACATTCATTACCAAGTTATTCTAAATATCTAGAAAAGATCATAAGAATAGAATTACTTTAAATTCATCATCATATAAAATATTAACCAATTTTAATTTATTTACAATGGAACAAAAATCATTCAAGTGGCTTTATACAGATCCACCTTCTTGCATTTTTGAATTAAATAATTTCTTCATCAAATAAACTTTATTTGAAGCAGTTGGTTTTTCATATAGTTTAGCTAAAGATTTCATCAAATCCATCGTGGTTACTACTTCAGTAATATTCAAAGCTACATATGTTGCTAGGCTCAATATTATAAATCCCAGATCCTTTCTATCAAGAAAATTCCATTCTCCATACCTCATATTTGTAGGCTTTGCATTCAGATCCAACGATAAATATAAATATTTTTGATACAAATAATCTTCCACCTATATTTTCCATGATTGATTATTACATCCGTAAAATTTCTCCAGTTTTTTATTTCCCATCTTCTCTCATTGTTGTGCTCCCACTCAATCATAAATCCCTCCTAAGTAAATATTTCAACACAAAAAACCTTTTTAAAAAAATGATATGATACCATTTTTTGGGGGTTAGACACACCAGTCTTGTACAGATATATATTCAATTTAAGCATATAATCAATAAACATGGAAATTAAACTAGAAGAATGATACACAAGATATAATGTGGTTCACCCAGTGTGGGCTATGTCCATCAAGAAACAACCAATCTATAAATCTTTTCTTTACAGAGGAAATACAATGGAGATGTACAATCTTCCACACATCTCACGAATGTACAATACTTATCCTTCATAAAATTATCTAAGATCTCTCCAACAATATGTTCTTCCAATAATACCAATTCTTAACTTCTAACCCTTTCTTTATAACTTATAAGCATAAACAAACATTAGGGAAACTTAGCTATGCATTTACAACCATTTGATCACCTTTATAATCAAAGGTTTGATTTAATCCCATGTTTAAAATAAAAACATTTAGGCACAGGTAACCAATGTCAGTTACCCAACCAACATCGGTTACTATGTAAACCTGTAAGTTTATAAAGCATGTTATTTGTGAAGCCACTTATCTCCACAACTCAACACACAAGATCCTCCGCGGTAATTACTCTTTCACACACACTCATATAGAACTACATCGGCTTTGCAGTGTCGTGCAACTCTCAGTCATAAGTTCACTTTGTTAACAATCAAGGATAGTCTGACCTCCCATTTTTAATCTTTCTTATTCAGGATGTAATGTAGTTTGGTATTTTTGTAATGTGTTTATTCGTCATTGCATGTTTCAAGTGGATAACAGTGAAGTGCAACTACATATACTCGATCAAAGGATAATATTAAAAAACATATTGCGACCCTATGAAACTAGTTTTCTTAGGTTTTGAATATTCACATGAGCTCATGCAAGGTATAAAGTGCCCCAGGTGTCCCTGACCTAGTCTAGGCATCCCAATCCATCTTACTTTGACATTTCTACATTTTTCTGGGCTTCAGTACAACACTTCCTTCCTCTTGTTCATTATTTTGTCATTTTAGAAAATTCTAGGATTATTTTTTAATCAGCTAAGTCCTTCTATCTCCTCTTTTGAAAATAGGGTTTCATATTTTACTAGCTTACTTAATTTGGTCAAAGTGGTACTTTATTACATATTTATTCATCTTTGTTATGTATTTAGAGTAGCATCATTTTATTTCAATATTTTCTTAATCAAATTGTGCACCATTTTTGGTATCAAAGAAAGAAAATACTTCTTTTATATTAATGTTTTTTGCTAATGTGGATGATGATATGCACTTTATATGAGATTGTGAATAGACTGTAGGTATTCAATTCCTATAAAGACTTAAGGAAGATAGTGTGGCAAGAAGAATCCAAAGAGAAAGTTAATATTATAAAAGAAGTCAAAAGACCAACTTAAAAAAGGCTTGGGTGAAGATCTCAGATATGGAGAAGTTGAGAAAACCACCATTGCATTAAATTTGGAAATTTTAGTCCTATAATTTTTTCAAAAATTTCATTATCGGTTTCTGCACATCTAATTTTCGGTATTTAAAAATATGATTATCAGTTTTCAAAAATGCTATGATTGCTTTCAACAATTGATTTCTTGTTCTCCAACAATTTCATTATTGGTTTCTAATTTTTAGCTAATTTAATTATTAGGTATAATGAGGGGCCACCCATTCTCCCTATTAAGTTTCACTCTCATTGGAAAAATAATAATTACATTTGGACTAATTTTAGTCTAATATATTTTTCAAGAAGTTCGTTACCAGTTTGTTTACATCTAATTTTTTTAATTTAAATATTAATTTTTGGATTTCAAAAATGTTATTATTGGTTTTTAACTCTTGAGTTCTTTGTCTTTAATAATTTCATTATTGGTTTCTATTTTTTAGTTAATTAAATTATGAGGGATAATTTGAGGCCACCCATTCACGTTATTTGTTATCACTCACATTGGAAAAATAGATAAGAAATTTATTTTATTTATAATTTTAATTAACAAGAATTTGAGGTAAATATATTACCTTTTATACCCATATAATAAGGCTTCCGAGTTGTTCCAATTATTATTACATTGCATAAGAATGGGAGGCCACACATTCTACTTCTTCATGGTTATTTTTATCTCAAACAGATAATAGAATGTCAACTACTTTAATAATTTAATTTTTCATAATATATTTCGTTTCCAACTGTTAGTTGATATTTCAGGAAAAAATTGAAGCCACCTATTCTCCTTATTAATTTTTATTTGGATTTCAATATAACATGATTCCATCTAGTTCACTTAATGAATAGTTCATTTAAATGATGAATAGGATGCCGTCTAGTTCAACATGTGTACTTTTCATATTATTTTTACTGATACAAAAAATTGAGTGAAACAAATACTACTAAATCAATTATTTCTATTGTTTTAGTTGACTTCTCTTTGTGTTATTTCTATTCATACTATCTATGTCATCACTATTATTCTCAAAACCATAAAATCAACATATACATTTAACAGATTTTTCTCAGATGAATAGAACTTCAAACTTTAAGTTTCATTTATAATTAATAATCATCAATAATTAATTTAAAAGTTCTCAATGAACACCTCAATTTTTACCCCCCACATGTTTAACCCAAGTACACATATGGGTTTTTACAATTTTATATTTCTCATAAGAGCCATCAAAATCCCAACTATGTGGGATCTTAAAATAATTAGCATTCTCAAACTCTTTAAATATATATTTCCCATCATCAATGAGCATCAAGGAGCTCAAGGAGAGAGACGCGATTTCAAATGATGATGGGTGGAAAACTGTCAGCAGAAAGATCCCGCCTAGAGGGGAGGAAGATGTAGAGGAATGGAATTTGACAAAGGTAGGTAAGCCTAAGGTAGGTCCTTTGTTAGGGTCTCATGTGGAAAATGGGGCCTCTTGAATGTATGCGAGAATCTTGAGATCTGGGAATGAAAAGAGCATTGGGATCATTCCATAGATTAACCAAGGTGAAACGTGTATGTATCTAGACATCCTTGATAGTATCATTAATAGAATAATGAGTAATATGGAGAATTATTTGATAAGAAATCTTGTTGGAGGTAGACCAAACATATAAAAAATACTATCTTGGTATGTCCAGAAATAGAAGCCAACAGGACATCTGGAAAAAACATCACTCCCTAATGGCTTATTTTTATTTATTTTTAACAATCCAGAGGACCCTCAAATGGTTTTGAGTGAAGGCCCATGGTTTTTAGGGAACCGTGGTATATTTCTACGTAAATGGACACCTATGTTTAACTGATATAAAGAAAATATAAACTAGTTTCCTGTGTGGGTTATATTACCAGGATTACCTTTGGAGTTTTGGGATGTAGATGTTATTAAAGGTATTTCTAATATTCTAAAGACTTATGTCACTCTAGATAATGCAACCCTGTCAAAATCTAGAGTAGTTTGTGTAAGATTCTATATCTATTCATTAATGGGCACTTCATTACCTAAATCCATAATTTTAAGATCTCGTCTTGGGAAGTGGGAGAAGAAGATTTATTTTTATAATTTCCCTAAAAAATGTGAGAAATGCTAGGGATGGGGTCATGTGAAATAATAGTGTAAAATGGTGGTATCCTGATTCTACAAGGAAGTCTCCAAGTCAGAAAAGGAACAAGCTAAGGGTAGGGAAGTGGAGACACTTAAGAAAAATGTTAAGAATTAGAACCCAAATAAGGGTATATTCATTAATGAGAAGAACAGACATGGATTAAATGATTTTAAAGATGTGGAAAACTATTGTTGCACCCCGAAGATGGATGGTGATGGCTTATAGAAGAAAAGAATAGGAAATAACATAGAAAATGCTTATCTGAACCTCATTTTCAGGCTGCTAAGACTCATGTCGAGGTTGAAAATGTTTTTTCATAAAACAACCTAGACCCTTTACTAAAGGAATCTACAGTACATGAAAAGAGTGTCAAACAGATCCTAAGGAGACAACACGAGCAAAAAAATCTTTAAGAAACCTTGGGACCTCTTTCCAATTCTTTTGATAAATTATTAGGTTTAGAAGAGAATGAAATAATCTTAATGAAGGGAACTAAATAACATCTGGATTATAATAATATGAAAATGATAATATACGAGGTAGAATATTCATCTAAGGAAAATAAATAAGAATAAGAAATATTTATAGAAGTTGATATTAAGAAAACAGAGGAGAGCATCATAAAAACACCTGTTAAACCAAGGGAAACTTCTAAAGCCACACCAATGGAGAAGAAAACTATCTCAAGGAGACCTAATAAACAAGTTTCTAGGAAAAATCTCATCTAAAGAGACATGGATGATGGAACACAATCTCAACTCGATATGCGGTTCTTTAGAAGGACCAAAAATAAAGTATTAAAATGAATATAGAATCATGGAATGCTAGGGGTTTGAACAACCCAGCTAAGTGGAGGATAATAAAGGAAATTGAATCTAAGTGTAAAACTAATATCATAGCCATTCAAGAAATGAAAATAGAGGAAGGTCAATTTTTGGATGCTAAAAATACCTGTTGTAGAAAGACATAAGTAGTGGCAGTTAGTTCTAAAGGTGCTATTGATGACATAGCTATCATATGGGATGACGAAAAAATCCAAGGTTCGAATATTCTTAGAAAAATTAATCATCTGTTAATGTTTTTTAAATATAAGAAAACAAAGGAATTATGGGTTATGTCAAGTATTTATGATCCTAATAATAAACGGGAAAGAAAAAGCTTTTGAAATCAACTCTCTAAATTTCATGAGATTATAAAAGGAATTAAGTGGCTGGTTATGGGAAATTTCAACATTCCTTTGATATTAGGGGAGAAAAAACGAGGGAACATTGAATTAAATGATAGTATGGAAGACCTTCAAGATTTTATTTTGCAAAACAAACTCATGGACATTGACTTGGAGGGTAGTGAATATACTTGGTCTAACAGAAGAAAAGGGGATAAATTGATACAAGTTAAACTAGATAGGGCTCTTACATCTTGGGGATGGTAGAAAAAAGATGTTTGTCTCTTCTCCCTTCCTAGGATAGGCTAAGATCATAAACCTCTCCTTTTCAAGATCAAAGAAAAAGAGAGGAGAAGAATTCCCTTAAAATTTCAAAATATGTGGTTACAAAATGAGGATATCTCAAATGTTATTAAAGAATGGTGGAATCTAAAAATCCAACGAACGACTATGTTTAGAGACTCTGAAAGACTCTCCAATGTCGAGAACAAAATGAAGGGATGGAAAAAAAATAGATTTGGCAATATTTTTGAGAAAAATAAGTCTTTGGAGTATGAATTAACAACACTACAAGCTTCATTAGAAGATATTACTAGATACTATATTTAGGAAGGCCAACAGAAACAGAGGGAGTTACTAGAAGATTACCATAATATACTCTTAAAAGAAGAGAAATTTTTTGGACAGAAATCAAGGGTGAAATGGTTAAAAGATGCGGACAAAAACACAAAGTTTTTCCACATCATGACCTTGAAAAGAAGAGGTACTAATAGAATTTTGAGTGTAGCTAGGAATGATGGGGAGATGTTAACTGAATCTAGGGATATCCAGAGGGTTGCAACCTCTTTTTATAGAAGACTTCTTTCAGCAGTGAAGGTTTCAAGTAGCAACAAGGAAGTTTTTTTTCTATATTCTATCCCAAATTTGGTTACATATGCTCAGAACTGCATGCTCACCAAGGTACCGTCAAATGAGGAAATTGATTTCATGCCAAAAACTATCAACCCAGAAAAATTTTGAGCTCAGATTTCTTCCCAAAATTCTTTTTTCAAATTTTTTGGGATATTATTAAGGATAATATTTTCCTTGCCATACAAGAATGTTTTAGAAGCAAAAATATTCTTCAAGAGTTGAATTACACATTTCTAGACTTAATTCCAAAGAATCACAATCCAACTAATTTTAGAAACTTTAGGCCAATAATTCTTTGTAACTGCATATACAAAATCTATTCTAAAATTATTGCTTTAAGAGTTAAACTTCTTCTTCCTTATATTATTTTGGATCAATGGGGGGGGGGGGGGCTTATGATGGGAAGAAAAATTCAAGATAGCATAGTAACTATTTAGGATATGTACTCTATTAAGAAAGAAGTGATCATCATTAATCTTGACATGGAAAAATCCTATAACCATGTTTCTTGGACCTTTCTCCAAAAAGTCTTAACGAGGTTCTGTTTCAATGATGATTTCAAAAGTATTATACAAACATGCATCTCTAATGCTAAATTCTCTATGTTGGTCAATGGAACCCCATGTGGTTTTTTCAAGAGTGCTAGAGGCTTAGGATAAGGAGATCCTATTTCTCCATTCATGTTTATTATAATGGCAGAAATACTAAGAAGGGCTCTAACCAAGGATAATATGGAAGGAAGAATCAAATGTATTTCTCCTTTTATTAATAGTATCTATGTATTTCATCAACATTTCATTGATGATACCATATTGGTGGGAGAGGCTATGATCCAAGAAGTAATAGAAATCAAGTAGCTGATGTTAGATTATGAGTATGTTTTTGATCAGCTTATCAATTTCGGTAAAAGCTCTATTTTCTTCATTAAAAATTCAAAATAATATGTTCTAAGATAACATGTGTACTGGGATATGAGATTAAAACATTCCCTACTAGGTATCTTGGAATGATCATAGGAATGGAGAGACCTAAGATAACCGATTGGAAATTTCTCATAGATAGATTCATCAAAAAACTGGAAGGATGGAAAGGATCATTTCTCTCTCAAGAAGGAAAGGAATTCTTCTCAAATGATATATTCAAAATTTTCTAGTGTATACCATGTCAATTTATAGAATACCCACTTCTATTGACAACAAGTTAGAAAGCATAAAAAAATATTTTTATGGAGTGGATCTAAACACGATGATATAACCCCCCTCATAGCATGGGAAAAATATGCAAACCCAAAATAATAGGAGGTTTGGGCATTAAGGATTAGGAAAAGATGAATAAATAAGTGCTATCTAAAATGATATGGAGGTTGGTTAAGGAAGAGAGTGTGTGGACCTCAATCATTAGGAACAAATATTGGAAAAATCTTAGGGTGAATTAATTGTGTTTCACCAATCTAGACTTTGATGGATCTACATTCTTGAAGTCAATATAATGGGCCAAGCACATTGTTTTCTTAAGGCAGAAAATGGAATATTTGGGATGGGTGTACAGTGAATGTTTGGGAGAAAATTGGTTAGGTGATAATCCTATAAAAGATAGCTACCCAAACCTTTAAAGAGTTATTATTGAAAAGTATGGTATTAAGGTGAGTAATTAATTTCATTTGGAGGATCCTCTGAGCCTTTGGAAAATTATTGAATTGGAAGGACAAAACAACAGTGAGATCACCTCTATTAACAAAAAACTAACTGGAGTTATGGTAAGTAGAAGAATCGATCTTGACATCTTATATTGGTCTAGGGAAGAGAGTGGGATGTCAACAATTAAAAGTTCTTATAATGCCTTTTTTATTGAGGAAGATGTTCCTAAAAGTTTTAAGTGGGATAGTATTTGGAGAAAAGAGGTAATCCCTAAGGTTAACATTTTTTAGTGGTTGGTTCTTCATGATAAAATTTTAACATCTACCAACTTCAACAATAGAAATTTTCATATTCTTAAAAGGTGTGTTCTTTGTGAAAAGAAAATTGAAGACTCATCGCACTTATTCCTCCAATGCTCTATTAAACCTTTTTGAAATAAACATGGATGTTCCCATCATCCCTAAGAAAAATTTGGAATAATTAGTGCAACCCCTTTAATATTCAAGGACTCAAACATATATGTATTCTTACACTTATGCACCTTTTTTGGGAAATAGGGAAGGAAAGGAATAGATGAATATTCAAAGGTAAAAAGGAAACGAAAAACAAGGTGGTGGTTCATTGTTCTAATGCTATTAATGATAAATTTTATATCATTCCTTAAAATAAGAAAAATATCCTACAGGATGAGAGTAAAATATCTAAAAATTGGATCTTAATCCACAATCAAAAGGAATCTTTTCTAAATCCAAGGGTGCAAGGATGGAATAAACCTAGCATGGAATGGATCAAACTTAATTTTTATGTGGCATCTAAAGGGAACCTAGGTAGATCTAGTTGTGGGGGGATAATTCATGATCATCATGGAAAATTTATCCGAGGCTGCCATTGCAATATGAGAATCCAATCTAACCACGTAGCTGAAGCTGTAACTACCTTTCGGTGTGTTTCAATAGCTCGTCAAATGAATTCTAGTACACTAGAAGGGGATGGTAATTACCTCAATATAATTAATAGCATACTTGAAAAAGGTACCATATATATTTCTATTCAAAATTCTATTACTAGCATCAAGGAGATGGTTACTATATTTGAAGAAATAAAGTTCAAACATATATATAGGGAGGAAAATAGAATTGTTGATTACTTTGCAAATAAAGGTGTATTTAGTAAGGGTATGATTTTGTGACCACTGTCAAGGAATTCAACCCTAATGTGTGAGAACACCTAAAAAGGGAACATGATGGACACATCGGAAAATGATAATCATTATAGGTTATGGAAAAACCCATCGTATTATATGGATTTTATTATAACAAGATGTGAGGCATGTGTGGTAATGAGTAGGGCATAGGAAAAATTGGGGAAAATGATACACTCATGCCAGTATGTTAATCATACTTTAAATGTGTATAATGACATCACCATTGTTTGGGAAGATCGATGTAGCCTCAATAATTTTAAACAAAAAGTTGTTAATAGTAAATGATTGAATGCTAAAATGGGTGGTGATCTTGTTAGAACATAGCCATGGGGTCTTGAGGGCATCAATCCTGAGGTGATGGAGGTATTTGAATGGATGGGGATTTTCCCCTTTTTAAAAATCTTTGAGGTTCATTTTGAACACCTTAGCAATGATTTTGTAAAAGCATGGAAGTCGAATAAAAAAGGTGGAGAAGTGATTCTAAGGGGCATGCAGATTGAGGTCTCCATTGTATTAGTGACACACGTCATGGGATTGTCAAATGTTGTTCATGAGGTATAAAATCCTAAGAATGAAGCAATGGATGAGATGAAGCTCTTACTTCAATGGTTTAATTTTGGCCTTGGTGAAAAGATCAACTCTTAACCTAGACAAGAAGGTTGGTAGGACTAGTGATTTAGCTAAAGCCCTGGAGGAGTACACTGAGGAAAAAGAAATGAACTTAGAGGGAGATGAATCCATAAAATTATCAGAATCACATGAAGGGGAGGATATTGGGGATGATCAGGATGTTGTGGAAGTCGTAACGGTTTAGATTCTCAAAGATCTCAAATACAAGGAGGAACATGCTCTGTCTATCAAGAAAATTGACAAGGGGGAGTTGATCCTTCAAGGGAATAAGATACATGTGGAAACCCAGATGGAGAAACAATTTCAGAATTTAGGACAGATGAGTACCAATCAGGTGGATTACCTTGATAAAATTACTTCTGATATAGATGGACTGAAGGGTGATATGAGTATCGCCAAAAGGCCTATTCAATTTCTTTTAATGATTGGCATTCTATAAGAATGCAAGTGGAGGATGTTGCCAAAGTCACAAGTGGTGGTAATATAAAAATTCTGAAATAAAATTTTAAAAGCCTCAAGAATGATGTTGACCAAATATAGGCCATACTCTAGAGCTACATGGAAAAGTGCATTATCACAGTTAAGTATACCCTATAACACCTCCAAACACTTGGGAAACTACCCAATTCTTACAAGAAATTTGATTAATAGGGTAATATGTAGAAAAGGAAAATGCATACAACTGAATGTGACTTTACTTCACTTGTAGCTAACATAGAAACATTGTGAAAGGAATGGGATAAACTATTAGCTAATCCAGAGAAATCCAAGAATTGAATGTTATGCAGATGGCTGTTAGTTTTGTTTTTTTTTATGTTAGTTTATATCTTAGTTATTATTGTACTGTTTATTGTGCTTTTATATATGTATTTTTGTTATGTTGTGAACTTGACCATCTACTCCTTGAGGAGCTTTATTATGTAATAGGTTGGTTCTCCTCAACCCTTTTTTACCTATGATAAAAAAATGTTAGAATCAAAATATCTATCTCCATACACATCAATAACATCCTTTAAACGTTTCTAATTTACAAGATTCAAATTTCCACTCTGAGATATCTTAAATGTATTTGATATTATACAATTTTGTCTTCCCCAAATGAACACAATTTTTTTATATCGTAACCAAGTAAAGTGTGCAAGAAAAGAATTTACTTCTTTGTTATCTAATAATGCAAAAAACACATAGAAAATATCCTTCAATGATGAGGGGTTTAATGTTCATAGATAAAAATTGTTTGATACCCCAAAGCATAGCCCAAGCCTGACCATGACTATTTGAGTGATTTCCCAAGGGGCTTGCATAAGCTCTTAATCATCTCCCATCATGATCAAAAACAAATTTGGATGGAGATTAAACAATATAATCATGGAATCAAAGGTGTTGGTGACATCATTTGAAACAGTGGAAATTCACCACATTTATAGGTCATGTAATAAACCTGTGGTTGATCTCACTAATTATGGTAATACCATGATAGAATTATTGGCGTGGATAGGGGAGATCTTACCTTGGTTGAGTATTTTAAATTTGATTAATAATGATAAGATATTAGAGAATTTTTAATGACGGTACCTAAGTTTCACACTCTTGGTACCATAAGAAGGCCCTTCATCTATTAGGAAAGGAAATGTATAACATATTTTTGTGTTTCATCTCTTTGTTTGGCATTTGGGGTTCCATTTTGGCTATGTTTGAAGTAGGGAATGAAGCTTACCTAAGGATAGGTGGCAAAAGAGTAAGAATATAGATGACTTATTTCCTCCATCTTAATAATGACACCACCCTTTGGAGATTGTTTCAAAGAGGAGGATTCTTGATTTATATTCAACATCTCAATGGTATTGATCCTCAACTCTCTGTGGATTTTGGAAATTCCTGGGTGGAGAGGAGTTGTAATTTGAGGGGGGTTGAAATTATAGTTATAGAGGAATACATTTATGATGTTTTTGTGTTATCTAAGGAGTTTCTTAAAAAAATTAAAGATAAAAGTAGGTTTAAACATGAAATCACTACTTTATTTGGCCCTAGTGAGAGAATACTGATTTATGATGAGAAAAATGATCCTAGGTATCTTCATGATTGGTGGGTTAATGTTTTTTTGGTGGTTATGAAGTATCTTACATTAGAGGGTAAATTCAGGAAGATATTATCTTATCACCTATCCGTTCCTAACTACTTGAGAAAAAAATAGGCCATGAGTTTTCCCTTATTTGTATTTAGATCCTTGTCTAAATTTATTTTTGAACTTAAAAATGATTAGGAAAATGTTCCACTTCACTAAGGTCTAATCTTATTAATCTTCCAAAATGGAAAACCCTTAATCCCTATGCAACCCATGACCACCAACAAAATTGAATTTGATAATGAAACCCTTGTTGTGGCAGTGGAGTGTCTCAAGAAAGATAGTAGGAAGGACAAGACAGAGGGTATAGCGGATGTTCCTTGTGACTTTAAAAAGGGGTCCAGGAAAGGGGTGAAGGTTCCAAAAACAAAGAGAGAGAGATATATATATTACTAATACGAAGGACATATTGTTAAGAGCAGAATCCAGATTGGACACCATTATTCTTGTTAACAAGAACTTGGTTCAGGAAGTCAGAGATTACCACCACAAAATTGATGTGTACAATAAGAGGATTAGGGATTTGAATGATGAGATAATTATGAAACAATAAAGGATCTCTATATTACATGATCAAGTCTCCAAGTTCAAGCGAGGTAAGCATAACATGAGGCTTGAGATGAGAAGTTCAGATAATGAAGATGTTATGGAATCAAATGTCTAAGACAATACCAATGAAGGGCGTAAAAAGGTTATCATAAAAGTTGTAAGATCAAAAGATAGTGTTAAAAGTGCTAGTACTCACAACAAAGGCCCTACTAAGAGGGTGAAATAATGGCACCTTTGGCTGACCTTATTGATTTTTATTGTGTTCTATTTTTTTACCCTGGATATGGCTACTATTATGGTATTATTGTAAAAAAAATAGTTATAGTAATATTTTACAGGCCCCTACTTTGTTTGGATTTATTTTGGGGTTTCTTTCTAGTCAAGCCTATTTGACTTGGATCCCTTTTCTCTTTTTTGGTTTGATTTTGTGATCATGCTTCTCTTTTTGTAAAGGGTATTTTTGTCCCTTCAAAACCAAATTTAATTTATCGTATCTACAAAAATGTAAACCACAAAGAAATATCAAAATGTTCTCTTTCAACCTCTAATAAATAAGGAGAATAAATTATTTGGAAATATGTATATGAAGAATATTTAAAATCATTTTGTAATTTGTAAGGCTTAGTTCTAGAATATGCTGGAAATATGAACAACAATCCTTCTAGTCCCATTATTAGCAAATTATTTGCAACTGAAATCAAATGTATGATATACATTATTATAGAGATTATATTAACGATTAAAAAATAAATAACCAAATAAAAAAATTAAAATCCATGCAATGTTATAGCATCAATAAGAATAGGTATACTAAATTTAAAACAACTTCCAAAACTACATCCCTATTACTATAAAAATCAATCAATTCATTGTAATTGAAGTTCAAGATATGAACAACATTACTAGAATTTTAATAATTACACTAGTAAAACAACAAATACAAATTTTTTATGTCAATACTATAAAATAAAAAATAATAATGCATTATATTAACTTTGGAATGGATTCCAATACAACAAAAGCGTATCTTCAAAATGATTTCAAAATTGTCTTACAATGAAACTAGCTCAAAATTCTCATTGTAATATCATTTACAATTTTTTAAGTAATGTTATTTCATCATTTACATCCTTTTCAAAAGTTCTCAGTATGTGCCAAACATGAGCCATTATCCAATTATCAGCTTGCACCTCATCTGAGAAAGAAAACTGGGTGCAATGAAGCAATTTTCTTAAGGAACCCCTACCATTTCAGAATAGATAAATATGGTATTTTTAGTGTCACATGATTTATTTCTTGACCACACTATATTCATATATTTTACCTATTCACAATCTATATTTGTGGACATTTTAACACCATAATAAAATAAATCTCTCTTCTTACCATCCCCATATTTCTTCAAAACTTTCTTCCCTAAATATTTAACATCTTGGTCACATAAACCTAAGAAAAATGTTATCTCAAATTTAGTATATATGCATTTTTAAAAATGAGATAACTATTGTATTGTAACATAATGAAATCCTTTGGTCTAGATATTCTAGAAATTTTAGAACTCACTTGACAAATTATCACACCTTCCAAATCTAGCATCAATAGAGGTTTTCTACTTAGATCTACATAAATAAATTATTGAATCATATACTCTACAAATTACCAATTACAATATATTTTTGTGTTCAAAGAAAGGCTACAAAATCTATGGAAAGGTGTAAGAACACTCAAGAACCCCAAAGATTTGTGAAAAATTGATCAATGTACCATCAATTAAGAAATAAACAAGGATTCCTACTTTGCATGCATTAGATTAAAGCAACAAGAAAACTTAGCAAATGTAATTAACCTCTATTCTTGAAAGCTTGATTGAATGATCCTAATAAGGATCTAAGAAATCAGTTTATGCTTTAAGAGAATGGGATCTCACCATTAATGGCTTAAAGGCTAATGGTTCTTCCCATTTACTCTAATTTGTGTGCTGAAATGCAAAAGATAAAGAAAGATAACTCAATAAAATGAAATAAAACTCCTAATCCTAGCAATAATACTATAGTTTATGTTAGATGAAAGAAGTGTTCTTGAAAATAAGTGGGGGTCGTGGGCTATTTATAGTTTTCCATTGGGGAAATGGAACGAAATTTGGTGCATGTGGGAGTAAAAGGAGTCAACATATTAATTAGAAAGTCAAAGTAAGATTTGACTAAGTTTAGAAGAGGTTGATCATATTTTAGGGTAATTAACCTAGGTTATACTAATTAATCTTGTTTAGAGAGAAATTAGGGTTCTGGGAGGGTTCTTAAATGCCTAATCTATCCAAAAAAATTGATTGATAGTCTAGGAAGCTAATAGAGGCAGTGAAGAAGAGGATTCTAGCGAAGAAGAGACTATAATAGCCTATTTAATTGACTTATAAGAGGAATAAGACCAGAAGAGTGTCTTAAAAGGGGTGTTAGATAGATCTAACTGATGATGTGTCATCAATTTGCAAGGAAGATAACAATTAGTGCAATATTAGAGATAATAGTGCTTTCATCAAACTACAGGTTTCTACATTTCCCCCTCTTTGGGGTGACGTAAGCTACGCCACTTTGAAGAAAGTAGAAAAGTATAAATGAGTAGAAATTGTTTCAAGGGGTAGAAGAAAAATTAATATAATGAAGGTAGGATGAAGGATGCCCCCTCGAGTGTTGATGGGGTGATAGAATAACTCAATCAACGATTGCAAAGAGGACATAAGGAAGAAAATATTTAAAGAGGAGATGAGAAAAATAACAAAAAAAGGGGATATTGAGCTATCCGTAAACCAGTGCCAACAACTTTAAATCATCATTTTGATTAGAATCCTCATCATTAACCTTTATTAAGAT
Source organism: Taxus chinensis (assembly GCA_019776745.2). NCBI lineage: Eukaryota > Viridiplantae > Streptophyta > Pinopsida > Cupressales > Taxaceae > Taxus > Taxus chinensis. Next base: position 371,783,408 of record CM034148.1, read on the forward strand.
GTAAGCATACAAAAGAAGGGTAAAATGACATGAAAAATCCATGATACAAACAACTGTCCATTGCTAAAATAAAAACTCCATGTAACATACAAACATGCAATGCAATATGAGAAGTAAACAAACTCTTCTAATAGGGAATTGAGTACAATCACACACACTCAAACCAATAATGTTCAAGATAGTCACAAAAATATTTTGTTATCGAGATGTAGTCCCAAATGTTCTGATAAATGACAAGGGTTAAAAATGATGCCCCGAGAAATATTTATATGCAAGGGAAAAGATGGAGGACACTTGGGTCCAATGAAAAAGCAATGTGCACAATGAAAATAGTACCAGGAAACTGGTAGTGACCCAGAGTACTGATGAATTAAGAAGCATAGCTTTTGTAGATGATTGAATATTCAGATGATCCATGAGTCGTTGTTTCAAAACCTATGAAAATTTCATTAAGATATGAGATAAGTTCCATGTGAGAGATATAGATATCAGCTGCAAATCATTTGTTTTACCAATTTTTAGTTCATTTTCTAAGTATTTCAATGTTTTAAGCTTTTTCTAAAAAATAGTTTTACAATTTTTAAATTTTTGATTAGTTAGAATAATTTGTATAAGACATCAAAGATCTCCTAAAAACATGTAAAACTTCCTAAAGGAAAAGGAAAAGGCATCAATTAGCATACAAAATGCCACGACGAGAAGAATTACAAGCCCAAAAATAATTATTTAATAAGAATAATCATCCTGACAAGTGAAAGAGAGGAAAATAGAAGAAAATGATAGGAAAACGACACCTAGGATATTCGTAAATCATTCCAGGGTAATGAATAAGTGAACATAGGATGGCACTGAGTGCCCCAGCGTGCGAAAAGGATTAAAAATAACTATTTTAATATAAAAATAATAACCTCGACAGAGAGAAGAAGGGTTAGAAAGATCAAGGTGGAGAAAACATGCCCTAGGGGCATTGCGGTAGCCTAATATACCCACCTAGGGGGGTAAATCAATCACAATCAGTTCATTTGTACCATATCGCTTACATGTTTTTAACGTGAGTGAAAGTGATAACCCTGGAGTGAGATGGTGAGGCTACCGAGTGGGAGGAGGTAAGCATATCACATACAAAATTTCATGCGGGACCTAGAGGATGGACCCTACGTGAGTGGTCTATACTTTCTTGTGAATTACAGATTTAATGTCATTTTTATGAAATTTTAGGCTATATTAGGGAACTTTTTATGGATGCACATATGTGCATGCATCGAATTGATGTATACGTGTGTGCGCATGCATTAAATTTGGAAGGTATGCGTATGTGTATCGGTCAACAAAAATGGACACATGTACACATAGATGCCAAAGGGAAAAGACATAGATGTACACATGCATGTGTCGAAGAGGGTCTATATGCATGATGGGTATGGGAAATGAGGGTGCATATGTGCATGCATTGAAATAGGTGTGTAGGCATCACACTGAGTGCGTATGCATCCTATGTGGATGAGGTAAAAAAGGTAGAAAAATACATGGGGCGAGTATGCGCTGACATAGGAACGCATATGTCTGCAAAGTTGCGTATGTGTTGGGGAAGGCACGTATGCATCGGGGAAGGGAAAGTAGAACACCCTTCCAGAAAAATAGCTAGGGACAAAATAAATTAGACTAGAAGAAAGTGAAAATTTAGGAAATGAGATGGAAGAATGAAGGATTTTACTAGCAAATTAGATAGAAGTAGATATAAATGTACCAAATACATGTGTGTTTCTTTGTTTGCAGTGTATATTACCCATTCTTCATACACGCAAGTGATATGGTTGGCTAGTGGTGACAGAGACACTATTTGACAAGGATGATGGGGTGATATTGCATAGCCTCCTATATGTCATGGGATTGGCCTATGTGGCTAATATGCCTCATATCACATTGGATCACATTTTTCTAAAAATGGTAGTGGAGAGATGGCATAGCGAGAGCCAATGCTTTTGGCTTTCGACTGAGGAGATCATGATTACTCTTGAGGATGTGTGATGCATTATGTGGGTCCTGATTCAGGGTTAGCTCATCTAGTATACGCATCACTGGCCTGATATTTAGCATTGCATCTCATATTTATTTGGTGTCCCAAACATACCGAGGCATGGGATGACTATTAAGTTATTGCAATGCATTAAGAACCTAGAACTATACCGAGTGGTGGTTTATATGATGGCCTTTGTTAGTGGAGTTCTACTCCCTAACAAGACTGGTGCTTACTTTCCACTTGGCCTCCTTAGAGTGATACATGGGTTAATAGATGGAGAGACCTATTATTGGGGTCAGTGCATTCTAGCACACTTATACTGGGACTTACATTTGATTACGAACTAATGTCAGAAGATGGTAGGAACCGCCAGGATACTTCAGATTTGGGCATGGAACCATATTTCTATTGGTCACCCCTAGGTGTTTTGAGAGTTTGGGATCTAGAGGAGCCTTCTATTGTGGGTTGGGTTCTGATCAGGGATGATGTGCAACCATACAGGGGAGATGTGTATCATTACCATTACGAGCTTGATGAGTTGCAATAGGCTGCCATAGTATGGAAGCCTTATAGACATTTCAAGTGTCCTGAGGATGGTTTAAAGCCCAGTACTACCATAGTTGAGCACTTCATGTTGGGAAGCTGTAGATAAATGCAGGATATGTACAGAGTGGATCAGTGTCAGAGATAGTTTTGCATTACTCTTGATGTTCCTGGGCTACATATATGGTATGCTCAAAAGGCCCAAGATTACCTAGGATAGAGCACTGGCCAACTTCTGATAGGTGGTACCTACTATGTGGATTCCATTGAGACAGATCAAAGATCCTAGTACCAAACCCAAGTATGCACCATGGTACCATTGTGTGCTTCCACGTGATTTGACTTTTTCAAGGGTGGCTTATAATGTTGGTGTGAGATCTCCTCCAATGGGGCCTCCCAGTGGTGATAAGGATAGATACGGTGGTGGCGATGATAGCGAGGATGATGATGGTGGTGGTACTAACACACAACATTATGCTAGGGGTAGGGGATAGGTCCTCCATTACAACAACCTCATAGACAGGGACCCCGACTCAGGTAGAGACAGGTATCCAGGGCACCAAACATAAAGTTTCCTCCAGTAGGCATTCTAGGGGGGATATATGCCCCTCTTTAGTAAGTATTTCCAGAGCATGGCCCGCCACCTCATCCTCCAGTGGGTGGTGGCAATGGTGGGAAGTTGGCTGCTCTTCAAGAATAGTTACAAGTGGTAATTGTCATTCAGTTATAGGTGGTTGGAGAGAGAGAGAGATATGGCTAGGGAATAGGTATAGGCCTTTATAATAGAGCGGGATTAGGCTAATTCTTAGGTATAGATTTTGACAGTTGAGAGGGATTAGGCCAGAGTACATGCCACTAAGGGTGGGGATAATGCCTCATGGAAGAGCAAGATTAGTGAGATGGCCACAAAGGGGGCTCAGATACTGAGCATTTTACATCAGTCCTAGACCCATGTGTAGATGGTTGTCACATAAAGGGACCATTCCCAGGCACATTCATAGGGTTATATCATCTAGATAGATTAGGCACAAAACAAGGTGTAGACTATTACTGTAGATAGAGAATGAGAGGCCACTGTTACTAGATAGGATCATGCTGACAAGGGCATATTGATAGGCGAGTGAGATGTCGATGTGGAGGTAGTTATTACTTTGGGAGATTCTGATTTAATATAGGATGCTATGAGGGCTAGCGGCGGGGCCTTATACTATAGGACCACCTATATCAGAGTAGTCCCGATAGGGTAGTGGGTCACATCTTTTAAGTAGTTAGGTTTGAGTATGAAAGGTTCCAAGTCACGGTGGTCAGGTCATTCGGTTCGACCAGTCCGATAGCCCATTATAGAGTAGTTGGTTAGATAATATCCATCTAGACAGTAGGGTGATACCCCTGGTGCTGGTCCATCATAGCCACCACTCTTTCATCCCATAGAACATGGACCTAGGAGCTGTGGTTAGGGCATAAGATGTGGTTGAGTTATTCACTTTTCCTTTTGTACAAATGTATTATATACATTCCTCTTATGAAGTCTAATTTTTTTATGCATGCTTCTTTTAGATAGCATATTGTATCGATGATGTATATTTGAGTTTTGAGATGGACATTTATACATGTATCATATGGAAATTCGATGATGATTTTGTCATGTTATACTGTGATTATTCCTTTTACGATTTGTGGTTATTGCTTTGCAATTATTGTATCATAATGTATGATTTCTCTTTCTTCTATGTATGTGACATACTTTAGATTTAAAGATGTGTATGTTGTGTATGTTCCATGTTTTTATATTGATGATATATCTGTAGATAGTATCACATGATTTGGATTTATGGGATGTTTTTGATTTTTCATTCTAGCACTTGGGATGATACTAGATGATATTGGTGTAGGGGGATATATTTTTGATTATGTGCAACCCCTCTTGTGCCCATTGATAATACGATATGCGATGATTATCTTAGCATACATGCATGATGTAATACTTAGCATTTTTGTAAATATGATGTAGTAGATGATGTTTATATGTGATGAATGATAGGTGATAAATTTGATAACAAACAAGTGTGCAAGAAACAAACACACAAGAAAAAGTCAACAAAGCTAAATAACTCTACCTATACAACACAACATAGCCAAGATGCAAACTACATGAATTTACTTAACATACCAAAGAGATCAAATTAACATTTAATCTAAGGAAGTAAAATGAATCCTAATAGATGCATAGAATCTACGAATGAACCTAATGCCATATACAATTTATTAAACAAGATCCACCCCAAGATAAGCAAATGAGTCACCACATCACATGAAAAATTATTCTCAATCAAAACTATATAAACCAACAACTAAAAACAATTAAATTATGACCTTGTTTTTATGGGATAACATTGATATATGTTCTAACATTTTTGGGTTTATCTAGAAAGATAAGTTTTAACATTGTTTTGAGGTTTCTCCAAGATAACACTATGCAGTTGGTGTAGCTTTGCCCTTAGAAAGGGGATTCTCTAAGTTTTTTAGTTTTTTTGTGCATCTTTTCTGAATGTTTTTGTATTTTCTAAGGTCATGTTCCAAAATTAATGTACAAGGACAAATAACCGGGAATGCGCCCAACATGATGTGGGAATACACAAAAGGAAAAATTCCATGCATGTATGTATGAGAAAGTGGAATGTGAAGGTGTCCCCAACGTTAGATGGGAATATATAAAGGAAACATCCTTCATGCAGATATAAGATCAAATAAGCTAGATCATGGCCTGAAAAAGATGAATTTGGTAGGGTTCCCAGACCTAGAAAATGAAGTTATATCTAGAAAGTAGTGATGGTTACCCACCTTCCTGTAAGAGTGGATTGTGACTGGAGAATCTTCTTTGAGTGCCAGAGATTGGCTTTCACTCAAATACCTACCCACTATGCCATAATTGTGTGGTTTTCACATGTGGATGACCTGATTTTTCTTTACTATTTTCTCAATTTTCCATTTTTTGCTTGTTTTTTCTTTATTTTTCTATTTTTTAGTTCTTATCTATTATTCTCATCATGCTTAATCATAGAACCATTTAAGGTTCATGGTTTTCATAGGTTTTGGAAGCTCTTCACCATCTAAGTATGCAAGTTTATAGGCCCCTGATCCATACTTAGCAACCACCACATAAGGGCCTAACAAGTTATATTCAAACTTACCTTTCTTTTATCTATCTTTGACAGTGATTTTTTGATATTATTGTAGAACTAGATCTCCTACATTAAATCCCCAATGAATGATGGATTTTTTGTATCCCCTGGACACTCTGTTCTGATAGAATTTCAAGTGATTGAGTGCTCTCATACACTTTTCATCTAATAGTTCCAACTCTTCCAGTCGAGCAACTCTATAGTCCTCATCTTTATCAAGATAGTACCTGAGAGATATTCTTAGGGAATGAAGCTCCACTTCCAGTGGTATGATGGCTTCAGTTCCATAGACAATTTAATATGGGGTCATACTCGTAGGAGTGTGGATGGAGGTTCGACAGGCCCAGAGGGTGGGATGTATCTGTAAGTGCTAATTACAGCCAATCTTACTGACTATTTCCTCCATAATCCATACAAGGGTTTTATTAGTAACCTCTTCTTGTCCATTACCTTGGGGGTAATAGGAGGTAGACCACTTGAGTTGAATATGGAAACATTAACACAATGTATTAACCGTTTTATTTTTGATGGACTTACCATCATCAGTGACAATGGTGGAGGGGATACCATAATGACAGATGAGATAGTTCATAATGAATTTATAAATTTTTGCATCGGTGATGTAAGTAAAAGGCACATCCTCTATCCATTTGGTAAAATACTCAGTGACATTGATGATGTGGGTGTGGCCATGTAAAAAAGAAGGATGGAGCTTCCCTATGAGATCTAGACCCCATTTAGAGAATGGCCAAGGCATTGGGATAGGCTACAAATCCTGGGATGGCACATTTATTAAGTTTCCATGCTTCTAGAATAGTTCACATTTATTTATGAAATCGTAGCAGTTTGATTCTATGGTAGGACAATAATAGCCTACTCTTAATAGTTTTATAGCTAAGACCATGCCACTAGTGTGCACTCCACAAATACCACTGTGTACTTCCTTAATAAAAAGGATTGAGTCAATAACATCCAAATAGAAAAGCATATTCCCTTTGTAGCCACAATGATAAAGGGTGCCTCCTAGGAGGGTATAACAGGATATACAAAGAATAGGGACTTTCTTTTCATATTGGGTAATGCCTGTTGGAAAAGTGCCATCTTGTAGGTATCGAAAGATAGGGTCATACCAGTGGGATAATCAACCAAAAACTTCACATGCCAAACATGACTCTAGCATATCATATTTGGGCACTTGTAAATGCTCTACAAAGAAAGGAATTTTACTTTCCTAAGGTGGAATGCGTAACAAATACCCAATTGTAGCCATAACAAAGAACTTGGAGTTTTATTGAATATGATCTGTGTAAAGCACTCCTTCAAGGTTTTGACCATTTTCTTATATGGAATGATGTTCTCATCTTTAACTTTATACTCATCATTAACTTGTTTAATGATAAGTTGGGATTCTCCAATGACTCGAAGATGTCTGATATTCTAAGTAATAACTAACTTGAGGCCAATAATGAGTTCCTCGTACTTTGCAATGTTATTAGTGCATGGAAATCCCAGCCATAATTCTCTTGGTATGATCTCCCTTGTGGGAGTGATGAGCACCACTCCTGCTCTAGATCCTTGAAAGGTGAAAGATCCATCAAAATGGACCTGCCATTCTACAAAATCTTCAATTTACATCATAGAAGTGTCTTGATAATCTAGGCTCAAAGGTTCCATCCCTAGGAGAGGAGCTTCATCTAAACTTGTCATTTTAAGGAATTCTGATTCACAAACTCAATATCAAATTCACTCAGGAGAATGATACAATTATCCATTCACCTTCTTAGGGTGGGTTTGGATAAAAGCTACTAGATAGGGTCAACTTTGGATATGATTTTGGTTTTATTATTTAAGAGATAATGGAAAATATTTTGGAAGGTAAAGACAACTACAAAGTAGGCCTTTTCAATTTTTGGGTAATTTAACTCATAAGCAATCAAAGTGTGACTAAGATAGTAAACTTCCCTTTTTTATGCTTTAGGTCATATTGGGAAAATAGTGCACCAATAGCAAACTGGGTAGCAGAAATTTACAACAAGAGAGGTTTTTCCTGAGGTAGGTGGCATGAGTACAGGTGGGATGACCAAGTACTCTTTTAATAGTATAAAGGCCTTTTGGCAATCTGGTCCCCAGTTTAATTCAACATCCTTCTTTAGTAAATGGGTAAAGGAGTGGCACTTATCTACAAGTTGTGAAATAAAGTGACTAGTTACCTAAATTTTCCCTTGTAAACTCCTCTATTGTTTGAGAATGGTAGGTGGTGGCATTTCTATGATAGTTGTAACCTTTGCAGGCTCCACTTCTATCCCTCTTTGTGAAACAATGAATCCTAGGAGCTTTCCTGATAAAACACAAAAGAAACATTTCTTAGGGTTCAAGCGAACCTTATAATCCTATAGATTCTGAAAAGTACATCTTAGCACTTTAGGGTGCTCTCTTCTACTCTTGGATTTAGCTAGGATGTCATCAACATAATCTTCCATGATTTCATTCATCATATCATGTAAGATAACATTCATGGTTTGCTGATAAGTGTCCTCAACATTCTTGAGGCCAAAAGGTATGAAATTATAGTAAAAGGTCCCCCAAGGGGTAATGAAGATTGTTTTATGTTAATCTTTGTATGTAATCCGTATCTGATTACAACCGAAAAACCCATCCATTAAATACAACATTTCACAACCAACGGTGGAGTCAACTATCATGTCAATGTTAGGCAGAGGGAAGTCATCTTTAGGGAATTATTTATTGATGTCATGGAAAAAAGTGCAGATTCGTATGTCGATAGGCTTCTTCTATACAGGGACTATGTTAGAGATCCACTCTAAATAGACAATGGGTTTAATGAAATTAACAGCTAACAATTTTTCCAATTCTTCTTTGACAAGGAGTACCACCTTAGGGTGCATATTTCTCAACTTTTCCTTGATGGGTTTGGCATCTGGTTTCACAACGAGGTTGTGTAAAACTAACTATGGATCCAAACCAGGCATATCTGTGTATGTCCATGCAAATATATCTACATTTTCTATTAAGATCTCTATAAATACCTTTTGTTCCTGAGATGAGAGTGAGGTTCCCAACTTTATCATTCTAGGTTGCTCTTCTGAGTGAATTTTTACATTAATTTTTTCCTCAACAAGCATCTTAGAAGTATATTCCATCAGTGTAGGATCAGGGGGAAGAGTAAGATAAAATTTCTATGGTAGTTCCTTATCATCTTTAAATGGATAAACCACTTCATCCTTAAACCCTTCATTTCTTTTATCTAAGAGTGTTTCAAAGAGTTTGTCACTGCGAGTCTTCCATTTATCTTTTCTGCTAGGTTTCTCTAAAGTGTTTGTAATATTGTTTACCACCTTATTATTCAAATGTCCACACATCTCTGCCTCTTCTCTGAATTATGCATAGGTGTCTAATTGAATTGCAAATCCTTTCTTGTGATCCCTAGCTGGAATAGAATCCTGGAGTCCCATGAACTTTGTAAATGCCTCATTATTTTCAAATAAGTCTAGTGGCATGTGAAGTTGTTGATCCCAATCTATAAGTTCATGATACACAAGGGCTATTTGATAATTGGTTAGGGGGTTGGATTCAGATAAGGTAAGGATAGCTGAATCTGGGAATAGGTTAGTGGAAGAAATATCCTTGTAGAGTCTACACTAGGAATTTTCATCACTATTAGAATGAGAAGAAACATCCTCATGTTTAGAAGAGGAAGCATCAATCTCAAAAGGTAGAGCTTTATGAGGCCTTATCCCTAGGACATGCTTATCAAAATTGAAACGACGGATGGGAATAGGCTCTATTTGGCCTTGTGCATTAATTATACATCCAAACCCATAGTAACCCATGAAAAACATCATGCAGTGACCTTTGATATACTGGGGTGCTTGATGACATGGAGCCATGGTACCTTCTAGCACTCTGCTAGTAGGATCTTCTAACATCTTCTCCTCAGATAGGATATCATTATGGAAAAACTTTTCCAATCATTTAGGACACTTCTCTCTAGTACTATTGAACTGAAAATAAGGTTTACCCAATGTTCTAGGAGATACTGATAAATATGATATTAACAGAGCCTGATCAAGAGTAAATGGTTCACATGGGTCATATTTTTCCAACCTTTCCTCCCACAAAGAGAATGGGTTGAATAACAAAGGAAATTTTTTATTATAAGGTGTGAGTGACTCTGAATCTACAAATTTCTTAATAGCTTCCATTTGTAGGGGGATAACAACATCCATTGAAGGACACTCATAAGATGCATGAGAAAAAATATGCAATGCCCTATAATGTGTGAATGGTTCTGGGTCACCCAGAATGGTAACATCTTATCCTTCATGACATAACTTGATACACTGATGGAAATTTGATGGAATGGCCTGCATGGTATAAATCCATGGGTGCCCCAAGAGCATGTTATATGGAAGGTATAAGTCAAGGACATGAAATGTCATGTCATGAAAAGTTTGGCATACTTTCATTGGAACTACTATAGTACCCGTTGATTCTCGTTGTTCAGTGTCGTAGGTTATGATTGTAATAGTCTTGGAACCTAGATCTATTTTCAAATGGACTAGCTACTTAACCGGCTTCAAAGTGAAAATGTTTACACTAGATCCTCCATCCACAAGTACCCTCTTAATTTTGTGACAGGTAACCACCACTTCTAGGTATAAGGGTAAGTTGTGTCTTGGGTTGTTACGTGGAATTGTGGTGCAATAAAAAGTAATCTAATAATTGGATTCAATGTTTGTAATCATGGCTTGGAGGCACTTGGGATCTACATCCGTAGAGACTCCTGAATTTCACAATTTTTTATACAGTATTTTCTTATGGGCAATAGGGATTTTGAGGAGATCAAGAATGGATATCCTAACAAGTTTTTTCTCTAACTGGTCTATCAAATTGTACTGAACTTCCTGAGGGATAGGCAGGGTATTTAGAAGGATTAAATAATCATGTATCATCCCACTGCACATATATTTTCTAAGATCCAGATATTGTTGACTTGTTCATCAGATGTGAGAGTACATCCTATGAGAGAATCAAAGGGACTTTCATTAGCTGGGTATTTATAAGTAGCAGTCCTATAATCCTTCAAGGTTTATTTGTGATCTGGATTCCTTTTCTTTTTATGTGCATGATTAGGAAAAGGATTTTTGTAGATACCAATTTTCTCGTTTGGACCTTTTCTTGAGGTAGGGGGAGAATCTATGGCGATCTTACCCTCTTCAATGAGGTCTTGTATGTAGTGACATAGTCTTAAACACCTATCTGTCTTGTGTCCTTTTACACAATGGAATTCGTAGTACTCATGGTATTTAAACCAACCAGGTTTTGAAGCATCTTCTTGATATGGTACTATTGTAGTTGGATATTGCACCATTTTTACATTATCCAATTGTGTTATTGTGGTAGATAGGGATTTCGTTAATGGTGTGAACATACGTTTAGTGGGATCCTTGGGAAGAGGTCCTTGTAAAATCTTTAAAAGTGGGCCCACCTACTCAGCTTGGACTCTCTTTTAGTTTATAATGCCGTCACTAACAACATGTTTATTTTTATTGAAATTTTTTGGTTTGTCTATGGATTTTACTTCATGTTTGTCTTTAATAACAAACTTAAGCATCCCCTTTACAATGAGGGCTTTCTCGATTTGACCACATTTTTCTATGACCTCTTTAAAGTTTGAGCCATATTGCATCTGTAAATGGAAGGTTATTTCTAGGTTTTAGTTAGGAAAAAATATGCTTACTAGTTGTTTTTCCAGTAATGCATAAGGGAAATGACTTGCTAACCCTCGCTATCATTGTAAAAAGCTTACAAAGGTCTCATTGGGTTTTTGTTTATTATTACATAGATCATTCATTGTGATATCATTTTCCATGTTATAGGAATAATGTCATACAAATGTTTCTGCTAATGTGGGCCATGTTGTAATGGATCCCTCGGGAATACTATAGAACCATTCAAATTCCAGTGCTCCTAGGTTGTGAGGAAATTTTTTTATTAAGAATTTATCACTTTATGCAAACTCTTGGCAGCCCATGTAAAAGTATTTTATATGATCATGAGGATCACTCTTGCACTTATACTTCTAAAGCTTGGAAATGGTAAAGTTTTCTGGGAACGGTTACCATAACATGTCCTTAACGAAAGGATAAGGGCATAGTTCTTCATATGAATATTTCCTATTGCGACCTACATTTCCTTCCTGTAGTGTCACAAACATATCTTTCATTGATTGTAATTATTTTGAATGAGTTGTTCTTTAGTAAGAAACATTGGTCTTTGTGTCTGAGCCTCCTTAAAGGTAGTGTCAGTGTATGGGTCAAAGTGATACTCACTAGATTTCATTTTTTCTTTTTTTTTGTATATGTTTCTTCTTGAAGAGCCTAGGTTTGCTAATTTTTGGCTTAATTTCAAGATCTATTTTTGAAGGACCTCCTCTTCAACTAGAGGGTCCTCTTCTTCATAGAATTTGGGAGGAGATGAAGCTTTACACTCAATCATCACTTTACGTGAAGCTTTGTATTGAGGTTATTGTGATGGGTTTCCTTTGATGGTGTCATGATGTTTCCCAGAAGTAGAAGCTTACCCTGTCTCAAAGGGCTTATCTATGTCTAAGAGCAATATTCGTTCTCCTATTTTTTCATTAATGTCCTTGGTTTCTACTTTGTGTTTGTGTGGAAGTTTAGCTCCTAATTCTAAGACTCTTGTTATCAAGTACTTGATCTCTATTATAAAATAGGAGTTCATAAAATCTACCTAGGTATAATCTATGTTGCTCTCACAGAGAGTCTGAATCTTCTCCACTATGGTGAATTAATGGCTCTACATCCTTGAATTGAGAAAAGAGAGGTGCTAAGTTATTGCCGCTAAATAGGAAAGTTTCAAAATGGTTTTCTCCTAAATCATTCTCGTTTTATTTGGTTTCCATCTTTGTGCTTTTATACATTACTAGCTGACATTCGTATGAAGCTAGCGTAGCTCCTAAATGTATGATTTTGCAAGCTGTTCAAGGTGATTTTTTAAATATGCCACAGTGTGTCCTAGATGAAATGTTATGCAGTTTTTTTATCAAAGAATAGTCATATGCACACCTAAATTTAATGATCACTCAATTTTGTTGCTACCAAGCCTATTCCCTAAATCAAATAGTGATAATATCATATCAATGCGTAGGTTGAGTTAGAATTCTAACAAGACCTAAATATCAAAGCAGTATTGATGCAGTCCTTCGATAAGGTATAATAAAACTAGCTTGAATGCTAATGAAAGCTAAGTCTTCTAAAAAATGGAAGTCACGACTAGATATAGCGTAACAATGCTATCCTGATAAATTAACCGGGAAAGCAAGGTGTTAGTATCAAGACAACATCATTGCAATATATATAAGGCAATATTGACACTTTTTAAAAGACTCTAATGACATCGAAACTGAAACCAAGTAATAAGTATGACAAGGAGGTTTTAATTGTGTCAGCAGTGTAACTGCACAATAAAGGGACTTATATCACATTCCTAAAAAAATGAAAACACGATGTAAGTACCAATATTGTGTGACTACAATACGAGTGAAACTATCAACTCAAAATGATGAACCAAACTCTAAATAGTGAAGATGATCTTGAAATCAAGATCAAAGGACTTTATCAAACATATGAAAAATGTACCTGTGCACTTTAGATGTTTAACAACCAAAATACAAACATGGATGGGCATAAATGGATAAAAATGTGGCGTGTACCATCTTTGATAAGATGTGCGAGGTATGCCTCTTTCTCACCCCAAAAGGGGAAATGAGAATGCATGGGTATAGATCGAAAAGATGAAAAATAAACTAAGCACCACTTAGGCAGAGCTTCACCTTGTCTGAAGGTGATAAAGAAGCTAAGCTAAGTGAGACGTCTAATTTTTGTGATGAAAGACACTTAGCTCAAAGTTACGTGGGATATTTTACTTGTTTAAGGAACAAGGTTAAGATTCAAAGTGACTCATCACTTTGTGATGGCTTGACATGAAAAATGGACTAACAAAGTGGGATACAAGATAGAATGGCCTCCTTAATAAGTTCTCTCAACTAGGTGTCACAAGTTTGTCTAAGAGTGGGCACAATTTACCAATAAAATTTGTACTAACTAATTCTTGGAGTATCTTGGATTTTCCCCCTTCAAATACAGTGGGCAATAAATGTGTCCATCGCGTACTCTTACCAGGGTCACGATACAGACAACTTGTGACTCTAACTCACAATGAAAAACTAGTCAAGTGGGTAAGTGGAGCGCTTCTTGTTTCATCCACGAGGTTACTCAGTAGTGGATTACTTTAGGGTTCCTCGAACCACCCTGATTTTTGTAGCTTAAGGCATTATGCCAAAGGGGTTATGTTCCAGTTGAGTGGATAGGGATGCACCCTTTTTTGAAACCTACAATACAGTGTGAAGGGGAATGCTTTGTTTGTAATATTTTTAACTTAAATGTGTTTTTAAGTAGCACACCATTTGGAAACCTACATGTAAACACATGTATTATAAGTTTTGTGTTTTATTTTGACGCCTTTATTTAGCAAGTGTTAGGTCCTGTAGAAAACGAGTTTAGTAATTTTCCATTTCACAAATTGATATCAAGAAAGAGAATTGATACCTTGCTTTTAAATCCTAAGATCTCCAAATGGTGCAAAGGAAGAGCATACACAATGTGAAAATTCTACTAAGACAAATTATATAGAAATTATTTTACTCTTTAGAATCATAGAACAATTATTTTAAAAGGGTGACATAAAGTTGTACAAGTGCTTTCGATCTCCGTGATCAACTAGAAGGCACGAGGAGAGAGCATACACACTTTACAAACTCTGTTCAAGCCAAGAAATGAAGAAACTTAAGGTATGCAAGCTGAAATAACAAAACAAAACCCTACATCTACCTTGTTAGTCTTAAAAAAAACCTTAGAAACGTTTAGAAAAATTAGTTTACAACTTGGAGAAATATTTTAAAATTTTAACGTAGATGCATGTGCATCTAGAATTACACTAGTGCTCCCCAACCAATAGATACATGCCCTAACTAACACAAACTCTTGGCAGGAAAAACTGACAGAGGGCTATAACACCTACATGGGCCTGTTAGATAGGTATGCTAGGGTTTTGATGCATGCTCTCTCTTTTTAATGGCTACACCTGTAGGAACAAAATGTTAGAAAACACAGTATAGCAGAAAAAACCAATGCATCTAGAGACACGGAGACGTTCAATAGTCCACAGAGATGCTTCCTGGTCGAAATGATAGGGTTTACATAGTAAGATATTATATGCCAACGCGTCCAAAGTAAAAGGTATGCTCACCAACTGACGGAGATGCCCACCTCTCATCGGAGACGTGACTCATTCTAAAAGATTTTTCAACTGTGTAATATACTCAAATAGGTTTGTAACCAACTCAATGCCAATGCTAGGGTTTTGATGGAGACACACCCTATTAAGACACCTACACGTACGCCCCAAAAAACCTGCAAAATTTGTGGATTTTAAAAATTTCAAAAGAAAATAGATTATTTTTTAGTCAAAGAAGCTTATTTCTAGTTCAAAACCACAAAATATATGCAAACAAGGGTGATTTAACTAGCTTTAGAAATGGAAATAAGTAAATAACAAGTTGTTTCCTCTAAAAAACCTGTAAGTGAACTTTGAAAAACTTAAAAGACCTCTATTATTGGAGGATGGACATAAGTGTCCCACCAAACATGCGAAATGTGTTTAAAGAAAGGTTGCAAAAGCTATGGAAAGGGGTAGGAACACTCAAGAACCCCAAAGATTTGTGCAAAACTCATAAATGGACCATCAGTTAAGAACTAAACAAGGATTCCTACTTTACACGCATTATTTTAAAGAAACAAGCAAACTTAGGAAATGTAATTAACCTCTATTCTTAAAATCTTAATTAAATGAGCGTAATAAGGATCTAAGAAATCATTTTATGCTTTAAGAGAATGGGATCTCACCATTAATGGCTTCAAGGCCAATGGTTCTTCCCATTTAATCCATGTTGTGTGGTGAAATGAAAAAGACAAAGCAAGATAATAAGATGAAATAAAACTCCTAATCCTAGAAATAATACTATAGTTTATGTTAGAGGGAAGAAGTTTTCTTGAAAATGAGAGGGGGGTAGTGGGCTATTTATAGTTTTCCATTTGGGAAATGGAAGGTTTTTTCGTGCATGTGGGACTAAAAGGGAGTCAACATGTTAATTAGCAAGTCAAAGCAATATTTGACTAAGTTTAGAAGAGGTTGATCATGTTTTAGGGTAATTAACCTAGGTTATACTAATTAATCTTGTTTAGAGATAAATTAGGGTTCTAGGAGGGTTTTGAAAGGCATAATAAATCCAATGAAATGGATTGATAGTCCAGGAAGCTAATAGAGGCAGTGAAGAAGAGGATTCTATCCAAGAAGAGGCTATAATAGCCTATTTAATTGACTTACAAGAGGAATAAGACCAAAAAAGTGTCATAAAAGGGGATTTAGATATATCTAACTGACGATGTGTCATCAATTTGCAAGGAAGATAATAGTTAGTGTAATATTAGAGATAATAGGGCTTTGATCAAACTACAGGTCTCTACAATTTTAAAAATTAAAGTAACTAAATTTTCTTATATTATACCTTAAGATTTAGTGTTTGGCCTTGAATTGTTGACTTTACATCTATATTTTCATCAAGAACTACAAATAAATGTTACATAGAGTTGATAATTTAAATTAACTAAATACAATTAAAAGTGAGTAAGTAATTACATGTTTCATCTGCAGTAATATTCAAACCTTTCTCAACTTCTTGATTCTCTATATTTTTATGGATATTTTACAACATTAGGTATGATTGGATCTTCTGACTCAGGAATGTTTTCCAAATATTTTTTATTAGATATGCATTTACTTTTCTTAGAAACTATATTTTTTTGGCATCCAAGAAAACACCATGTGAGAAATCCCAAACTGTTAATGCAAGTAGTTCTTTATATGTTTGAGAGACACTAAATTCTTAGATTTCCACACCTATAAACACATATTCACTAATATTAGATCAATTATGGTAAAAATAGAAAATGGTAGTTAAAAAACATATTAAAAAGAGACCACAAATTCTTACATCATTAAGACTTACTGTCATTAACTATGTGACCAATTAGATAAAAATCATAAACTAAAAAGTAATATGTAGAAAATAAATTGAATGTAAAATATAAATATGTGATCTCCAATATTTTTTTATTTCATATATATGTAAAGTAAAAAATAGACTCCAAAATTGAAATAAGAAAAATAAAAAGAATGAGCTCTCATATTTTCCCTTAATGTGATAAAATCATAAATGAGAAATGACGCCTACCTATTATCTGTTAAGAGTAAAATAGGTGAAGATGAGTAATTATAAACTGTTAAAATCCTTTGAAGTGAAATTAACAATGAAGAGGGAGAATAATACGCCTAGCAATCTCTCTCAAAGTGAAGAAATAATTAGAGGAATAATGGGAGGCCTCCTATTATCCATCAACATGAAAATATCATGGAGAAAATGAATGACCTCAAGTTCTCCCCTAGAGTGAAGTAGAAAAATGAGAGGGAGAATTTTTGGCCACATGAAAAAAAATTATAGGGATAATGAGGGGTATCAGATACTTCCTCAATGTGAAAAAATATTATCCTATACAAAATAAACATAAATTTAAGAGTATACAATTTGATAGTATAATTATTTAATTTTTAATCATTCTAAAATAAAAAACTATAATCATAGTTAGGTAAAAAACTAACCAGGTACACATGACACCTCTATGGTTGATATTTCCTTGAAAAAAATATTTATAAATAACTCCTACTCAACATTTTCAACAATTAGTACAAGAGAACATGATCTCCTATTTTTACAAATCCTAGAAGTATCTGCATCCTGTATAATTGGAGATAATGTTCTTTTATTGATGGAAAATAGTTTTGAAGGGACTATACCCTGTTACAAAAAAGGCTCAACAACTAGATAAACGTGATTAAGTAGTGAAAAAAGGATCTGATTCTAGATATTACAATAAGCTAGACCATAGTCGAAAGAGAAACTACTAGGAAAAAGCAAGACAAGGATAAAACTATAACTAAAAAACATAATATCAGCAACAAAAAACAAATTGATCACATCCATCCTATCTAGAAGATGTTATTTCTTCAAAGACGAGAGAGGTAAAAAGCACGAGAGTGGTGACATGTGTGGGGTGATTTACATTCAGCTGAGAGATGACTTAGTTTCTTTCCTTTTCAGTACCCCAAATGTCCTCTGGGACTCCACTTAGCATAGTGATGATTCTAACCTATTGATCAAGAAAATCACATATAGATTTCAAGATGGCCATATTGTGATCGTGTCTATCCTTAGATTTTCAAGGTCTATTATCTAGGGAATTCAATTTCTTATATATTTCATCTATCTAATCTATCCCAATACCATCATCCTCATTCAAATTTCTTTTCCCCTTTTGCTTATTTAATTGATGTAGATATTTTTTGATACTTTCCACCTCCTTTTCCAATATTTCCATTTAGTGCAGAATATTCTCCTTATCTTTCTTACTAGCATTATCTTTCCCTTCATTACCGATATGTAATAAATTATGTGCTATTTCAATATCCTTGCTTCTCCTAAGGATATAGCTAGAGGAAGAGGGGTCGCTTTAGAGAATGAAGGGTTTTTAGTCTTGACATTTCTATGACTGGGAATGGTGGTTGGGTTAACAATGGGAATATTGTGAATCGGAATGGGTGGGGTACCGGGGGTAGTAGGAATGATAGTAAAATTCATGAGGCAATGCCTATGAAGGAGAAAGATAAGCCCCTGATGGAGGGGAATGGCCCCAGTATGATTTTGAAAGTCAAGAATGGAAAGCTCCATTAAATTAAGGAGATAGTGTAGGAAGTGTACAGAAAAGTTCTCCTAAAATGATTTAGAAAGATCAAGTTTTTCATGGGGATAGTGATGTACCAACCTTAAAGGGAAATGAATCTAACCATCATTCTGGTAATTTCATCAAAGGGTTTTGTATGATGGAAAAGTGACAAACAAGCATGGGAATCTACAAGTAACTCTTCCTCGCACCTGACCTCTCGAGGTTGTGCCGAGACAACCAGTGGGGATGGAATATTTGTGGGGTATGGAAAAACTAATTGGGAAATATTATGTCTTTGACACGCACTAATGGAATATGTGAATCTAAGGTAAAGAAGGCCCTCCTAACCTGAACTGACGTGATAGATCGGTCGATGAGGATGATTGCTCGAAGGCTCCAATCAATATTGAGCTCTAGCATGATCTGATCTATGGGTTATAGAATACGTGGGAGATAACCTTTGGGTGCTTCATATATGTCTCCAGACAAGGTCATAAGATGGATGATGGATATATAGTTGATTCTATGAGTGATTCTTTGGTCTAGTCCAGAAATCTTTAGCTAGATTAGCTATTATGTCTAGTGAGGATAATTGTGCAATAATGATTGGTGGAAGTGGAGTGGATCTAAATACTAATGTGCATAAACTAGCATCTACGTTTGATTGAACTGTGGAATCGTTGGGCTATGGGACCTATGGATCGCAATCATAGATTCATGGTTAGTGTGGACCTCCTATGGTCATGTGCAGAATCAATCCCTAACCCCTAGTATCTAATAGTCGTATTCCTTTTCATCTTCTATATTTAGACCTAACAATTGTGCAATCTTCTTAGAGTATCTTATAGGCATCCTGACAACTTGAATCCTTAAGCTAGTGTCTATATCAGTTAGAATGTATCCTGTGTATGGTTGTGGGACCAAAGGATCACAACCGAAGGTTTGCTCTTTCTAAAGCCCTTCTACAGTCATGTGGATATTTATCTAGGGAAGTTTGTAGCTTGGCTGGTTTCACCAAAACATATACGCTTTGTCGTCTTCTAAATTTAGTCCTCTTAATTGTGAGATAATTTCTTGTAGGTCTGTTGTTGTTCGAAAGACTTGGATTCTAAGATTTTGATCTATGTTAGTTATTGCTGCCACAAGATTGGGTTGAGGCATGATTAGCTCAAATACATATTCTCTAGGCTCCCTAGGTCCCGTGATTGTCATACAAAAGAAACAATGTAAATCTAACTAAAGCAAAGTAAAAATAACTATATAAAGTATATCTACAACATATATAACTTCTCTATATTTTTTTTTTGACAAACTATTTGAATGAAATTGAAAGAGAAATTATTTAAAATATCTAGCAATTGAAAACTAAACTAATGAAGAAATTAAAACAAACAAGGTAGCTGAGTATAGCTACTTGCCTATGCAGTTGTAAGTCTATTCCAAATAATGAAATAACTGATCTAATCTATCTGAAAGACTCTTTATCCTACCTCAGAAATGAGGAATGAATCATATTTTCTCAGAAACTATCAATCCCCACAGCTTCCTTGGTAATATCGAAAGTGAGATTAACTGAAATGAAATTCTTTTACTATTCTATTTGATATACTTTAACTAGAACTTTGAAAGCTTGAACCTAGATTATGCAGAATAGTGGAAAATCTGATGGTGTGTGGCTTTGTACCCTTAATGTGATCTCTTTGTTCCTTCATGCTCACATGAATCTAGAAAAACATGTAATGCTAGCATCAACAGAAGTAGGTATTGGAACAATGGAAACTTTTGGATGTAGGTTGAATACAATGAGAGTAGGAGAGGGATAGCGCAAGAGAACAGAGCTTGTATCATGTAGTTCCTAGCAGAATTTATTGCGAGTCATACAACATAAAATTTCCAGAACCTAAATCTATTATTTTTTACGAGAAGAACCTGCAACTATAATGGCTTCAGACTGAAAAATAAATCTATCCTACCTCAATTGATTGTGTGAAACAATAACAACACATGCACAAGAAGAATACGTGGCTTCTAAATAGCAAAACAACACTAATTATGTATGTTACACCTGAAAACTATGAACTCTAAGAACTGAAAGACTAAAACTATGAAATGAGAAGATGAGAGGAAATTTTTGAGGGGCCATTTTCTTAAAGATCAACCAACTATTTATAGAATCCCCATTTACCGAAAGGTGAAAACCAATTTGAACTCTTTAACCATAAACAATGCAAAAACACTATTCCAGGGAACCAGAATCATAAATACGAGCAAAGGCGGTGAAAAAATCTGTTAAACATTGAAATTTTACACGAATCATGTTAAAAGGAACATTATGGAAAACGCATGAAGGACCACTGCCCTGAGCATGGCAGCGGTTATAGGACTACCACCTTTCTTGGGCGGCATTCACAAGATTGCCGCCTAGGCAGGGTGGCGGTTTCGTAACTGAAGACCAAAATGTAAGGAAAAAGAGGGGAGAAGAGTAAAACAAAGCACACAGGGGCTAAGCAAGATATACGGGATGTTAATGCATACTTGGAGAGATTTTCCAAATTCTAAACACCTTGCGAGGAGACTTATATCATCATTGGGGCATGCGTAACGTTGTTTTGACGGAGCAGTACCCTTACAATTTTGGGTACATACATATTGCCCCCTGAGAGAAGCCTTTTAGCCATGAAGAGGCATAAAACAATGGGTCTGAGTATGGTGGTACTGAAATGGGAAGTTAGAAATTATACCTGACACGTCCGTGTGTTAAAATGACGCTATCCAAAATTCCCGCTACTTGCAAAATGAAAAGAGGACTCAAGTGCAGATAGATAAAATAAATAAAAAAATAAATACTAAAATAATGTGAAATGAGGACTTACCATTTGTGCGGGGATAAGAACTTACCTCCATCGGTGCTCCAGCCCTGTGAAAAGGGGCATTCAAAACAAATCAAGATGCTATATATGTAAAAATGGGCCCATTTTCCTATTCATTTACGCGTGTTAATTTGATTGATTTTGAGCTCTGGGACCCATAGTGATGGTTTTTGACGAGACTATAGTCAAAATGTTCATGACAAGATAGTGATCATGCCTCCGTGAGTGGAACATTGACCTGTGAGATCACATGTTAGTTCTTCGTGATTTAATGTTTTTACCGTCAAAATGTAAAAATGACGAAATCTTTATCATAGGGGGATTATATTTGAAAATGTCAGTTTTAATAGGGTCACTTAGGGGGGCGCCTAATGGGTAGTATTTGTTTTGTGTGTTTAGGTGTTTTTTAGGGCATGTGACCCGTTTGAAAATTTGGGACACGATCGCCACCCTAAGTAGGGCAGCGGTTACACGACCACCGCTCTGATCAAGGCGGTGGTTATAGGACCGCCGCCTTTAAGGTGGCGGTTATGGAATTGCCACCCTGCTCAGGGTTGTGGTCATTCATAGAATGCCAAAATAATAATTTTTTGAATTCGTTTTTGCGTTTCTAGCATTCTTATATGTTTTCATGATTTTTTCAATGTTATTTGAATACTAACTCCCTTTTACTTGTTTTTGAGTGTATGTAGGCAAAGGAGGAATATATCAGATAGAGCTGAGAGAGAGAGAGAGAGAGAGAGAGAGTGATTGGCTTCTAGTAGTGTTGGATGCACTTTCTCATGATGAGCAGGACACTCTTCAGAGGGCCGGCATATTGCACATATCATAGGTCCCACATGTTGCACCTTCTAGTCACATACTTTGTGACTTGTTTTCATATTGGGATGCTGATTGGAACACTTTCTAATTTCCAGGAGTCAGGGGTGAATGAACTATCACCCTGGAGGATTTCTACCATATCTTGGGGGTCCCGATCATTGGGAGATGGCTTATGCTTGAGACAACAGGGTCACGGGCTCAGATAGCACAGTGGGCTTTATACATGGGAGACGTAGTTATCTCCACTAGTTTGAAGAAGGGGGTGAGGGTCCATTCTATTCCTAGCCTACTTATTCCCTTGATTCATTAAGCCATTATGGGGATCCTTGCCTCGAGATTGATTGGGGACAAGGGAGGAGACACTTTACTTTATTGCTGCTGCCCCATTATTGCACAGATTGAGGGACATGGCCGGATTTATGCCTTGGGAGCCGACATTCTTGGGACTACCTATCATGATTTGTACCAAGTGGTTTGCTTACAGGGGCAGTCATTAAGCCATCTAACCCTGGTTATGAGCTGGGTCTACGAGCGTATCATCCCTTATGGGAGAGGTGTAGAGGTGGTGGATCTCAAAGTTGTGAGGGCAGCCAGATGGACAGATATGTCAGTGCTTAGAGCACCCCACCAGCCAGTCCCCTCCCTGACTACTGATGATATGGAGGCCACACCTTATCAGGCCATGGTAGGTTTGTGGGGTGAGGAGATCCTTAATTTGATCTCTTGCTCTACCATAGGGCAACTTGTGGATAGGACGGGGAAGGTGGAGACACACCCCTTTGATCGAGTGCCTCAGTAGTTTGGCCTTCCTTATGTTGGTATGCTCCCCCTAGTGGTACCAGTATTCAGATCAGTTCGGGAGGCTAAGGGAGGTCCTAGAGGTCAGGGTTGTACCATTGTTACTCCTAGTGTCCCTATTTCAGCTAGGCAGGTAGTATGTGATCGAGGGAGAGCCGGTGCTCCTCAAGCACCCTTACTTTAGATTGCCGCCGGTCCCGCCCACAGCAGTGAAGACCCCATTGATATAGACTCCGAGTCTGAGGAGTTCATAGGGGGAGAGATGGAGGAGTATTCTGAGGCTGAGGTCAGTGAGTTGGGTGGAGAGGAGGACAGAAATCCTGAGTGGCATGACACTTAGGAAATATTACAGGCAGAGAGGGTGGAGCAGAGTGCGGAGAGGGTGACTCTAGTTTCAGAGGAGCTGCCTTCTCAAGACCTAGGAGGGGAGGATGAGTCCGTAACAAGACGCTATGTCATCCTAGGCACAGGCGGAGGACATCAATCAATGGCAGCATCTGTGGTAGGTGCTAATCTTAGGGATCCCTCTTGGAGGCCCAGAGATCCAAGTGAGTTATCATCCTTCTCTTAATATTTGTTTTTAGCTAGGATTTGTCTTAGTTGTTGTCTCTACTCTTATTCATTTTGTTTTTATCTTTTGACTATTTCTAACTTGTTTTCTCCTTTGCTTGCAGAGACTGCTGATGAGTGGCGAGACTTGATTCACCGGGTATGCACTGATACCCTGATGATCCCCATGGAGAGGACTCATGTAGAGCTATCCATGGATATAGGGGAGCCTTCAGCTACCAGTAGGCATACAGACATTTATTCCCCGGTCTGGCATGTTTCCAAGATGGTGACTACCCTTTGTACCAAGTTGGCTAGGTATAGGATAGCAAGTGCCTGATGAGGAGTCACTCTACTAGCGAGGCCGCAGCTACTCCTTAGGACTGTGAGCCTTCCGTGCACTCAAAGCACCAGCATAGCTGGAGCCCTAGATGTAGTCATGCACCTTCAGAGGGGTCTCATAGGGGTTGAGAGGCCGCTTGGCTCTCGTAGATTTTTTATATGATTCATTTTGTATTTCCCAGGATCATTGAGCATTTTGACCATGCCTAGTGCATGATGGCATTATACAGGAAACCTGATTTTATATATATATATATATATATATAATTTTTGGATCAGATCTTTGGTATCTAGTTTCGTGATTCATTTCTACATGTATATTATAATTTTGCTTTTATATGCTTTTCAGAATGTATGCAAATGGAGAACACAAGATAGAAATGCTTTCTTTCATTTGGTATTTTGTGATGCTAATATATGATAAAAAGAAAAATGTTATTTTTAACTTGAGCTTCTATAAGCAATTTTCTGGTACTTCGTATAGTTTTGAAAGAACATGATGACAAGCTGGTATGATGAGCAGATGAACTTACCCCACTCCTAACTCAATGCAACTAGTAAGATATGAGGGATCACCATCGAGACCTAGAAAGGGCACAAGCTATGAAATTTGTTGAATGGTAGTGATGAGAGATAGACAAAGATTTGGTGGAACCAAATTAGGATGCTACAAACCTACTCTACTCTAGTGACTCCATAGTTTAGAATGTAACTTGCTTTGCGGTTTATCTAGACTTAGATCCGTAGATGTCCACATGGTAGACAAAATCTAGTTTTTGGGGTTTTGAGCTCTCTTAGAATTTTGGACATCTGATTCATTTATTTTTGACTCAAGATTTCAAAGGTTTATTTGAACTATTTGCTTATGACCTTCAACGTTTATTGTCAAGAGGACCCCCTGCACCTTGCCCCATGTTTCTAGTAGGAAGCATGGGCTTATCACCATGGATAAGGCATAGGAGAGTAAGGGCATTCCCGTCATTTCCCAACCCTACGTCACTAGTAAGAGATGCAAGCTCATCACTGAAGGTTGGTAGGGCAAGGAAATGTGTAAAAATAAAATTTTCTGTTTGATCTACATTTGACTTATTTATTTGAGAAAAATGTAAGTATGTTCTTATTTCCAAAGAGATATTCATACGAGATATATGTGACACTATGAAGCTTCTAGAACAGACCATAGGAAAGACACTGTTGATGTCAAATCACAGCACCCCTGGGACTCTGCAACTCGATGGGTTGAGAATCTCAGTGCGATTGCACAACATGGAGCTTTTCCCAAGTGTGGGACCTTGCGAAATCGGAAAAGCTCTCCGGATGAAGGCCAGTTCCTATTCCTCTGTTCAGATGCACACGTAAAAATGCAGAGGGTCTACTCAAAACCTAATCTAATTTTTCAAGGAGACAGGGGTAAGAAAATGCAGAAAATAAAACCTAAACTAACAGAGGTGATGCACCGAGGAATGAAGAACACCTGTCTTGCCAATAAACACAGACCAAAAAAATGTAATGCAAGATCATGCACAGATAACCAGATTTACAGTGAAAGATCAAGAAGATGCAAATAAACACTGAGAGGGTTGATAATCATCCACAGACATGCATTAATTTTCTCCAAAGATTGATACAACACACTACAAAATGCCAAGAGGCAAAGCTGCATTACAGTTTTAAATGGGAGGTTTTAACTCCACAGATTCACCTGCCAAAGAGAATAAGGGAGGGGAAAAACAAGAATGTCCAACCTTTAGAAAGAAGCCCCTCCTTACAATTTATAGGAAGAATGAGAGAGAGAAGAGAGAGAAAGTCCAAATCTACCCCAACCACCTCAGGTTGTATCTAATTCATCTCATTATGGTGGTAGGTGAGGACCATATCAAACCCCAAAAGTGGCAAACTGTATTTTGAATTTTTAAGAACTTGTTCCCACCCAATTAAAGATATCCAGTCGTAGTTAGGTAGAGGACGCCGTAGGCTTTCCGAAAAGTCCAACCTTGTGTGAATCGGAGCTCCCAGTCAAAAGTTATGGCCATCTGAATATCTGGGTCAGGGTCTGCTTCCTGTCAGCGCTCAGAATGTTGCGCCTCCTGAAGGTGCACCTTGGCGCATCCATATGCATGTTGACAATCCTTTTCGTGTGCCAAAGGTGCAAATATGTTTGTGTCGACACATGTTTACGTGCGCCACTTTACCTGCGCCAAGGGCGCAACTTTTCCCGTGTCATCATTCCTTTCTGTGCGCCAAGGGCACGTCTATTTCTATGTTGACATCTTCTTCTGTGCGCCAAGGGCGCATTTACATTTGTGTCAACATCCTCTTATGTGCGCCAAGGCGCAACTTTTTCCCTGTTGACACTCATTGTTATGCGCCATTTCCGTGCGCCAAGGGCACATCCATTACATTGTCGACATCCATTTCTGTGCGCCACTTTCCTGCGCCTTGGTGCATACATTCTCATGTTGACACTCATTGTTATGCACCATTTCCGTGTGCCAAGGGTGCATCCATTTTGCTGTCGACACTCATTGTCGTGCGCCCCTTTTGTGCGCCATGTGCTGAGGTTTGAATTTCTTTGGTTTCCATATTCTTCCGCTTGTCTATATCTACCCGGGGGGAAGATATATACAACAATTTGGCGACTCAACGGGATCACCTGCCTGCTAGGTAGAAGATCAGTGGCCCTTTTAGAAATCCATTGAGCATGGAGTCATAAGCAATACTTGAAACCAACTTGATCTCTGATCCCGAGCCTGAAACCGCAACTCCTTCTCCGACAGCACTTTGAACTGTAGAAACAACCTGAGAGCAACGAAACCTGTGCCAAAGCACTTAAGGAAACTGAAACCTAACTACAACAAGACAATGTGCAAACGCACTTAGAGGAATTGAAATCTAAGCTAATATTTACAAGGGTAGAAATTTTCTCTTTTTAGTAGCAATGTTTAAGATAGATTCCGTTGACCAGAATTGAAAGTTCTTCTCCGTCCAATGTAGACAATTGGAAGGCATTACTACTTTTACATCCCGTGACCATGTAGGGGCCACTCCAAATGGCATCAAACTTGGAATGCCTTCCTGGTTTTGCCCGATCTGCATCCCATTTCAGAACTAGGTCCCCTTCCTGGAAGGTCCTTGCTCTTGCTTTCTTATCAAACCATCTTTTCACTAAGGCCTGATCTTTCTCAATTGTTTGAACTGCATGTTCTCTAATTTCTTCCAATTCCATCAACTCTGCATACCTAGCCTCCATTGGTTCAAACTCAGCCAACTCCAACTGCTTCATGAATTCTAATGCAGGTAGTTCTAATGATATAGGCAATACTGCCTCTTTTCCATAGACCAACTTATAAGGGGAATTACCTATAGACCTCTTTGGTGTTATTCTGTCAGCCCATAATGCTGATTTTAGCTTGGTATGCCATGTTCTTTGATTTTCATCCAGAGTCCTCTTGATGATTCTTAGCAAATTTTTGTTTGTGGACTCTTCCTGTCCATTACCCTGCGGGTAATAATTTGAAGAGGTGCTCAAGTAGATTCCATTCTTAACAGCCCATTCTGTAATTTTGGAACCTATAAATGCCAATGCATTGTCTGATATGATAGTGGACGGCACACCAAACCTGTTCACTATTCCTTCATAAAAGTCTAGTATGTTAGACTCATTTGCTTCCTTGAGCGCTACTACTTCGGTCCACTTGGTGAAATAGTCTGTTGCCGTGAGAATCCACTTATGGCCTTGGCTTGAGTTTGGATTAATGACCCTGACGAAGTCCAATCCGCATTGCATAAATGGTTGGTCAACCAGAATTGGGTGCAATGGAAGTGCTGCTTGTCTCTCTTTGCCTGTGAAGAGTGCACATTTCTTGCACTTTCTTATCCATGTATAGCAGTCACTGAAGACTGTCGGCCAATAATACCCTGCCTTCATTATTTTGAGAGCTGT
This sequence comes from Taxus chinensis, assembly GCA_019776745.2. Lineage (NCBI taxonomy): Eukaryota > Viridiplantae > Streptophyta > Pinopsida > Cupressales > Taxaceae > Taxus > Taxus chinensis. Next base: position 371,811,418 of record CM034148.1, read on the forward strand.
TACTCGTGGGGAAAAATTTCCTCCAGAATCTCCATCATGAAAATCTCGTAACACCCTCTCAATTTGACTTATCCCAATGCACCTCAATAGAACTCCATTGATGTCTTTCTTAAACAAAACACCATCAACAAGCACATATGGAATGGCTTGTAATCTGAAGTATCTCCTCTTTGCTTTGCTCATTTCTAGAGGGCATAGGCCTGTCTGTAGGAAGTGTATCATATTCTGAGTCCAACAAGGAGTAGGTACGTCATCATTTTCTTGTTCTTGATCATCCTGTAGTACCAAGGTAGTCTCCTTTTCATCACCAGCTTCAACTTTCTGACTCAAGGCTAGCTGCTCACATAGTCCCTTCCCACGTACTAGTTTGGTGACCTTGATCTCGATGTCATATTCCATGACACGAGTTATCCATCCTGCACGTTTCTCATTCAGATCCTTGTTTAGAAGGAAGTCCTTGACTCCCGCATGAGAGACTAATAATTGGATCTTGTTGTTTGAGACTAGGTGCTTGAATTTCTTTAAGCTTCTGATTACCGCAAGGACATGCTTTTCAATGAAAGAGTACCTAGTTTCGTATTCCTCCAAGCTTTGACTGAAGAAAGCAACTGGTTGTTCTAAACCCTTCTTTGTTTTGTTGTACCAGGATTGCAGAAATTGTGTCTCCACCACCAAAGGCATATAGCATGAATTCCTTAGAGAAGTCTGGATTGACGAGAGTTGGGGCTTGAGATATAGCCTCTTTTATTGCCTCAAAACTTGCCTTGCCTTCAGATGTCCACTTAAATGCCATGCTCTTCTTTAACATCAGTGTTATTGGCTTCACAAGAGCTGCAAAGTTTGGAACAAACCTGCGGACAAAATTGATCCTTCCCAAGAAGCTTTGAAGAGCCTTCTTATGACTTGGCAATGGCAATGCTTGAATTGCTTCAACTCTTTCCGGGTCAATCGCCAACCCCTCCTTTGAAACAATATGGCCTAGAAGTTTTCCCTCGTGAGCCAAGAATATGCATTTTTTGGGATTCAATGATACCCCAAATCTTCTACACCTCTGAAATACTTGCCTCAAATGACAGAGGTGATCCGCTGCATTTTTTGAGAATACAGTGATGTCGTCAAGATATATCAAAACTATTTTATTGATCAACCCCTTGAATGCCATATCCATTGCCCTTTGGAAAGTGGCCCCAGCATTTGATAGCCCAAATGGCATCTTCTTGTAGGCATAGGTCCCCCATTTGGTGGTGAAAGCTGTCTTGAATTGGTCATCTTCTTTTACCATCACCTGATTATACCCTGAGTAGCCATCTAGGAGAGAGAATCTCTCTGAACCGGATACTACTTGCAATATTTGTTCCATTGAAGGAAGTGGGTAATGATCTTTGAGAGATGCCCTGTTGAGGTCTCGGAAATCTACACACAACCTGATTTCTCCACTCTTCTTCCTGACCGGAACCAAGTTTGCAACCCAGCTTGAGTGCTTGATCGGGAATATAATGCTTGCCTCTATCAGCTTATTTAGCTCTTTCTTCATTAGAGGCTCAATGTGAGGGTTGACCGGTCTCTGTTTCTGCCTGACGGGATTAGCATCTGGATCCAATTCTATGGTATGTTGTGCCAAATTTGGATCGAATCCTCTCAAGTCTTCGTAGCTCCAAGCGAAGACATCTGGAAATTCTTGGCCAAAGTTGTATGAAATCTGATTTCTCCTGTTCAGTGGCCACTTTGCCAATTTGAAGTGTTTTGTCTTCCCCAACCGGAATTGGCTCTGAATCTTCTCTCTTGACCTGTATGTTTGCCTTTTCCTTACGAAACTGGTCGTTAGGGTTGAAGATAGACTCCAATGTTACCAAACCCTTAGGAAGCTTGTTTGTCCGCAGCTGTACTACTTGATCCCCATACTGCTGCTCTAATTTGTCCTGATTCCTAGCTGAAAATTCAGCCTCTTCTTGTAAGAAATTGACGATCTGTTGATCGTTCTCAAACACCTGCCAGCTTGTGTTGTTATCTGGAACTGCTGGCCTCACAACCACATGGATGTGTGGCTGCGTTTTTTCTCTCCTGATGCTGTCAACCACATCAAATGTCGCTCCAACTGCTGCGAGCCTATCTGCAGCTTCATTTTTCTTCCTGGGTATGGATACAATGTTGAAAGCTTTGAAATCCTCAATGAGGTCCCATACCCTATTCTTGTAGCTCCTTAGCAAGTTGTTCTTTGTAGCATGTTGTCCCCTAACTTGGTTGACGATTAGCTCGCTATCTCCAAACACCTGCAAGTTCTTTATGCCCCTTTTCTTGGCCCAATGAATTCCATGAATCAATGCTTCGTATTCAGCCATGTTGTTTGAACAGGAAAACTGGAAACGAAAAGCTGAAAAATATTTGATGTCTTGTGGTGAAATCAACATTGCACCACCTCCAGCACCTTGTCTGCTTCTCGAACCATCAAAAAATAATTTCCAAACTTTGTTTTCATCCTTTTGTTCAGGCTGAATGATGTCAGGAATGGGTGAATTTTCTTCGTGTATACAATACACGCCCAATTCAGATTCTTCAATTTCCTTGTATGGGTCAAATTCATGACTCTTGTTTGCCCATTCATCCAAAGTTAAATCAGGAATTCCCTCGACCTTAGTACCTGTTTCTAGATCACTTGAACACTCCTCTTGATCAAAAGCCGAGCAATTTGCATTGATAGGATTTGGTACATGAGGCTCAATATGGAAATTGGCAATCGGTTCTGACCTGATTGTTGCTTTGGCTCCATACCTTGTCCTAAAAATCATGTGTGACCAATCTGCAGATAAATATCCACCGATTTTTGCAGTGAAGTCTCTTGATAGACACAACGCAAAGAGTGGCGGAAGGTCAATCACAGACACATCTTGTAGAACTGTAACATTAGGACAGGAATGTAGTGTTAGGCTTAACCCTTTGATGACCCCAACTGTTCCTACTGCCGTTCCATCTAGCTGTACTACTCCTTTCAGCACTGGCTCATATTTCAAACCCAGCTGATCTGCTATTTGCTTCGGCATCACTGAACTACTTGCCCCAGAATCAATCATGCAGTTGTGTACCAAGTGGTTTCCAACAATCAACGAAACATAGAATGGTGGAGGCTTCAAATTTTTCCTTATCTGGCCCCTATCATGTTGCACTGCATTAGTGAGAACTTTCTCATGTCCTATTGGTTTGATACATTTGTGGCAGACCAATTAGCCATTGCAGCTTGCAATAAATCTCGTTGCCCTGGGATCGCCAGTGATTCCCACATGGAAATGTTCACATGTGTCTTCTTCATTTGATCGATGATGTTGAAGGGGGATGAATTGTCCTTTTGTTGTCCCTTACTTGGTGCAACCTTTTCTGGAGCTTGAACAGGTGCATGTGTTGCTACAACAGGTACCTTAGGTTGATTTTGCACATTTGGAGCTGCGTTTGGTCTACTGACCCCTTGTTGTGTAAGAGTGGGTTGAGAAACAACTGGATTACATGGTTGTCCCTCTCCTATATTTCTCTTCTTTGACCGTGTGTTGGCAGCCACGCCTTGAAAAGGCTGTTGGTTAACTCCACAGAAGTCTTCCGTTTGCCAATTTGCCAATGTGGTTTCTGTTGGAGGTCCTTCTTGTTGCATTTGTTGCTGTTGATTCTCCTCCTGGCTTGGTTCTTGAGCAACACCAATGGTTTGCACCATCAAGGCCTGATTCAGTGCACCATTGAAACATGCTGACCTGATTGTGAGGTAGATTGCAAGGGTAACACCAGTCGTACTCCTGTGCCATGTTATTTTGTGTCGGGACCAAGGCTCTTGAGGATGTCGTTGCATTTGGATCATACGGTCGAAATGGCCTGGCAGCTTGAGGTTGTCCTTGGTTTTGGTTTTGATTTGCAGCCTGAGGTGGTGGTCTATTTTGTTGGTATGGGGGCCTAGCTTGGTACTGTGCTTGAGGCTGATACGGTCTAGCACTTTGAGCTTGTTGTCTTTTGATAGTCACAAGCTCATTTCCAAGGTTCTGCAATTGTTTCATGACCTCCTGCAATTCCTTTGAAGTATTTGAAGAAGTCGACGCCTCATTATTGCTTTGATTCCTAGGAGTTGGAATGGGATTCAACTCTGGTGCTTGACTGGTTGTAGGATTTCCCATGTCTGGATAGAGAGGCATTGGTGGCCTTGGTGCAAGCTTGCCGGCTTGGATCAAACAGTTCTCTTCTCTGATCGCTGTGTCATAGGACCCTGGCAGCGTTGTCCCTCCCATTGATTGGATCATCATGGCTATGTCTGAATTTATAGCCTTTAAGAAATAAAGGAATGCTCCTTCGGTAGTTGGTCTAACAGCTATTGGGATCCTGTCCCATGTCCGTTGGAATCTAAAGTTGAAATCTGCCATTTGTTCGTTAGGAGCCCTTTTGATTGTTGTCAGCTGTTCCAATAAAGATAAATTGTCCGCCCTCTCCCCGAATTGGCTGCAAAGAGCAGAACAAAGTTGGTTCCAATTCGTAATAGACCCTGCTGTAAGGCTCCTAAACCATTGTAAGGCCTTGCCTTTGAAAGATGAAGCCAACAGCTTGACTGCAACATCCATTTCATTTATTTCGTGGATTGCACATGCATTAGCAATATCCTGGATGTGATCAATAGGAGTAGTATGATTTTCACCTGTGAAGTAGGGGATATTCTTTAGCGCTGCAACTGGAATTTGATTCTGAGCATTTAGGGCAAGTGGACTACTACCCGTGAAATTGACAAAGGGATTCGGTGGTAGATGCGCCATTATGATTGGCCTAAGAACCCTGGTTGATGCGAGAAAAGGCCTACCAGGTGGAGGTGTAGACAAAGTCCTGTTAGGCGGAGATGGTGATCTTTGTGGTCTTCTTCCTCTCCTTCCTCTGCCTGGTGATAGTTGCAAGTGGAAAAATAGCCCCTCTTCTCGAGTATTAGACCTGGTTCGAATTCTTCTCATATGCCTGGGCAACTTTTGCTGCTACACCGCTGAATTCTATCCCTTCGGAGTCGCCAGATGTGTTAGAGAACAAGCCTCAAAAGACTAGATTTTGCCAAGTTACACACCAAAACCTGACAATATTTAAACACAAATTTTTTTAAAAGACCTGCACATTTGAGATTTTAGGGTTTGGAATTTGATTTGGAATGACAGTCCCGAAAACCCAAAAAACGCCAGATTTCTGAAAACCTGAAATCTGAAATTCAAAAAACCATGAAATTTTGAAAGTCAAAATCTCAAAATTCTAGGAATACCCTTTTGAAGATTACCCCCCGATCTATCAACTGATGAAATTTTGACTTGTTTCGAGCAAGTTAAGTCCTTGAAAATCAATTTCAAAGTTCAGCCTGGAAGGTGAAAAATCTGGAATTGTAAAACCTGCAATTTTTTGGTCCGAATTTCATGAAAACTCCTTCAAATCTATGGAATGACCTCTTGGTCCCACCGGGCATGCCAAAAATATTGATGTCGAATCACAGCACCCCTGGGACTCTGCAACTCGATGGGTTGAGAATCTCAGTGCGATTGCACAACATGGAGCTTTTCCCAAGTGTGGGACCTTGCGAAATCGGAAAAGCTCTCCGGATGAAGGCCGGTTCCTATTCCTCTGTTCAGATGCACACGTAAAAATGTAGAGGGTCTACTCAAAACCTAATCTAATTTTCCAAGGAGACAGGGGTAAAAAAATGCAGAAAATAAAACCTAAACTAACAGAGGTGATGCACCGAGGAATGAAGAACACCTGTCTTGCCAATAAACACAGACCATAAAAATGTAATGCAAGATCATGCATAGATAACCAGATTTGCAGTGAAAGATCAAGAAGATGCAAATAAACACTGAGAGGGTTGATAATCATCCACAGACATGCATTAATTTTCTCCAAAGATTGATACAACACACTACAAAATGCCAAGAGGCAAAGCTGCATTACAGTTTTAAATGGGAGGTTTTAACTCCACAGATTCACCTGCCAAAGAGAAGAAGGGAGGGGCAAAACAAGAATGTCCAACCTTTAGAAAGAAGCCCCTCCTTACAATTTATAGGAAGAATGAGAGAGAGAAGAGAGAGAAAGTCCAAATCTACCCCAACCACCTCAGGTTGTATTTAATTCATCTCATTATGGTGGTAGGTGAGGACCATATCAAACCCCAAAAGTGGCAAACTGTATTTTGAATTTTTAAGAACTTGTTCCCACCCAATTAAATATATCCAGTCGTAGTTAGGTAGAGGATGCCGTAGGCTTTCCGAAAAGTCCAACCTTGTGTGAATCGGAGCTCCCAGTCAAAAGTTATGGCCATCTGAATATCTGGGTCAGGGTCTGCTTCCTGTCAGCACTCAGAATGTTGCGCCTCCTGAAGGTGCGCCTTGGCGCATCCATATGCATGTTGACAATCCTTTGTCGACAACTCCGTGTGCATGCATTCAAGGTGCGCCTAAGGTGCAAATATGTTTGTGTCGACACATGTTTACATGCGCCACTTTACCTGCGCCAAGGGCGCAACTTTTCCCGTGTCATCATTCCTTTCTGTGTGCCAAGGGCACGTCTATTTCTATGTTGACATCTTCTTCTGTGCACTAAGGGCGCATTTACATTTGTGTCGACATCCTCTTATGTGCGCCAAGGCGCAACTTTTTCCCTGTTAACACTCATTGTTATGCGCCATTTCCGTGTGCCAAGGGCGCATCCATTACATTGCCGACATCCATTTCTGTGCGCCACTTTCCTGCGCCTTGGTGCATACATTCTCATGTTGACACTCATTGTTATGCACCATTTCCGTGCGCCAAGGGCGCATCCATTTTGCTGTCGACACTCATTGTCGTGTGCCCCTTTTGTGCGCCATGTGCTCAGGTTTGAATTTCTTTGGTTTCCATATTCTTCCGCTTGTCTATATCTACCCGGGGGGAAGATATATACAACAGACACTTATCCTAGGAAGAAACCAAAATTGAGAACAAGGATGCAGACCTTGGTATGGTTACCGTTAAGACTTTGTCATATCTAGCTTTATATGGATGAAATGATTTAGAAATAGGTGATGTTGTTATGAAAATGAAGAAGTATGATTGGAAGGATTATGCCAATACCATCAGAAGTTTGTAATGCACTGTTTCGAGAATAAGTTCCTTGATCACAAAATTTTACGAAACAAGTGGACAAAATGAACCTAACTACATGAAGATGCAATGTAGATATAATTATACAAGTAGTGCTGGTTGCTTATGTATAGAACCGTTTAAGATGTAAGGAATTGATTGTATAGTCTTTTGTGACTTGGTATGGGCCCAACCATTTGGGCCGGAATTTCCTTCCTTCCCCGGTCTTTTTATCGATCTGGATGTCTAGTCTCAGAACTAGATCTCCTTCATATATTTCTCGTTCATAGACCTTTTTGTTATACTGCCGGCACATCCGGTCAATGTAGACTCTATGTCATTATTTAGTGTCTAGCCTTGTCACATCTAGGCTTTCTAGTTGGGAGAGACGTGCTTCTCTATAAGCTTCTTCATCTCGAATCCCTTGTAGTGAGATACAGAGACTGGGTATTTCAACCTCAAGTGGGAGAACTACTTCTGCTCCGAATACCAGTGAGAAAGGAGTTACTCCTATTAGTGTTCTTATTGAGGTTTTGTGGGCCCACAAGGCTGGATATAACTTCAAATGCTAATCTCATTTGTTTTCTTTTACCGTTTTAAGGAGAATAGCTTTCAATGTTTTGTTTGTTGCTTCAGCCTTTCTATTGGTCTGAGGGTAATACAGGGAAGTTGTATGATGGTTTATTTTAAATTTACTACATAGCTCATGAAATTTGGCATTCTTAAAGGAGGTACCATTATATGAGATAATGATTTGTGGGACACCGTACCTATAAATGATATGGTTTAAAATGAACTTGGTGATCATGGAACCTGGTACAATGGTGAGAGGCATAGCCTCTACCCATTTGGTAAAATACTCGGTGGCCGTGATTATGAAGTTATGGCCATCTGTTGACAAGGGAGAGAATTTCCCTATCTAGGGCCCATGTAGAAAAGGGCCATGGAGTAGCGATTGGTTGTAGAGCTTGTGCCAGCATGTGGATCTCGTGGGAAAAATATTGACATTTATGGCACTTGCGTACAAACTCTATTGCGTCGTGCTCTAAAGTGGGCCAGAAATAGCCCATCTGATGTATTTTGTGGGTAGTGGCGTGAACTCTAAAATGACCACCACATATTCCACTATGAGATTTGTAGAGAATATTCTTGTATTCTTCTGTGTCAACACACCTTAGGAGCATTCCATCGAAAGCATTACGATAGAGCACTTGTTCTATAATAACGTATTTAGCTATGATAATGTGTAACCACCTTCTTTTTTGCGGTGTAGCACCTTCTGGATATGTATGGTCCATGATATAATTAACGATATCAGTATACCAAGGAAATTCAAAGATAGGATGTCTAGCTTCGATGTCGTATATGCATTCATCAGGAAAATCTAGAACTACTAGATCGCTTCCATTTAACGGCTTGTCGGCTAACCAATCCGCAATTATTTGTCCCTTAATGGACTTCTGGTTTACAAAAGTTAATTTGAAGTCACCCATTAACGTTATAAAGCATCTACCCTTTTTAGACAAGGACCCTTGCATGAGGAAAGTTCGTAAATGGTCTGTTTTTACAATGAACCTTATTTCTTGATTTAGCATGTAATGTCTTAAGTGTTTGATTGTGAATACTATGGCAAGGCATTATTGTTCTGCTTGCATATAACATGTCTCATAATCGAGTAATATTTAGCTAATAAAATAGATCACACATTCTCGTTTGTCATCGTCTTCTTGAGCCAGCACGCAGGCTAGCGAGACATTGGTAGCTCGTGAATATAAGATTAAAGGGTGGTCTGGCTTAGGAGGCATTAGTGTGGGTCGTGACAACAAGAAATGATTAACTGTTTTGAAAGCCTCATTGCAGTCTTCGGTCCAATCAATACTATAATCTTTCTTGAGTATATTGTTGATTGGATGGATGGCAAAACTTAAATCTAGGATGAATCTTTGGATTGCACCAAGTTTCCCAAAAAAATGACCTGATTCCAAATTCATCCAAAGGTGGGATCATTTCAAGATCAGCTTGGATTTTGGCTAGGTCCACATCAATCCCTTGTGAATATATGATATAACCCAGGAGTTTCCCTCATGTCACACCAAATAGGCATTTTTATGGGTTTAGTGTGACTCTGTATTTTATCAAACGTGAAAGAATGATGCAGAGCACTTCCAGGTGATCACAGCACTTCCTGGCCTTGGCCAACAAGTCGTCTACATAGGATTCCATGATTTTATGAATAAGATCGTGAAATATGTACATCATTTCCCACTGGTATGTAGCACCAGTGTTCTTGAGACTGAATGACATAACATCGTAGCAATAGGTTACCCAAGGAGTTATAAACATGGTTTTGGCTTGGTCTTGTTTGGATATTCTGATTTGATTGTATCCCGAAAATTCATCCATGAGAGACAAAAGCTCAAATCTAGCTGTTGCATCAATGATGACATCAACGGATGGTAACGGGAAGTCATCCTTAGGACACACCTTGTTAATGTCTTGAAATTCTATGCAGATGTGTATCTTCCCATTCTTTTTGAGAATGGGGATGATATTATATACCCACTGAGAGTAATCAACCGGTTTGATGAACCCTACATGGAGAAGCTTCATTACCTCTTCCTTCACCATGAGAGCTACCTTGGGTTTCATTGGTATTTATTTTTGTTTAATTGGTCTTTGCATCTGATTTGGTGATGAGGTTATGTACCATGATGTGTGGTGTAATTCCCATCATTTCATTTATAATTAAATGCAAAAGCCTTTTGATGTTATCTGAGGATTCGAGTGTGTATTTCTATCTCTTCTGGAGTTAGCATGAAGATCCTAGTTTTAAGATATTTTTTTTCATTCTCTGTTCTGATGTTAATATCAATTGTTTCCTCGATTAAAGAAGCAGTTACCTTCTTCAAATTTAGGTGGGGCTGGAGGTAGTTCCAGATCTTCTCCATTCTCTATTGCGTATATGTTGAGCTCCTTTTGTGGGGGGAAGATCTACCATGGGGTTTCCAAAGTAAGAAGACGAATGTGTGATTAAGGACAAATCCACTACGTGATGGGTGAGATGTAACATCTGCATAGGCAGTTTAGGTAATCAAGAGTGGCTCTATAACTGTCAACGTGATCTAAGATAGTAGATGTATTCTCAGCTATGTTCGTTAAAAGAGGGTTTGACATTTTATTTATTAATGGTTCAGTACGAAGGGATACCATGAAATAGAGTATCTTCCAACTCACTGACTGGGAGTGAAATGTGAATCTAAAGGTTGCTATCGAATATGTGAGAGGGTTTTGTTCTCATGCGATATTTCTTCAATTGATATGAAGTTAAATCCTTTGCTCAAATCTAATACCGCTATATTATAGAGTTGTAAATGTTCAGCTCTAGTCTCATACACCTCAAAGACTTGGTTTTCTACTAATTGTGAGTCTCCTAACACCCTGATGTCATTAACATCTGATCCTCTTAGCTAAGATGAGGCCAAGGAGGAGGGCTTCATACTCAGCGCCATTTTTTGTACATTCAAAATTTAGTTTAAAAGGCGAACTGGTAAGATATTTCCCTCGGGAGAAGTAAAGATCACACCTACCCCAACCCCATAACGACATCTAACTCCATCAAAATGGAGAGTTCTAATATTTACTTGGGAAGATGGATGTTGGGACATTTTCTATGCCCACTTATTTTGTTTTGGTTACTTCTACCATGCAGAGTTCTTCTGCTGGAAGAGAACCAACACCTAGGGTATATCCCATACCTACAGAATCAAATGGCAGGAAAATTGGCAGATCCTGTTCTAGCAATTCGATAATATTTTCCATAGTTCCTAATGATACTGTTTCTACAATTCTAGCCTCATCTTTGAGGGATGGGACATTCTTGATTAGATTCGTAACTTCTAACTTCATTGTGGGTACCAAATTTTCTTCCAGTTTTGATTCGGTTGGGTTGTTAAGTTGGTTTGTTGGGAGTTCAAACTTAGAGTGAACGCCTAGTCTTTTCTTCAGGTCTACTAGGTGTATATCAAATGGTTTTAAATCACCTTTCGCTATGAATACCTTTCCCAAGTGTAGGAATCTTATTTCCTGAAATAACATAGAAGGGATTGCCTTCATACGGTGTATCCATGGTTGGCTGAGGATCATATTATAGTTGGTTTCCCGATCTATAATATAAAACTCAGTGAGGATTGTTTTGGGTCCTAAGGTGAATGGTCGTATTATAGTTCCAATCAAAGTGGCTTTAAGGCTATCATAGCCTCTTAGCATATTCTGAGTCGTGGAACAATTTGTTTCTTCATACCCTATATTTTGAAGGAAAGAGAAGGGGAATATGTTAATTTCTGCCCCATCATCAACCATTACGTGTTTAACATAATTTTTAATTAAATGACCTAAACCTAACGCTTCTAAAAGAGCAGCCCTATGGGCAGGAGAGTTATTCAATAAGTCCAAAAAGGAGATATGAGAGAAGGTCTTTGTTAGGTCATTAATCAAATAATAGGCACCTACGGGTTTTACTAATGGCTGTTGAATTTTATCTATCTCTAGCGGGTAACTTGTAATTGGTTGAGAGGAATAATCTCGTGTCCTTGTTACGGTTTCCACAGGTAGCTCAATGTCTAACTCCACTAAAATGACTATCTTGGGTCATAGCTGATTTCCTAATTGTGGTGCGACAGGTGGATTCAGTGAAGTCAAGGCCTCATGATCATTGTTTCTTGTCATTACACTCTTGTTCATCCCATTTGGATTTAATTTATCATGATTTGGGAGTGGGTCATTGAAAATATTGAGAGGAGCATTTTGAGGGGAGATTTATCCCATGAAAGTATTCGGCACAGGTGATGTAGGATCTGCTAAGAACATGTTTATGAAAAGTTATCTCTGTTCTTCTGGCAGAAGTTGCATGAATTTATTGTAATCACAACAAGTCCTAGTGTCATGGCCTTGAATTTGGTGGAAATAACAGTACGAGTTGGGATTGTAATTCCTAGGTTGTTGGTCTGGCACGTATTGTGGTCCAAAACCCTGATTAAACCATTGACTATTAAAGTTTTACGTTTGTTGTATTTGGTTTTGGTTTTGGTTTTGGTATCTAGTTGAATTTTGACTTGGAACCTGTGTATGGATCTGCCTTTGTTGTTGTTATGGATGATTAAAATCCACCGAGTTGATTTTTGGCATAAAGTTGTTATTTCATTGATTGTTAATTGGCGGTGGAGTATTTACGACATTTTCTTTTTTTTTTTGGTCAGTTACTCCATCTGTTGTTATGCCACAATTTTTGTTAAGGATTTTAGGTCCTTGATTGACATTTGTGGTAGTAGGATAAGTTGCAGTATTCTAGCTGGGGGTGATTAACCTCCCATTTGTTCCATACATCTTGTGACCTCTATCTATTTCCGCTTGATCTATTCGGAGGGCACTCTCAAGTACTTCATCGTAAGTTCTTAGTGGGAACTTCTGGACTTCTTCCTTTACCTCTCTGCTGAGAGAATGAAGGAATAAATCACATAGTTCCATTTGGTCCATGTTTGGAGTGCTTGCTGAAGAATAGAGGACTATACGCCATCTTTGGATGAAATGAGAAACATATTCATTATGTTCTTACTTAATGTGCAAGAATTCCCTGATCCCCATTCTCAACAGTTTGTTCATGTGAAATGCTTTGATGAACTTTGAAACAAGTTGTTTAAATGAATGGATGGAAGCTTTAGGTATTCTTTAATACCAATCGAGGGAAATGCCGTCTAAAGTTTTGGGGGATATTTTGGCAACAACCCCATCCCAAGGGTGCAGTTCTTGAATGGCTGTGGCATAGGCCTTAATGTGTGCATTCAAGTATCCCTCCCCTTTGTATTTGGGAAAATCAGGAAGAGGTCTTGGAAGCATGATGCTTTGTATGGTAAATTCTAAGGGTTCTTTCAAATATTCTAAATAAGTTCCTATTGCATAGGTTTCCAGCATCGATGGTGCTTGTTGAGGGGGTGTAGATGGCATGGGTTGTTGATATGGCATGGCATATGCATTTGCAGGGACATAAGGAAATCCCTGTGGTTGAGTGAACATGCCAAGAGAAGAGAACATATCTCCTTGTGGTGACTTGGAATGTATGTTTAAGTATGGAGGAGTATTTCCTAGGAATGGATTATTTTGTACTAGACCAAGAGGTATCATATTTTCCACCGGAACAGTGTAAGAAAATGTGGTTCTAGTTGGCGTTTGTTGTGAATACTGAGGAGGCATGCCCAACGTTCCTATTCCTGTGAGGAGGTATACTTGGCCAGGATGATGCGGAGGTTTGGAATTTCCTACCTACATGAATTGAGAATTTTGATTTGCTTGAGCAAGTTCTAACCCTCTAAATTTTTCTGCTAAAGTTGACATGACTTCATTTGGTGAAGTCACAATATTTTTCCTTAGTGTAATTTGTTGTATATCCTAAGATTGTATAGGTATGAGGTACCCCACTATGAACTGATCATTTCTCTGCCAAGTTTCACCGAGGGCATTTCCCATATGTAGCGGCATAGAGCTATTTTCTTGAAACGAGACCTTAGGTTGTGTTTGTAAACTTTGTATAGGTGGGTACATACTCCGAGAGCATTTTTCACTCCTGGCATAATGCACTGAATGTTCATCATCTAAAAATAGATATGGATCCGATTGTCTACTAATTTGTGGTGTAAGCAGCAATTGAGGAGATGAACCAGATTCTCTCATAAACGTCATGTTGTTCGAGCCTGAAGGCTCTGGTTCTTGCGTTTGAGCGATCTGGTCCAACTCCTCTATTTGGAAATAAGAACTATATCTAGTGCTTGGAGGCAGAGTTTGTGTTGACAATCAGTCAGTTAAATAGTTGTCACCCCATGCTAAGAGCGAGGGTGATGGCTGTCTATTCAGTTGATCGTAGTATGCTTCAAGACCTAAGAGAGGTCTACCATATGCATCAAATCCCAACATATTCAGGGGGTATATGAATACCCGTAGAATAATGGGAAAGAGTGAAGGTGGAAGGAAGAAATAAAACTGAAAGAGGAAGAACTATTTTGTTCACGTCAAGTTCACCAATTTTGTACGATGGAAAAGTGACAAGTGAGGATGGGAATCTACAAGTAACTCTTCCTCACACCTGACCTCTCGAGGTCATGCCAAGACAGCCGGTGGGGATGGAATATGCGTGGGGTATGGAAAAACTAATTGGGCAATCTTATGTCTTTGACATGCACTAATGGAATCTACGAATCTAAGGCAAAGAAGGCCCTACTAACCTAAATTGGCGTGATAGATTGGTCAGAAAGGATGACTACTCGAAGGATCCAATCAATATCGAGCTCTGGCGTGATCCAATCTATGGGTTGTGGAATATGTGGGGGATAACCTATGGGTGCTTCGTATATGTCTCTAGATAAGGTTATAAGATGGATGATGGATATATAGTGGATTTTATGGGTGATTCTTTGGTCTAGTCCAGAAATCTTTAGCTAGATTAGTTGTTATGTCTAGTGAGGATAATTGTGTAATAATGATTGGTGGAAGTGGAGTGGATCTAAATACTAATGTGCATAAACCAACATCTATGTCTGATTGACCTGTGGATCGCAACCGTAGATTCATGGTTGTTGTGGATCTCCTATGGTCATGTGTAGAATCAATCCCTAACCTGTAGTATCTAGTAGTCGTATGCATTTTTGGCTTCTATATTTAGACCTAATAGTTATGCAATCTTCTCAGAGTATCTTATAGGCGTCCTGGAAACTTGAATCCTTAAGCTAGTGTCTATATCAATTAGAATGTTTCTTGCATCTGGCTGTGGGACCAAAGGATCACAACCAAATGTTTTCTCTTTCTCAAGCCCTTCTACAGTCATGTGGATATTTATCTAGGGTAGTCTATAGCTTGGCTGGTTTGACCAAAACATATACGCTTTTTCATCTTCTACGTTTAGTCCTCTTAATTGTGAGCTAATTTCTTGTAGGTCTGTTGTTGTTCAAAAGGCTTGGATTCTGAGATTTTGATCTACGTTAGTTATTGCTGCCACAAGATTGGGTTGAGGCAAGATTGGCTTGAATACATTTTCTCTGGGCTCCCTAGGTCCTATGATTGTCATACAAAAGAAACAATATAAATCTAACTGAAGAAAAGTAAAAATAACTATATAAAGTATGTCTACAGCATATATAACTTCTCTATTTTTGTGTTTTTGACGACCTATTTGAATGAAATTGAAAGAGAAATTATTTAAAATATCTAGAAATTGACAACTAAACTAATGAAGAAATTAAAACAAACAAGGCAGCCGAGTATAGCTACTTACCTATGCAATTGTAAGTCTATTCTAAATAATGAAACAACTGATCTAATCTATTTGAAAGACAGTCAATCCTACCTTAGAACTGAGGAATGAATCATAGTTTCTCATAAACTATCAATCCCCATAGCTTCCCCAGTAATATCGAAAGTGAGATTAATTGAAATGAAATGCTTTTACTATTCTATTTGATATACTTTAACTAGAACTTTGAAAGCTTGAACCTAGGTTCTATAGAACAGTGGTGAATCTAATGGTGTGTGGCTTTGTCCCCTCAGTGTGATCTCCTCATTCCTTCATGCTCATGTGAATCCATAA
The DNA here is from genome assembly GCA_019776745.2 of Taxus chinensis. NCBI lineage: Eukaryota > Viridiplantae > Streptophyta > Pinopsida > Cupressales > Taxaceae > Taxus > Taxus chinensis. The sequence continues at coordinate 371,827,153 of CM034148.1, forward strand.
AAGTGTGTACTGCTAGCATCAATAGAAGTAGGTATTGGAACAATGGTAGCTTTTGGATGTAGACTAAATACAATGCGAGTAGGAGAGGGATAGCGCAAGAGAACAAAGCTTGGCTTATACAATTCCTAGCGGGATTTATTGCAAGTCATACAACACAAAACGTCCAGAACCTGAAGCTATTCTTTTTTTTTTAATAGAACCTGTAACTCTAATGGCTTTAGACTGAAAATAAATCTATCCTATCTTGATTGATTGTGTGAAACAATACCAACACTATCACAAGAATAATATGTGGCTTCTAAACTACAAAACAACACTAACTATGCATGTAACAACTGAAAACTATGAACTCCTAAGAACTAAAAGACTAAAACTATGAAATGAGAAGATGAGAGGAAATTTTTGAGGGCCCATTTTCTTAAAAATCAACCAGATATTTATATAATCCCCATTTACCCAAATGTGAAAACCAATTTGAACTCTTTGACCATAAACAATGCAAAAACACTATTCCATGGAACCAGAATCATAAATATGAGCAAAGGCGGTGAAAAAAGTTGGTAAACGTTGAAATTTTACATGAGTCGCATTAAAAGGAACATTATGCAAAATGGGTGAAGGACTGCCACCTTGAGCAACGTTGCGGTTACAGGAGCAAGTGATTCTTGTCTCTTTGTGTTGTGTTATTTATTCTGCACTTTTATTTGAGATCTATAATATTTTCTCCATATTAGTTTCTACTGTTGCGATTCTGTAAGGGATTATTCCACATATTTTATCTCTTATTTCCTAACAATTGATATTAGAGCCTGGTTTGGTTTGCTGAAGTGTTGAATCATAGGGAAAGTTTTATCTTGAGTGGGAGCTATGGCAGATGATGGAAGATCTAGGGTTGATAAATTCAACGGGCAGAATTTCAGTCTTTGGAAGATGCAGATGGAAGATTACCTTTATCAGAAGGATCTTTATACTCCGTTGTCTAAGAAGGTGAACAAACCCTCAAGTATGACAGATGTGGAATGGAAATTTTTTGGATCGGAAGGCACTTGGAATGATTTGGTTGTGTCTTTCATCTTTGGTATTATTTAATGTTTTAAAGGAAAATACTACAAAAGATCTAATGGATGCATTAGGGAAGTTGTATGAAAAACCCTCTGCCTCTAACAAGATATTTTTAATGAAAAAGTTGTTTAATATGAAGATGTCTGAGAATAGTTCAGTAGTAGATCATTTAAATGATTTCAATACGGTTGTGAATATGCTAGCTTCAGTTACAATAGAATTTGATGAGGAATTTAGGGCTTTATTAATTATGTGCTCTTTACCTGAAAGTTGGAATAACCTGGTAATGGCGGTAAGCAACTCGGTTCCAGCTAACTCAAAGTTGAAGTTTGAGGATGTTGTAGGGGTGATTCTAAGCAAGGAAATGTGAAGAAAAATCTCTAGGGAATCTTCTACTTCAGGGAATGCTATGATAGTGGAAACTAGAGGGAGACAAAAGAATAGAGGAAACTGTGGAAAATTGAAAGATCAGGCAAGGTAAAAATCCAAGAGCAAGATTGTATGTTGGAATTGTGGAAAGTCTAGGCATGCAAATAAGGATTGTTGGGAGCTTCGGGACAAGAAGAAACAACAGGAAGAAAACAAGGAGGCAAATGTGGCATCGGGTAATGTATGTCAGGATGTTTTGATTCTTTCTTTGCATAATATTACTAAATCTTGGGTTTTAGATTCAGGGGCTTCTTTTCATGAGCTACTCCACATAGGCATTATTTTGTTGATTATGTTTTGGCATGTTTTTCTTGGTGATGATGAGCCTTGCAGTATAGTTAGAAAAGGTTTTGTTTAGGTTAAGATACAGAATGGGAATACATGGCTATTGAAGGATGTCAAACATGTGCCTACATTAAGGAGAAATTTGATATCGGTGGGGCAATTGGGAAGTGATGGTTGTACTATGATATTTACATCTAACTCTTGGAAGGTTACCAAGGGTGCTCTGTGGTGGTAAGAGGTAAGAAGGTTGGAACCTTGTATTTAACCAATGATAGTACTAATGATTGTAATCTTGTGGCTTTAAATGCAAATACAACATTATGGCACTATAGGCTCGGTCATATGAGTCATAAGGGCATGAACATCATAAAGAAGAATTTTCCTGGATATACAGAAATAGGTTTGGATTTCTGTGAGAACTGTATATATGAGAAACAAAAGCGAGTAAGGTTTCTCAAGGTTGGACCTACGAAGAAAGAGAGTAAGTTAGAGCTGGTACATTCTGATGTGTCGGGGTCGGCTCAGGTATCATCTCTTGGGGGTTCAAGTTATTATGTTACTTTTATTGATGATGCATCAAGGAAAGTTTGGGTTTATTATATTAGAAACAAATCTGATGTATTTGACACTTTTGTTAAATGGAAATCCTTGGTAGAGAATGAAATAGGTCTTAAGCTAAAATGTCTCAGGTCAGATAATGGAGGGGAGTATTACAACAATGAATTTCATGATTACTATTCTAAGAATGGAATCCATAGGAAAAAGATGGTTCCAGGAAATCCACAACAGAATGGGGTATCAGAAAGGATGAACAAAACAATAATGGAACGTGCTAGGAGCATGAGGTTACATGTAGGATTGCCTCTTTCTTTTTGGGCAGAAGAGGTGAGCACATCTGTTTACTTGATAAATAGAGGACCCTCAAGTGCCTTGGATGGAGGCATACCTAAGGAGGCATGGTATGGTAAGAAATTTGACTATTCATTTCTTAGAGTCTTTGGATGTGAGGTGTTTGTTCATATAGACAAGGATGATAGGACCAAGCTAGAGGATAAATCAGAAAAATGTACTTTCATTAGTTATGGTGGTGATGAATTTGGGTTTAAATGTTGGAGTATTAAGGACAAGAAAATCATTTGGTCTAGGGATGTGGTCTTTAATGAGAAAGTCATGTATAAGCAACAGTTGCAGGAAAACAGGGAAGAATCCAAGAAAGAATATCCAGTGGTAGAGGATCTTCTAGATGGGAAAGTGACCCATGAATCAGTTCAGGAACCTACTCAACAAGAACCCCAAACTCCTACAGTGAGGAGGTCTTCTAGGGTGAGAAATGAGCCTGAACGTTTTTCACCTTCTCTTTATTATTTATTACTCACTGATAGTGGAGAGCCAGAGAGCTTTAATGAAGCAATGTAGGTAGATGCCAGTAAGAAGTGGGAGCAAGCCATGGATGAGGAGCATAAGTATCTCATGGAGAACCAGACTTGGGATTTGGTGAAGCTACCGGAAGGCAAAAGAGCATTGCAGAACAAGTGGGTGTACAAAGTTAAAGATGAAGGAGGAAAGAAAAGATATAAGGCCCAATTGGTGGTCAAGGGGTTTGCACAAAAACAAGGTATAGATTTTGATGAGATATTTTTTCTTGTAGTAAAAATGACTTCTATTAGAACTGTTCTTGGAATAGTGGCAGCAGAAGACTTGCACTTAGAACAGTTAGATGTAAAGACTGCATTTCTCCATGGTGATTTGGAGGAGGAAATATACATGCAACAACCAAAGGGCTATGAGGTCAAAGGTAAAGAGGAGATGGTGTGTAAACTAAAGAAGAGCTTGTATCGCTTGAAACAAGATCCATGTCAATGGTATAAGAAGTTTGATAGCTTCATGATGGAGCAAGGTTTTATTAGATGTCATTATGACCATTGCGTGTATACAAAGAAATTTGAGGATGGAAGTTATATTATCCTATGTTTGTATGTTGATGACATGTTGGTTGTAGGTAAAACATGCAGGAAATAAAAGTACTCAAGAAACAGCTAAGTGAATCCTTTGATATGAAGGATTTGGGGGCAGCCAGAAAAATCCTTGGTATGAGGATATCTCGAGATAGGAATGAATGGAAGTTGACTTTATCTCAAGAAGAGTACATTAATAAGGTATTGGATAGGTTTAACATACAGGATGCTAAACCGGTTGGGACTCCTTTGGCAGGCCATTTTAAGTTATCAAAGGAGTAGTGTCCCAAGATAGAGTAGGAAAGAAACCAGATGTCCAAGGTACCTTACTCATCAACACTTGGCAATTTGATGTATGCTATGGTGTGCACTAGGCCTGATATTGCCCATGCAGTGGGAGCTGTGAGTAGATTTATGAGTGATCCTAGTAAGATCATTGGCAAGGAGTAAAGTGGATCCTTTGGTATTTGAGAGGAGCCATGGGGACAATTTTGAACTACAGTGGATCAGACACCAATTTACATGGTTATGTAGATTCAGACATGGTTGGAGATGTAGACAGCATGAGGAGCACAACAAGTTATATTTATACTGTAGGTGGGACATGTTAGTGCAAAATCACAGCACCCCTGGATGCAGATCAGGTTTCTAGGTTGATCACTTTGGCATCCAGTGTGATTGCATAACATTGAATCCTTTCTCCAAGTGTGGGACTTGAAAAATGAGAAAGGATTCTCCAGAGAAGGCTGGTTCCTATTCCTCTGTTCAGATGCACATGAAATATGCAGAGGGTTTTCTCAAAACCTAATCTAATCTGCCAAGGAGACAAGGTAAGAAGATGCATAAAATAAATCTAAGCTAATAGAGGTGATGCACTGAGGAATGAAGAACACCTATTTTTCCAGTGAACACAGACCATTCAAATGTGATATAAGATCATGCACAGATAACAAAACTTGTAGTGAAAGACTAGGAGGATGCAAGATGAACACAGAGAGGGTTGAGAATCATCCACAGACATGTATTACTTGCTCCAAATATTGATACAATACAGTGTAGAATGCCAAGAGGCAGAGTTGTATTACAGTTTCAAATGAGAGGTTCGAACTCCACAAATTCGCCTGATAGGAGAAGAAGGGAGGAGCAAAACAGAAAATGTTCGACCCTTGAAAAGAAGCTCCTCTTTACAATATATAGAAAGAATAAGAGAGGAAAAAGAGAAGGGAAAGCCAAATCTACCCCAACCACCCCTAAGTTGCATTCAATTCATCTCATCATGGCAGAAGCGGTGGATCCTGGCAAAACGGTGGGCTACCTAACAGAAGCGGCGAACTGTCTGCTGCATTAAAGTTGTTTGTTGAAGCATTACTTCTGCTTGTTATTTCACGCCAGAGGTGTTTCTTTATTTTCTCTCTCCAAACTAAACCAAAATGCAAGATTGACCCTGGAATCGTGTAGAGAATCTCACAAGCTTTCCGTTGATATAAGGAACGTGCCAATCCGAGCTCTGGATCGAAAGTTATGGCGATCTGAAGATTTAGGGCAAAAACGGGCCAAAACATGTTTTGAAAACTTTTCCTGCGCTTCGCCACCTAGATGACACATGGCAGGCTCTGATTTGCTGAGCAACTCTCTCTCCTCTACCTCTCGGTGGGCTTTCTTTTGAAATTTCCTTGTGGGCCCTAGCTGGGACACGTGGCACTATCCCATTGGTTTGGGCCAGTGTTCGAAACTTTGCCCTTTGACTTTTTGACTTTTTCTCCTTGTGACACGTGTCATGATCTGGTTGGTTCTCAGCCCTTTCGGCGATCTGCATCCCGCGTGCCCCTATGTCCCATTTTTCCTTGTGCTGCTTGTACTAATTTCGGCCGAACCGGCTGGTTCGCGTCCTCGCGGTCCAGATGTCCCAATTACCTCCGGACTGTTTGTTCCCATTTCACCCGGTTCAGCCGGTTCGCACCTTTTTGTCGCACCTGTCCCACTTTGTTTCAGACTGAAGTTCCTCATTTCGGCCGATTCGGCCGGTTCGGGTCTATTTGTTCCAACTGTCCCAGAAACAGTTCGATTTTCCTTTCCTTTGGCCGAACGGCCTTTCTGTGTCCCACGTGTCCCTACGTCCCAACTACTTTCAGACTGTTTGTTCTCATTTCGGCCGAACCAGCCGGTTCACGTATCTTTGTCCCAGATGTCCCAAAGTAGTTAGTGCGAAAGTTCTCCTTTCCAGCCGATCCGAGCTTTCCACGTCCATCGCGTCCATTTGTCCCACTTGTTCCAATTACTATTTGGGCCACCTGGAGGCTTTTCGGCCGATCCATGCCTTGACGTCCCAAATGTCCCAATTGTTCCTAGGACTAGGACTTAGCCGATTTTCACAATTTTTTCTGGATCAACCTACTTGCCTTCTGCAACTTTTTTTTCGCATTTTCTCAGAGCTTGCTCTTTTCAGCCTGGACAGGAGAGTTAGAAAAATTCCTGAAGGGACCCTAAAAACCTGATTTTTGCTCTGAATCAATCAATTTGCATGGGATTTGAATATTCTGATGCATGTTATCAAAATTACCCTGGGGGGTGAATTTTGGATAACAATTTGGCGACTCAGCGGGGTCACCTGCCTGCTCGGTAGAAGATCAGTGGTCTTTCAGCGATCCATTGGGCATGGAGTTATAAGCAATAACCTGAAACGAGCCTGATACTACAACTTCTTCTTTAGCAACACTCTGAACTATAAAAAACAACCTGAGAGCAGCAAAACCTGTGCCAAAGCACTTAGGGAAAATGAAACCTAACTACAACAGGACAATGTGCACAAGCACTTCGAGGAATGAAAATCTAATTAATATTTACAAGGTAGTGAACTTCCCTCTAGAGGCAATACTTGAGATAGATTCCATTCACTGGAATCTGCAGTTCTTCACCATCCAATGAGGCCAATTGGAAAGCATTGCTGCTCTTGCACTTTGTGACCATGTATGGGCCACTCCAAATGGCATCAAATTTGAAATGCCTTCTTGGTTTTGCCTGATCTGCATCCCATTTCAACACTAGATCTCCAACTTGAAAAGATCTATCCTTGGCCTTTCTGTCAAAGGTCTTCTTGATCAAAGCTTGATCCTTTTCCATTGCTTGGGATGCCTGATTTTTGATCTCTTGCAGCTCCATCAGCTCTGCATATCTCACCTCCATAGGCTCAAATTCAAGCAACTCCAGCTGCTTCATGAGTTCCAATGTTGGCAACTCAAGTGACATGGGCAAGATTGCCTCTCTTCCATAGACAAGCTTAAATGGAGAATTACCTGTGGATCTTTTGGGAGTGGTCCTATCAGCCCATAAGGCTGATTTCAGTTTGGTATGCCAAGCCCTCTGATTCTCATCAAGAGTCCTCCTAATGATCCTCAGCAAGTTCTTGTTTGTAGACTCGGCCTGGCCATTACCTTGAGGGTAATAGTTTGATGAAGTTCTTAGGTAGATCCCGTTCTTGACAGCCCACTCAGTCACCCTAGATCCAATGAATGCCAATGCATTATTAGAGATTACTGTAGTAGGTACACCAAATCTGGTAGTTATCCCCTTATAAAAGTCCAAGATGCTAGACTCATTCGCCTCTTTGAGTGCTATTGCTTTTGTCCATCTGGTGAAGTAGTCTGTGGCTGTCAAAATCCATTTGTGCCCTTGGCTTGAATTGGGATTGATGGCTCCAATGAAGTCTAAACCCCATTGCATAAATGGCTGGTCAACTGAGATTGGGTGTAATGGAAGGGCAGCGAGTCTCTCTTTTCCTGTGAAGAATGCACAATGCTTACATCTCTTGATCCATGCATAGCAATCACTAAAGATTTTAGGCCAATAATAACTAGCCTTCATGATTTTTAGAGCTGTCACTCTTGGTGCAAAATGGCCACCAGCTGGTCCATCATGAAACTCTTTTAATACCCTTTGGATCTGACCTATGTTAATGCATCTCAGCAGCACTCCATTCACATCCTTCTTGAACAAAACTCCATCAATGATGGTTTATGGAACAACCTACAACCTGAAGTATCTTCGCTTTGTTTTGCTCATTTCTGGAGGGCATAGGCATGTTTGTAGGAAGTGCATGATGCCTTGGGTCCAGCAAGGAGTCGGGGCAGCATTGTCTTCTTCTTTCCTGCCACTCGGCTCATGGCTATCTTGAACTGTCAAAACAACCTTTTCTTCGTTGCATACTTCTTTTTGCTTCCCCAAAATCAGCTGCTCACACAATCCTTTCCATCTTACCAGCTTGATGATCTTGATCTCAATGTCATACTCCATGACACGGGTGATCCAACCTGCCCTTTTCTCATTCAAATCCTTGTTGAGGAGGAAGTCCTTAACCCCAGCATGTGAGACCAATAACTGGACCTTGTTATTTAAGACTAAATGCTTGAATTTCTTCAAGCTTCTGATTACTGCAAGCACATGTTTTTCAATAAAAGAGTACCTCACTTCATAGTCATCTAGGCTCTGGCTGAAGAAGGCAATCAGTTGTTCATCATTATCTTTGTTCTGCTATACCAGAATGGCAGAAATAGTGTCATCACCTCCAAATGCATAGAGGATGAAATCCTTGGAAAAGTCTGGGTTGATGAGAGTGGGTGCCTGGGAGATGGCTTCTTTGATTGCTTCAAAAATCTCCTTGCCTTTTGCCGTCCATTTGAAAGCCATGCTTTTCTTTAACATTTTGGTGATGGGCTTGACAAGGGCTGCAAAATCTGGGACAAACCTCCGAACAAAGTTTATCCTTCCCAGGAAACTCTGAAGGGCTTTCTTGTGGCTAGGAAATGGTAGAGCTCTTATGGCTTTAACCCTCTCTGGATCAATTGATAATCCTTCCTTGGAGACAATATGGCCAAGGAGCTTCCCTTCATGTGCAAGAAAGATGCACTTCTTAGGATTTAAGGATACTCCGAACTTTCTACACCTCTGAAACACTTGCCTGAGGTGAGAGAAATGGTCTGTTGCATTTTTTGAGAATACAGTAATATCATCTAGGTATACCAGCACTATTTTGTTGATCAATCCTTTGAATGCCATATCCATAGCTCACTGGAATGTTGCTCTGGCGTTCGACAGTCCAAATGGCATCTTCTTGTAAGCATATGTGCCCCATTTGGTTGTGAAGGCTATCTTGAACTGGTCTTCCTCCTTTACCATAATCTGATTGAAGCCTGAGTAACCATCAAGTAGTGAAAACCTTTCTGAACCAGCTACGACCTGTAATATTTGCTCCATGGAAGGGAGTGGCTAATGGTCTTTGAGAGAGGCTCTATTCAAATCTCTGAAGTCAACAGACAGCCTGATCTCTCCATTCTTCTTTCTGACTGGAACTAAGTTGGCAACCCAACTAGAATGCTTGATTAGGAATATGATTCTTGACTCAATCAGCTTTTCCAATTCTTTCCTCATGAGAGGCTCCATGTGTGGATTGACTGGTCTCTGTTTTTGCTTGACAGGCTTAGTATTTGGATCCAATTCAATGGTATGTTGAGCTAAGTTGGGATTGAAACCTTTCATGTCTTCATAGCTCCAAGCAAACAAGTCAGGGAATTCTTGACATAACTATATGAACTCACACCTTTCTTGCTCAATTGTCATCTTTCCAATTTGCAATGGCTTGTTCTCTTCTACCAAGATGGATACTAAATCTTCTCTCTTGACCTGAATGTTTGCTTTCTCCTTTCTAAACTAATCATTGGGGTTGAAAATAGACTCCAAAGTGATAAGTCCCTTGGGCAGCTTGTCAGTTCTCAGCTGTATCACCTAGTCACCATATTGCTGTTCCAACTTTTCTTGATTCTTAGCTGAGAACTCAGCTTCCTCTTGCAAGAAGTGGATGATTTGCTGGTCATTCTCAAATACCTACCAACTGACATTGTTATCCGGCACTAAAGGCCTCACAATCACATGGATGTTTGGCTGTACCTTATCTTGTTGAATGTTTTCTACAATGTCAAAGGCTGCCCCTACTGCTGCAAGCCTTTCAGAAGCTTGATTCTCTTTCCTAGGGATGAATTTGATGCCGAAACCCTCAAAATATTCCATGAGGTCCCACACCCTATTCTTGTAGCATCTGAGTAGATCATTTTTGGCAGCATGCTGTCCCTTGACCTGATTTACAATCAATTCACTGTCCCCAAAAACTTGCAAGTTCTTTATTTTTCTCTTGATTGCCAAATGCATCCCTTGCACCAAGGCTTCATATTCAGCAGTGTTATTGGAGCATGCAAATTGAAATCTAAAAGTTGAATAGTACTTTACTCCTTGAGGTGAAACAAGCATGGCTCCACCTCCAGCACCTTGTCTACTCCTTGATCCATCAAAAAAAGCTGCCATACCTCATTGTCATCCTTGTGGTTTGGCTTAGTGATGTTAGGAATAGGTTGACTTTCTTCATGTATACAATAGAATCCTAGCTCAGATTCTTCTATTCCTTGATAAGGATCAAAATCATGCACCTTGCTTGCCCATTCATCAAGAGTTAGATCTGGGATGTTTCCAACTTTAGTGTCAGTTTCATCAGTGCTAGGGTGATCTTCTTGATCAAATGCTGAGCAATTGGCATTAATCTGACTTGGAGTATAGGGCTCAATGTGGAAGTTTGTAATAGGTTCTGACCTAATTGTAGCCTTAGTTCCATACCTCATTCTGAACAGCATGTGTGACCAATCAGCAGACAAATATCCCCCAATCTTGGCAATGAAGTCCCTTGACAAATATAGGGCAAAGAGTCGTGGAAGGTCTATGACTAACACATCTTGTAAGAAAACAACATTTAGACATGCATGCAAGGTAAGACTCAAATTTCTAATCACTCCAACTGTTGCTATTGCTGTCCCATCCAGCTGCACTACTCCCTTAGATGTTATTTCATACTGAAGCCCTAGCTGATTAGCTATTTGTTTGGGCATGACAAAGCTACTTGCTCCAGAATCAATCATGCAATTATGCACTAGCTGATTTCCAATGATTAATGAAACATAGAAAGGAGGGGGTTTCAACATCTTACCTTGTTGTCCTCCATGATTTCCCTCAGGTTGGGAAGCATTTGTGAGTACCTTCTCTTGCATTTGGACCTACTGATTCGAAGTTGGCCAATCCTTCATGGCAGCTTGTAGCAGATTTCTTTGGCCTGGGATGGATAGGGATTTCCACATAGATATATTGACGTTTGTCTTCTTCATCTGATCAATGATACTGAATGGTGATGAAGGATCTCTCTGCTGTCCCTTGGTTTACACATTTACTCCTTGTATGTGGGCAGCAACAGTTGGTATTTGAGTTGGCCTAGGGGGTGTTCTTGGCTGCCCTTGTGCATTTGAAACTGGATTTTGCTTGCCAGTCATTTGTGGAGCTATGGAAGGTTCTGGATCGGCTGGGGCTAATGGCTATTCTTCACCCAAATTTCTCCTTTTTGACCTTGTGTTGGCTGCAACACCTTGAGAAACTGCCTGATTCATGCCACATAAATCCTCTGCTTGCCAATTTACCATTGTGGTGTCATTTGGGGCTGATTGTTGTTTGAATGTTTCTTGTTGCTGGCTGTTTTCTTGACTGTTCTCACCCTCCACACCAGTACTTGTTACCATTAAAGCTTGAGTCAAAGCACCATTGAAGCACATGGATTGATTATGAGGCTCATTACACGGAAAACACCAATCATACTCTTGGGCAATGTTGTTTTTTGCTGGTACTAATGCCCTAGATGCAAATATGGCATTTGGATTATAGGGCTAGAATGGTCTATTGACAGGAGGCCTTGTTTGATTCATATTTGCAGCTGAATTAGGTGGCCTTTGAGGCTGATATGGCTGCCTATTAGGTTGAGCTTGAGGCTGATACGAAGGTCTAAAACCTTGAGCTTGCTGTCTCTTGAGTGTGACCAGCTCATTGCCTAGATTTTGCAATTGCTTCATGACCTCTTGAAGCTCATTTGGGGCACTTGGAGATGAAGTGGAGGCTTCATTTGAACTTTGATTTCTAGGACTAGGAATAAGAGCTAAGACAGGTGCTTGACTAGCACTTGGGCTCACTAAACTTGGTTATAATGGCATTGGAGGCCTAGGAGCTATCTTGCCATCTTGAATCAGACAATTTTCAGCTCTAATGGCTATACTATAAGTAGTAGGGATAGTTGTGCCTCCCATAGATTGAACCAGCATAGAAATATCAGAATTTAAAGCTTTAAGGTAATATAGAAAAGAACCTTCTACTTTTGGCCTGACTGCTACTGGAATCCTATCCGAAGACCTTTGAAATCTAAAGTTGAAATCAGTCAGCTGCTCGTTGGGGGCTCTCTTGATAGTTGTCAGCTGCTCCAAAAGAGACAAGTTGTCTCCCTTCTCTCCAAATTGATCATGAAGTGCAATACACAGCTGATTCCAGTTTGTGATAGAGCCAGCTTCAAGGCTCCTAAACCATTGCAATGCTTTCCCCTTGAATGAAGACGCCAGCAATTTGACAGCTACATCCATTTCATTTATCTCATGGATTACACAGACGTTAGCAATGTCTTTTACATGATCACCAGGAGTGGTATGATTTTCTCCAGTGAAAAATGGAATGTTCTTTAATGCCGCAATTGGAACTGGATTCTGTGTATTGAGGGCGAGTGGGCTGCTGCCAGTGAAATTGACAAAGGGATTTAGTGGTTGTGCCATTCTGATTGGTCGAAGGACTCTTGAATACTGAATGAAAGGCCGAGCAGGTGGAGGAGTTGAGAGAGTTCTGTTTGGTGGAGATGGAGACCTTTGAATCCTTCTTCCTCTTTGCCTTCTTCTTGGAGATAATTGCAGGTATTCAAACAACACTTCTTCTTCTCCAACTCTTGACCTTGTAATTCTTCTCATAAGATTTTAGGCCTGTACTGTTGAAACCAGTTGATCTTCCTCTTGGAGTCACCAGATATGCGAATAATAGCTCTTTTCAAGCAAGAAAATTACAGCAGATGCATATCAACTTTGTTGTAATAAAAATAAGACCTCTAGGTCCCACCGGGCGTGTGAAAACTGTTAGTGAAAAATCACAGCACCCCTGGATGCAGATCAGGTTTCTAGGTTGATCACTTTGGCATCCAGTGTGATTGCATAACATTGAATCCTTTCTCCAAGTGTGGGACTTGAAAAATGAGAAAGGATTCTCCAAAGAAGGCTGGTTCCTATTCCTCTGTTCAGATGCACATGAAATATGCAGAGGGTTTTCTCAAAACCTAATCTAATCTACCAAGGAGACAAGGTAAGAAGATGTATAAAATAAATCTAAGCTAATAGAGGTGATGCACCAAGGAATGAAGAAAACCTATTTTGCCAGTGAACATAGACCATTCAAATGTGATATAAGATCATGCATAGATAACAAAACTTATAGTGAAAGACCAGGAGGATGCAAGATGAACACAGAGAGGGTTGAGAATCATCCACAGACATGTATTACTTGCTCCAAATATTGATACAATACACTGAAGAATGCTAAGAGGCAGAGTCGTATTACAGTTTCAAATGAGAGGTTCGAACTCCACAAATTCACCTGATAGGAGAAGAAGGGAGGAGCAAAACAGAAAATGTTCGACCCTTGAAAAGAAGCTCCTCTTTATAATATATAGAAAGAATAAGAGAGGAAAAAGAGAAGGGAAAGCCAAATCTACCCCAACCACCCCCAGGTTGCATTCAATTCATCTCATCATGGCAGAAGCGGTGGATCCTGGCAAAACGGCGGGCTACCTAACAGAAGCGGCGAACTGTCTGCTGCATTAAAGTTTTTTGTTGAAGCATTACTTCTGCTTATGATTTCGTGCCAGAGGAGTTTCTTGATTTTGTCTCTCCAAACTAAACCAAAATGCAAGATTAACCCTGGAATCATGTAGATAATCTCACAAGATTTCTGTTGATATAAGGAACGTGCCAATCCGAGCTCTGGATCGAAAGTTATGGCGATCTGAAGATTTAGGGCAAAAACGGGCCAAAACGTGTTTTGAAAACTTTTCCCGTGCTTCACCACCTGGACGACACGTGGAAGGCTCTGATTTGCTGAGGAACTCTTTCTCCTCCACCTCTCGATGGGATTTCTTTTGAAATTTCCTTGTGGGCCCTAGCTGGGACACGTGGCACTATCCCATTGGTTCGGGCCAGTGCTCGAAACTTCTCCCTTTGACTTTTTGACTTTTTATCCTTATGACACGTGTCGTGATCTCGTTAGTTCTCGGCCCTTTCGGCGATCCGCGTCTCGCACGTCCATATGTCCCATTTGTCCTTGTGCTACTTGTGTTGATTTCAGCCGAACCAGCCAGTTCGCGTCCTCGCGGCCCAGATGTCCCAATTGCCTCTAGACTGTTTGTTCCCATTTCACCCGGTTCGGTCGGTTCGCGCCTTTTTGTCCCACCTGTCCCACTTTGTTTTGGAATGAAGTTCCTCATTTCGGCCGATTCGGGTCTATTTGTTCTAACTGTCCCAGAAACAGTTTAATTTTCCTTTCCTTCGGCCGAACCACCTTTCCGCGTCCCATGCGTCCCTACGTCCCAACTTCTTTCGGACTGTTTGTTCTCATTTTGGCCGAACTGGCCGGTTCGTGTATCTTTGTCCCAGGTGTCCCAAAGTAGTTAGTGTGAAAGTTCTCCTTTCCGGTCGATCCGGGATTTCCACGTCCATCGCGTCCATTTGTCCTACTTGTCCCAGTTGCTATTTGGGCCACCTGGAGGCTTTTCAGCCGATCCATGCCTTGACGTCCCAAATGTCCCAATTGCTCCTAGGACTAGGACTTAGCCGATTTTCACAATTTTTTCTGGATCAACCTACTTACCTTCTGTAACTTTTTTTTCGCATTTTCTCAGAGCTTGCTCTTTTCAGCCTGGACAGGAGAGTTAGAAAATTTCCTGAAGGGACCCTAGAAACCTGATTTTTGCTCTGAATCAATCAATTTGCTTGGGATTTGAATATTCTGACGCATGTTATCAAAATTACCCTGGGGGGTGAATTTTGGATAACAAGACAACAGTGAGCTAAATTTCATGACTACAGAAGCTGGTGGCTTTGTCAACCATAGAGGCTGAGTATGTTGCTGCCACAGAGGCAAGCAAAGATATGATTTGGTTACAACAATTTCTTGAGGAGTTGGGGCATAAGCAGGAGGAATGTAAGTTGCATAGTGATAGTCAGAGTGCTATACACCTAGCTAAGAACTTTGCTTTCCACTCCAGGATGAAGCATATATAGTTGAGCTATCACTTCATTAGGACAGCTTTGGAGGAAGATAAGTTGAAGTTGGAGAAGATTTATACCAGTCAGAATCCTATAGACATGATGACCAAGGTGGTCACAAGGGATAAACTAAAGCTATGTTCAACTTTGGTTGGCCTTCACAGATGACAGTCAAGGGTTGATAAGCTTTCTCAGTGGAAATCAGTCTCCAAGTGGGAGATTGTTATGTTTGTGGAGCCTATTTTCATGTTAGAGTGTGGTACACCTTCTATGTGTTACACTCGGGTATTTTTACGGTGTTCCTACTCGTGGGTGAGCAAGTCAGGGGTTCGGGGGTGAAGCCTCCGAAGAAAATTTTCATGGGTGGTTTATTAACCCATGGGTAATGGGTAACCGTTATGGGCTATTTTTGGGACCATGGTTTTTCGGTACCGATTTTTTGTAAAACCACCTCTTCAACTACCCATAGGTTTATGGGACGGTTTTGTAAAATTGCTTAAGTAGTTGTCTATTTATATGGTCTTATCCATATGATAGATACACAAGCAAATGTATTGCAGATGTGTTTTGAATTTGGGTATGAATTTTGTAGAGTTTTTTGAGCATAGCTCCAAACGGATCTGGGTATTGTATTGTATGGTCATATATCAAGCCATAAATCAAGGAAATAACTAGTCATCAAAGAACTACTCAAGACCATAGATTTAGGAGAGAACTAGACATCAAGGATCTAGTCAATACCATAGATAAAGGAAAAAACTATACCCAACAACTAGATGATATCTCTTAATATCTAAATAAATAAAAAGAAATATCCACACACATAAGTGGGTGATGATAAATACAATAAAGTTAAATAATGTACCTAGGTGAACACGAGCTAAGGTAAATACCTACTCTAACATTGGTGACACCCCCCATCCAAAGATAATTCCACATCTCAATGTTATCTTTCCATATGGGATCACAGTTGGGTTCTAGCTGACACGAAGCTCCCCCCATTTTCTTACATCTACGATTTTCCTTCTTGAAACCACCCGTAAATAAGTTGTTTTTTATTTCCTAGAGCATTTTTTAACCATCCAATTGCAAGTCCGTGGAGCATGCAAATTTTGATGATTATAAATATAAGTACTCCTCTCATATGTGCCAAATTTCTTTTCCAATAAATCCCATGAAATCTCATTAGTGATTCTACATAATATGTAAATTCTCATATTTATCCTTGGTAATAGAATTATGTACTTCAATAGGAGTGTTTTTCTCATTATTCCAAGTGATGAAGTTATTACTAGTACCATAATTAGCTAAGGTGTCCGTCACCCTATTACCCACTCTATATATCTGGCCAAATTTAGTACTATTGAAGGTATGACATATATTAATAGATTCCTGAATGAAATCTTTAATAGTCAAAATTGGAGGATGTATCTAGTTAAGATGATTTATAACATTTAAGGAATCACCTTCAACAATAACTTTTTGAATGTTGTAATACTTAGCAAGTCTTAGTCCCCATAAAGCTAATAAAGCTTCAGTATAGCGATTGGTCTGATTTCCCATTCTGTCAGCATAAGTAACAATTAAATAGCCTTTGTGATCCTGAATTATTCTTCCACTAGAAACTATCCCTAGGTTGCCCTTAGAGGATCCATCAAAATTGATTTGATACCAAGAATTAGGAGGGATCCAATGCATTGAAGACCTGTAAATGGTTAGAGTTCTCTAATTCTAGACATTTTCAATATCAATCTTTCAATTTGAAAGTATAAACTCTTCATATTTAGGATATTTCTTGTTCTTGGGTGGTTTAAATCTTTTAATATTGTCTTTAACTGTATTACCAATTTTAGTAAACATTGTCTTGCATGTCTATTTGTTGTTTCTGAATATTATTTCATTTATGTCTTTCCAAATCCTCCATATGATATGGGGCATAAATAGTTTCCATAATCTCCTAACAATACTTTTCTTATAAGGAGGATCCCATTGTATCCAAGTTTGATGAAATTCCTTTGGCACTATCCAACAAACATTGAACTTTGAAAAAACATAACTCCGGATCTTTGAAGTTAACTCACAATGTAAAATAAGATGCTTGATGTCCTCATCCTCTTTTTTGCATAGGCAACACATGTTTGACATTATAAAGCCTCTCTTTATTAGGTTTTCATTTTTGAGCATTATTCCCCTAAGAACAAGCCAAAAAAAGAAATTTACTTTGGGAGTTAGTTCAGGCATCCAAATCCTACTCCAATTGAAATCAAAATGAATATTTTCAAAATAGGAATTGTATTCTAATTTGACTTTGTATTCTCCATCACACGAGTTATTCCAAACAAGCTTGTCCTTGACATCAATTTGATTAAGGGGTATGCTATTCATCTACTCTTGAAGTGAGGAGATTATGAAATTTAGATCATTCCTCTCCACCTTAAGCTGCTTCCATCTTTTTCTGTTACCCTCCATTTAAATGTAGTCTTTAATTATAGTTCCATACTTTTGTCAGAACCAAATTTATCATTTAAACTAAAGCTAGTCCACTTATCACTCCAAAATTGAATATCCCTTTAATTTTCAACTTTCCATTTACATCCTTGTTTGATGAAATTTCTTGTCTGTATTAAATTATTCTTAAAAATAGAACCTTGAGGTAGTTTATCATCATAAAGGAAAGAGATCACTTTTAGATGAGCTAGATATTTGGCCTTAATTAAATAAATAAAAGGCTTCTCCTCTGTAAGAATTCTCCAACCCTTTTTTGTAATTAAATCCATATTCATTTTTTTTTATATCCTTTATGCCTATCCCACCTATTCTTTTAGGTGTAAATACTTGATCCCATGCCACCAAGTTGTATCTGAATCTTTCCTATGTTCCCTTACACAAGAAGTTATTCTAAATCCTTTCAATTTTGTCCCTAAAAACAATAGGAATGATATATAGAGACATAATGTAAATAGGTAAATTTTGCAGAGTGCTTTTGATTAGAAGACATTTTCCAGCACTGGATAGTATGGCCCCTTTTGAACCAACCATTTTATTTTGAAATCTTTCAAGTAAACCATTCTACATTGTAGTATAATTTTTTCTAGTTCCAAGAGGAAGACCCAGATATGTTATGAGTAGAGAATTGATTTTACACCCCCAGAATTTGAGCAATTCTTTTTTCTCTTTCTAGTGGAGTATTGAAGAAGAAGATGTAAATATTATCAAAATTTGTCTCTTGCACTGAGGCAAATGTATGACAATAAATCAACACATGACCTTCTTCACACCTGACTTCCCGAGGTTTTGCTGAGATAGCTGATGTGGATTTGAAATGAGATTTAAAGTGATGGTGATGACCATGGTAATTGGGAAACCTTATGTCTTCGAAACACAATAATAGAATCTATGAATCTAAGGAAAATAATTATCTCCTAACCTTAAGGGGTATGATGGTAAGGTCTAATATGATAGCTACTCAGAGACTCCAATCGATGTCTAGTTCAGTCGAGATTCTATTGATCAGTTGTGGAATACATGGAAAGTATCCTGCAAGTGCCTCATATGGGTTTCCAAAAAAGGTCATGGAAACTGAGACAAAAGATGAAGTGGAGCTACAGTAACTAAGGGTGATTTCTGGTCTTGTTTAAAAAGTCTTAGCCTGATCAGCTGATATACTCAACAATGAAAGGTGTGTGATAATATCATGTGGAAGAGGTGAGGATATGAATACCTACGTGTGTAAGCTAGTGTCGGTATTTAACTGACTAGTAGGACCATTAGGTTGCGGGACCTATGGATCATAACCAAAGACTCATTGAGGCTGAGGCCCTTATATGGTCATGCATGCAATCAAATCCTATTTCCAGGAGTAGTCGAAAAGTTGTAGGCCTGACTAGCAGCTATGTTTAGTGTCTCTAACTGTCTTATTTTCTCTACGTATGTGGGGGGTGTGCATAATATTGTTAAGCATAGAATTGTGTCAATGTCAGTTATTAACTCTAGTCCGTTGGGCTATGGGACCAGAGGATCGCAACCATAGGTGTTTTCCTGTTACAGACCATTGATGGTCATGCATGATGAATTGATTTATTTTCGATAAATAAACTATCTATTAGAGGAAATATAAACTATATTTTTGGTGTTTTCTCAATATATCAAGACAAAGCAATAAAACAAACTAGTCTATGAAAATAAATATTTTTGTGCTTTTCTAACTTTTTAGACAATGCATCTAATCTAATAAACGATTTTAAAACAAATAACTGACTGGATGTAGCTAGCTATCTGTGCATATGTGGGAATATAAATCTAAGATCTACTCTAATTCAAATAGAATCTCTCCAACCCTACCTCAAAAGTGACGAACAAATCATGACTCTAATAGAGATATTGTTCACCCACAACTTCCCTAGTAATGTTGAAGGGAAAACTTCCTATTGATTTGATCTACTTGTAACTATCTGACTAATTGAAATGAATTGTTTCTCTACTCTATGTGATATGTAATCGACAATTTGAAAAAACAAAGCAAACAAATACACAACTCAAACCTTGAAGAGCAAGAGATTTGGCAAATCCAGTAGTATGAGTATCTATCCCCTCAATTCTTTCCTTTCTTTCTCTGAGTGTTCATGTGAGTCCAAGGATTTAGGAATGCAAAGAACAACAACAAGAGGATGGTGCTTGAGCAATGGCAGCTTGGAGGCAATCTAGACGTAATACAGATAGAAGAAAGATAACACAAGAGATATGAACTTGGATATGCAATTCTTCGCAAGATTATGGTAGCAAAACAATTCAAGATATACAAAAATATCTAGCCTTTTGCTCTAATACAAGCATGGAATATATAGGAATGAAGGATGGAATGTTACTTCATGCATAAGGAAATCAAGAGGCAGTTCCTCTCATTAAATCTATTTAAAAATTGAAGGAACAAGGAGAACCAAGCAAACGAAGCTATTTTTAGCAAAATTGGCTCACAGATGCACTAAAAAAGCAAACTTAAGTGAATCATCGCATGCAATTTATCGCATGAAGATTCTGGAAAAATTGGGCAGGACCACCGCCCTGTGCAGGGCAGCAGTTTCAAGACTGTCACCCAAGGTAGGGCGGCGGTTCTGGCACTGAAGGCCAAAATAAGCACAGAAAGAAGGGGGAAGATAGAAAAATGCAAGGAAAATACAGGTAAGACTATCTAGGCTACAAATATATATTATGAATAGGATTTTAGAGCTCGAACACATTCTTGAAAGGATTTTGAATCATCACTGGGGACTTTTATAACCATTTTTCTGCCAATGTAGCACATACAATTTTGGGTGCATACAACAACCTCATAAAATTTCATAATAGACTTGATAGCCTTAGATTAAAGGATGGAGGCCATCAAAAGTATAATTGTGTCATCTACAAATTACTGATGTGAATATATTTGGTTTGTAGAAGTAGGCCTTATTCCTTTTAAAATCTCATCATTAACAACATTGGTAATGGATCTACTAAGACTATCAACCATTAGAATGAAGAGTAAAGTTGATATAGGATCTCCCTTTCTTAATCTCCTACTGCTAGCAAAGAATCCCACCAGCTCACCATTAACCACCATAGAAAATCTAGCTGTAGAAATGAAAGCCTTAATAATTCTTTTGATTTTATTATGAAAACCAAATTTAGTAAGAACATTGTGAAGAAAATGCCAAGAGACTTTGTCAAAGGCCTTCTTCATATCAAGTTTCATTACCATACTTGCTTTTTTGTTATTATCCATTGAATGAATGTTCTCGTGCACCATGATCACCCTTTCTTGAATTATCCCACCTTTTATAAATCCACTTTTATGCTTGGAAATTAAATTGTTAAGAATAGTTTGTAGTCTTGTTGCAATAATCTAAGTAAAGATTCTATAAATAATATTAACCATACTAATAGGGTGGAAGTCTTTAAAATATTTAGCATCCATTTTTTGAGGAGCAATCACTATGTGGGTGTTATTCAAATCTTTTAGGAGATAACATATTCTATAGAACTCATTCACTACCCTTAATAAATCATTTGAGCATATTTCCCAAAACTTTTGAAAAAAGTTAGCAGAAAAACTATCAGGACCTGGTGCCTTATCCCCTTCAAGAGTAAATACATCTTTTTGCAGCTCCTCCAAAGTTACTATTTTTTAAATGTTTTTAAATCTTTTCTCATCTATTTTTTCATTTATAATGGCCTTTAAAATAAAATAGTCAACCTCTTCATTATCCACACTATTCTCCTTAAGAAGATTTTCATAAAATCTTTGAGCTTTAACCTTTATATCCTTAGGATCTTTGATGATAACACCATTTTATTTTAAAACTTCCATTATAATATTGCAAGATCTATGTTTCGTAGTGGTCATATGAAAGAAATTTGTGTTTCTATCTCCCTCTTTCAGCCAAATTGCCTCGGATTTAAGCCTCTAAATAGTTTCTTCCCTAATACAGACCGTATGCATCTTAGATAAAATTTATTTTTCTGATTAACTGATCCTCTAATGACATGCCCTTTATAGTTATTTGAGATTCAAGCTCTTGAAGTTTTTTCTTTAATTATTTTTCCTTTCAAAAATATATCCAAAAACTTCTTTATTCCATATTCTAACTTGCTTTTAAACATTTTTTTATTTCTGAATTAATTTGTATTGAGCAGCTCCTCCTCCATCCCATTTCAACCATTCTTTAATCCAATTAGATATGTCATCATGATCCATCCACATATTTTCAAATTTAAATGAGCGTCGTATTGGTTTAGCCCAGTTGAAAATATTTAAAACAATCAGATTATGATGAGAGAAAATTCTTGGTAAAGAGGATAGATGAAAGTCTTGATATAGAATCCAATTGGCAGAGTTAAATGCTCTATCTAGTCTAACCCGAATCATGTCATTTCCCACTCTTCTATTTTTCCAAGTGAATTGATAACCATGAAGTTCCACATCCATGAGATTTTAATCAACGATAAAGTCAACAAATTCATCCATGGCATTGGAATATCTAGAATTTCCCGCTTACTTTTCTCCAGGATTTAAAGGGGAGTTGAAGTCTCCCCTAACAAGCCAATTTCCATTTTTATGATAAATTATAAAGAGATTTAAATCATTCCAAATATTCCTTCTTCCATTTACAGTATTAGGTGCATAAATGTTCGAAAGGATCCAAGTAAAATTATTATCAATAGCACGAAAATTAACAACAGATGGGTTTTGGTGTCAAAAATCACCATACCAGTAAGAATTTTTTTATCCCAGAAAGTATCCAAACCACCTGAAGCTCCCTGAGAATCAATAAAAAATATTTACGAGTTATGCCAAAAAATATTTTTGTAATTTTGAAGGACATTTGTTTTCATTTTAGTTTCCCACAAAATCAAAATATTAGTTCTACTTGAAAATCTTATCTCTTTAACTATTCTTTATTTAGAGCTTCCATTCGACCCTTTAATACGCCAAGAGATTATCTTCTTATAAATAATATGGGGGATATATTTTCCGGATGGCTCTATTGAATTTGAAATCCATCTGTAATATCTTTTTCTGTTTCTTTTTTTTGAGTTCCTTTTTCGAAAGTCTACCTTTTTTGAACTTCTTCCAATATCTGCTATCCTTCTAGTAGACGGTCTAGTTAGTTTGGAGGTTGAGGCTCCCTAGTTTCCTACTTTTTTATCATTATATAGCATATCCAGGATCTCCTCAAATCCTTTAATTATTATTTTTATTTAACTTCTATAAACCCATTAATCGAATAAATATCACAATCAGAAAGTGTTTTTTCTAGGAATGGAGTAAATTCACCCTCCTCATTTTCTCCCTATACCTGATCCTTGTATGGATGTGAAATTACTACTTTATTACTGAATTGAATTTTCCCACCTTTCGATGAGATATTTTCTGTCATATAGAATTTATCCTCCATGAGGAGGTCTAGTTCCTTATTTTCTTTTTCATCATAAAAATATTCCTCGATGGTATATAAGGGATCATTCTTACCCCCTTTATCTCTTCTATTTCTGATTCATATCTATTCTCATTTACTCGATCCATCAATCCAGACTGATATTTTATATTGAACATGCAATCTGTATCCTTAGAAATGAGATTAACTCTTAATTTAGTCATCTTTTCATCTACATCCATAATCACCTTCATAGGTGTTTCCACTACTAGATCTCCTTTTGCACTTGGGATTTATCCTACTGGTTTTGGCACTAGAGCATTAGGGCACTAGAGTTTTCTACATACCAAAGGTTTCTTGATTGGAATTCAGAACCCCTTTTTGCCTTTCTTATTTCAAATCTGGCTCGTTAAGAGTAATCACTTTCACTTGTTTTTTTCCCCTTCTTTCAATACCATCTGTTGGGATCCTAGGTTCATTCTCTTTCCTTATTTCAGGTGCCTCTATAGATCCATCATTTAAAATATTATTTTTACCTATCATATTCACCTGAAGTAACCCTTAATCCTTCTTCTTGACCAAGATTGTACATTTTCTGGGGAAGTATCCTATTCTATGACATTTTATGCATCTCAAATGAAAATTTTCATTTTCAATATTTTGTTGCCATGTACCAAATTTTGATTGTAAAATGATATGTTCTGGGAGTTCTTGTTCTATTTTAGAAGAGATGCAAAATATTGCATAAGAAAGTCTAGATCTATTCCTCATTGGCCCATCAAGCCCAATCAGAGATCAAATAGATTTAACAACATTTAACAAGATCTCATCATCCAAAAATTGAAGGGGTAGACCAGGAATCTTACACCATACATGTATAGTGTGTATATTCTCAGTATTGGGATCAAACCTTGGATACCACCTTTTCAAAAAAATACCCAGATTGCCCATGCACTAGGGCCCTCCCAGAAGAAACAATTCCAAATCAATCTATTGGTTGAATTTATCCAAGAAGAAACCACTTGACATGGTTGTAATATTCAAATCTCCCTTTGGTTGCCACCTTCTCAGAGCCCATTTCTCAATAGCATCAATATTAGGTCTAGATACCAAAAAATTGCCCATGACTGTAAGATTCACTTTACCCAATGCCCAATATAGACAACCATCTGGCACACTAAGGTGGGTCACTCCTTCCTTATCCTTTACGCTCGTGAACTACACCTTTATAGGCTATTGAGGACCAACATTCTTGTCTGGAGGTTCTTTATGAATATTATTCCAAGAAATAGGTGTCAATGCCTTTTTTTGTCTCAAATTGCATGAGAATATTTTTAACCATCTGATTTGAGATAATAAACAACCCTTTTGCATCCATATTTGGCTAAGAAAACAGACATTCTGTAGCCAGAACTGCTAACACAACACTCACTATTCCTCCATCACTCTCCCTCTCTTGGAGATAATGTTTCTCTCCTCTTCTATGTCCTTTTTTGTCAATTTTTTCTTATAACGCTATATTATCCCAAATCAGAATGGTTTCATTGAACCAATAAGATTAAGATCATTACAAGAAGGAATTTTCACTTCATCTTCATTGTGCTCACAACCTAAATCAACCTGAAGTTTTTTTTCCTCATGATCATGGTTATGGATGTCATAAACAACACATATTACTGAAAACCCATCAAAACCATGGGAAGTATACAATCTATAAAAACCATAATCAAGCTTTGAAACATTATCCTTAACATATATGTAGTATATTGTCATAGATTCTGCCACAATTGGTAGAAAATCAAAATCATAAATACACAAACTCAACTACTTGCATTTGTTCCAAAAAATGTGAACATGTAAATAAGGTATTTTATTGTTAGATCAGTAGAAATATTACACATATCCATAAAAATAATATCACATGTAAGTATAGATAAAGTATAAATATTCCCCAATGTAGTTCTAAGTCCAAATGGAAAACTACAACAAGTAAAATTATATGTATTTGGATTTCTGGCTAGAGTATTGTTGTGAAAATCTTGAATATACAAATCTAATATTTCTGTTGCAACTGTAGGTATTTTTGGTTCCTTAGTCTCATCTAGTTTTATTTTTTCCTTTTTATAACTTTATTTACCTTTCTAAATTTTTTATTTTCCCCTTTGGGAAGTTTTATTACTAACAACAGAGTGTTTTTCTTTTCCAATTATGTGACATAATTGAGATAAATAGGTTCTATGAATTCCATACTTATTTACCACATTTTCTACATCACATGTAAGTCTTGTACAAATTTTCACCATCTTTCATGCAAACATATTCAAATATCTTTTCTTTTGTGTTTTTTTCTTCATTAATTCATTTGCAATAATTGAAAATTTCTCAGCTCTTTGACTAGGTTTAACTAATTTCCTCAACCAAACACGTCCTTTATATATCTCATTATCAAGGCAGTCTAATTCATTTTAATCAAGCCCACATATGCACTTAAAATAATTAGCACTAAATTGCTTAATTGAATTTTCTTTTTTATTATTGATAAATTATTTTGAAGGGAACCATTCCTCAAGTACAAAAGAACTTAATTTCCAGATGAAACATGACAAAAATAGTGGTTTTCTGACATGTGGGGACCACGCCACGGTAAAAAGGCCTAACAGCTAGAAATAAAGGTTTAAAAAGGTAGGGGATAACCTTCTTGCATGGAGACAAAACATAACCAAACAATAACATCACACCAATTTTACAAGAATGAAATACCATCAAAAATACTAAAAAATAATAGATCTCAAAACCTTCATTTGAGAGAATTTTTGAAGACATTTTTTACCTCCTCCATAGCCTTGATCATATTAAGGGAAGTGTGCTGAGAGGGGTATTTGATGATTAGAGAGATTAAAATTTTCTTTAATTTACCTTCTTAGAAAATTCCTGCAAGAATGTCACTAATATCACACATTTTTTTAACCTACACTTCAATGAAATCAAGAATGGCATTATGCATAGTCAGGGTTCAAGTTTCTTGTTATGATCTTCATGGTATTTTCTTCCATTTTCCTTTGTTTCTTAGCTATATATTCAATTTTTTCGTCAATGTTATATTCAGGGACCTATTTTTCTTTACCTCCTTTTAGTAACATAGCCACATCCTCTCTAAACACCTTGATTTTTTCTGCATGCATTTTGATATGGTCCTTCAAATCATGATTGGACAAGGGATCCTGACAAATTTGTTTAATGGAAAGTAGGCTCTTTACTATGGACATATCCTTACTCTTGTCTCTACTTTAGAGAACCCTTTTCATCGTTGGAACAGAGGGTGGTCTAAGATTTTTATTCCTCACTTTATGATGCGGAGGGGGTTGGAAGGGAGAATAGGATGAGAGGGATCATTATCAACAAAATCAAAATAGTACTGATGTAAAAGAAGTATAACTCCTTGATGGATAGGTAAAGTAAATTAGTGGGAGTGCACTTTACGAGTAGATTTCTCTAAGGATTGTAGAACGTAATATGATAGGATCACTTTTGGGGTCCTACAGAAATGATTCAAATGGATGAGGTGGTGTAAGGGAAGGGTTGAGAATCTAACCTTTAGTGTAATGTATCTAACCACCATTCTAACAACCTCATCAAAAGGGGAAGGGATGGATGAGAATACCAGTCCTACCTTGAAAAATGTGAGGGTTTCAAACCCTTCATAAAAAATTTCTCATATCCCTTTTTATCAAATTTGTTTCTGAAAAAATTGATACCATTCATACCAAGGCCCATAACAAAGGAAATCAGATTTTCTATGATGGGAAATTCCTTACCTTTGTATGTGACTATATTGTCCTTCTAGTGTTTGGAAAAAGTAACAGAGATGTGTATATCATGGTGGTTGATCCTCTTCATCAAGGTAGTAAATACCTCAACATATAACACCTTCCATAGTTCTTCATTATCCTTCCAAGAAGGGTCATAAATTGGATTGAATATGTAGGGAGGGATGCCCATGGTTGTGGAGATAAGAGAGATATAGGAAAGTAGGGCACACACAGACTTACGATGGTGGATAGAATGCTTCATAACAACATAAAAATTAACTTTATTTATAAAAATATAGATGTTTTGAGTAAACCATAGGGAAAAGCATGAACCAAGTATGCATAGTACTCATTAAGATAATTTCTTAGTTTCCCTCCCCGATTGAAAGTACTATTTTGTTGACAACTGGCCATATTATCTTTGTAAATGGTTTCATTTTTAATTTGGGGGATTTTGTTCTAATCATGCCAATAAATTAAATTATTATTAGAGACCCATAAGTTGGCTAGGGAGTTAGAAACTTTGTTTCCCTCTTTGTACGTATATCATAATTTGACATTTTTTAAAGTATTACAAATAATCATAGCCTCATGAATAAATTCCCTTATAGTCCATATTAGAGGATGAGTACCTTTAAAAGGGTTAATTATATTTAGGACGTCACCCTCGATAATAAGATTATAAATCTTATGATCTTTAAAAACTCTTGTACCCCATAAAGTAGCAAGTGACTCAACATAGTGGTTGGATTGGGTTGCCAATGGGTCTGCATATGTAAAAAATAGGTGACTAATATTATTTATAATTAGGCCTTCACCAGTTGTAACTCCTGGGTTACCTTTAGAGGTACCATAAAAATTTAGTTTCTACCAACTTTGCATAGGAGGAATCCATTGTATGAGGGAGAGGTCAATAATGAGAGTTATGTTTTGATTATCCTCTATATCACTATTCAAATTTAGGAGGAATCTCTCCTCTTCCTTTGAAAATAATTGATTTTGAGGGGCCTGAAATTCAATATGTTTTCCTTGGCTTCAATGGTTGTCTCTTTTATAAGTTTCTTCCTATATCTCTTAGTATTCTTGAATATGATAAAGTTTCTAACGTTCAAAATTCTCCATTTATCATAAGGGAAAACAAGTCTCAAAACTTTTCTAAGCATACTATTCTTGAAAAGGGGTTGTCATTGCTCCCAAGAATGAAAAATTTCTTTCGAGAAATACTATTCAACTCCAAATCTTGCAAGGATGATCTCCCACATGCATGAAACATAAGGAAAGTGAAGGAAGAGATGATGAATTTCTTTAGCCTTCTTCCTACAAAAGAAACACATGTTATGGATGGTAGAGATTCTCTTAATCATATTATCAATAGAGAGTATCCTTTTGTTCAACACCTACCAAAGGAAGTGATTTATTTTAGGAGTTAGTTCTTTGTACCAATTTTTTCTCTAGTAAAATTCAAAATGGGTATCTCCTGAGAGTAATTAATACCCTATTTTGACTGAACATTCTCCATCAAAAGACTTAATCCTGATGAAATAATCCTTATTTTAAATCTGAATATTTTGGATGTTTCTAAGAATTCTTTGAATAACATCAATTAGGTTACAAAAATTGGACATTCTAGTTTGAGTATTGAAATATCCCATCAATATAACTTATGTAATTACTAACCTTATGCTCAAAATTTGAGATGAGGTTGTCATTTAGTTGGTACCAGGAGTTTTTTCTCTTAAGGTTCTAAAAATATACCAAATTATCCTTCAAGAATTAAATTTCATCTCCATTACCTAGTTTCCATTTATAGCCCTTTAAGAGGTCCCTTCTAGTTTTAACCAGATTATTAAAGAAAATAGAGCCAAAGGGAAGAGCTTTAGAGTTTAAAAAGCTTTGAGCTTTATCTTGTGTTAATTATTTAGTTCTTATTATATTAGTATAAATATGTTATTCTCTAAGAAGAATGCAACTCATTTTGGATACGATGGAAACATTCATTGTTCTAATATTTGTTATCCCTAATCCTCCCACTCTCTTGTGAGTGTATGCCTTGTCCCAAGACACAAGATGAAAAACCATTTTTCCTCTATACATGTCCTTAAAAAGTACTTCTGAATTATCTCAATTATGCCAATCACAGATGCTCGAATGTAAAACATAGACATAATATAAATTAGGATATTTTGTATCACATTTCCAAGCATTAGAGAGAATTGTTCCCTTCCATCCTACAAGTGTTTTTGGGAACCTGTAAAGAAGATAATTCCAAAATTCCGTAGAAAATTTGTTAGTTCCTAGAGGAAGTCCAAGATATGTAGTAGGGAGAAAATTTATCTCAAAACCCAAGATGTCAGTAATCTTCCTTTTCCTTCTGATCGAAGTATTGAAAAAATGTAGAGAGATTTTAAAAAATTTGATATGTTGTTGTGAAGCATCCTCATAAGTATTTAGAATGATTTTCATCATCTAATCCTCAAGAAGAGAGGATAGGAGTATATTATTGGTATCATCAACAAATTGCTAATGAGAGACAAATATCTCAAAAGAGGTAGGTTTGAAACCCTTGAGATAACCCATTGTTATGGATCTAGTAATGGTCTGACTAAGGCTATCAACCATTATGATAAACATGAGAGGAGATATAGGGTCTCCCTACCATATTCATCTATTACTGGTGAATAATCCTACAAGAGAACCATTAAAAATGAAAGAGAATATACGAGTGGAGATACAAGAGATGATAATACTTCTAGAGTGATCAGTGAACCCAAATTTCTCCATTAATTTGTCAAGGAACAACTAGGAGACCCTTTCAAAAGCTTTATTGAAGTTTAATTTGATAACCATACTTGTTTTTTTTACTTTTTTCCATAAAATGAATTTTTCTATGGACCATCACTACCCCATCTTAGATGAGCATACCTTTGATAAATCCACCCTGGTATTTCGAAATCAGATTATGTAGGAGAGGCTGAATTCTTGTAGCCTTTATATTGTTAAAGATATTGTATAAGAAATAAGTGAGACTTATGGTCTTGAAATTATTGAAATCCTTCTCACTCAGTTTATTTGGAACTAAAATAATGAAACAATTGTTAATCTCTTTGAGAAACTTTCCAGTTCTGAAGAACTCATTAATTGCCTCAAGAAGATCGTCTTAGCAGATGTCGCCGAAGTTCTAAAATAATTTATACAAAAAACCATCCGATTCAAGGGACTTTTCACCCTCAAGACAAAAAACATCTTTTTGTAACTTTTCAATAGAGGTTGGATTAGTCATATTTATAAAATCTTCTTTAGCCAAAAGATTACTAGGGATAGAATCAAGAAAGGTATCCACATTGGCTATAGAAAACTAGGTATCATCATGTAAAAGATTTTTGTAAAAATAAAGTGATTCTTACTTCATGATATTTTGATTGGAAGTGACACTACCATCATCCAAGGAAACTTATGAGATTTTATTATGAGCTCTATGTTTAATAGTAGTCATGCGAAAAAGTTTAGTATTTTGGTCTCCTTATTTTAACCATAGAGCCCTACATTTTTTCCTACATAATTACTCCTCCTTAGAACACAAGTTTTGAAACTATGATAAGAGAAATTTCTCCATAAGATAATCATCATGGGATATACCATCAATAACAAACCTTTTTCAAGAGAGACGAGCTCATATTTAACCTGTTTCTTTTTGTGAAATACATTCCCAAAGACCTTTTTATTCCATATCCTAACTTTATTTTTTACATTCTTGAGATTTTGAATGAGTATGAATTGATTTGTAGCTTTGAATTCATATCTCAACCATTCCTTTATTCGGTCCTTAATATCAAGGTGATCAAAACAATTTTTTTTTAAATTGAAAGTGGAATGGGTTGGTTTTTCTAAGTTAAGCATACTTAAAACAATACGATTATAATCTCAGATAATTCTAGGGAGAGAAGAGAGATAAAAACCTTGGTTCATTATCTAATTAATAGAAATGATTGCATGTTCAAGCCTAGCTTGAATATGATCTTCAACTAATCTTCTATTAGACCAAATAACAGGATTTCCATGAAGATCCAAGTCCATAAGATTTAAGGAAGAAATGAAATTAGAAAGGTCATCCATTATGACAGTAAAGTTAAAGAAACCTCCATTTTTTAAGCTGGAGTAAGAGGGGTTTTGAAAACCCCATTGATCATCCAATGTAAACATCCCTAACTTCTATTAAAAAAATTCATATCATTCCAAAGTTGTCTTCTACCATGTAGAGTATTTGGAGCATAAATTTTGAAACAATCTAGAGCATAGAACCATCACATGTTTGAAAAGAAACAAGGAGATGATTATAATAAGAGAAAATCATTTTACTTGAGATTATAGAGGGGTCCAAAAGAACAAAAATTCCTCCTAAAGCACCTTTAGAGTCCACACTAGTAATATTAACTTTTTTCCATATATTTCTTTTACATATGTTCATAACTTTAGAGCTCATATTTTTTTCTTGAATTTCCATAATGGTAGATCTACTATTTTTACTCAATTCTTTAAGATTTATCTATTTTCCACCTCCATTGAGGCCTCTAATGATCAAAGAGACATCTTTAATCAGAATAGCCTAACGGAGATGTTTTCTGGATTCTCCAACGTAGTTTGGGTTGTATCTGTAATGTTCTTGTCAACTTATTTCTTTCTTTTGTTGTTACTTGTTGGCCTTTCATTTACTGCGTTAGCCCCTATATTTGCATTCCTTTTTGTCGATACAATTACTCTAGAGTATGAGTCTTCCCAATTACCCGATGATTTCTTTGTACAAAATAACATGAAATCCAGAATCCCCTCAAAACCTTTATTTCTTCACGTTATTACTTTTATCTTTTTAAATTAAGGGAGAAGAGTATTGTTGTTGTCAATTAGTACGTGAATGTATGTAGGAGTTAGCTCTCCTTCTTATTTTTATAGGTAATTTAGAATTTCATGTAGGCTACTGTTGACTTTTCCAAATTTGGTCGAAAGGTGGAAACTGTGTCTCCATTTAATGGCTGAGAACTAGCTTTTGTAGAGATTAGAATACCATCCGAACTTGTTTGAATCCCTAGAGAGAGTCTCTTTGAAATTTGGTGAGTATTTAGATTTTCCTCGATTGATTCTTCAGATATAGATTCTAAAGGTAATACTTAGAGTGAGTCTCCAACCATTTGAGGGGTTGAGTGAGATATATCCTTCAACATATTACAATCATTGACACATTTTTCTTCCATTTGGTTACCAAATTTATCTAACCTTTGGGTTATGTGAATCTTAACCATTTTTTTTTCATCCACTTGAAAATGAAGGTCATCAAGTTTTCCTTCCTTGGTATCACCCTCCTTATTTTGAACAAAAAGGATCACCAACTTGTGTTGGGGAGTATTTGGTCTCTATAGATTCCTACAGACTGGTGGTTTTTTAAACAAAGTTTTGAATATTCCACCTATAACTTTCTTATGATTTATACCTGGAGATTTGGAAAATTTATCATTGCCTCCTTTATGATGTTTGGTGCCCTTCTTGAATAGTGTTGAGTCAGAGCCCTTTTCTTTTATATCTTTCCTTTCTTTCTTTTCCTAGGAGATTTTGGAATTATGGCATTTCCTTGTGAAATGAACAAGCTTGTGACATTTTGAGAATCTCATATAGAAGAAATCATATTCAATCAGTTGTCTCCAGATGCCCAACTAATTTTGTAACATAAAATGATTATGTAGCATCTGGTCCATATCCGTTGAGACACACAATCTAGAAAAATCTAACCTAGATCTATTTCTTGTAGATTTTTCAATGCCAAAAGGATACCCAATAGATATCACTAAGTTAACCAGGATCTCATCATCCTAGAATTGTAAAGGTAAACTAGTTAATCTACACTACATTGGTATTGTATTTATATTCTTTGTGCTAGGGTTAAAACAAAGATACCATTTTTTATAAATATCCCCATATTCCCCATGCATCATGCCCCCCCAGAAAAATATCATCATTCTCTTCTTGAAGGCTAAAATTTATTACAAATAATCCATTAGTGATTGATGAAATATTCATGTCCCCTAAGGGGTTCCATTTTATGGTATCCCATTTCCTAACATTGTCAATATTAGGTCGAGGTGAAAGGAACTTACCTAGTAATGTCGTCTAGTTCTTTTGAGTCTCGATGCAAGATAGCCTCATGGATTTTAATATGTGAGATCCCTTTATCATCCTTTAAGCTAGAGAATATAGTATACGCATGGGGTAGCTCAAGGATTTTGGGATCAACATTTCTGTTAGGTGGTTTCTTGAAAATCCACAACCATATTCCTATCTTTTTCATCCTTGTCACTTTCTCTAGCGTTAGGCTAGTAGGTTTGTTTACCACAAGGCTCAAATTGAATGCCACTTGTATTTTTTTCTTCAATAGGTCCAATGCACCTCGCTGGTTTGTTGATCACAGCCCCATTACAACATAAAAATTCAAATTTTCTTCTGTTAGTATATCAATTACAACACTCTCCATGCTTATCTAGTTATATTGTATTATTTTTGAATATTCAATAAATATTAATTTGAAATAAATTTATAATACACACCTTCCACTCTATTAACTATTCATTTTCTCTTCCTAGATGTTTGGGTCTTCCACATATTTTCCATATCTCCCTTTTTTAAGATATGTTATCAATAACTTGTGTCTCACCCCACACTATGTTTTCCCAATTATATTTCTTGAAAATAACATATATTGTACTCAATAGAACATTTTGGGTCATGATTCTAACATTTCTCATTTTATAACGATTGTATACATCTACATATTTGGGATTGAAAATTATATTCTCTTGGGAAATAATGGTGGGGTTCATATCTTATATATAAAAATTGACATTCTCATCCATGAGATCCTCTTATTTTATCATTTTAATAAGTTGTTTTGTTATCCTATTGAAAGGAAAAAATATTACATCTTGTGGAGTTTGAATAATATTTTGTATCATTGAGGAAACTATTTTTGAAACTTCATCTTCATCTAGCTTCTTGTATTACATATTGTTAGGTGCAATTTCACACCTCTTAACATCAATAGAAAATACTTACTCATCGAACAAGAAATTTGTTACCTCTTCACCAAGTTCTGGAGCTGCTATTAAAAAGAGAGTCTCTCCTTTATTTTCAACTTCTTTCTTTGGATATTTTTTCATATCCTTGAAATAGGAAAGAGATATGTCTACCTCTAATGAAGGTAAATATGAACACTTGTGATATGTAATTTTTCTGTCAAGTGCAGGATTAGTTCCAATGTGTTAAGACTTTATCTTAAGATGAATAATTGAAGATGTTGTAGGTTTTCCATACAACCTTTTAAGAATTTTTAGCATACCTATATATATTTCTTGTGATGTATCCACACCTCACTATTTTTATTAGCTGGAAATGTCAAATTCTAACCAAAAATAATGCAATAATATTTAACTTTTTGTATTGACCTCTCCATTAAATTGTTATGATAATTGACTACATATAGTTCCGTTTTAGGAATATAACATTTTCTTAGGATTAAAAGGAACGATAAGAAGATTGTTTCAATCCACAATCTCAAATGATAATAGCACACCACATTAGATTTGCAAAATAAAAGTATTAAAATACTAGATATGTAAATCCATCATAATCCATAATGCTCAATACATTACAATAAAATGACTTGAATTACTCAATAAGAAAGATGCACATATAGGAGGAGGGAAGTGCAACTACTACCTAAATCAGTGGTGAAGAACTCCCACTAACTGATATTGGTAGTTAAGTTAACTCCATAAGACTAGTAAGTTAACTCAATATAATTGAGAAGCTAACTCAACATAGCTAGTAAACTAACTCCACACAACTAGTACACCTAATCAAGATAACCCAACAAGTGTAGGGCTAGCACAAGTGTAAGAATTATCCTAATAAATAAATAAAAGGATAAATAATAACCTACACTAACACCCTCCCATAAGCATAGCTTAGGTGCATGTAAAATAAGGTGGGTCTCGGCAACAAGTCCTACTGAGGTATCCATGTACAACAACTAGGAAAATTAGACACTAGAAGGTACCCAAAACCAATAATAATAAATTAGAGAGGGAAAAATCCTACTCAAATATATCCTCAGAAGCTTGGCTCCTAAGACTCATAAAATGTTGAAGAAGTGTAGTGCGCACTATGGTCTAAATCCACTACTTGATCATAGAACTCAAAAACAACTGACACTGGGCTTCACCATAATAGTTGTATGTAAGGAGACTGTCAACAAAGTGATGCCAAAAGTGAAAAACAAAAACCAAAAATAATTTGATCAACTACTACTAATAGGTGTGCCACGATCCAAGAACAACTAAGGAAACAAGGTGTACATGAGTTCCAAATAAATAGGAGTGCCGCGATCTAAAAAAATCCAAGGTAACAAGGCAAGGACATGGAACTTGAAGAAGCAGTATCAACACCACACCCTCCCATACTGTAGAATGGGTAGAGTGACACCACAAATATGTATGAGTTTTCAAAATCAACGACTCGAACACTAATAAACTAACACTGGGCTCCACTAGAATAGCTCCCCCACAAGAGAGAATGTCAACATATGAAAAAATAAGTGTCAAAAATACAGATCCAAAATATCTCAACAAAAAATAGAGATATAAATGTATACACCCATAGATACAAGAATGTGATACCCAAAATTTTAGGACGTCGGGCTCAACCAAAATTGCATCCACAAGTGATCACAACACCCTCCCGAATTTGGCACTTTATAATTGAGCGCATGTAAATATTACAATGAGTAACATTACCTTTTACATTTGACATATGTGTATAAAAATTTCACGAATGTGTAGATATCAAAAAAACACACAATTTCAAAACAATGATCACCTTAATCTGAGCTACAGATAAAAAAATTGTAAGCTCTAGAAGGTTTTGCTATTAAAATAATATTTTAATGCTGATATTTTTTTAAAAGGTACACATGACACCCAAATGTCCAAAGGTTAAAAGAGTGAATCCACATGATACATGATTTTGACCAAAGGATAAAAGCCTGTGCGTAAAACCTAAAATGTCTAGAGGGTAAATCATTGCATCCAAAGGCTACACGTCAATATCTAATGGATAAAAGAATCCACCCAATGGGTACACATCTGCGTCCAATGGATAAAAGAATGCATCCAAAATAAAAATATCTAGAGTGTAAAAGAATGCATCTGGAAGGTACACATTGATATCCAATGAATAAAAGAATGCACCTAGAGAGTACAGATCTGAGTCCAGTGGATAAAAGACTGCATCCAAAACCAAAATATCTAGAGGGTAAAAGAATGCATCCGAAAGGTACATGGTTATATCCAATGGATAAAATAATGCACCCAAAGGGTATAGATCTATGTCTAGTGGATAAAATAATTCATTCAAAGATTAAATATTCAGACGGTAAAAGAATGCATCCAGAAGGTACACGCTTATATCCAATGGATAAAATAATGCACCAAGAGGGTATAGATCTACGTCCATATTTTTCTGTCTCAAAACATATTCAAGTTTATAGTCGATTCTATGGTTTTGGCACATTCCAAATCTAATGAAGTACTCTGTTTTGAATTAAAATGCATGCTGTAGAAAAATTCTAACAAATTTTGAATACATGAAAAAATAAACTCTTGCTTGCAAAGAAAAACTTACAGATGGATGTCTACATCATCTATAGCTCTAATACCATTAAAGGAATGATAAGAAGATTGTTCCAAGCCATGATCTTTGATGATAATAACACACCACATTAGATTTGTAAAACAGAAGTATTAAAATACCATATATGGAAATCCATCATAATCCATAATGCTCAATACATTACAATAAAATGACTTGAATTACTCAATAAGAAATTTGTACATATAGGAGGAGGGAAGTATAACTACTACCTAAATCAATGGTGAAGAATTCCCAGTAACTGATAATTGTAGTTAAGTTAACTCCATAAGACTAGTAAGCTAACTCAAGATAACTAAGAAGCTAACTCAACATAACTAGTAAACTAATTCCACACAACTAGTACACCTAAGCAAGCTAACCCAACAAGTGTAGGGCTAGCACAAGTGTAAGAATTATCTTAATAAATAAATAAAAGGATAAATAATAACCTGCACTAATAGGGATGTTATTAATTATCTCAATTTGAACCTTGATCACATCTTTATTTATTGTTTTTACAGTTATAACCTTACCAATCATGTTACATCATTAAATATCATCTGAAACATCCATAATTCATCAAGAAATGTATTTGGCTTATGTACTTCAACAAACCCATCCTCATCCAAAATACCTCTTTCAAACTCTCTATCAACTTTTTATAGTGCATTTTCTACAAAATAAACTTGACAAAGTGTTGCCACATTGCTCCTACAATTGACACATTTTAAATAAGCTATCTTTATAATAGTAATAATGAAAACAAACTACCAAGTTTTTCCATAATTTTCATACAAATGATATATTTGAAATTTTTTATATCAATATCAAAAATAATGAAAATAATCTATAAACAATTCTTGACTACATCCAATTATTTTTTCACTAAAAAAATAGTAGGGATAATTGTTTTAGATTATCATCAATCTTAATCATAAATAAAATATAAAGAGGCCTACCACTCTCCCTAAAATTATACACCAATATTTCATAGTATTTGAGGCCTAATATTCTCTTATTATATTTTTTTAATTGAATAAGAGGCCTACAATTTTTTTCCAATAATAGTTTTCAACGTCAAAATAAAAAATAGATAAAGAGAAAGAATTAGGATGTTTCTCATTCTCATTCATATCGAAAAATAAGTATGAGGTAGAAAGGGAGGTCTCTAATTCTCTCTCAAAGTGTAATAGATAATGTTTCTCCCTTAAAGAAAAATGGCATGTTCAAGAAGGAAAATTGGAGGCCTCCAAATCTCCTTAAAATTATAAAACATTTTTACATGGTATGTGTGTAAGGAAATTACTTGGATAAATAAGAATATCAGTAGCAAGAGAACACCAAAGAACACAATATTACAGAAAAATGATCAAAATATGCAAGTAGAATAGCTTAGCCACTTTGAGGGGGAAACCTCCAAACCATGCAATAAGACTCAAATTCTCAATATGGTGATCAAATACTACCTAATAACCTCTATATATACTATTCCTATCCTATGGCCATCACCAAGGCCAACTTACTAATGATAATATATGATATATGAAAGAGACAAATCATGATAATAAGTTATGATAGCCACAATTCAGATATATAAATCCAATGTAAGATATATGATAAAGGGCATAGGATGCCCCTCCCCTTCAAAGAAAATTTTTCCAAAATGTTGAGAAGCTATTAATGGTGTTGCAGGAAATGTGTATCCTCCAAAGTTACGTCTTCATTTTCTAGATTTTCCCACATCATCAAATACTTAGTGATTACCCTCATCCTCAATCGCTTAGTGTCTGTTTGAAGGATGCATTCTGGTTATAATAATATTCTTCCCTCCTCATCAAGATCTCATAACACTATTTGAGTTTATACCATTTATCAAATTACCTTATTTAAGAAAGATACATGGTAGAATGGATGTATTCGAGTGGCTGGAGGATGTTTCAATTTTTATACTACACTACCAATATTTTGTAGCACTTTATAAGGGCCATAATAATTAGGTAAAAAAATGTTATCCTTTTTTTTTGTTTAAAAGACATTTTATTATATGGTTTTAAATACACAAAAACCCAATAACTGACTTCACAATTTCTTTCACTATGATGTTGTTCTGAATTTTTCTTCATGTAGTTTTGTGCCATGCCTAAGTTCTCTCACAGACTAGAAATTACCTATTTTATGTTGGGGTGTGGAGCCTATTTTTTGGTCTTCTCAAATTAGTATTGAAGTGTGGAGTTTGAATTGGGAAGATGAAAGATCATGATCGTTCCTTTTCCAGTGATGGGAAGATGAAAGGTCATGATAGTTTCTTTTCTAGCAGTGGAAAGATGAAAGGTCATGCCTTTCAAACTTCTAGGGTCATTTTTTGGACTTCTTAAAGGATTGTAATCCTATAAGTAGAGGTGCTAGGGTATTTTGAAGATATATTGTGTGTTCAAGAGGTCTTGAGTCTTAATGATCAAGAGGTGATCAAGAGTGATCATGGTTAAGCAATTGGGTGTCAATTGTGGTTTAGATGTGGTTTAGCATATTTGGAATTCTGTTGTGAGTTCATAATTGAGAGAAGACTGTGAGAGTTTTTTTACTCTTATTGATAATAAATATGAACAAGTTCTTGGTGGACGTATCCCACATTGGGTGAACCATGTTAAATCTTGTCTTGTCTTCTTTTGTGCATTATTTATTTATGTTATTTTTTTGCATGTATACTTTTGCTATATAGTTTCCTACTGCTGTGATTTGAGGAATTATTTCCACATATTTGTTCACTAATTCCTAACAACTTGTATCAGAGATTTGGTGGTTTTTTTGCTAAATATTTAAATCACAGGGAAAGTTTAGCTTGAGTGGGATCTATGGCAGATGAGGGAAGATCAAGGGTTGAGAAGTTCAATGGGCAGAACTTTGGTTTGTGGAAGATAAAAATGGAGGATTACTTATATCAGACTAAATACAGTGAAGAATAGACACAAGGCTACATTAAAAATAAATTTCGTAATATCACGATAGAAGGAGAGGAAAATTTTATGAAATTCCTTTTATGATCAACTTGTAAGTGAATCTCTTAAGGATAAGATATATCATCAATAACTACTTTAGCTCCAACTTTTATATCATTGGTGTTTTCTTCATACTTATATTTGCCTTGAAATTCATATGTTGATGCATTAGGTTCGGTAGACCCATACTTAAGCATGTTAAATGCTACATGTTTGACCTATCATACCTTAAAAGTATAAAATAGCTCATAACAATATATATTTTTTACAAGAATGATTAAATTCATGTAATGGGTCAAATACCATGAGTAAATAGATCTTTATGATTTTTTTTAGCAAGTTTATTGCTCATTTTAGTAATGTCATTGTTTTATAGCATAAGACATAATCATTAATTGTTTCATTAGAGTATTGTTGAATTTTATCTATCTAAGCATAGTAAAAATTACTATCAATATTCATAAATAAGTGTGAAAGAAATTAATTAGCCAAGGGATTGAAATCTCTTACCACATGAATAGGTAAATTATAGAAGTATTGTAAATTATAATCTTTAGGACTTATATGAAATGATCTTGTTAAGCAATATTGTTGGGATCTTTGGGATACCATAGAACAATGAGGAAACTAAAGAGTGTGAATGAGAATGTAGGTGATGTTTCTCAGGATGCCTTAATCTTTACGATCATATATACGATAGCTTATAACAAAAAACCCTAGGGGTTAAGGGAAACGAAGAAAATTCTAGTTTAATACCACCCTACGAAGTAATCAGTTAGTGTCCATTACATTATAAGGTCTAGGATATTTTGGATCTAATTATAGTATCTTAGTGTATAAGTGAAGGAGTGCATGATAGTCAAGAGAGAATGTATGTCTATAAAGAGTGCACACAATATATTAATGAGTGCAAATTCCCATAGGCTGTGGTCTACAGGATGTCAGGTCATTTGCCTAAGTATAAATGGGGATCTTGATATCAGTTAATTATTTTTTAAGTAGTGGACTAGTATGCCCCCAAAGATATAGTGGAAACATGGAAGTTGTTACCAAATAATATATCGTAGTTGCATAGGAGGTAAGAAAAATGGTAGATTTAGGAATATTGAATACAGTAAATTTTGCATCCATTGTGCTTCTAGTCATGCTCAAGCTATATAGAGTAGTGCATCAACCTGTGTTGGCATTATCATACTACGGTCACATTATGTCAAAATATCATTCATCAAGATCATATAGGATAGGTTTTATGAGGATTAAAGGAGTTATGACTATAAAATTTTTCTTGTGAAAGGTTTCCATAATAGTAATAGCAAAGAGAAAAAATAAGCGATATGGTGAATGAATCCTCAAGGTTGGACATAACTGAAGACTGAGGGTAAGTTGGATTTAGTGCATAAATATGCTATAGAAGCCAACTTAAGGTAGAATGGGGGGTACATGGTGTTTCAAATAGGTTATTATGCCAGTTCAATCAATAAGAGGGTTCAACTAGAAAATGGTTGGTACATAGCAAAATCAAAGAAGTATGGATGTATTTGAAACATATCAAAATATTCAATAGCCTTAAGGGTTGAGAATGATACGAGTGTCATAGTTCATCTATTATTAGGTCAAAAATTAACATGGAGGAGAGAATATACAGTATATAACAAGTTACATGATATATCAATTAGAACATATGATAAAATGAAATAAATCATGAAAGAATAAATTCCAGTTTTCTATTTCATAGATCTAGAAAATGGAGTCTTAGAAAGACTGAAGAGGAATATCCTAAAAAATGTTAGGTACATGAGGTTACATGTGGAAGTGCTACCACTCATGTTTTAGGTGGAAACGGTGAGCACAATTATTTATCTGATTAATAGAGGACCCTCATATGGCATTGGATGGAGGTACACATATATGGAAGAACTTGGTCTAGTAAGACAAATGATATACTCATTGCTTAGACTATTTGGATGTGAGTTATATGCTTCACATTGACTAAATATTATCGGAAAAATGTATTAGAGGCCATGTCTGAGAAATGCAACCAAAATGTTGGATATGGTGAGGACTGACTTTGGTTTCCCTATTTTGAGACAAAAGTTACAAACAAAAATTTAATTTTGGTCTATATATATTAACCCTTTTATAATTTTAATAATGACATGTATAAATTTTAGTTGTAGGATCCAAATTGTAGGAAATTGCAAATAAGGGATACGCTGTGATTAGGATGAAAATCCAGACAACAAGGTATACTAGGTACATAGTGCAGGTTCAACATGTTCCAACACAGATATTTCAGGAGCATACTGCAAGTTCAGGAATCCACTACACTTCTGAGGTGCATTTTTCAAGCTCTCTTAGTTTGACAAGGGGAACCTAAATGATTTACTCCCTAATTTAGAGGACTCGAGAGGCATCACTGATAGTGGAGAGCCATTAATGCTTTGAGGAAAAGACTTGTTTCAGAGGCTCGACAACTTGTTTTCAATGACATATTTGGGAGTAGGCCATGTAATAAGGATCCATAGATTATGGCATAGATTGTGGGTCTACTATACTTTGGTGGATGTCTGGTGGATTCTAAACAACTTATTTTAGAGGAAAATTGAGAACATTCTAGAACTAGTTTGTGTACTTCCAATTTTATTAAGAGGACAGCTGGAGATATGCTCTTTTACAAGACCCAGTTGGTGGTCAAGGGATTTTCACAAAAGAAAGGTATAAAATTCGATGAATTTTTTTCTCTTGTTGTTAAAATGACTTCTATTAGAATTGTTCTTGGTTTAGTAGCAGTAGAAGACCTGCACTTAGAGCAGTTGGATGTGAAGACTGCATTCCTTCATGGTGAGTTGGAGGAGGAATTTTATATGTAGCATCCACAGGGTTATGAGGTCAAAGGGAAGGAGAGGTTAGTGTACAAATTGAAGAAAAACTTGTATGGCCTGAAACAAGATCCATGATAGTGGTATAATAAGTTTGATAGTTTTATGCAGGAGCAAGGTTACTCCAGGTGTCACTCAGGCCATTGTGTGTGTACATCAAGAAGTTTCTTGATGGTAGTTATATTATTTTTTGCATGTATGTGGATTATATGTTTGTTGTAGGGAAGAACATGAAGGAAATAAAGGTACTCAAGAAGTAGCTAGGTGACTCCTTTGCTATGAAGAATTTTGGGGAACCAAAAAAATCATTGGTATGAGAATAACTCAGAATAAGAAGGACAGGAAGCTAGTGTTATCTCAAGAAGAGTACATAAAGAAGGTATTGGAGAGGATTAGTTTGTATAATGCTAAACCGGTTAGTACTCCTTTGGCAGGTCACTTTAAATTATCAAAGGAGCAGATTCCCAAGATTGAGGAGGATAAAATCTAGATGTCTAGGGTACCGTACTCATCATTGGTTGGTAGCTTGATGTATACTATGGTATGCATTAGGCTTGACATTGCCCATGCAGTGGGAGCAGTGAGCAGGTTTATGAGTGATCCAGGTAGAGAGCACTGACAGACATTGAAGTGGATCTTTTGGTATTTGAGAGGGGCCATGGGAGGAGCATTGTGTTTTGGTGGATCAGACACTATATTATGTGGTTATGTAGATTCAGACATGGTAGGATATTTGTACAGCAGGAGGAACACAAAAGGTTATGTATTTACAGTTGGTGATACAACAGTGAGTTGTATTTCACGGTTACAAAAGGTTGTGGCTTTGTCAACCACAAAGGCTGAGTATGTTGCTACCACAGAGGCAAGAAAGGAGATGATTTGGATACAATAGTTGCTTGATGAGTTGGGTCATAAGCAGGAAGTTGGGAGAGTACACAGTGATAGTCAGAGCGCTATTCATTTAGTGAAGAACTCCGCTTTTCACTCTAGGATGAAGCACATTCAGCTGAGATATCATTTCATCAAGGCATCTTTGGAAGAAGATAATTTAAAGCTGGAAAAGATTCATACTAGTCAAAATCATGTGGATGTCACAAGGGATACATTGAATTTGTGTTTAAATTTTATTTGCCTTCATGGTTGATAGTGAAGGGTTGACAACTTTGCTCAGTAGGAACAATATCAAAGTGGGAGATTTTTGGGGTGTGGAGCCTATTTTTTGGTCTTCTAAAATCAGTATTGAAGTGTGGAGTTTGAATTGGGAAGATGAAAGGTCATGACCATTTCTTTTCTAGCCATGGAAAGATGAAAGGTCATGACATTTTTTTTTCCAGCCATGGGAAGATGAAAGGTCATGTCTTTCAAACTTCTAGGGTCGGCTTTTTGGACTTCTTAAAGAATTGTAATCCTATAAATAGAGCTGTTAAGGTATCTTGAAGATATCTTGTGTGTTAAAGAGGTCTTGAGTCTTAGTGATCAAGAGGTGATCAAGAGTGATCAAGGTTAAGCAATAGGGTGTCAATTGTGGTTTATATGTGCTTTAACGTCTTTGGAATTCTGTTGTGAGTTCATAACTAAGAGAAGACTTTCAAAGTTGTTTTACTCTTATTGATAATAAAATTTGAGCAATTTCTTGGTGGATGTAGCCCAAATTGGATGAACCACGTTAAATCTTGTCTTGTATTCTTTTGTGCATTATTTATTTATGTTGTTATATTTCTGCATGTATACTTCTGCTATATAGTTTCCTACTACTGTGATTTGAGGAATTGTTTCCGCATATTTGTTCACTAATTCCTAACATTTTAAGTGCTCAGAATGTTCTTCTACTACTCGAACCCTTTGTTGGAATATAAAATATGAGGTAACAGATGGTGGATGGTACCCATCTAATTACAATAAAGTAAAAAATTTAGATGAAGTATGGAAGGAGGTGTTATAACACAATTCTTCTAGTGGTAACCATTAGACCCACCTTGCTTGCTTATCTGAGGTAAAACAATGAATATATCCCTCCAAGAACTTTTTTACCACCTCTATTTTTTCCATAAAAATGGGGATGATAAGATGAACTACATGTTATCTTTGTTCCTAAACATGAGAGCAAGTCAGTCCAAATATTACTAGTAAAGATAGGGTCTCAATCGCTTACTATAATCTTTGGTGTCCCATATAGCTTCTGAACTATATGCATGAAGGTTGTATTTACTATACTAGTAACAAATAGATGTGATAAGACACAAATATGGTCATATTTTATGAGTCTATCCACCACCACCATGATTACATTTTCCCCTTCTGATTTAGGAAACCCAGTGATGAAGTTCATGGACACCTCTTCCCTCCTCTGACTAAGAACAGATAGATGTTATAAAAGATCCGTGGACTTGATTTTTTCACGCTTGTTTTGTTTATCAACCATGCATTCAGCCACACATATTTGGACATCCCCTTTTATCACTTCTTAAAATAAATCATGTTTTATTTGATGATAAGTCTTCAAGAAACATGGATCTCAGATAAAACCCTACTTTTAAGGTTTGAATTCTTACATAAGTATAATCTATATTTATACCATAAATCATTTCCTTTCCATACAAATTTTTCTGACATACTAGGATCTTGTTGGTGATTCTGAATGAGATTTTTTGTGCCTGGGTATTTTTTTCCTTCAAACCTTGCATCCT
Source organism: Taxus chinensis (assembly GCA_019776745.2). NCBI lineage: Eukaryota > Viridiplantae > Streptophyta > Pinopsida > Cupressales > Taxaceae > Taxus > Taxus chinensis. The sequence continues at coordinate 371,872,104 of CM034148.1, forward strand.
ATATCCAATCCTATTGTAATACAGATATAAAACACAACAACACCTTGGTTGATTCATACTTTTGAGATAGAGCATCAACAACTACATTATCTTTTCATTTCTTGTATATTATCTCAAAATCATACCACAAAATTTTCTAAACCCATTTGTGTTGTTCTTCAAATTATTAACATTTCTCTAAAAAGTATCTCAAAATATCATGATTTATCTTTACATTGAAATATCTACTAATTAGATATATTCTCCATTACTCCACTACATGAAGTTGGCTATCATTTCTATCTCATAATCTAGTATTGATATATTCTTACCTTTGAACTTGTACATCTCAAAGGAAATGGATCGACCTTCTTACATGAGTACTACCCTGATACCATACCATAAAGCATCACATTCAACAATGAATGGTTTGGAAAAATATGGGGTGGATGAAATAGAATTGGTGCACCTAGCCTCCTTCAACCTCTAAAATGTCGTATTAGTTTCCTCATTCCAATGGAAATAGTCCTTCTTCAATAAAATTGTGAGTTGTGGCATTATGGTTCCATAATTCTTTTAAAATATACGAGAATGACCTATAAGCCCCAAAAATCCTCAAAGATTTTTTAGGGTTTTTGGAACCTTGAATTCAAGCATGGCCTAAATAATAAATTCAATCATCTACTTTAACACCTTCATAAGAGACAATACGAACCAAATATTCAATGTCCTTGACTCCAAAAGAACACTTAGAAGGATTTTCATAAATTTGATGTTGAATAAGAGTTTTCAACACCTTAATTACATGATGCAGGTGTTCCTCCCATGTTTTATTATAAATTAATATGTCATCAAAGAACACTAAACCAAATTTATAAAAAAATGGCTTAAAGACAAAATTCATAGAGCTTAGATATATAGAGGATGTATATTTTACTCCAAACAACATTAACAAGAACTCATAATGACCTTCATATGTCGTGAACGTTGTTTTATGAATATCTTCATCCCTAATTGTAATATGATCATATCTGGAATGAAGATTAAGTTTTTTAAAGTAAACAACACCATGGAAATCATCAATTATAGGATTAGGAAACTTATCTTTAAATGTGTAGTTATTTGGTTCCATGTAATTTGGAAACATGTACTACTTGTCTTCTTTTTTTCGCACCATCACTACAGGATAAGAGTGAGTTCTATGACTATGAAGAATAATTATATCTTCTAACATCTCTTTTACTATATTATCAATTTCACTCTTTTTCATATAAGGGTACCTATAATGTCTGATGTTGGGGGGTGGAATACCTAGTACTAGCTGGATGGCATGGCCATGGTCTCTTTTCAAGGTAATCCCTTTGACATATCTCCAAATAAAACTAAGTGCTCATCTATAACTTCTTGCATATCTTAGGGTATAAATGTATTTGATTGATGTACTTCTAAAGAAAATAGTTGTGCTGAAAATCTCTCTACACCTTTTTGAAGAAATTTTTTCATCTAGTGAGATTTCACCAACTATGGGGACTTTTCTCTTAATCCTTTAAGTTTAAAAGTCCTCCCTTCTAGCAGAAATCGCATGAACTCTTGGAAATTCATTTCAATAGTACCCAAGGTCATAAGCCAATGAAATCCTAACAAGATGTTTATTCCTCCCATGGAAATGGCATACATTAGAATAGTTAGAAAGTAATTTCTAATGGTTTGATTAATGTTATTACATTTTCCTGAAAAAATAACAATTCCCCCATTAGTGATCATTACTTGATATTCTTGTGTTGGATAAACTAAGCAGTTCAAGTATACCGCTAACATGTTGCTAAAGTTGTGAGTACTTCCCAAATTAATCAAAATTGTTACCCTCTTCTTTTTCTAAGAATCCAATCACTTTAAGAGTTTAGGGAATACTAATACCTAAAATTGCATGACATGATATCATTAGATGGGGATCTCCTAATTCCTCCTCTTGTTATACCTCTTCATCTTCTTCATAAGGCCCCTCAATTCTGAACAACTTATTTTTAACACACTTATATGTCCTAGTCAAAATTTACCGTCACAATTAAAACATAACCCTTTGGCTTTATTTTCTTCAATTTTTTGAGGTATCAATCTAACTAGTTGAGGGAATGATGGTTGCAAGGTGCTACAATCTCTGACATTAGTGATGGTTTTTCTCATATTGGAAAGAAAATTTTCCTCTTCTCTAAGTGCAATGATAATAAAATATAAAACATTTTGATGATTAGACATATGCACCTAATTCTCAATTTGTTCCTTAAGATCTCTAACAAAATAATTCGTTCATATTCTCTTCATTAATATTTTCAACCCGTAAGGGAAGCTTTTAGAATTGATTAATATAATCCTTGACTGATATTTTTTGTCTTACCTTTACTAATTGGATGAAATAATTCTTTGAGACACTAGAACTATAGTGAAATTGTAAATATTTGGTGAATTTTATCCATGTAACATTGAGACCACTCTCTTTCCTTTGAGAACATGATCATCGATACTAAACGAATTGGTCAAGTTCGAGAGAAAAGGATGTCATGGTAACGTTTTGTCCTGATGGAATCTAATATAGATCAAAGAAATTATCCATTTGGTTAATCTAATTGAGTGGTTCCTTTCCATAAAACCTACACATTTACACTTTCATAATCATGTTACGGGACTATAGAGTTTTTTAATTTAGATTAGGCATGCTTAATGATCCACCCTGGCTAGTTTTTCTATTACTTTAACCTAGAGATCCACCTTGGTTGATATGATTATGATTGAGTTGTGGCTAATAAGGAAGAATGTGATGAACCATTAGATTTTAAATAAATTAGTGAATGAAATCCTCAAATTATTTTCCTATATTTTCTACATCTTCTTTTTTGTCCATTCTAAACTCAAGGTCTCACAACTCAAACTCAAGTTGGCTTACCTTATGGTTTTTTGAAGTAAAACCTAGCCCTTAGGACTTTTTAGTTACCCCTTATGAATCTAAATGCTCAACTATTATCTCATCATTGTTTGGCGTTTTACCTAGAGTGATGGGATTCTTTTTTCCTCTCGAGGAAGACCCTTCCACGATGGTCCAAAATGGTAGGATTTAGGGATGAAGTTAAATATTTATGATTTGGGATTTCGATATGATTTTAGTGAAATATGAAAAAAAATTAAAGAACAAACTCAAACTAATTTTTTATCCTCTTTCTGGAAATGTAAATAACTTGAAAAAATTCCAAAATTTGTATTCGACAGAGAAAATTTATCAAAAAATCTAAAATTGGTTCAACTTTATTAAACCAAGTAAAAATATATTTAAATTTGAAGAGGATCTTAATTTATTTATTTCGTAACACCCCGAAAAAAATTGTAGAAGAATTCACTGAAAATTTGGATATATAGTTGATTCTTTGAAAATAGATTTTTGATGTAATTATGGTTGAGATCAAGCTCTGATACCACTTATAAGGAAATGAATTAGATAAATAAGAATATCATCAGAAAGAGAACACCAAAGAACACAATATTTCAGATAAATGATCACAATATACAAGTAGAATAGCTTAGCCACTTCGAGGGGGCAACCTCCAAACCATTCAATAAGACTCCATGCTTAATATGGTGATCAACTACTACCTACTAACCTCTATATATACTATTCATATGTTATGTAAATCATCAATTCTGACCCACTAATGATAATATAACATATATGAAAGAGATACATCATGGTAATAAGTTATGATAACCACAAGTCGACTATATGCATCTAATGTAAGATATATGATTAAGGGTGTAGCAATGTGAGGACTACCATTCTTTTCCAATAATATATTTCATGGAAAGGGAGGAGTACCATTATCTTTCGAGAATTTTTTTCAACATCAAAGTAAAAAATTAATCAAGAGGGATAAATTAATTATGAAGTAGAAAAGGAGATCTTCCTTTATCCTTAGAGTGGAAAATATATTTTATCTACCTCATGAAGTAAAATTACAATCAAGATGGAAAATGGGAGGGCTCTGAATAGTCCTAACATTTTGAATTAGATTTTCATGGTATATGAGGCATATCATTATCTTCCAATAATATCCTTCATGGGAGGAGAGACCTACAATTCTCCTTTAATGATAGTTTTCACCCGTAGAGTAAAAAATTCAAAAATGTATAATCGAATGTCTCTCATTCTCCTTCATATTGAAAATTAATCAAGAGGTAGAAAGAGAGCTATGTATTTCTCCCTTACGTGAATTTTTTTCCCTCAAGGTAAAATTACAATAAAAATAAATGGGAATCCTCCTAATATCTCTAAAACTATAAATAAATGTTTCATAGAATGGGTTGCCTACCATTCTTTTCCAATAACAGTTTTCAACCTTATATTTAAAAAATATCAAGAAGGAGAATGAGATTTTTCCCATTCTCCTTCATATTGAAAACTAATTAAGAGGTAGAAAATGATCTCCCCCTTTCTCTCTTAGAGTAAAATTGTAATGAAAATAAATAGGAAGCCTCCTAATATTTGTAAAGTTATAAATCAATGTTTCATAGAACGAGAGGCCTGTCATTCTCTTCCAATAATAGTTTTTAACCTTATATTTATAAAAATATAGAGGGAGTGTAAAAACCACTTTTTAAAACTTAGAAACAAGGGATATTTTTTACATAATGTTCACTGTTCTAAATTCATAAAATTCAGAACACACATTCCATTTCTAGTCCATCTCAAAACAGAAAACCATATACAACTGTAGTGACTCGGTGTAACACCCATCTCTCATGTTTAACGTGTTAAAGTGTATACCATGTGTACTTTGGTTCTTTTACCCTTAAATGGTCACACAAGTTTTATTTCTATGAATCCTATCTGAATACCTATTACTGATATTCATCTGAAATCCCTCAACTTAGACTAGTTGACATTAGACAATGCAACCAGAAGCTTGTTATACTTTGGCCAAAGTTTTAAACATGTTTACCATGTTTACATTCCAAGAAAGCATACTCATCGATAGGAATATATCCTTCACCACACTTGTATTGTTATCTAGATTGGTATTCCTTAACTATTGTCAGAAAAACCCGAATCAAAGTTTCACATTAAATAAGGGTAGCTTACATGAAATAGTGTGGAAGTCTACTTGTGGTGACTAAGGATACATAGACATACTCAATAAAATTTCATCGATTGGGTGTGTTTAGATTCCCAAATTCAACATGAGTTGACCACTACACTAGTCCATGTGCCTATCTCCGTTTAGAGTAAAAATATGATCCAAATTTCCATTACTGTGGAGCATAGTTGGCTGCATCACAGTATCCTCGTAATGACTACCATCATTATGAGGGCACTCCGCTGCATCCCCCATATTGCAACAAAATATTAGGTTCTTTTAACTAAACTAACATACTTAATAACATTATATTATTAACCCTTCAAGTAGGTATCTTCATTAATTTATTGTTAAATGACACACATAAAGGCTCACTAAGCACAAATAATCCAAAGAAAGATCCAAAAGGTAGTTTTACACCAATTGAAAGCATGTAGATACAATCTATTTTCATGCATATGAACACTTCAATCTTAACCATTATATTATTTATTGATATATCTGAATTCGATAAAAGTTATTAAAACTATTAAGTTTTCTTACTACAGTTAACGTGGTAAACAATCCCAAATGGAAGCTTATTCATTATACTTATATCATTTTACCTAAATCCATCATATTAATTCTTTTAAGCTTTCCTACTTCCATTTGTTGTTTTCTAATAAGAACATACATCCAATCACCCCTTCTGATTTAATCTTAAATAGTCAATTATATAACATACATAGTTATGATTTAATGATAAAAAGAAGTATCCTTTTTCTTTCTAAGGACTATAATCCTAATAATGCAAAAATAAAACATAAGGTTTAGGTTTTAAAAATATTGGCACATTCATCATTATAACTACTTTTCTCCATTTTCCCCCAAAAGATAATATAAAATTCATAGTCATCTTCGTTATATCATTTCCCAAAATGAACTGCACCAGAATTGTATATATAAATAGTCCCTTATTCAAGCATTAATCTATAACTTAGATTCCATTAGGATATTCTTGTTAAATTTTAAGTACACCTATAAAATACATGCGTGCATATTATTAATTTAGGAATATTAAACAAATCTAAGTAGTTTAAAACTTTACAATAAATTAGAAATCATCAACAACCTTTACGAAAATTCACATATCAAAAGAGAGAGTTCACTTTACTCTTAACTAATTAATATTCCATAAGTTCATAAGAACTTATTTCATCATTACAGAGAAATTTTTTAATACATCCTAAGTTTTTCCAAAAAAATCATTTTGGGAGAATCTCAATACAAAATATATCTGAATGAAGAAAATGATTTCATTAATAAAATAAATGCATCTTCTTATTAAAAAAATTTCTTTCACTTTTTATGAAATCCATCTACAAAATTGTTAGCATGGGTCAGTTCACAAGAACTGAGCTTGATAAGCGCTATAACTTTAAAACAATATAATTTTATCTAACTACTTCTTAAAATGAACCTTGTTATTTATGGAAAGGTTCTGAGTACATAAAAGAAGAACAATTATATAAACTGCCCAAAAATCCACAATGTCATAATAGACAAGAATTCAATAAATTAATTAAAAATCAATTTCTTGTATAAGAAGTTAAACATTTCATTATAATTTTAATTCTATCCAAGTCACGGTAATGAAAATAATTTCAACATGATAACATTCAACTGCAACTAATTAAGAAAAGAAATAATTCAATTCATGATTTGTATACATTAGTTTCCAATTAATTCACTAAGAAAAATCCACTTGAAAAATATTTAGTTCCCAATAAATAAAACAAATAGTAAGGGATCTAGAAACACAAAGTTTAGATAAGAGTACAATATTGTTACAGTGAAAGAAATAAATTTCATATAAAAACTAAAAAGGATTGACATAAACTCAAAACACTAGCATGGACAACAACTTTCCTAACAACCCTGCCAACAAAGTTCCTATCTCTAACGAAGTGGTTACTTGGAAAAGAATAATCTTAATAATACATAATAGAACCAATGAATATTCTATAAGAGATATCCACAATCTTTTAAGGTTAAACATTCACATGAAAAAATGTTTCAGAATAATATTTTGTTAACACAAACTAGATGCCGAAACATGTTATTCTATTGGTACAAAAAGGAAAAATTCATTAAACAGTATTTATTAAAATCAAGATTCAATTCCTGAATGCACAATGTCCTCCACAAAAAAAATTAAAGGAGAATGTAAACAGAACAATTCAAGAACCAAAAAAATGCATATAACTTTCTTATTAAAAATGAGCAAGTGCCAAATTTAAGAAATGAATTCTTATTAACATTGAACAAATAGTACTTGTACCACTCATTATTTTCAAGAGAAATCAAAATATGAGCAAGATATTGCACTCTCAAATGATAAAATATCCCAAGATGTGAGAGCAGTCTCCATGGGATGTTTAGTAGAATCCAACACCTAACAGAATGAGAAATCATTGTTGATAAAACAAGGACGATTACAATCAATAAATTATTGAACTATATAAGATCTGAAACTGAAACACAATACCCAAACTTGACATTTCGTAGCCTATAACTCATCACTGAAACATAAAACTAAGAAAAAAACCCATCTTGAGTGTATTATAACTCAGGGTCCTCTCCAAACATAAACAACCAAGTTCCATAAGTTTAATGTAACCCCTAAAGGTTAAACATAAAATGAAGATAAAACCCAGAAAAGAGAGAAGGAAGAAAATGTTACCAGTCCTTGTTTCCCAAATGAGACCACTTAGGAGGGTTAGACTAAAATATGATATGAACTAAAAAAGGAAAGGAAAAATACATCTTCTTTTTCCAATAAAACATGCACATAAAGTGATCAAATGAAACCTACGAGAATACCCAAAATGGGTCGAAACTAATTCCGAAAATAAAATGAATCAAAAGATCAAAGACTAGTACAAACTTAAGCCGACTAGGATTATGAACTGAAATTAAAATCCCAACAATCATACATGGACGAGTCTACCAAAATAAAAGATAAATAAACCGAAACGAAAGATCAACATCTGAAACAAAAATTCTAATACAGACATCATTCCATTCCTTGAACAAAGTCAACCCATATACTTTATTCAAAATCTAGTATGCTAATAAGGAATTACTTCCATTTTCCAACTATATATGAAACTCAAATTTGATAAAACACTATTAGTTAACAAAAATAATCAATCCAAGAAACTAAGTTTAAATAAAACACACAAAAGGAAAAAGGAGAAATAATTCATGCAAGAAAACATTTAGAAACGTTTTCATAAAGAGCAGTGATCATTTAATGAAAATATTAAATAAACGAAAAATATTATAAAGAGATAAGGCCAATCACGCCTAGTAGTGCTCTTGTCTTCCTTTGATTTCCTCAATCCTTCATGTAAAACTCCCACAAAAATATTTCTATCAATAATGCCAAAACAATCCATCGAAACTTTTCCCTCTATCTTCTTATAGCTTCCATGCTCATATTTTTCCATTATTTCCACCATGCAAGGGTGAAATCATTCATGAAAATGATTCAAACTGAAGGTTTGAAAAATGGAAAACAACTTAAATATCTCAAAGAACTGAAAATAACAAATGAAACAATAAAAACAAAACCGTTTATTTTTCCTCCTACCTCCTTACTATTCCCCAGGCAGTTTCCACTCGATTCGAGGATAATAAATACCAACAGGACTAATAGATTCCCTCCTAAAAAACATGCCTAGCCTTAACCTCTGTTAGTTACAAATAGCATTTCAAATTCATTCAATCGAAATAGCAGAGTTGTCAGCAGGACAACCTTCCACGTTCCTCAAATCCTTGGCCAAGTTTTGCAAAACTTAAAGTTAAGTGCCACATTTAAAACTTTCAATGCCTTTGGAATGGTGCCACCTCCATCCCAATCAAATTTCCAACAAGGCCAACCCCACTTTCTTAGCTTAGGTTTATGTCCAATAGGTTAAAAATCTTAGTTTGGGATCTTAGGCATAGTTCTATATAGGTTAGGTCTAATTAGTGTTCAAAACATAGGATAGTCTCCCATTAGGATTTAATCAACAATTAAAATAATCACCTTACCATAGGTTTAGGATAGAATAAGTTCATAACAACACTTAGATTAATTACGTCTAATTAATTAATTAAATAATTTTACCTTCCATAGTTCATAAAAATGATGAATAGATCACCATGAAGGGTGGAGTCCAAAAGATGCACAGGATGCCCCACAGACCCCAATGTAAGCCACGGTGAATAAATTAGGTATTTTGAAAAACTCAATCAAGATGTTAAAAACATCTAAAAATCCCAAACATGCCTTGGATCACTGTAATTGATCCAAGGTGATTAATCCTGGACTTTGCAATCATCAGACTGAAAAAAAAAATCAGTATTGTAAGCTAGGAAATGAACCCTTTAAACTAAATTTATTTCCTTCATCTGCATGCAGAATATAGTAAAAAATTCAGCACAAAAATGATAAGAATACATCATTAATAAATTAAGAATTTCCGTGATATGTAGTTTTTAGAAGATATAAAATATCATCAACAACAACATGATTATTCTGTCTTAAAGAGTAACCATTTTCAAAACAAAAATCACCTATCAACACTACTACATCAAATACGGAAGTGATTTAGGATAAAAGATAAGGCAGAGGCATTACAAACCTCCCCTCTAAAAAGAATCACCGTCTCGATGATTCACTTAATCCATGAACATGAACAAGAAAATAATCATAATTATAATTCTTCTTTCCGTAAAATGTTCAAACAGAAACAGATTTGTAGAAATTTTAATTTTCTCATAACTTATTATAGCATCATAATTTTTTTCCCAATAATTAAAAATTATAGTACTTTCCCAAAACTGGTAGAATTTAAAGATAGTTTTTTAAAAAAATCATTAATTGTCCTATAAATCAAAATTAGTTCTATTCAAACAAATGAGGAAAATCAGTTTTGATATCCTACAAATTTTCCCATGTTGTACTTTTTTCTTTAAACTAGTCCCACCGGACCTTGCATTGACTGATTTCATGATTGCGCAAGTGCAAATAGTGTGTTTCTAGCACTCTTATAGGTTCAACCATGATTATTCTCGGGTCTTGGACCTGTAAGGAATCCCAATTTTAAACATGTGATATATCAAATATGTATTTCTTAAGAAAAGAAATATGGAAAACATCGTGCATTCATGAAAAATTCGGAGGTAATGCTAAGTGATAAGCTATAGGGATAATCACTTCAAAAATATTGAAAGGTCCCACAAAAAGAGGTGATAATTTGGCTGCCTTGCCAAAGGTAATAGAGCTCTTTTTAGGCTTAACACATAACAAGACTTTTTCACCAAGTTCATATTTATTATCTACCCTTTTCATTTCTACGTAATTTTTCTACCTATCTACAACTTCTTTTAATCATTCAAAAATATTTTTTACATGTTGTTCCATTGCAGTAAGCATTTCAGGTCCAATTACCTCTCTATCTTCAATGTTATCCAAACTAACTAGATTTCTTCATTTCCTTCCATATAATGCTTCAAAAGGTGCCATTTTAAAGAGGAATGATAAGTATTATTGTAAGTAAATTCAACTAAATGAGGGTATTCTTCCCATTTTTATTGCTAATCCATATAGTACATTCTTAATATGTCCTCCAAAACCTGATTTACTTTCTCTTTTTGAACATTTGTTTCTGGATGGTACACGGAACTAAAATTTTGTTTTGTTCGTAAGGCTACATTTAAATTTTTATATAAATTAGAGGTCATCTTAGGGTCTCTATTAGATATAATCAATTCTGGTACTCCATGTAATCTAAAAATTTCACGCACAAATATTTTTGCTAAAACAAGTCAATCATCTTTAAGATTACCAACAATAAAATGTGCTATTTTTTTTAGTTTGTCAACCACAACTAAAATAACATCATGCTTGATTTTAGACATAGGTATCCCCTAAAAAATACATACTATTACTTTCCATTGGTATTATAGTATGCTATGATGATATAGTAAAGTAGCTCAGTGCTTATGCTAAACTTTAACACGTTGACATTCTAGGCAATGTGAAACAAAAATAGTTATGTCCCTCTTCATCCCTTTCCAAAAATATTGTTGTTTTACATCAACAAGAATTTTTTTCATGTCGGGATGTCCTGAGTAAGGTGTATTATGAAATTCCACCATTAAATTTTTCGTTAACTCATTTTCAAAAGGTACGTGCACTCACTTTTCATATCTTAAAATTCCTTCATCATCAAATATTAAACCTTTGTATTTTTCATCATTAGGATGTATAGCAAGTTTTGTTTTTACTTGGTGAAAATGCAAATTAGAATACACGATACTCTTTACCTCATCCTTAAATTAAGTCCTAAATTTACAAGTGCAGAAATATGTTTCCTACGACTTAGTGCATCTTCCACTCTATTTTCTTTACCTTTAATGTAACTTATGTAAAAATCATATTGTGAAAAAATTTCTAACCATATTTGTTGTCTTTCATTAAGGTCCGGTTGAGTGAAAAGATACTTCAGCCCAAGGTGGTAAGTTTTTAACCCAAAATGTCTTCCCAAGAGATAATGACTCCATACTTAAAGTGCATAAACTATGAAAGCTATCTCTAGGTCATGGGGAGCATAATTTAACTCATGTAACTTGAGTCTCCTTCTCTCATATGCTATAACATGATCATCTTGTAATATTATACCTCTGAGTCCCTCACCAGAAGCATCTTTAACTACCGTAAAGATCCCATTTGGATCTGGTAAAGCCAAAATAGATACAAAAGTTAGATGTTCTTTTAGAGTTTTAAATTATGATTCACATTTATCACTTCACAAATTTTTTTTGTATTTCCTTTTGTGATGAAGTAATTGGGACAACAAATTTTGAAAAGTCAATAATTTTTTTCTGTAATAACCAGCAAGCCCCATGAAGCCTCTAACTTCATGTAAATATTTAAGTCTAAGTCATTCAGTTATGGCAGTAATCTTTGATGAATCAATTGTTATTCCATCATTTGTTATGACATGTCCTAAATAGTTCACTTTTGTTTCATAAAAATAAAATTTGGACAACTTACCATATAATTTTTTCTTCCTCAAAATTTCAAGTATAATTTTCAAATACTCATGGTGCTCAGCAATGCTTTTGGAATAGATAAGAATATCATCCAAGAATAAAAATATAAACTTGTCCAAGTATTCTTGAAATATATTATTCATTAGATACATAAAATTTGTAGGTGCATTTGTAAAAACAAAGGTAAAACTATGAATTCATAATTTCCATACCTTGTTCTAACAGTTATTTTATGAATATCTTCATCCTTAATTCTCAGTTGATGATGTCTAGAATGCCGATATATCTTGGAATATACAGATGCACTATGCATTTGATCATATAGATCATCAATTCTAGGAAGTGGATATTTGTTTTTTATTGTTGCTTTGTTTAACATTATGTAATCACTACAAAGTCTAAGTGTTCCAGCCTTCTTTTTCACAAAATATACCAGTTCTCCCCAAGGTGAGACACTCAGTCTTATAAAACCTTTAGACAACATTTCTTGTAACTGTGCATTAATTTCAACAAGTTCAATGGTAGTCATCCGATAAGGTGCCTTGGAAATAGGTTCAGTTCCAGGTTTGATTTCTATTGTGAATTCAAATTCTCATTTAGATGGAAGACCAGGTAGTTCTTATGGAAATGTCTCACTGAAATATCTTAACAAAGGATACTTTTCGAAGAAATCACTATTTTTTTTTTTTTTTTAATTTTTACTACATATAATATGCATCCCTTATTTATGGCCTTTTCAGCTGCATAGCTGACAATTTCCTAACTGAAATTTCTCACTTTACCCCTTGAATATCTATTGATTTCTATAGATCATCAAGGCATTTAATGTGTTTTTCAAAAAATTCAAATTTTTATTTATGTTTAGCCAACAATTCAATACCAATTATTACATCATATGATCCAAAAGGAGAAACATAAAGATTTACTTTAGTGGAAAAAAATCGTAATTCTAAGACTACTCCATAAATACATTTACTAACAGCATGGACAACATTATTACTGTAATGTACATCCAAATATTTTTCCATTATTCATAATTTTGTTTTTAATTTTTCAGCTAATTTAATAGAAATAAAACATTATGTATTTCCCATATCAAAAATTATAGTAACAAGTGTAGCAAATAATTTACATGGAACTTCTATGGGCGTAAATTACTTTACAACTTTCTTATTAGCTTTCTTATCAGCTATTTGAGCATGTATTTTCTACTGCTTATTGTTGTCATCTTTCTTTAGAGGTCACTGGTTTACATAGTGATCCTTTCCATAGTTGAAATAACCCCCTACAGGTCCTATTTTTGCTTCAAACTTCTTTTTGGTCTTGAAATTACTTTTTTGACCTTCAAAAGGTTTATGCCTATTATTATTGTTCTTCGTAAAATTATTTCTAATGTTCACAACAATTTTATTTGTTGTTGTTTTCTTATTGTTATCAGTCACAAAAAAAAAATTTGGCTCCAAAATTTTTCCATGCCACCTTCTTAGGTGCAAGTGACAAAGAAGAATTAGAAATTTTCTTTCGATTTTCATCTTTATGATCAGAAATTACCTTCAATGTTTTTTCTTTCCTTATGGATTTTTACAGAACCCCTTACATAGTGGTTGGGATGTGTACATCTACCTCTCCTCCTATGAAAATATTCATTCCCATAATAAACTTTCATATCCAGAACTTTTCATCAGTTTGATACTATGGAATGTACTTAAGAAGTTATCTAAAAATCTCCTAGTACTCAATCACTATTAACTTTCCTTGGACTAAATTCTGAATTTTGTCATTTTATGATCATAATAAAGTTGTGGTAGCCAAAATTTTCTAAAGTAGCTCTTAAATTGATCCCATGTAATGTTGGTTTCATCAAGGTTCATTTCAGCCTTTGATTGTCCCACCAGGAGGATGCCTCATGGGAAAGTTGGTAAGCTCCCGATACTTCTGTTGTTTATTTCGATAAGTTCCTTAGGGAAAATTACTTCTCTATTTCTCTAAGCCAATTCTCAGCCCCATCCCCCAATGTGGTGCCATTAAACATTTGTGGGATTATCCTCTTTATGTTATTAGTAAGTTCAGTTGTTAATATTTCCTTTTTATTTTCAGGAAGATTAGGTACATTCGCAACATTATTATTATCATTTGCAGGATTGTTATTTACAGCATTCTCATTACCAATGCCCAAATTTCCAGCATCAACATTGTTTCCTAGAGGTTGTTGATTGTTATTATCAACATTATCTTCCTCCTTTTAATTACCCATTACTTGTTGTTCAAGTACAACAAGACAATTTCTTGTGTTCAACATGGCAACACAAATCTCATCAATTTTTGTGTGGTCACTTCCTCTCCATCTAGAATTGGATTATTTATAGGATGTCCCCTTGTTCTAACCATTTTTGTTAACAAGAATCAAATTTTTATCAGATATGGACTAAATAGGTCCAAGAGATGCAACCTTTAGCTCTGATACCAAAATTAAAAAAACACTTTTTATAACTTAGAAACAAGGTAATTAGTTTTAACATAATGTTCACTATTCTAAATTCATATAATTCAGAACACACATTCCATTGCTAGTCCATCTCATAAAAAAAACCATATGTAGTTGTAATGACTCGATGAAACACCAATCTTTCATTTCACGACTCAGTACTACAAAAATCTCTCATGTTGAACTTTTTCTTGAGTGTATACCATGTGTACTTTGGATCCTTTGCCTTTCAAGGTTCACATAAGTGTTCTATCTAAGAATCCTATCCAAATATCTATTACTGATATTCATCTAAAATCATGTAGCTTAGAGTAGGTGACATAAGAGAACGCAACCAATAGCTTGTTATATTTTGGCCAAAGTTTCAAACATGTTTACAATGTTTAAATTCCAAGATGAAATACTTGTCGACAGGAATATGTCCTTCACCACACTCGTACTATTATCTAGATTTTTCTTCCTTGAATATTGTCAACCAAAACCCAATCAAAGTTTCACATTAAACAAGGGAAACTTACATGCACTAATGTGGAAGTCTACTCGTAATGAATAAGGATACATACACATAATCAATCAAATTTTTTTGATTAGGTGTGTTAAGATGCCCAAAGTCAACATGATTTAACCACTACACTCCTCCATGTTTCTATATCTGTTTAGAGTAGAACTATGATATGAATTTCCACTTATGTTAATCCAGTTGATTGAACTAAGTGGGGTGTTGGATCATAGCAGGTTACATCACAATATCCTCATAATGAATCCCGTCATTATGAGGGTACTCTGCTGCAGATCCCATATTGCAACAACCTACTAGGTTCCTTTAAATTAAATAACATACTTAATAACATTATATTATTAACCCTTCAAGTTGTTATCTTGTTTAATTTATCATTAAACAACACACCTAAAGGATCACTAAGCACAAAGGATCCAAAGAAGGATCTGAAAGGTACTTTTACACCAATTGAAAGTGTGTAGATACAATCTACTTTCACACATATGAAAACTTCAATCTTAACCATTATATACTTTATAGATATATCTCAATTCATTAAAAGTAATTAAAACCATTAATTTTTCTTAGTACAGTTAATGTTGTAAACAATCCCAAATGAGAGCTTATACATTAGACATAGTTATATCATTTTACCTAAATCCATCATATTAATTCTTTTAAGCTTTCCCACTTCCATCTATTGTTTTCTAATAAGAGCATACAACTAATCATCCCTTCTGATTTAAACTTAAATACTCAACTATATAAAATACATAGTTATGATTTAATGATAAAAGGAAGTATCTTTTTTCTTTCTTATTAAGGAATATAGTCCTAATAATGCAATCATAAAACATAAGGTTTAGGTTCTAAAAAACTTGACACATTCATCCTCATAACTACGTTTCTCCCTTTTTCCCTAGAAGATAATTTAAAATTCATACTCATCTTCGTTATATCATTTCCCAAAATGAACTACACTGGAATTATATATATAAACAATCCCTTATTCAAGATTTAATCTATACCTTAGATTCCATTAGGCTATGCTTGATAAATTTTAAGTACATCAATAAAATAAATGCATGCATATTACTAATTTATTAATATTAAACAAATATAATTCATATAAGACTTTAGAATAAATAAACAATCATCAACCACCTTTATGACAATTCACATATCAAAATAGATAAGTCACTTTACTCTCAACTAATTAATATTCCATAAGTTCATATGAACGTATTTCATCGTTATAGAACAAATTTTTAATACATCTTAAGTTTTTCCAACAAATTCATTTCAGGAGAATCTCAATACATAATACATCTAGATGAATAAAATGATTTCATTAATAAAATAAATGCAGATTTTTATAAATCTTTCTCCTTTCACTTTTTATGAAATCCATCTTCAAAATTGTAAGCATGGGTCAGTTCACAAGAACTGAGCATGATAAACGCTATAACTTTTAAAAATTATAATTTTATCTAATTACTTCTTAAAATGAACTATGCTATTTATGAAAAGGTTATGAGTACATAAAATAAGAACAATTAAATAAACTTCCCAAAAATCCACAATGTCATAATAGACAAGAATACAATAAATTAATTAAAAATCAATTTTCCCATATAAGAATTTAAACATTTCATTATAATTTTAATTTTATCCAAGTCATAGTAATGACAATCATTTCAACATGCTAACATTCAACTGTAACTAATTAAGAAAAGAAATAATTCAAGTCATGATTTGTGTACATTAGTTTCCAATTAATTCACCAAACAATCTCCACTTAAAACATAGTTAGTTCCCAATAAATAAAACAAATAGTAAGGAATCTAGAAACACAAAGTTTAGATAAGAGTATAATAGTGTTCCAATGAAAGAAATAACTTTCATCTAAGAACTAAAAATGATTGATATAAAATCAAAATACCAGCATGGACATCAGTTGTCTTAACAACCCTGCCAACAAATTTCCTAGCTCTAACCAAGAGGTTACTTGGAAAAGAATAATCTCAATAACATGTAATCAAACCACTAAATATTCTATAAACTAAATGAACAATATTTTAAGGTTAAAAACTTACATGAAATAATGTTTCAGAATAATTTGTTGTTAACACAAACTAGATTTTAAAACATGTTATTATATCGGTACAAGGAGAAAGTCGTTACACAACTTTTGTTAACATCAACATTTAATTCCTGAATGCACAATGTCCTCCATAGAAAAATTAAAGGAGAATGAAAACAAAATGATTCAAGAACCAAAAACAATGCAGAGCACTATCTTATTAAAAATGACCAAGTGGCAAATTTAAGTAATGAATTATTCTTAACAATGAACAAATAAAACTCGTACCACTCATTATTTTTAAGAGAAATAAAAATATGATCCGTAGATTGTGCTAAGACATGATTAACAATCCCAATATGTGAGAGTAGTCTCATGGAAAATTCTCATAGAATCAAACACCGAACAGAACGAGAAATCATTTTCAAGAAAACAAGGGTGATTCCAATCAATAAACTCCAAAAATGTACAAGATTTGAAACCAAAATAAAATACCAAAACTTGACACTTAGTAGCTTACATATCATCACTAAAACATAAAACTAAGAAAATGAACCCATCTAGAGAGTATTATAACCCAGGGTCATCTCCAAACATAAACAACAAAGTTCCATAATCTTAAGCCAACCCATGAAGGATAAATAGAGAAAGAAGATAAAACCTAGAAAAGAGAGGACGAAAATGTTACCAATCCATGTTTCCCAAACAATACCACCCATGAGTGGTAGATTAAAATACGATACAAACTAAAAAAGTCAAGGAAAAATGCCGCATATTTTTCCAATATAACATGCACTTAAAGTCATCAAAAGTAACCTACGAGAATACCCAGAATGGGTCAAAACCAATTCTCAAAATAAAACCAATCAGAAGATCACATTTTTAGTACAAACTTAAGTCGATGAGGATTATGAACTGAAATAAAAATCCCAGCAGTCATACATGGATGAGTCATCCAAAATAAAAGATAAATAAACCAAAATGATGGATCAACATCTAAAAAAAATTCCAATACAGACATTGTTCCATTCACTGAAAAATTTGACCCATATACTTTATTCAAAATCAAGTTTGTTAATAAGGAATTGCTTCCATTTTCCAACTATATATGAAACTCAAATTTGATAAAAAACCATTATTTCATAGGAATAATCAATCCAAGAAATTAAGTAAAAATAAAACACATAGAAGAAAGAACAAGCAATAATTCACATTGGAAAACATGCAGAAACCTTTTCATAAAGAGCAGTGACCATTTTATGAAAAAATTAAATAAAAGAAAAAGACTATAAAGAGATAGGGCCTATCATGCCTGGTAGTACTCTTGTCTTCCTTTCCTTGCCTCAATCCTTCATGCAAAACTCCCACAATAAGTAATCTATCAATAATGCAAAAAAAAATCCATTGAAACTTTTCCCTATATCTTTTTATAGCATCCGTGCTCATATTTTGCCATTATTTCCACCATGTAAGGGTAAAATAATTCATAAAAATGATTCAAATTGAAGGTTCAAAAAATGGAAAACAACATGCATATCTCAAAGGCTCAAAAAAACAAATGAAACAATAAAAATAAAACTATTTATTTTTCCTCCAACCTCCTTACTATTCCCCAATAAGTTTTCACTTGAGTCAAGGATAATAAATGCAAACATGAGTGTCATAGTCACTCATAAAACTCCCTCCCAGACTTATCCTCTGTTATTTACAACTATGAGTTCAAAAATTCATTCCATCAAAATAACATAGTTTCCAGCTTGGCAACCTTCCACCTTCCTCCAAACCTTGGCCAAGTTTGGCAATACTTAACTTTAAATGCCACATTTAAAACTGTTGATGCCTTTGGAATAGTGCCACCACCATTCAAATCAAAATTACAAAAAGTTCAACCCCACTTACTATTGTTAGGTTGATGTCCAATAGGCTAGGTCCCCTTAATAATAGGTTACAAACCTTATTTTAGGATCTTAGGCATAGTTCTATATAGCTTAGGATTAATTAGTGATAAAAAATCAAGATAGTATCCTATTAGGATTTAATCAACAATTGGAATAATCATCTTACCATAGGTTGAGGATAGGATAAGTTTATAAAAACAATTAGATTAATTAGGTCCAATTAATTAAACAAAGATCGTTACGTTCCATATTTCATCAAAATGGCTAACAGATCACCATGAAGGGTGGAGTCCAAAAGATGCTACAGGATGCCCCAGTTACTGCAATGCAAGTTTGGGTACAGAAATTAGATATTAGGACAAAATCATTCAATATGTTCTAACTATCAAATAATACCAAACATGCCTTGGATCACTACAATTGATCTAAGGTGATTATTCCTGGACTTTGCAATCATTAGACTAAAAAACAAGTTCAGTATTGTAAGATAGGAAATGAACCCTTTAAACCGAATTTATTTCCTTCATCCACATGAAGAATAGAGTAAAAAATTCAGCACAAAAAGTATAATAATACTTAATTAATTAACTCAAAATTGTCATGATATGAAGTTATCCAGTTTTTAGAAGATATAGAATATCAGCTAAAACAACATGATTATTCAGTCTTAAAGCGTAATCATCTTGAAAATGAAAATCACCTATCAACGCTACTATTTTAATTATGGAAGTGATCAAGGATAACAAATAATGAAGAGGCATTACAAGGAGAATTGGAGGTCTCCCATTATATTTCATATTGAAAAATAGTTTTATGGTAAAAAGGATGGTGTATCTTGTTTCCTCAAAGTGGAAATAATATTTCTTCTTCGTCAAAATAAAATCATATTCAAGAGGGAAAAAGGGAGACCTCAATATCTCCATAAAATAAATACCATTCCTTCATGTAATTTAAGGCCTACCATTCCCTTCCATAATATTTTAAAGTTAATTAGAGGACTACCATTATCTTCAAATAAAATTTTTCAACATCATAGTAAACCAATAATAGAGAGAGATAATGGAAGGTCTCACATTCTCACTCATATTGAAAAATTAATATATTGTATAAAGGGAGGTCTCCCTTTCACCCTCAAAGTTGGAAAATTTATTTTTCCCTTAATGTAAAATTATAAATAAAATGTTCTGTGAATATATTTTATGGAATGGGAGGCCTAACCATTAAGTATTTCTCTTTTGATAATTAAATTTAACATCATAATAAAAAAATCTAAAGGGAGAATGTTTTTTTATTATTGGAAAATAGTTTTTAAGGGACTATTTCCTATTACAAAAAGTCTCAAGAACCAAATAGATAGGAGGATATAGCAAAAATGGATCAAAATCTATATATTACAAGAATCCTAGATATAGTAAAAAAAGGAACTACAAAATGGAGACACGATAGGTATAAAAATACAAAAAATCAATGAGTAAACAACAGAACAACGTCAAAACAACATCAAGACAACTCTACAATAGATTACTTATTAGAAGCCCTTTCAATTCTTGACTTAACATTCTACAATGAGGTAAGATATTCAGGGTTGTGACATGTGTAGGATCGTTGACATCCAGTTCAGAAAGGACACAACCCCTTTCAACATTTGTGCCCCAAATAGTTTCATAGATGTTGTTGAGCATGCTAATACTTCTGACCTGTTATTCCAAGAATTCACAAATAGCTCTAAAAATTGAAATGTTATGATCATGTCTATCCTTATTATTCCCTAATCGGTTATCAACGGAATTCAACTTATTGTAGATTTCATTGATTTTTTCACCAATTCAAGCATCATCGTTCAATTTACTTTTGTGCTCTTTCTTAGTCAGCTGATGCAAGTCCTTTTTAAGACTTTCCATCTCATTTTCCATGTTTTCAATTCTCTTTATAAGATCCTCCTCATCGTGAGTAGTATTGTTGTGTCATGTGGTGTTGATATGTAAGATATTTGTTGCATTTTCCATGTCCTTACTACTTTGAAGGACTCTCCCAGAGGGAGAAAGGTGTGTTTTAGAAAATGAGGGGTTTTTGGTTTTGGTTTTGATTTTTCACTTTCTTGGGATAGTGGTGGGGATGACGGTAGTAACAGGGTTGAGAGAGTCTTGAGTGGGAAGAATGATAGGAGTAGCAAGTATGACAGGGTGATGTGTAAGGGAGTGCATATGAAGGAGGAAGATTAAACCCCGGTGGAGGGGAATGGCACGGGTATGGTTTTGATACTCAAGGATGGAGCGTTACATGGAGTTTAGAATATAATGCGGGAACCAAACTAGAATTTTCCTAACAAAATGGTTTAAAAAGATCAAATTCTTTATGGGAAAAATGATATAATTACATTCAAGGGTGATAAAATGAACCATCATCTTGGAAAAATTTGTGTGGTAACTACTTTTTTATATAACAGAGCTATGAACTGAAGTTTTGGAGAAGAACTTTCTCTAAGTGGGACATGGGGGTGGGCTTTGGTCCTTAATGTCCTCTGATTAATCTACATTCGCAGTACTCCACTATGTTACACTTGGTCCATATGGAAAATTTTGATCCCTACCTCTCCCCATGGCCACCAATTGAAATCTTCCAATGAGCTCAATAAGAATGGAACTTGGGTTTATGATTACAAACTACTTGTAACTCACCAATATCCCAAGACCTTGAGTTATGTCTCTCATTCTCCCTCATATTATGTCTCTCATTCTCTCTCATATTATGTAACTCACCAATAACCAAAGGGAGAATGTTATGTATCTCATTCTCCCTCATATTCAAAACTAATTATGAGGTAGAAAGGGAGGCCTCCCTTTCTCCCTCAAATTTAAAATATGTTTTTTCTCTCTTAAAGTAAAATATCAATCAAGAGGGTAAATGAGAAGTCTATTAATCTGCCTAAGTTTCTAAATAAATTTTCCATTGTATGTGAATACTACCATTATTTTATGATAATATATTTCATGTAAACTTCCAATAATATTTTTCAACCATAGATTACAAAAACAATCAAGAGGGAGAATTGGATTTCTCCCATTCTTACTAATATTGAAAAATATTATGATGTAGAAAGGAACATCTCCCTTCTCACTCAAAATAAAATTACAATAAAAAATTTAAAAGGGAGGCCTTCCAATCTTCCTGAAATTAAAAAAAAATATATTAGAATTCGAGGCATACCATTTTGTTTGAAAAATAGTTTTTAACGTAAGAGTGAATAAATGATTAAGAAGGAGAATGGGAGGTCACCCATTCTTACAAATATTGAAAAAAAATTATGTGGTAAAAAAAAAAAACCTCTCTTTCTCCCTAAAATTAAAACTACATTCAAGAGGTAAAATGATACTAATCTCAATCTCTCTAAAATTTTATACCAAATTTTCATGGAATGGAAGGCCTTCCATTCTCTTATATAATATGTTTTATGAAATGAAAGGTCTATCATTCTTTTCTAATAATAATTTTCAGCCATATAAGAAAAATAGAATAAACAAGGATATTATGAGGTCACCAATTCTAACTCATTTTCAATAATACCTATCATTCTCTTCCAATAATAGTTTTCAAGAGGGAAAAAATTATCCTCCCAATCCCCCTAAAATTCTAAACATTTTTTTTTATGGAATGGTAGGATTACCATTATATTCCAGTAATATTTTTCAACCTCATAGTAAAAAATAATAAAGAGGGAGAATGGGAGGTCTCGCATTCTCACACATTTTGAAAAATGATAATGAGGTAGAAAGGGAGAAATCCCTTTCTACCTCAACATGCAAATAATAATTTTTTATCCTTCAAAATAAAATTACAATAAGATTAGTAAATGGTAGGCCTCACAATATCCCTAAAATTATAAAACAATTTTATATTTTATTTGACACTTACCATTCTATTATGATAATGTATTTCATGGAATGGTGGCCTACAAATCATTTCCAATAATAACATTCAATATCAAAGTAAAAAAATCAAGAGTTAGAATGGGAGGTCTCCCATTCTCACTCATATCAAAACATATTCAAGAGGGAGATCGATAAAGATAGAGAATGGGAGCTCTTCCATTCTCACACATATCTAAAAATAATTGAGAGGGACAATAGGATGTATCCCTTTCTTAAACAATGGGATGTATCCCTTTCTCTCTCAATTTTGAACAAATAACGTTTGTTCGTCAATGTTGAAAAGACAATGTTTCTCCCTAAAAGAAAATTTATAATCAAGAGGTGAAATGAGAGCCCTCTTATTCTTCCTAATATTATAAACCAATTTTTTTACAAAATCAAAACCTACCATTCTATTCTAATAATATGTTGTATCCTTGGTGTAGAAAATAATGAAGAGGTAGAATGGGAGGTCTCCCAATCTCACTCATATTCAAAAATAATTATGAGTTAGAAATGGAAGCCTCCCTTTCTTCCTCAAAATAAAAATAAATCTCCATCTCAATAAAAAAACAAGAGGGAAAATGGGAGGCCTCCCAATCTACCTCAAATTATAAATCATTTAAGATAGATGGGAGATCTCTCATTCTTAATCTCTTATTATATTTTTCCTTTAAAAAAAAATCAATCGAGATAGAGAATGGAAGGCATCCATTTATACCTCTTTGTAAAAACAATTAAGATAGGTAATGGGATCTCTCCCTTCCTTCCTCATTTAAAAAAAAAATTAAAGTTTACAATTGGAGGCCTCTGATTTTACATCAATTTAAAATAAATAAAAAGAGAATGACAAGACTCCTTTTCTATATTATAGAGAATAAACATTGAGGACATAGTATGGGGAGCCTCTCATTCTTCTTGAATGTGAAAATCAATCAATATTTTAATATAGAGTAGAATGAGAGGTCTTAATTCATTCTTTAAAATAAAACTTGGAGTGAGAATTATCAACCTCCCATTATCACTCAAATACTTTAATTGTATGGAGGATGGGAGGCCTCCCATTCACCCTCAAGCTTAAAAGAAAATATAATGTCTCGCACTCTCAGTCAAAGTAAAATAATGTTAACTTATAATGGAAGGCCTCTAATTCTACTTAAACTTTATAACTTTACTAAGAGGAAGAAAGTGATGTATCTCATTCTCCCTCATAATGAGGTGCTTTTAGAATATTAATTAAAAATAATGAATATTATACTATGTTAAATTATCAACATTAATGTATCAAGAACATAATATCCTTACATTTAATTTATTTTCAACATCACTAAAGAACTTTAACATGGCTAGTTAATTTAGAACTTTATTTTACAATTTTTATCTAGCTAGTTTCAAGGTAATGTAAAATTTCAATTACAATATATTAATCTAACATTACTGCAAAAATATTAAAATTTTAATGTAGCATTTTAAATTCAAAAGGATACCTAAAAGACTATACATTAAATAATATTCACTAAAAACATTTAGAATGAACCATGTAAACTCAAGTATTTGTAACACATAACTTAATCACACATTAAATAATCTTTATTTATTTTAATATTAGAATTATTCATTCTACTTCTTATAATTATTATATTTGATCTATTTCACTTTATATATCATCCTATTTTTAATTGTTATTTCATCATGTTTATTTTTGTTTTCATTAAAATGGGGTCTAACTAGATTGAATTTATTTCCACTATTTAAATTTTGTATCAATTTTTGAATTTTAGCTTTCAAATTCAATCCCCGTCATTTTGAATTTCAATTAATATTGTCAAATGTAGATCATTTTTTTGTATTCACAAGTAAATACATAAAAGTGTACTAAATAATAACTATCCTACCTAGTTTTTGTTTTCAAAATCATTATGGGATTAAAATTTAATTGTTTTGTAATAAAATATATGTCCCTCCTATTTTCATTTTCAAATTTGACCCGCCTCTTTTTTAATTTGAAAGATTTTTTATTATAATTTTTAAACACAACATATTTTTATTTTCAAATTTTCAAAGGATTCAAAAAGAGATTATCTATTAAAAATATCTATCGCACATATTTCCATTTTCAAATTCATCCCACATATTTTGAATTTTAAAAATCCATGCAAAAAAATCAAAACTAAATAAAGTGTTTTTAAAAGATTCCAACATTTTTATCCAATTCGTGAATTTGATTTTTGCAAGACTACATATAATGAAATCCCAATGCAGTGTTATAATCAAGGAAGTAGTAACATGATTTGATAGTTTTCTCAATAAATATAGAATGTTCATCAATGGAAGAGGCTACAGGATTTGAAGGTGATCTCAAGATAAAAAATGTTCAGTCATGGTAATAGCTATAAAATTTTAAAATCATCGCAGAAAAAAATAAAGGTAAATCTAGCAAATATCAAGTTCATCTCAAATACACGGGAAATTATTTAAGATTATTTTCAAAGTGGAATATATCAAAGTTATATGCACCTCAGTTTCTAGAAAGAAAGGAAAAACTACATATTAATACAAATACACATTTTACATGCACCATTTCTCTACATTTTACAAATTTCTTTGAATGCGATTAAAGATGTTTTAAAAAAAAGAAAAATACATGTAAATATTTTCTTCTTCTACTGTCACATAGAGTTTCAAATATTATTGTCATTTATTCTCTTCTCTGTTTAAAAAAATATCTTCTGATTTTATTGTTATTATGAAACTTACCTATAATGTAAAAAATCATGATTAAAGATGTTTAAAGAAATGAAGAATACCTGTAAATATCTATATCTTCTAGCATGACTTCCAATTTTAGATATTCTTGTTTTCTCTTCTTCTCTATTTTCAAAAATGAAAATATCATGTGTTTATTTTATTTTTATTATGGAATTTATCTTCACTTTAATTAAGTATTTCCAAATTCCCACTTTTTTAAATTTAATGCATGAGAAACAAGTATTTAGAATTGTGAAATTGTGGGTGTTTTACTTTAGAGTTATATTTATATGAATATTTAATGTTGAAAGAATGGGATATTGACTTCAACATTCACATTTTAAGATTAAATAAATAAATAATATGAATCTATACAAAAAAAATATTAAATGTATTACTTTATTTTAGTAAATTCCATGTTTTTATTCTCATTAACCATCTACATAACCTTAACATTATTTTTCACCTTGAAGCATAACGGGTAGCTTTCCAACCTCCAATTATCACTCTTAATATATTTTTATTTTGAAAGATAATTAGAGGCCTCCCATTCTCCTTCAAATTTAAATAAATAATTATGAAGGACAATGGGAGGCCTCCATTCTCCTTCATTATTAGTTTTTTAATTTGAAGGAGAATGGGAGGCCTCCCATTCATTATTTTAATTTTTTCACTTTAAACAAGAATGGGAGGTTTCTATAGTGCCCACATTTTACACACCCAAATACAACAATAAAATACCAGGACAATTTTTTTTTGTCTTACACTTTTCACTGCACAACACCGTAAGGGCTCCAAGTACAGAACTCGACTCACATGCGACAAACACATAAGTGATTGACTCACATAGAAAAATGTAGACGACATCGGCATGTCAATGCCACACTTTTCCCAATGAACGAATACTAGAAATAACACGACCACAATAAAAAAGGGGCTTAAGGATTGACAACCCACAACACAACATTTCCATGGTTACCTCTAGAGTATGTTAGACATCCAACAAAATTATTATGTAAGAAAAATTTCCTCCCTTTTTCCACCTACATGTTCTAAAAATTCGTTTCACCTTTCACTTATTGTTCAACCATTTGATTTTCTCTTTACCCTTATGACAAATCTTCATAACTTACATAAGTATTTTCCATATTTCAAATTCTATACAAAATTATAACTCTCTCATTCTTATGTTAAGATTAGGCTTCCCAAAATGCTTATTCAAAGTTTAGAATCTAATCTTATTACACAAGTGAACCTAACGTGATGTTAGGATGAAATCTTGGGATTAAGGAAGACATAGATTGAAATAGATTTTTCCCCAAGAACATCCATCAATCACGGAATAGTTATTTCACTACCATTATTATTATAGTTCAATAATTTGTTGAATTCCAAATTTGGTTTTTATATGTATATCTTTTGTTTTCTCGACGTTTGGTCACACCAAGGTAATTTATATTCTTTGCAACACATGAAAAATTTTAATTAAGTTATAAGGACTCCAAGATTGACCTTAGTCCTAATCTCCAATCTCGTGTGCAACATTATATGATATGCTCTTATATCGCACTAAGGTCTTGTTCTTAGCATCGTCTCAAAACAAAAGAGATACGAAATAAATTGTCCGACATATTTTAAAAATTACATGGCTAGGAGAATAATAAACTACACATGAACACAAGTGATCTATGTTCACGAGGATCCCATAAATTTGCATTTCACGACTCCACATAAGAAATTTTCTTTATTCCTTAATTCCATAAAATGAAATAACAAGGGATTAAGGGAGAGGATTACAATTTCTAAGGTTCTCTAAAATCAACATCTTTCAACTCAATTTCACATACAAGGAGTTAAATTATAGTTTTCTACCCACAAGTTAACATATAAAAACCAGTAGGGTTTAGTTTAATTCCAATATGGACCTAATGATCTATGCCTCAACTACATGTGATTTTAAGGCAAGAAGACATAATTATACTAAACCACATTCAAGAAAATACCAAGATGTTATTTTGATAGAAACCAAGGTAGCACCGCATTAGTTGATCCTTCGAAAAAGGATTCAAAAGGTGAATCCTATGGCGGTCTTCAACACTCAGCCTGGTGTCAGACCTGAAGAGAGGGAATTCTTCTCAAGATTACCAAAACTAGAAGGAAACCCCATACTCAGGATAAAGTTAGACCGTGACATTCCTAAATTATGGGTTCATGACAATGACGCTAAACATAATGACTATGATGGTAAACTCCAACTAGGGGTTTTATTTACCTAACCTAGAGTGTTCCATCGAGTGCAAAGCTTAAGTTCATTGTACTGCCTTAAATTTCTTATATGGTAAAAAGGATCACACATGTAGGAAAGTTATGCACAAATATTTTATTAAGGTTGACTGTTCCCATTAAAACTGTTTATTATGTTTGCAAGGTAACAAGATAACCCAGTAATTAATTTAATCATTTATTGAATAATGAGAAAGTACTACAGTATATTAACTTCAATTTCAATTTACTATATATAAATCAAACCCTTTGTGCCATACACAACTAAGAATCAAATTGAACCGGTAATTAGATGCACATTTCCTAAGTTATCCCTAAAACTAACATCTCATGCGTATTAACAAATTTCAATTATAATTTTTTTGTAACAAGAGACTACATTAGACAGTTATTCATTTTACAATGACCTATAAAAATTACAATTACAATAATTAAAATTACACATCGCCTTTTTTCGTCATCATTCTTCCATCCTGCAAAACCCACATGAGCATGATATCAGTGATAAATCACTGGCATGGCATCCACCCTAAACAATCATAATTATCATTTTTCAGATTCCCATTTGCATAAGATAAAAAAAAATTACAATTTTCAATCGAAACAAATAGGTCTAGAAACATGTATTCATTGCATTACATTTCACTTCACTTTGTAACCCAGGAGAGAGAAAGGGAAGGGTAGAGAGACAAAACACCAATTTGTCAAAAGTTCTAATACACACAACAAGTTTCATTATAGTGTTTTAAACAATTATTTACGTGTGTTAAAAGTTTCCAGGGTGATTTGGCAACCCTACGAGGGTCCGCAACTTTCTACTTTTACATTTTCTTACCAGCTACAAAACATACAAAACGGTCTCAGAGGCTAATAAACCGCTTCCAAAAGTTATTTTCCGATGAGAATGCACACTATGATTAAATTTCCATGTGCCCCTAGATATACCAAGAATTCATAGCAGCTGACAGAATTGAAAAAGAGCGAACGGCTTGCGTTGAGCGGCTAGCTTTCCGGGGCCACTGGTCGTAGTTCACCTAGATGTAAAATGACAAAAGTTAGGTCGAGCGCCCAGAAAACTGCATCCATAACTGACGTTCGATGGAGAATCACACAACGAGACATCTCCTACTAGTTTCCCTATATAAGGAGAATTCATCAGAGTCGATGGGAATGCGAACTAGTAAACCATTTTCAAACGGCGACAAGTTTTCTGGAGAGCCAAGATGAAATTGGTCTAGTTCGACCTCATCAAACTGCAACCAGAGGCCTACAAAATGGCTTCGCCAAACTATCCTAAAAATTTATCTTCCCTATACTGAAAGTTGCATGCATTTTTCTAGTATAAATGCTAGAGGTTTGCGAAGGCGGGATGTGATTTCTCTTTCCAAGTTTCAAATGGCGGTCCAAAATGAAAGACAACTTTCTAGTTTTAACAACTTTCTACTGTTGTAAACCAGTGTAACAAGGCTCCTATAAGAGTGTCAAAAGGATGTCATATGTTTGTTTTGGGTCAAACCAAAGGTCAAGGTAACTCCTAGTATACCAAGGTACACGAATGAAACTTCACATCTCGTTTCTAGAGATACGAAGGGTACTTAGTGAGTCTCTAAAAAATGCAAAATTTAACTATTTCAAATAGGAAGAAGGTCAAGTTTATCAATGGGGATTCAAATTTGTCTGGTTGATAAAACAATATTGGAACGATCAAGATGGGTAGGAGTTTTCTAAATCATCTAGAAGTGAGGGTAATAGTTAATGGTTTAAGGTAGACGTGTTATAATGACGTCGTGAGTTACGACACAACAATTTATTGTTTTACAATGAGTTGAAGGGACATTTAACTATATTAAAAATCCTAATAATTTAAAACTCTATTTAGTTGCAAAATAGAACTAAAACACGAGAATTATGAGAGGTAAGGGAAGAAGAACCATGCCTGGAGAGTGGAGTCAGTTTAAACTGTGGGATTTGGTTCAGTAACTTGCTTGGGCACATCATCAACTAGATCATGAGCATCCACAGCTCCACCATTTAACATACACGTCTATAAAAAAAGTCTGTAAATACATACTTGAAAACCATTTTGCTACTCTGATCACATTTCTCCTACCTTCTGGATTCAACCCACCACTTGTTAAGCATGATCAAATGGTTTCTTATTGTTGTTGTTTGGGTAGGATTAGATCTTCCTCCTTTTATGCATAGCATTAAATCTTGCAACCATTAGACCATGATTTTTGAAGGCATTTAGTCAAACACTTCACATGCCTTAAGCATGCCTCCACATTTTGCACATTCTCATGTGCTCATCAAAAAATAGCAAACATAATGATTAATTCTAGGCATGATACTACAAGAGGCACTCATGCCATCAAAGTATTTACAACCCTCATGCATTGAACCTGTATGTCTGAAAGCTAATTAAACCAAAAATGAAGCTTACAAGGTTAGGGTATGTTCTAGAAGACTACATGTCTTGAGGCATTCTGCCAAATAGACCACATGCCTTTTCTACACATCCATTTTGTGCATATGCTGCCATCATGGCACTCCATGAGATAACATTTCTTTGAGGAATTCTATCAAATAGTTCAGTGCCTTTTTAACATACCCATTTTTTTTCATATCCTGCTATCATTGCAGTCCCTGGAACTACATTTCTTGCATGCATTTAATCAACTAGTTTGAATGCTTCCACATTTTACATATGTATCTACTAGAGCACTTGCGACTGCAACATCTGACAAAGGTCCTTGCCCATTTTTGCTTTGTGTATGCTTCAAAAATTTTCATACTTGTCTACTGGCGCACTTGCGACTAAAACAAACAAACTCCCTTCTCCCAAATGCTTTAATGGATGTCCATGCACTGTTCTAAAGCTCCCATTTCGACAGAGGCTGGGAGGTTGCTAGAACAAGGCTATGAAGTCTAGCTTACATGTACCAATGCATTTTCTTGAAATTTTCCAAGGCCTTTTCAACAAACTCATTCATGCATAGCCTTCCATCATGGCATTCCATGAACCCGCATTTCTTTGAGGCATTCCGTTAAATAGCTCATGGGCTTTGCCTATACTTCCACATTTTGTAAATGCATATGCCAAGGCATGTGCAACTTCAACATCTGACAAATTTTTTCTATATTTTATACGCTGAAAGAAGTCACACAGGTCTGGCATGCTTTTTGACACAGGCTGAGGATTTGTTGGCAAATGTAAACTGATTAGGTTGGAAACCTGTTTGTTGCGAAGTGAAGCAGAGTGACTATTTCTTAAGGGATCCACATCTTCCCACACACAGCAGCATATAGATTCCACGAGGATATGGCTCGTTCTATCATTTGATTAAACACTGAAGTGGCGCCTCCAAAGAAATTTGCAACAGTAACATCTAACAAAATTTCCTTGTCTCTCATGCATTGCAACAAAAAAAACACCCACATTTGAATAGTCTGGCACGGCTGGGAGGATGCTGAAATAGGTTGTAGAGTCTACCATGCCACCGCCCTCCCCAAACTCACCTCTTCCAAATGCCAAAAGGATAAAACCATAATGTCAGGCTTTGATTTTTCTTACCCCCCATCTGCTTATTTGATTTTATTTCATATTAAATTATAATGTATATTTTTTTTTGAATAAAGTGACATTCGAATTATGTTATTCCCTACATTGATGTATTTTTTCTAAGACATATATGTATTTATTTATTTTTTTAAATTTTCCTTTTATTTTTCTTTGTTTACAAATATAATTATTAATATTCCTTTGTGTACAATGACCAACATAGAGATATGAACAAGACTCTCCTTCCATCCCAGAGGCGTTGGAAACCGGACGTAAGACAAGGACCAACCACGGTGTCACAACAAGAGATTTTCTTCTCACGCGGGTCGAGGCAACTGATCCAAACAAATAAAATCACTTATCGATAACCGAAAATAAAATTGATAACTAATCGACGATCAACTGATGAAGTTATCGTCCATCGATAATTAAAGTAATAATATTGTTATTATTATTATTATTATTATTACCACTTAAAATAATTATTAATCATACTAACAAAGACTGACATACCCGCTCGACAATAAAGTCCTCCTTCAAATAGGTTAACGAACACGACATTACACAGTCCACACACAGAGGTGTCAATAACGGCTTGAGAGAGGAAGGACAGGGAAGGTGCTAAAACATCATTGAGACAAGGACAAGTTCAGCAATGGTCAACGAGAGCCGACACACACAAGTCTCCCAGGCTTAGCAACAAGGTCAGCAGGTCAGGGACTGGGGGACATCGAATGGGGCATTACAGTTTCTCATTATCTCTAAAAGTTGATAAAAATCAATAGTGATAATGAGAGGCTTCTCATTCTCCCTCGATGTGAAAGATTAGATTGGATTCTCCTTTATATTTGTTTTTTCACATCTAAGGAGAGTGGGATTCCTTTGATTTTACTAATTTATTCTTTTTATTTTAATGGTGAATAGGAATCGCATTATCTCTCAATGTGTTGAAACATTAAATCTAAGTAATATTGATAAGCTCATCATTTGATTTATTATTTTATTTATCACTTGGAGGGAGAATGGGAGGCCTCCCATTATAATTATATATTATTTATTATTTTCAAGAAGAATGAAAATATTTTCACTATGAGGGAGATTTGGATGCATCACAGTTTACAAATAACTAAAAACCTTCCTTTTCTCCATAAAAATTAAATAATAATTGTTAGGGAGATTGGGAGTTCTTCCATTTTCCCTCAATCTAAAAAATAAATGTTGAGAGAGAATTAAAAGGTTCTCATTCTCTATTCACCCTTTTGTTCTTCAATTTTATTTACTTTAAAGGAATAAATAACATTCAATAGGGAGAATGAGAGGCCTCCCATTATTCTTTAATGGGGAAAATCATATCTAAGAGAGAATGAGATGTTTTTCATTCTCTCAACATTTATTTTTTACATTAAGGGAGAATTGGAGGCCTCTTATTCTCATTATTTATTATTTTCCATTTTTTCACTTTGTATTCATTCTTTTCTTCTTCTTTTTTATTCAATTTGAAGGAATAAATAAAAATTATTAGGGAGAATTCCATACCACCCATTCTCCCTCAATGTGAGAAAACAAAGTTAAGAAATAATGAGAGGTTTTTCATTCTCTCAGCTTTGATTTTTAACTTTAACATATAATGGGATTCTACCTATTCTTCTTGTTTATTTATTGTATTTTGAGGGAGAATGAAACCTTTTTCACTAAGGGAATTAATATGCCTCCTATTTTTCTTAAAAGTGAAAATAAATAAAAATGGAAAGCATGAGGCATTTTATTCAATCTGAAACTAAAAATAATAAATATGTATAATGAGACCCCTCTCTTTCTCCTTCAATTTAAAATGAGTGAGAATGAAAAGCTTTTCATTATCTATTTACATTTTTTTATTTTAATTCACATTAAATGAATAAATAGAAACTGATAGGAAGAAAGGGAGGCCTCTCATTCTCCATCAATATTACAAAAACCATATATTTTTCATTCTCTCATCATTTATTTTTAGACTAACAAAGAATGGGAGGCCTCTAATTCTCCTTATTTATTATTTCTTATTTATACAAGATACATAGACACCTATAATTATGTCTAAGTTAAAAAAATAAAATGGAAAAAAGATAGAACTTACATACTCCCTCAAGGTGAAAAACATTAGAAAAGATAATGAGAGTCATTCAAATTCTCCTTAAAAGTTGAGGTAAAATCAACAGTGAGAATATGAGGCTTCACATTCTCTCTTAAAGTAAAAAAATCAATATGGAGATTTGGAGATCTCCTATTCTCCATCACAATGAAGAAATAATTAAGAGGTAAAATAGAAGTCTCTCATTTTAACTCAAACTAAAAATAACATGAGAATAATATAAGGCATCTCATTATCCATCAAAGTAAAAAACTTAATAAATATGGAGAATTGGAAACCACCCATTCTCCCTTAAATTTAACAATTATTAAAAGGGATATTTGAGCCCTCTTATCGTAAGGAATCTTATTATCCATCAAAGTCAAAAATAATCAATATGAAGAATGGGAGGACTCTCATTCTCCCAAAAAAAGAAATTTTTTTAAAAGGTATATTTAAGGCCTATCATTACCCCTTGAAGTGAAAAACTAGTCTAAATAATCATTCACAAGAGATACATAAATTCATTATTCTCTCAAAGAAAAAAAAAAACAAGTAGCACGATAAACCTTACATTCTCCTTCACATTGAAAACAAATCAATATTTAGAAAGGGAGGACCATACACTCAAAATGGAAGACAAATTGGATGTAGAATGGGATTCCTCTCATTCTCCATAAATTCAAAATGAGTGACAACTAACCTAGGAGGTTGGCGAGCCTCCCATTCTCCCTCAATGTGATAAAATCAAATTTTAGAGAGAATGAGAGGTTTTATAATATCTCTCCCATTTTTTCTCAGAACTGATAAATAAACTTGACAAGAATGAAAGGCCTCTTATTATACATAAAAGTAAAAAATAATAGGATGTAGACTGGGAAGACTCTCATTCTTCTTAAAAATGAACAATTCTTAAGATTGATAATAGGGACACTCATTATTCCTGAAAGTGACAAAAATAATCAATATGGATAATGAAAGGCTTCTTATTCTCGCTAAAAGTGACCTATTATTAACATGATTTACGAGGGCCGATCACTACCCCTTAAAGTGAAAAACTATTTTAGAAAATTATTCAGAAGAGATACATAAGTACATTATTCTCTCAAAGAAAACAAAAATCTACAAGTAGCATGATAGACCTTAAATTCTTGCTCCCATTGAAAAAAAATAAATATTTAGAAAGGGACACTCATACAATCGAAATGGAAAACAAATTATATGTATAAGGGAAGGCTTGTCATTCTCCATCAATGTAAAATGAGTGAGAATTCACGTGATAGGTTGGTGGGCCTCACATTCTCCTCATTATTATTTATTTATGTAAGATAAATATAGACATTTAATTCTCTCTAAGTTAAAAAAAATAAAA
The DNA here is from genome assembly GCA_019776745.2 of Taxus chinensis. Classification (NCBI taxonomy): domain Eukaryota; kingdom Viridiplantae; phylum Streptophyta; class Pinopsida; order Cupressales; family Taxaceae; genus Taxus; species Taxus chinensis. The sequence continues at coordinate 371,907,237 of CM034148.1, forward strand.
ATAGATAATGGTATACATTGCATTCTTCCACAAGATGGATAACATCAAAAGGAAGAATGAGAGGATTTCACATTCTCCCCAAAATATAAACAAACAATTAATAGTGATAATAAGATGCCTCACATTCCTTTTTGAAGTAAAAAAAATCAATATGGAGAATGGGAGACCTCCCTTTCTCCCTCACAATACAGAAACAATTATATTGAGATAACTTAAATTCTCCTTCACATTAAAAATAGATCAAGAGTTATATTGGGTTCCCCATTTTCACTGAGAGTAGAAAATAAACTTGAGAAGAATGGAATGCCTCTCATTGTCCTTGAAAATAGAATAAAAATAAATAAGGAGAATAAGAGGCATCCCATTGTTCTTAAAGTGAACAATTCTTGATATGGATATTAGTGGTCTCTCATTTGAAGGAATATAATTAAATCCCAAAGTAAAAAAAATATATGGAGAATTGTAGGCCTCTCATTTTTCCTAAAGCGGAAAAACCACTCATTAAAATGCCATTCATTATCTCTCAAAGTAATAAATAAATATGGAGAATTGTAGGACTTACATTATAATTAAAAGTGAAAACTTCTTACAAGGGATATTTGGGGGGCTCTCATTCCCCTTTAACGTGAAAAAATAACTCAAACAATCAGTCACGAGATATACAAAGATAAATCATTCTATCAAAGTAAACAAAAAAACAACTGAAATTATGAGAGACACTACATTGTCCTTCAAATTAAAAAACAACCAATAATTAGAATGGAAAAAATTAGTCAAGAAAACAGTAAAATATCTTCTAGTTTCAGAGGTAAAATGGAAGGATCATATTTTGAATCAAAGTGGGAAATAAAACTTGAGAAGAATGGAAGGAATCTCATAATACTTAAAAGTAAAAAAATAATTAAGATGGATAATGGGAGGTCTCCCATTCTCCTTGAAAGTGATAAATTATTAAAAGGGATAGTGGGAGTCTCTCATTGGAAGACCTCTCAATATCCCTCAAAGTAAACAAAATAATCAAAATGGAAATTCGGATGTTAACCATTCTTAAAAAGGATATTGAAAGAAATATAAGGTCTCGCATTATCCCTCAATGTATAAAAATAATCAACACAGATAATTGTAAGCCTCCCATTCTCCTCAAAAGTGAATAACAATTTAAGGTATCATGTTATCCCTCAAAGTATAAAAAAAATCAACACGGAGAATGGGAAGCATCTCATTCTCCTCAAAACTAAATAATTCTTAAAAGGGATATTACTGGCCTCTCATTTGAAGGCCTCTTATCATCCATCAAAGTAAACAAAATAATCAAGATGAAGAATGGGTGGCCTTACATTCTCACTAGAGGTAAAAAATTCTTAGAAATTATATTTCATGGACTCTCATTCACAGTTAGAGTGAAAAAATAGTACAAACAATCATTCACAAGAGATATAAAAATACATCATTATCTCAAAGTAAACCGAAAACTACAAGGATGATGAGACATAATCCCTCAAAGTTAAAAAAATGAAGATGGATAATGGTAGGCATCCCATTCTCCTTGAAAATAATTAATTATTAAAAGGGATATTGGGGGCTTCTCATTGGAAGATCTATCATTATCCCCTAGAGTAAAAACAATAATCAAGATGGAGATTACGATGTCTCTGATTCTCTCTAAAAGTGAACCATTCTTAAAAAGGATATTGAGAACATTGTAAGGTCTCTCATTATCCATCAAACTATAAAAATAATAAACATAGAGAATTGGAAGCCTCCCATTCTCCTCAATAGTTAATAACAATGTAAGGTCTCTTGTTATCCCTCATAGTATAAAAATAATCAACACGAAGAATGGGAAGCCTCCCATTCTCCTAAAATGTGAATAATTATTAAAAGGGATATTTGTGGCCTCTCATTTGAAATTCTCTTATCATCCATAAAACTAAACAAAATAATCAAGATGGAGTATATTTCGACTCCCAATCCCCCTAGAAGTAATAATTTCTGAAAAATTATATTTGGAGCCTCTCATTCACACTTAGAGTGAAAAAATAGTTCAAATAATCATTCACAAGAGATATAAAAAGACATAATTCTCTCAAAGTAATGAAAAATCTACAAGGATAATGAGACATAATCCCTCACAGTAAAAAAGTAATGAAGATGGATAATGGGAGGCCTCCCATTTTCCTTGAAAGTGAGAATTATAAAAATGGATAGTGGGGGCCTCTTATTGGAATACCTCTCATTATCCGTCAAAGTAAAAAAAAAATCAAGATGGAGATTAGGATGCCTTTTATTCTCCCTAAAAGTGAATCATTCTTAAAAAGGATATTGAGAACAATTTAATGTCTCTCATCGTCCCTCAAAGTATAAAAATAATCAACACAAAGAATGTGAATCCTCCCATTATCCTCAAAAGTGAATAAGAATATAAGGTTTCTCATTATCCCATAAAGTATTAAAAAACTCAACACAAAGAATGGGAAGATGTGGTCACTAAATCATGTCCTTTGAGTCAATATTTAGTCCTGGTCTTAGACCACTATTCATATGGTTTTTTGAGTGAAGAAAGTACTAATTCACCCATGTCCTTTGACCATTTTACTTTGCTTTCTGTCATCACTTCCAACCTTCCTCATGTACTTTCTCAGTATTTTTTGTCATTTTGTGTAACAAGGGGGAAAAATATGTCAAAAAATTTATCCCATCTCCTAAAGTTTGAAGTAAGTAAATCATATTGTTGTCTTATTAAGGTCTACATGTATAATACTAAGGAAGGATGGTACATTGAGATTTCAATATAATCTAGAAGTAGGAATGAATTATGAGTATATTATTTACTTGATAAATGATTGATATTCGTATTAAATTTATAACACTATAGCATATGGCGTTGTTCTCTAATAGCAACAATCTTCATATTTTTAGTAACATCATAATATGATCGATTTGAATAGTATGGTAAGGTTATGGAATTATGAAACAAAGTACGATAGTACGATGACAATGTGTTATGCAGTACTAGTGTAATTAACTTTCATACTTAAACACATAAAGATTAAGTAATTATTAATAATATTAATGATGTTGTTCGATAAATCTAATTTAGTTGTGAAGTATAGGGTTCACGGAGTGACATCTGTGTCATAGTAACCTTGACCATACTAGCCAAGGATGGATATGGGAAAGGTATCAAATGCATAATGACACAATTCATTTCGTGAGTGAAACCTTCCCTAGAGGAAACCTTAGGTGGTACTTTCAAGATTCGTGGGACACATTTTTCAAACCATGATACATGTAGATTCAGTAGTTGAACTTATTATTGAAGGATTTCTTATGAATGGTAACAATAAATAATTATTAATGATAGACTTAGTGTTAATGTATGTCTTAAGTGTTATGTGTAGACTAAGATATCTAGGATTCCATAACTAGTTATATGATATGAACAAGATGTTGTCTTTTAATAACATCAACATGAAATCACATGATGGTATGGAATGAGTTACGGTATGTACAAATAATTCATCTAATGAACAAATCATGATGGTATGAAATGAGTTACAGAGGCACTTTTAGATCACTAGGATAGGGTACAAATGTAATTATCTATCTTATAGACTGATTCAACCTAGTAAATAAGAATAAACATTAATGAAAGCTTAAATTATTCACTATGAACTTAATGATTTAAGAAATGGAAAACAATCCATATAAATGAAAAAATTGATTAGGTGATATGACAAGTTCCTAATGATGAGTGTGTCATCACAGAACCGAGCATGTCATACATATATCTAAAACTTTGATCAAAGTAGTGTAAGTTGTTGTTTATATTTTCTTGATTTCACCAAGATCTAATGTGTAGGGATATCAGATGGGATTTAATTAGAGGCTTTTTATGTATAAAACTAGTAATCATCACTTGATTAGCAATGCTTGAAAGAGGAAACCAATAATATACCTTGTATACACAGTTGTAAAGAGTAATCTATGATGGGATGGTTACTAACCGACTCATGCAATTGGAAAGAGTTTATGATTGTTATCAGATGGATTGAATTTAAGATTTATGTTTGACTTAAATGATGGGTATTTAAATCAAGGAAGCATGAAGTTTATTTATCATCAAAGCGGGTTGAGGGGTTCCATTCCCCTCATAAATCTAGGCTCAATAAAAAATTATTATAATGTAAAGCTCCTCCATGAGCCACATCATGACGGACCAGCATCCCCGATGATCAACATGTGAACCAAGAGCCTTTGGCAGGAGGCTAACATGCACTTCCTGCAACCATAGACTACCACTCCTAACGGGGATCATGTCTTAGTGGGGATTGAACTTGGGTGGGTTCGGAAATAACCATCTAACTTAGCCATTACAACCAAGCCCCATGGGAAAGGAAGCATGAAGTTAATGTAAAGAAAATAAAAAAATATTCTAGTTGATAAGTGTAATAATGAGGTTGTTACATTTTAGTATCAGAGTTGAAGGTTATAGATCTTGAACCTATTGAGTTTGTAGGCTAACCAAATATAATAATTTGAAAACTCAGAAAAATAAATTATGAAGGATGAACCATGGATAATGAACTAGACCAAATTATGCTTTAGGTTCGATGGTAAATAAGTTAGATAACACAATAATAGTATTTCATGACACATGAAGCCAAAAGGATGTTGGAAGTAACTGGTAAATTGTGAACATGATCAACCACAGTAAACAACTTGAGTTGATTGATAAAAATCAGTAGTGGGTTGCTTGATTTTTGAACTATCATGTTGGAATTTTTTTGAAATTGAATCCAACATGAAATAAAAACCCTCAAAGGGTATTTGAAGTAGATAGAAGAGGACTATTTGCTACAGCAGTAGTGATTTGAAAGGCCAATTAGGTTATAATGAAATCTGTAATAAATTATTACTCAAAAAGAATAAAAGTATATAATAGCATTAGCTATTATCCATTTACAACATTAGGAAAAGTGGTGGAATCAATGTGGCAAAAAATGTAGATTTCAATAAGAAGTTCAATTAGAAAGACTTGTGATTTCCAACAAGATACAAAATGACGTTGCGGTGACTAATAAGCTAAGATGAAGGAACAAGGTTTTACAACGTGATGTCAAGAAATTTGAGTATGTATTCATGTTTTTTGTTAATTTCATACTAGTATAACTGAGTTCTTTGTATCTAGTGATTTGATAAATAGAATTAGAAATCTGATTTATCCTTTGCATATGAAGATAAATTGTAAATCTATGTCTATCAATGCAACACTGAGATTGATGATCTATGATATTACTCACGGAATTTGGAGTTATAAATGAGTTATTAAAGGGATTAAGACATGATGATTAATATTTACTAGTGATGACATATTTCAAGTTTACAAATCCAAAGATGAATTAAACACAAAATTAGGAGAATCATTGGATGAATATGGATTTTATTCTGTGGGAATGATATTCAGAAAAGCCACTAGGATAAAACTGAATTTTAGAGACATTTCCACTCATAAAAAGGAGAAGAATCATAAGAACATTAACTCTTCTTCACCAAGGAATGCTAAGAAAATATGGTGGAAGAAACATAACAAGAAAATATGTATTATCAAGAATAAAAATGCAGAAAAGCTTGTCGTAATTACCAGCAAGAACAAAAATCAGAATCATGTTACACTTGAGAAGATTGGACGTGGTCAAAAGGGATCTGTTGTAGTATGTTTCACATGTGGGAGTGATCATTAAGCCAACCAATTCACTTTGAAAAAGATGAAAAAGTAGTGGTTGATGATGCATGTTGCAAGGACAAACAAGCAAGAAAAGGAACATATATCCCTAACAAGATGTTGGGAAAGCATTGAAGAAATCCCTGGTGTTTGTATAGTAAAATGATAAGTAGGATGGAGTTTTTTGTACCTAATTATTAGATGACAACTAATTGAGAAAACTGATTTTTATTTGTAGTATGGAAAGAAAATTATTTAAATTTCAGACCTTTGTCAATCAACATAACAATGATGATGCTTATCATCTTCACAAAATTTGAATTTTATTTGAATGCATTTGGAATTATGATTCATCATCATCATCATCATCATCATCATATATATATATATATATATATATATATATATATATATATATATATAGATATATATATATATAATTATTATTAGGTACGAAGGACAAACAAATACCTAGAAGAATGTGAAAATAATTGGCCTAAAGGGAAAAGAAAGGAACAATTTGGATGATTAGAGTAATCATTGACCTTAAATAAATGATTAAGATATCTAAAAGGTGAAAACCATGGGTGTACTTTGATTAAACCAAATATAGAATGGAACATTGCTAGGAGAAATTAAAAAAATAGTAATTGAACAAGGAAAGGTCTGGAAAAACTAGTGAGTAACGAAACAAAATAGCTTTAGAAGACTTTTGGGAGATTAAAATCAATGTTTTCCTTTTTTGTTTCTATGATATATGGCTTTTTCTTACTATCAATGTTATCTATTAAGTAATATAACATATTTTGACTTGTTACGATGGAAACATTTATGTCATAAATTCTGACTATGTGACATTTCTTCTTGGTTGAAAGGTTGTTAAAGCTAATAAAACTGAATTCACACTTGGAAAGCTATAGGATTTTGGATAATAATGTTTATTGTTTTCCTTTGTTGTTAGATATAACTATTTGTTTAATTATTCTGATTGTGTTAATGAGTGAAAATCATTAGGTCGATGATTCATTAAGGAGGAAATATGTCACACCTCGCAATTTATATCTGGCTCATTAAAATAGATGGGTCATAAATGATAAGTGGGTCACGTGAATCAAGGGATAAACTCTTTTGTGGAATTTTTTATGCAACCAAACGTGTATGTGCATAAATTTTAAAGGACATGCACACATACATGTAGTTGCATGTGCAACCCCACAATAATGATTATCATTTATCAAAAACATTACACTCAACATTTATGACATGTCGATGTTTTTTTTGGTCTTTGTATCTATAGTAAATATGATTGATCACCATGCTTTGTTGTATGTTGTGAGTTGTTTACCTTGTTGCAATGGAGTATTGTACCGACGAATTACTTATGCTTTGTGCCTAAATCCTATGGATCATAACCTTAATTGAGTTCCATTGTTGAAGTATCCTTATAATAATGGGATTAGCATACTAATTGTTGAACATGTTTGTGTAACAATTTTATATTGATAATAATATCTTTAAGATTCAACTAAGATTGATAAAATTGTTTGGTTGTTGCTAAGTCCTAACCTGCATCGGTATATTGTTGCACTATATAAATAATACCAGATTGATCGAGTATGAGGACAAGTTATCCATGCTACGGAAAAAAGTGGATCATGGTTGTCTTATGTATATGCACCTAAGTATTTGATTATGTGATTAGCATATAATTATTGAAACTATAAGAGAATTGGTAATATGTTCATGTATATTAAAATGTGTGTGAGATATGAATAAAGTTAGGTAATAAGCTAACCTTAATGGCTAATGTTATGATTAACCATTAAGCCAAACTTGATAAAATATGTGAATGTGCATAAGAAGAGTATATGGACCAAGCTTAGGATGATGATTTCAATGGGATTTGACAATAGTTATGTAACTTAGTAGATTATTATTTTGAATTCTTAATGTAAATAAATTATATTTGCTAATCACTTATAGACACTAAGTTGATAGGTCTTATATTTACCTCATGGCATATTATTGAATAAAATTGTATGAATATTGTTTGTTGACAATGAAAATAGGAAAGGGGTTGAATTAATCGATCATGCTATAGCTTAATGGAATGTCCATGCAAATATTCTAATGAGAAGTTTTTTAATAAAATATCTGACCGATCGTATTACTCTCCACTGCCAAACATGATCAATCTGCACAAATTTCTAAGGAAGCCACAACGTGACTGAGTTTGGTTGGAAGCATTTAATATATGGTACTGATTTGTTGAAGAACTTGAATCTTCCCCAACATATCATTCCTTCGAGTTGAGTTCCATTTTTCTTGATTCATTGGTTAGAGCTATTTAAGCTCTGCATGATGTGGAAGAGTGCCAATTATCTTTAAGTTGGACCTCGTTATTTTTTATGAGAATTTCAAACTCCAGTTTACAAGATCTATGCATGTTTATTTTTAAAAGTTTTTATTATTAATATTTGAGGCCATGGTTAAGGAAATAAAAATATTTTTTAACGTAATACATACATCTTGAGGCTTATTTTAAAAATGGGCAGAGTTCTTGTTATAGAGGGATCAGATTTTTTGCAAAAAATTTGCATGCTCACAGATAGAAGGAGAAGTATTTGGGAATACAGACTTAGGCATGAATCATTTCTTTTCTCCATTCACTATTTACTCCATTTCATATTTGCATAAGTGATAAATCTATGTAGTGGTTTTTCTTTTTCAATCTTGTAGAGTTACATTTTTAGTTGTGATTGATTTTTAGTAGGGTTTTATCTATGAAGGTATTGTTGTGCATGAATATTTATTTGAAGGGATTACTGAAATGATTGGAATTGTTTTGTTCTATTATTTTTGAATGAATAAGTAAAAACCTTATTCTGGGTTTCTTTTCTTACTATTATTTGGGGTTACCCATTTTCAAAATTTGGGTTTCTAGGAAGATTTAGGGAACTTTATTTTTGTTAATTATTTGAATTAAGTATGAACTCATTTTTGGAAAGTTATAAATCCCACTGTAACTGTTGCATTTGGTTGAAAGACTCTAGGATGGTAAAATTCGTCTCTAGGTCATTGCGGTCATTGAATGGTCATGTGTGCATTTGTGGAAATTAAATATGAAATCAAAAAACAAGCTAATCTAAATAAATAAAACTATTCTATGTTTTCGTAGTTTCTAATATAAGAGAAATGAAGTAATATAAACAATCTAATCTTTTTGTATTTTCTAAAATTTCTGGAATAAAATAGAAGAAGGGAAGAAATGAAGAAATTGCTTCTAACTTAACCAAAATATCCTAAAAAAATAAATAGTTAGATGTAAATTTTTATCTGTGGAACAATATATCTAACCTATCCTAATAAAAAAAAGCTTTTCCAAAATGTAATTGTGGATGTGATTATTTTTTTCTACCTCAAAGGAATACAAAGAAATCAAAGCTTCTCATAAAATTTTCTTCCCCTGCAACTTCTCCGAAAAAAGTATAGAAGGATTGAATTGAGGTTTTACAAATAAAATGATATTGCACTTGATTCTAAATTAATGCAGAAGATTTCCTCCATAAAAGCTTCCATCACAAACCCACAAGGATAGGTAGGGAAGTTATCTATCACCAGAAGCTTTACAATATTTGATCTTTCTATTACAATCATTTAAATGGAAACAATTTTCCACTCTAGTAAGTAATGTGTGTATAGATTTAAAATAAATAATTGAAGAAATAAGGAAATCCAATTGCAAGCCCAACCTAAAATTTATAGTTATGAGGAAAATCTAGTTGTGGTTTACTCTTTTGTCCCCTTATTTTTCTTTTCTAGTATTCAATGTGCACTTGAGTCTAGGAAGCTAGGAATGTAGCAGAAGAGAAGAAGAATGCGTTAGAGAAATGGTGGATTGCAAGTGGTCTGGTAGCAATGAAGGTAGAAGAAGAACAATGCAAGAGAAAAATGCTTGGTTGTGTAGTCTCTAGCAAGATTTCAATAACATAACAATGGAATTCACAATAATAATCTTTGTCCATTTACTTTAGAAGAAGCATTGGTTTTATAGAAGAATGGTTGGGTAGTGGTCCATTCCACTTGCCAGTCATGGGGTATCAAATCAAAACTTGGAGGGATAATTTAACTCTCAATCAACAATTATAAGTAGAAGAGAAGGTTGATACAAATCAATCAAGCTTTAAATCATCTAAATTAACTAAGAAATGTGCACTATAGGTGAACTTGAGTAAGTGAACACGGGTCTAAATCATGCCTAGGAATTCTCACCAAATTCGTACAGAACCGCTGGTTTACACAAGGAAGCAGTTATGCAACTACCATCTGTGGAAGACTGGCAGTTACGTAATCACTTCCCAAGTAGATCGGAGGTTATGTAACTACCTCCCATCTTTACCAGAGGATGCATAAATTTAGGAAAAAATCTAAGGAAAAATAATGTAGAAAGATAAATGAAAGTTGGAAATGGCTAAGGTGTAATAGGCCACAAATATAAACTGTGAAGATTGAAAGGGGCTCGAACAACTTTAGAAAAGATACGAATCATTATTGGGGGCTTTTGAAAATTTTGTGACATTTTAGCACATGCAAATTTTTGTTTTGAGGGAGAGTACAGTGAAATCAAATAGTGTGACGATGTGATCATGGCCCCATGAGCGGGAAAAGTAGAAACTAAGAGAAATATTAGTATTTTACATTATTCATTTTAAACCTAAAATGTCAAAAAATTAAAAATTCTACACCTAGGGGGTTAGTTTTTGTAAATATTTTTGTCAAAATGTTCCCTAGGGTGTGATCCAGGTGAATCTAGATTTTATTTTGTCCAAAATGGTCCATTTATGTTTTTTTTTCAATTTGGTTGCTCATGGGGATGACTCGTCCATTCGGGATGCAACCGTCACGCTACAAAGGGCAGAAGTTATGAAACTACCACTCTATGAAGGGTGGTGGTTGCACAACTACCATGTCAATTACCCAACCACCGCTCTACATAGGGTGACATTTGCATAGTTGTCAGGGTATATGCTAGTTGTACCAAAATCAGGCTATTGTTTTTGTATTTTAAATTATTTTGTATTCTTTTTTGACGAGTTTATATGTTAAATCACCTTGCTAAATTTATCTTTTCCTTATTTTAGTAAATGCAAAAGTATTCCTACATTCGTTGGAGCTAGGGAAAAGAGTGTGAGTAGCTTCCAGGGATTATTGATTAGTTTTCCCAGGAAGAAAGGAACTTATTACAGAGAGCTCGCATATGGAGGATTTCATAGATGATGTTAATAGTGTTAGCAAGTCATTTACTGTGTGACTTACTAAGCTACTGGAATGCCGACCATAACACTTTTTGGTTTCTTGATGTTAGGGGAGATTGGACCATCACTCTCAAGGATGTTTATAGGATTTTGGGTTTTCCTATGACTAGCAGGTGATTGACATTAGACAATATGGAATAGACCACCTTATCTAGAAGTTGGGAAACATACATGGGAGATGATGGGCTGCCGAATACAGGTGCCAAACAAGGCATGCAATTACTTTTTGTTTCCTCCACACGTATCTACACCATAAACAAAGCTATCATATATATTTTGGCTTCACGTTTGGTGGGATAAAAGGGTGAGCAAATGCACTTGTACTGTTGGGCTCCCATTATTCAGTCTATTGAGAAGTATGGGAGGATCTATGCTTGGGGTATGGAAATTCTTGGAGAAACATATCATGACTTATATAGTGTTATTAGGATACATGGGAATTCCCTAAGCCACCCTACATTGGTTATGATTTGGGTATATGAGAGGATAATCCCCTACCAGAGGGGAGTTCACATATCAGATTTGGGGGCTATCAAAGCGACGAGGTGGATAGTCATGGCCCCTCTTAGAGGGGCGCAAAATCCTTTTCCTACATTGACCATATATGACCTCATTTTAAGGCCATATCAGGATATGATTGGGTTGTGGAGTGATGATAGGACTATACTAATTACTTATGGCAATGTGATGTATTTAGTACATAGGATAACTTGGGTGGAGGTCCACCTTATTGACAAAGTCCCTCAATAGTTCAAGATTCCATATGAAAATGCACTTCATGTCATTCCCATTATTTACCATGGCATTAAAGAGGCTTGTGGAGGCCCTAAGTGCCTACATGGTTGGATATTTTTTACACTCAAGGTACCTATCAGTGCAAATATTTATCTAGTTCCCAAAGCACAAGTAGCCTCCTCTAGATTAAGGCTACACCCACTCATATCGGGGAGGAGGAGGAGGAGGAGGAGAAGTCCCTCATAGCTACATAGACATAGACTGAGGGTGAGATCAGTGAGGATTGGGGGAGGAGGTTGGAGAGGAGGAAGATTACGGTGGTGAGGGGGATAGTGATACAGAGTAATAGGTCATATATGAGATCTCTATTATAGAGAGAGAATAAGTGGAGGTGGAGAAGGAGACTCTTATTTCTGAAGATCCAATTTTTCATGAGGGAGGAAGTTATGAGAAATATGTTAATGGCCAACATGTTTCCTCAGGACAAGGTGAGTGTCAGAAGGTGCTTGAAGTGGCTCCACCACCACCAGCTGCACCAGTTGACCCTTCTTGGGTGTCAGGAGATCTCAGTATGTAGATACTCTTCTCTCAAGCCTGTTAGCTAGAATTTTTTATAGGTTACACATTTTGTTTCTTTTTTATATTTGAACTTTTTAAATAGTTTTCTAACTCGCCATTGTTTTATTTTAAATTGTAGCCACTTCTAACGGCTAGCAATATTTTATTCACCAAATCCTGGTCAACACGTTGATCATTCCCATGGGTAATACTCAAGAGGAGATTCTTTACAATGTGGGGAAATCGATGTAGACTGGTCATCACACTGATGTTTTCAAACCAGTTTGGTGAGCCACATAGATTATTTCTGAGAGGAAGACCAATCTCTCTGCATTACAGTTAACTGAGAATATATAACGGCAAGGTCACTCTCGCAACAAGACCACTACCAATAGATCACTAATTCCATCTCATCGTTAATTGCATGGAGGCTCACATTCATGCCTTAGGAGCTGCAACAAGAGCCTTTTTCACGCATCTTCTCAGGGATCTTGTAGGGAGGGATAGGCCATGGAACTTTAATACTTTGATGTCATTTTGTGAGGCATATATATGACTTTTTTTAGTTTCTTTCTCATTGAGATAATTTTGAACACACCTAGAGTGTGACGTAATTGTATAAAAACTTGACTTATTATGGATATATATATATATACAAATACTTCTTTATGCTTTAGTCATTCTTGCATAAGAGTTGACTCATTGATGGTTTATTTCACATGTGTACTCTTAGATGCTCATAATTTCCAATGTTTTATATGATTTTTTGATACATGCTATGGATGATGATATGCTAATAGAAATATTTCTTTTAAAAAAAAATTCATATGATGCTAATGTAAACACAATGTAATCTTGAAACTTTGGTCTTCCGAAGAATATTTGGTAGTTCTTGTTTTGTTGGAAAACTGTGATGAATGTAATAAAATAAGAGAATGAACTAACTTTGCCTCTAACTCCACATAACTAGTAAGATGAAAGGGCTCAGCAAAAAAATCCAGAAGGGAAATGAGTTATATTACTTGACGAATAAAAATGGTTAAAGGAAGACAAGAATTTTATAGAAATCCAATTAGGAACCTATAACCTAACTCTATACACAATTTACTACATAGTTTAGAATTTGATTTCCTTGTAATTTTATCTAGACTTAGATCCATAAATTTCCACTCGATTGAAAAAAAATGGTTTTAATAATTTAACTTTTTCAGAACATACACATCTAATTCACTGTTTTAGGAATTAAGATTTCAAATCACTTTTTATTGAATGAATTGCTTACAATTTACTAACTTATTTGAAAAGACCCCATATACCTTACCCCATGCTATCAATAATAGGAATGGGCTCATCACCGAGGAAAAGATATAGTTGAGTAAGGAACTTCCCCCCTTTCCCAACCAAATGGTACAAATTGAATATTGAAGGGGAAAGGAAGTGTAGTTTTATTTGTAAAAGAAATATTTTAAAATTTCTTTAATGTAACTTGTTAATTTTTAAATTTTTTTAATTTTGATTTGTGATTTTTGGAGAGAGAGAGAGAGAGAGAGAGAGAGAGAGAGAGAGAGCTTTCCCCTAGCATCAACCCAATGCAACCAGTAAAATGTGATGGATCAACACTAAAGGCTAATGTCAGTGAACAAGCAATCTAGGTAAAATGTTTAGAATTCATTTTTTATTAAAGATATTTTCTTCGAAAGATGTGACATCAAGATTCTTCTTGAATATACTATGGTAAAAGAAACCTAGGATAGAAGAATATATCAGCAAAACCAAGTATGTAGGCCTTGATAGGATCAATGTCAAAATTATGTCTTAACCTATCAATCTGATGAAATTATAAGAATTGTAGATGATAATGTAGTGAATATTAAAAGATATATGAGTAAATGTTTTTCCAACATTTTTATAAGTTCTTGAAAGTTTCTTGAAATATAAATTATTTGATTAAAAATTTACAAAATGATCCAGTAGACGAGGAATGTAAATGTGGATACAGTAGTATACAAGTGAAAATGTAGATGGATCATACATAGTAGCATTTTAAGTGAAGTGAATTGACAGATTCAATAAATTCTTCACCCTCTAATGTACACAGGTGATATACCCCATTATTTCCTTCCTTCACTGATTTTCTTATCTATCCAACTATCAAGTCTTAATACCAGATTTCCTACTAATAATTTGTGCTCATACACCTTCTGGTTGTATTGTCGACTCATCAAGTCAGCATAGAAACTAAATCGTTGCTCAACTTTAAGTTGATATTTTTTAGGGTTTCTAGCCCAACGAGTCATGCCTCGTGATATCCTTCTTCACCTAAGATGCCTTGTAATGATATTTTGAGACTAAGTATCTCAAATTCAAATGGTAAAACCGCTTCAAAACTAAATACTAGAAAATATGGGGTTTCCGCCGTAGGTGTTTTTACCAAATTTTTGTAGGCCGAAAAGGTTGGAAATAACTTCAAATGCAAATTATGTTCATTCTCCTTGACCATTTTTAGGAGAATGGATTTTAATGTCTTGTTTGTAGCCTCAGCCTGTCTATTGGTCTTAGGATAGTATAAAGAGGTTGTGTGGTGGTTTATCTTAAACTTTGCGCATAACTCACGCACCTATTCATTCTTAAAATACATTCCATTATCTGAGATAATGACCTATGGGATCCTGTAAATTAAAATGATCTCATTGAAGATGACATTTGCAATCACAGACCCAGGGATAGTGGTAAGAGGAATGGCCTAAACCCACTTTGTGAAATATTCTTTGGTCATAATTATTAAATTTTTTCCATTCATTGTTGAGGGATAAAACTTCCCTGTCAAATCTAAACCCCATCTAAAAAAGGGACAATGTGTTACAATAGGTTTTAGATATTGGGAAGTTATATGAATTTCATGAGATAAATTTTGACATTTTTGGCACCTACGCACATACTCTATAGTGTCATGCTCTAAGGTGTACCAAAAATAACCCATCCAGTGTATCTTACGAGCCGTAGCATGCCCTCTTAAGTTACCCGCATAGAGTCTATTATGGGATTTGAAGAGAATATTTTTTGACTCTTCCTCATCAACACACCTCAACAACATTCAATTAAAGGATCTAAGTTATAGAATTTGTTCTATAATAACATATTTGGTGGATATGATGTGTAGCCATCTTCTCTTCTATGAGATTTACCGACCAGGGTATGTTCGGTCCATAATGAAATTGACAATGTCTGAATACCATGGACATGCAATAATGGGAGGATTTTTTTCAACGTAGTATACAACATCATTAAGGAAATACAAGTCTAGTAAATCTCCACCATCTAATGATTTTACTTTTGACATAATTTTGATTGACAAAGGTTAACTTGAATTTACCAATTAGGGTCATGAAGTGTCCAAATTTCTTAGAAAATGAACCCTACGTTAGAAACATTCCAATATGGTTTGTCTTGACAATTACCTATGTTTCTTGGTTAGGTAAATATTATCTTAATCATTTTGTCACAAACACTATAGCGAGGCATTCATTTTCTACCTGTGAATAACGCTTCTCATAATCTAGAAAATTTTGACTAATGAATTAAACTACATGTTCACATTTATCATCGTCTTCTTGTGCTAATGTGTAAGCTAGATAGACGTCTATAACTCATGAATACAAGATGAGAGGAAGATACACCTTAGGTGGCATGATTGTAGGTTACAATAATAGGAAATTATTGACCGATGAAAATGCCTTATGAATCTATGTCATCTAGACATTATACTAATCCTTATTTAATAAATTGTTGATGAGATGAATAACACATGTTAAATAGGGTTGAACCTGTGGATTGCTCTAAGATTTCAAAAAAAGCACCCGATGCCTGACTCGTATGTGGGTGGAGTAATCTCTTAGACGACATTAATTGTTTCTAGATCTAAATCAATCCCTCGTGAAGAGATGGTGTAACTAAAAAAATTCCCTCCTGCCACTCCAAATACGCACTTCTATTGATTTAAAGTGATGATATACCCAATTAGATGAGAGAGGATGATTTGAAGCACCTCGGGGTGATCGTAGTTCTTATTGGCCTTAGTTAGATGATTTTCAATGTACAATTCCACAATATTGTGAATAAGATCATGTTATATATAGGTCATTTCATGTTCAAAGGTAGCACCAACATTCTTAGGACCAAATGACATGACTGCAAAACAATAGGTACCCCATGAAGTAGTGAATGTGTTATTTGTTTTATCCTCCTCAGATATCCTAATCTAGTTGTAACCTGAGAAAACAATCCACTAGTGAAAAAAAATATTATCCAACTATTTCATCCATGATAGCATCGATGGAAGGTAATGAGAAATCATCCTTGGGACATGACTTATTTATGTCCCGAAAATCAATGCATATTCAAATTTTTCCATTGCTCTTGAGAATAGGGACCATGTCTTATAGCCACATTGAATAATCTATAGGTTTGATGAATTCCTAATATAGGAGTTTCATAACCTCTTCCTTGACCACAAAATCCACTTTTAGATTCATAGGTTTTGACTTTTATTTGATGGACTTGGCATCAGGTTTTTTTACAAGATTGTGGACTATAACTCCAGGAACAATTCTCGTCATCTATTTATAGCTCAATGTGAAGGATTTTGAATTCTCCTTAATAATATCTGTATGAATTTCCACTTATTATAGAGTTAAATAAGAACTAAGATTCAATATCTTAGGGTATTTCTCCATCCTAATATTTATATTAATGGTCCCTTCCATTAAAGAGATATTTCCTTATTCAAACTTGGGTGTGGCTAGAGGTAGTTCTAGTTCTCCTTCCTCCTCTACTCTATAGATCTGAAGGCCTTCTGACAAGGAAGGACCCATTGTACAATCTCCTAAATAGGAGGAACAGTGAGGTATGAGAGCTAATCCCCTCTTGTAATGTGTGGGATGTGGGTAAGTGTACACATTAAGGTAACCTAGTATAGCCTCATCATTCTCTACATAATATAAAGTAACAAGCTCATTCTCAATCTCAACGAATTTCAGAATTTGATTGGTGTGAATATTTTGAACTAGGGGTTTGGCTTGAACTGAAACAATAAATTTGGTATCTTCCAAATCTCTGCTTGGACAAAAGAAAGAAACAAAATTAGCCATGGATTCAGATACAAGGTTTTGTTCAAATGGGATAGCTTCAATGGATATGAAGTCAAAAACTTGATCTAGGTCAAGTACAACAGTCTTATAGAACCACATGTGATTCTCTTTAGTCTCGTAAACTTCATAAAGTTGGTTGACGAATAGTTGGGAATTACCCATAACTCTAATATTGTAAGAACCTATTATTTGTTCTACAATGAGAACTAGAAGAAGAGCCTTGTACTCGCCACCATTATTCATGCATTCAAAATTGAGATTAAAGGAAAAAGGCATAAACTTCAATTATGGGGAACTAAGGATCACACCTTCCCCAATACCAAAATAAAATTTCACTCTATCATAGTTGAGCATCCAACAGTTGCTAAGGATTATTGATGTTTGATCATTTCTAGTATCTTCTTTATCCACTTCCAAGACCTCAAATATGTAAATCTCTTTTATTGGAAGAGAGTCGAGTCCTAGACTATGTATTATTACCAGGGAGTTGAAAGGGAGGAGCATATGTAAGTCATTCTCCAAAAAATTGATAATATTAACTATGGTTTCCGTTTATATTTTCTCAATAACAACAATGTCATCTTTAGTTACAATAACCCCTTCAATCGAAATGGAGGTTTCTAGTTCCATTATAGGAATCAATTTAGACTCTAATGTTGTATATTTAGGTTTGTTTTCTTGATTGGTGGGGAGTCTGAACTTGGTATGGACCCCAAGTTTCTTCTTTAATTTGGATAGGTGAATATTGAAAGGATTTGGGTCACCCTGAATGATGAAGAATTTTCCTAAATGCAAGAATATGACTTCCTGGAATAGTGTGGAAGGTATTACCTTCATCTGATGGATCCAAGTTCAACCAATAATTATCATAGTTAGTTTCCCTATCTAAAATATAAAACTTGGTTAGAACCATGTTGGGCCCAAGAGTAACTGGGAGTAGTATGGTCCCTATGGACATTGCTTTGAGACTGTTGTAGCCTCTCAATGTATTTATAGTTTAGGAATAGTTGGTTTCCCCATAGCCTAAATTTTGGAGGAATGACAAGGGGACAATATTAATAGTTTCTTTGTCATAAATAATTACATTTTTAATGTAATTATTATATATCCAAACCTATAAATACAACATTGGGTCGCATGTATGTTTCAACTCTACATTGGTGGGCATTAAACTCGTGTCAAAGATGAATCCAACATCTCTTTTAGGATGCCCAAGACAATATATGTCAAATTCTATGTGGTTGATTTATGCCTCCGAGTGAGGGGTAACATTAATAAAGTGACCAAGACCCAATGCTTCTAACAAAGTGGCTCGATAAGCAGAAGAGTTATTCAACAAATCCAACAATGAGATGTGGTAAAAGGTCTTGGTTAAATCAATAATCAGATCATATGCCCCTATCGGCCTTGGAAGTATTGGAGTGTCATCTGACATAGACAGATAGATGGGAATAATCTACATTGAGTAATCACAGGTTCTTGTAATTACATTAATTTTAGGTTCATTATTTAATTTGATGAGACCCGTGATCTAATTTTATTGCCGACCGTCCAACAGAGGTGCTACTAGTGGGTTTGAAGAAGTAGAAGTTTAATGGTTATTCTTTCCCACTGGGTTACCCTCAATTGTTCTGTTAGGGTTTAATTTTCAATTATTAGGATGTATAGGGAGAGGGTAACTAAATATCCTAGGAGATTTGTTTTGAGGGGAAATAAGTCACATGCTAGCATTCTGCATTGGTGCCATAGGATTTTCCAAAAACATCTCGATAAAGAGTTTCCTTTGGTCCTTTGATAGGTGTTATATGAACTTGTTACACTCATGGAAATTTATAGCATCATGCCCTCAGACCATATGGAAGATTAAAAAAGGTCAATATCATAATCCCGAGGTCTTTTATTTGCATTTTGTTGTGGTTCAAAGTTCCAATTATTGATTAACTATTAATTGTTGTAGTTAAAGTTTGGAGAACTTTTCCCTTGGTTTTAATATTGACTTTGATACCAATTTGGGTATTAATTGGGGCTTTGGGCTTGAATTTTTTTATGGAGGTAGAGGATGGTTCAAATCCACTACGTTGATGGAAGGAGTTAAATTATTACTCCTTTGATTTTTTCCATTCGCGTTGTTATTTAAATTGTTTACGCTTGAAGTGTTAACAACATTTGGCTTCTTAGTTTTATTGACAACCTTAGGTCCTTAATTGTTGTTGGAATTGTTGGGGTAATTAAAATTCAGTCTCTGATTTGAGCCATAGGTATTTTTTCCACCATCTATTACCATGTGATCAATGCGGAGAGCACCCTATAGTACCTATTCATAGCTCTTAAGGGGAAACTTATGGAATTCTTCATTTGTTTTCTAGTTAAGGGAATGATGGAATAGATAAAAAATATCTGTCTAATCCATGTTATGAGAAATAATCAAAGAGTAGAGGACCTTCTACCACCTCTAAATGAAATGGGAAACAATTTTTTTATTCTCTTTCTTTATGTTAAGGAATTCCCTTGTTCATTTTCTTAACAATTAGTTCATGTCAAACACCTTTATGAAATCGGATAAGAGTTTCTTAAAGGAGTGTATTGAGGCTTCAGGTATCTTGTAATACCAATCAAGAGTGATTCCCTTAATATTATTGGGGAATATCATTGCGATAATTACATCCGATGGGATTATATCTCTTATGGTAGTTACATACGCTTTAATATGTGCATTTGGGTCTCCCTCCCCTTTAAACATTGGAAAGTCAGGAAGTGGTCGTGGAAGCATTACACTTCAAATTGTAAAATCAAGGATTTCCTTGAGATATTTAGCATATGTGTCCAATGCATCGGATTCCACCATACACGACCCTAGATTGGGAGATGGAGGAGGCATAAGAGGATGATATGGCACAACGTAAACATTCGTACGGGTGTAAGGAATTCCTAGAGGCTGAGAATATGAACCAGGAAAATAATACATGTCCCCTTGTGGTGATTTTAAATACATGTCCAAATACAAGGGAATGTTAGTCTGGTACATGTTGGTAGGCACAGTACCAGGGAACGTTGCATTGTAAGTTAGGATGGTATTCAAGAATGCACTTCAGGTTGGTGGCTGTTGAGGGTATCCGTATGTGGTGTGAGCGGGCATGCTTAACATGCCAAATCTAGTGAGGAGATATCTGAGGTTAGGAATGCCAATGTAAAATGAAGGAGATAATGGTGTAGATGGCACATAACTAGGATATTGAGTATAGTAAGATATCTTTCCTTTCCCATAAAAAAATTTAAACATGAGATGACTGGGAAAGTTCCAACTCCATAACTCTATCTATCAGCATAGAAATTATATCACCCAAAGATGGTTTTGTATTTTTTTGGCATATTTTTTCCTTGTTAGGAGGTAGAGGTATGTGATGTCCTTATATAAATTATTTTCTTAGAGGCCACTCCTATTTGGGTATATTTTCCATTGCAAGGGGAGGGGTAGAAGAATTTTTTTGAAGCAGAGCATCAACATACTCTTACATCCTTTTCAAGGACTAGTCCATGACATTGAAACGCTCTTGGCTTTAGGGGAATCAAGTCATAAGTTTTTCATGAGAAGAGAGGTAGGAAGTAAATGAATTATACTACATGATGACCTGGGACCTCGACAATATCCAAGGATAAAATCCTTATTCTCTAGTGAGTTTCATATAGTTTAATTTGGAGAACTCCAAATGATTGATCTCCTAAATTATCACAGACAAATTATTGTTGGCATATGGTAGAAAAGGAATGTATGGTGAAGGTAAGTTGGAAAAATAATTGGTAGCCCACTTTGATAATGAGGGTGATTATGGTATGCCAATTTGGCATTAATAAGCCTTAAGACCTAAAATAGGTATGTTGTAATCCTAACCGGACATATTCAAGGGGTATTTGAATACCCGAAGAGTAATGGGAGAGGACAAGAAAGGATGAAAGAAATGAATGAGAGTGAAAATGAGAAATAACTAGTATTTCACATCAAGTTAACCAATTTATAAGACTAAAAATCACCACGTAACCTTTAAGCGCACACGACCTCTCGAGGTCATGCCAAGAAATCGAATGTGGAATAAATGGATCGTTATATGTAGCAGAATAAGGTAGTGTAGACAAAAATAATTTACAACCCCCAAGATCAAACATATTCATGACCAAAGGTGACTTGTTTACAACACTTCACTATATGATCCTTCTTAAAACCACTTTCAATTAATATGTTTACAGCCACTACATCTCTAAAGTCTAAAATATTTGTTTGATTAATTGAAAATATATAAAATTATTATTATCCCCTCACACCTCATACACACACCTTGATGAGCTAACTAAGACACCTCACTAACTATTAAAACCACCTAAATACCTTCTAAAATAACTATACTAGTTAACCTTCTAAAAATCTCTAACCTCCTCTAACTAAATCTTCCAAAAAGCTAACTTCCACCATAAAAATGAGTTATTTCATGATTTTTTAACCACTCCTCATACTAACAACTTCGAAATACACCATTTTGAGATCAAAATGGAAGCAAATAATTTTATTTTCTAACAAAACTAGATTTCCCTGAAATCGTAGGTGATTTTCCTAATTCTCAGCCATCTATAAATACTTGTTTGAAGATCTCATTTGGGAAGAACAAATTCTAAAGCTTTTCACACACACACTTTCTCAATCCCAAATCATCAAACATCCAAGTACTTCATACCAAGTTTTTCAACATCACACTTATCCAGAAACGTCAAATTTGTCATTGGGTAGCTCATTCTACCCCCCAACCACCTTCTTCCATTCATATGTCACACTGATCTATTTGGTAAGGTAAATCACTTATGTTGATTCATTTCAGACACTAGGATCAAGTATGTTCTTTCCTATACACCATTTGCATTTCAAATAGCACTCTATTTTCATTAAATTGGTAACATAATAAATTGATTTTAACTCTGTTTAATAAGTTTATAGATTTCACAGTAATCGATAGTAATCACCCCAATCGCCAGCGATTTCTCTAAATCACTAGCAATTATTGTATTTTTATGATTTTTCACAAATTTCTACTAAATCTAACCAAAATGTTTAGTTTTTTCTTTTGATCTACTGATCCTCTATCTATCACGATGTTTTCAGATGGAATTAGGAGGTTATAAATTTCCCAAAGATGATTCCTTCCCCATAGTCTGTCATCTAGTGTACTGGGAAAAATTCAATTTACTCCATGATCTTGAAATCTATGCGATCCATGAAACTCCATTTCATCACTTAGAGGCTATTTTTGCATCCACTCAATGTATCTGAGAAGCCCCTGATTATTTCTGGGAGGTGTATGATGAAGCATTGAGACTCCAAGAAGACCTTGTTCAATACGAACATCTTTATGAGACCAGTCTTGAACACCTAGAAGAATACTACCGCACTACTTCGGAGTTTGATTCCAATAGCCACATAAACATATCCAACACTAACTCAACATTCATTCACCTTTATGACAACTAGGAGAATGATTCTGACTTCTTGACTTAGGATTACATATTTTTCCCTAATTCTGACCTTACAGAGGAAGAGGAAGAGACAATTGGTTCTATAGCCTCTAACATATTTGATAATCTATATGCAGATCAAGAATCTGATTTATGGATGTAAATTGTAACGCGCCAACTTTTCACACACAAAAAAATAGTGAAAATACCAGGATAATTTTTTTTTGACTTACATTGCTCACCACACAATGCCACAAGGCTCCAAGTAAGGAAAACTCAAAGATGGACATGACACTTACAAGTCATCGACTCACATAGACACAAGACAACACCATAGACATGTCGATGCCACACCTTTCCAAATGAATGAATACTAGCAGTTACCTAACAACAAGAAAAGAGACCTAAGGATTGACCGACCCACACACATCATTACCATGATTACATCTTAATTACGATTAGTGTTCTAGGAACATTTTTACACAAGGCTGATTTTGTCTTTTTTTCACATACACATTTTTTTTAAGTTCATTCCACATTTAAATTACAGTTCAACCCTTTTTTAGAAAATTTCCATATCTTACATACTTATTCAGAAAAATTCAAATTTCTTATAAAGTGCTTAGTTATCTTGTTCTTATATTAAGACTATTTTTCTTGAACATTTAATCAATGTCTACCTTTTACCCTTACAACCCAAGTGGATCTAACTTGATGTCCATATAGTAATATGAAGATTTAAGGGAGATTTAGATACAAGATAGATTTTTCCCAAAAACATTCTTCAATCATGGAAAATTTATTTCCCTACTATAGTTATTCTAATTCAATGACTGGTGGAACTCCTTTTTGACTTATATATATATATATATATTTTTTGTTTTCTCAAAGTTTGATCACACCAAGGAAATTCATATTGTTTGAAACAAATGAAAATATAATTGAGTTATAAGGACTCCAAGAGTGGCATTATTCCTAACCTCAAATCTCATTTTTACTCTTATATGTTTTACTTTTTACATCACATTATGGTCTTATTATTAGCATTGTCTTGTAAAAGGAGTTATAAGACGTGTTTTTCTAACATCTTGAAGACATATATGATTAGAAGACTTGAAGCTACACATGAACCATAAGTTAACATCCAAATCAACTAAGGTTTAGATTAATTCCAATTTCACCTAAGGATCTACTCCTCAACTATATATGATTTTAAGGTGAGAGGACACATTTATGCTACACCACCTTCTAGAAAAGACCAAGTCTTATGTTGATAGAAACCAAGGTAGCACATTTAACTGAGAGGGATTAAGAAGTTCATTAACAAGAGTTTAACACCTAGAAAAACTATTTCATGTTCTCCATTTATTTCGGCTATTCACTGATGAAATCAATTTTCTAGATCTAATCTCGTAAGACTGGTAGAAACCAAAAGGATACTAAGGGAGTATCAGCTCTGCTTACTCCATGAATAGTAAGGTTACATTGCATAGTCGTTGCTTCAAACAAGGGCTCATAAGGTGACTTTCAAGGTAGTCTTCACCACTCAACCATGGTGACAGAAATGAAGAGAGGAGATTCTCCTCGCGGTTACCAAAACTAGAAGGAAACCACACACTCTGGATAAAGTTGGACCATGTCATTCCTTAAATATGGGTTCACGGAAAGGTCGCTAAACATAACGATTATGACGGTAAACTCCAATTAGGGGTTTTATTTACCTAAACTAGGAGGTTCCATTGACTGTAAAGTTTAAATTAATTCTACAATTTTAAATTTCCTCTATGGTAGGAAGGGTCACACAAGAAGGCAAGTTATGCACAAACCTTTTATGAGGGTTGAGTGTTTTGATTAAAATCTCTTTATTACATTTACGAGGTAAAAATACAACCCAATACTTAATTAATAATTTATTGAACAATGAAAAAGCACTATAATATATTAACTTTGAATTCATTTACTATATATATATATATATATATATATATATCAAACCATTTTTTTTCATACACAACCAAGAATCAAATTGAACTAGTGATAAAATGCACATTTCCTAAGATATCTCTAAAACTAGCATCTCATACATATTAGAAAATTTCAAATATAGCTTTTCTGTAACAAGAGACTACATTATACATTTATTCATTTTACAATGACGTATAAAATTTCACAATAATAAATAATGAATTACACATTATCTTTTCACCATCTTTCTTGTATCCTGCAAAAACCATGTGAGCATGAAATCAATGATAAATCACTGGCATGACATCCACCCTAATCTAACATGATTAACATTTTTCAGTTTCCCATTCACATATAATAATAATTACAATTTTAAATCGAAAGAAGAGGTTTAGGGATATGTATTCATTACATTTCATTTCACTTCATTTTGTAATCTAAGGAGAGAGAAAGAGAAAGGAAGAGAGAGAGAGAGAGAGAGAGAAAAACCATTTTGTCAAAAGTTTTATTTCACACAACAAGTTAAGTTATAGAGTTTCCAAATAGTTATTTACATGTGTCAAAAGTTTCCTCAGTGTGTTGGCAACCTGACGAGGGTCCAACAAATTTCTATTTTTACATTTTCTTGCGAGATACAAAAACATTCAAATCAGGCTCAAAGGATAAGAAACGAATTTCAAATGTTATATTTTGATGAGAAAACACACCACGGTTAAATTTCTAAGTGTACGCTTATATACCAAGAGTTCATAGCAACTAACGGAATTTGGAACTGGCGAACGGTTTACGTTTGGTGGCTAGTTTTTTGAGGCCACTAGTCATAATTGTCCCAGTTGCAAATGAACAAAAGTTAGCTTGAGGGCTTAGAAAACCACATCCAAAACTAATGTTCGATGGATGAACACGCAATGAGAAACTTCCTACAAGTTCCCCTATATAAGAAAAAATTCATCAGAGTCGACAAGACTAAGAACTAGAAAACCATTTTCAAATGGTGACAAGTTTTCTGGAGTGACAAGTCATAATTGGTCTAGTTTGACCTCGTCAAACTACGACCGGAGGCCTATAAAATGGATTTTCCAAACTCTATAGAATGTTTTTTTTCCCAAACTAAATTTTCCATGAATTTATCTAGTAAAACACTAGAGGTTTGCAAAAATGGATAATAATTTCTCTATCCAGTTTTCAAATGGCGGTTCAAAATGAAAGCCAACTTTAAAGTTTTAGTAGCTTATTACAACTAAAAAATGGTGTAACATTGCTCCCAATATGGCATCAAAAATATCACAAATTTTCATTCAGGGTCAAACCAAAGGTTAAGGTGACTCCTCACATAACCAGGTACACAAATGAAGCTTAACATCCCATTTTCATAGTTACGAAGGGTAATTAACAAGTCTTTGAAAAATGCAAAATTATTTATTTAAACAAGGA
The DNA here is from genome assembly GCA_019776745.2 of Taxus chinensis. NCBI lineage: Eukaryota > Viridiplantae > Streptophyta > Pinopsida > Cupressales > Taxaceae > Taxus > Taxus chinensis. The sequence continues at coordinate 371,933,612 of CM034148.1, forward strand.
GATGGTCAACATTTTTACTGGGAATTCAATTTTTTCTTGTCAATAAAAACAATATTGAAGCGATATAGTTGGCTAGGAAGTTTTCTAAATCACCTCAGAATGAGGTTTGAAGTTCCTGGTTTAATACAAAAGGGTTATTTGATTTCATGAGTTTTCGATACGACATTTTATTGTTTTGCAACAAGTTAATATAAAACAATTAAATGTATTATAATCTTAATATTTTAAATTTATATTAAGTTGCAAATGAAAACTAAAAGCACGAGAGTTATGAAAGATAAGGGGAGATGAACCATTCCTGGAGAATGAATCCTGTTGAAACTGCGGGATTTGGTTCAACATCTCCCTTAAGCATTTGGTTGAATAGATCATGAGTGTCCGCAATTTTACCATTTCACCTTTGCTCGAAATCCTCAACCTTTCCCAACGAACCCATTTGTACCAAACCAACAATAAAATAACATGTTTAAATGGTGTTGGACAATAAATTTTGGAGCTCCCTCAAGATAGCCAACATGACTAAGAAATCCATACATACCCACATACAATATGTTTGGGTATATTCCATATGAACACACCTCCTGAGGAATTTTCAATTACAACATTTGACAAAAATTCCTCAATCTTTCATGCTTTTTCCAAAGTTCATCCTTATTCTAGAACTCGCATTTGGCACAAACCGAGAACGACAGGAAAAGGAAAGTCAAATTTCCATTATGCTTTGATGAATGTCTACCTGTACTAAGCCCACATTTTACACAAGCAGGGAGGTTACCTGAAGGTTTCTAAACCTTTTCAAATTACCCATTTGTGTATATCCCATAGCCATTGCATTCAATGAAACCATGTTTCTTTCAGGAATTTTGGTCTATTAGAAATGGCAGACACAAGCTCCTAATATAACTCATCCATGTTAGCTAGGGAACTTGTAATACAACATCTGAAAAAATTCCTCTATTTGGTGTAGGCTAGGAGAAATTTGGCAATGTAAAATGATAAGGTTGGAGGCCAAAGCCCATATTGTTTTTAGGAATTTTTATGCACAATTCACATGCCAAATGCATGCTTCCATGTTTCTCCCTCCTGTCTACCCAAGCACTTCCAACTGCATCATCTGATAAAACCTCATCTTGGCACATAGGCTGGGAGTAAACTGATCCAGTTGAAGCTCTGTATGCACCCTTCCATGCATTAGAAGAGATGAGCCTACCCCATACCAAAATCTTCCAACATTAGTTTCATATCTTGGTGGCCTGTTATGTCCAAAACAAAAGGATGGCTGCAATGAATCAGATAATGCTTCAATTGCAATAATTGGGTTCCACGTGAAAGAAAAGGTGAAAGGGAAAGATATTGGAGAGATGTGAGTGGATTAGTAGGAAAGGGAACATTCACTGTCATTATTATCTCAACAATATTCCCCATCCACCATGCAACACATTTTTAGTTTAACAATTTTTCTTTTTGAGTGGGAAATGCACTCACTGACACCATTTGATTTCTACAAACTTTTCAACGCAAATACTAACTTCACGTGGTTTGCACATAGGATCCAAAATAAAGTGCTTAAAATATTGTGTAATTAGAATGACAGGCTACAGGATGCATATGATGCCAATATCCTTTTCTAAGAGCCCATGTTCCATCTCATCAATCCCCTCATCCTTGCCAACACACATCCACGCTTTATTTTCAATTTTTTTTTTATTAAAAAAAACGTTTTGTCCTGGTCGGCACTACATAAATCAAAATTTATGTTAATCATATATATATATATATATATCTAACTAAATAAGTGATAATCACATTCTTATCATATCACTTAGTAAAGAACAATCATATGTACTAATACAATCTCAAGTTATTTCCTAAGCCATAGTATTATCTTGATTTGATTTGTAGCTTTGTTTACAGGAAATTTTTTATAGGTAAAGAAACTTTTGATCCATTATTTGAAACGGTGCACAAACATACACAATCAACATTGCACGTATCATAGAAACCTTTTCATATTGAGGTAAAGATCGATTATTGGCCCCTTGAAATAATCGAGAAAAAAAGTTAAAAACCTTATTAAACATTTTCAGATTCCCAATGGGACCACTAATCCCTATCTAATTTCATCTTTTTATCATTATTTTCATTGTTTTTTTTACTGATTTCCAATCACTAGCGATTGGCTTAATTTCATACCATTCCTCTGAATCGCTAGCAATTTTCTTATATTGTTCTCTTAAAATAATATTATCAATCTGCAATATCTTTTTTCTATTTCCCACTTCTTCTAATTAGACAACAAGCTCTTTTCCTTGAGAAAATGTACCCTCTGAATTTGCTAAGAAAACATTTTGATAATTTCCATAAAAAAAATTAAATTAAATTAAATGAAACAAGGAGTGCTTTCGCGATAAGCTATAAATCCATCTCTTAAATTTTCTATTTTGCATTCTTGGTTGTTTATTTTGATCGAAATCAACACTTGATTTTGGGACCTTAAAAAAAAACATTTACATTATTCTTGCTTCACATAGTTAAACTAGGAAGTAAAGTTTTTTGCATTCAATAATTCTCCATCACACACAACCAATCCACATAAAAATAAAAAATGAGATCAAATAACTCCCACCCACGTGAAATTGATTGATTTTTACAAACCAACAGGGAAACTGACTCGATGTTCTGGCAGAGTATAAACACATATTTTTCTGGTATATTTTGACTCATCACTCGACTCCATTATCGTAACGGGACTGTGAAGTGATGGGGTAGGCCCCAATATACATGATCATACTGACAAAAGTACAAAGTTATGACTCATTTACCTTTGAGTATATCGAGGACTCCGCCCTTAAACACACCTGAAACAAGCTTTAAATAGCCACTTATTAGGACCCTCCTTTACCATTTTACACATTTAACCTTTTATAATTAATCAAAATAGGAATAAAATAACACCCTTCTTCTCTCTTTTTTGGTGTTTGTTAATCAACACATTTAGTCATTAATCATTTTGTTATTTATTTTTTGTGTGTTTTCTTATTTTAGTACTCACTAGACAACAAACACGTAATCAACTATTTGAAAATATTTCTACCTCATTCCCTATATTTCAACTTCAAGTAACACTTTGCACTACACTAGTTCCAGCAACAATTTCTTCGCATATGCAACTATTGATGTCGAATCACAACAACCCTGAATGTCTACAACTCAATGGGTTGAGACTCTCAGTGCGATTGCATAACATGGAGCTTTTCCCAAGTTTGGGACCTTGCGAAATCAGAAAATCTCTCCGTATGATGGCCGGTTCCTATTCCTCTGTTCAAATGCACATGTAAAAAATGCAGAGGGTTTACTCAAAAAATGTAAACTAACTTGCCAAGGAGACAGGGTAAGAAGATGCATAAAAATAAAACCTAAACTAACAAAGGTGATGCACCGAGGAATGAAGAACACCTATCTTACCAATAAACACAGACCATTAAAATGCAATGGAAGATCATGCACAGATAACCAGGTTTGTAGTGAAAGATCAGAAGGATGCAAATAAACACAGAGACGGTTGAGAATCATCCATAGACATGCATTATTTGGTCCAAAGATTGATACAATACGCTACAGAATGCCAAGAGGCAAATTTGCATTACAGTTTTAAATGGGAGGTTTGAACTTCCACAAATTCACCTGCCAAAGAGAAGAAGGGAGGGGCAAAACAAGAATGTCCAACCTTTAGAAAGAAGCCCCTCCTTACAATGTATAGGAAGAATGAGAGAGGGAAGAGAGAGGAAATCCAAATCTACCCCAACCAGCTCCAGGTTGCATTTAATTTATCTCATTATGGTGGTAGGTGAGAACCCTAGCAAACTTAAAAAGTGGCGAACTGTATTTCCAAAAATTCCAACCTTGCATGAATCCGAGCTCCGTGTGAAAAGTTATGGCCGTCTGAATATCTGGGTCAGGGTTTGCTTCCTGTCAGCGCTCAGAATGTTGCGCCTCCTGAAGGTGCGCCATAGGTGCATCCATATTCATGTCAACATACCCTTACATGTACCAAGGCGTGAATTCTATCATGTCGACAGTCTGTGCCATGCGCCCTTTACGTGCGCCAAGGGCACATCCATTTTCGTGTCAACACCTTCTATCATGTGCCTCTTACCTGCGCCTTGGGCGCATATATTTTCATGTCAACATCCATTTTCATGCGCCCTTAACCTGCACCTTGGTGCATATATTTTCATGTCAACATCCATTTTCATGCACCCTTAACCTACGCCTTGGCGCATATATTTTCATGTTGACATCCATTTTCACCTGCGGGCGACTCAATAAATGTCGGGGTCTGAGTTTCTTTGATTTCCATATTCTTCTGTTTGTCTATATCTACCCGGGAGGGAGATATTTATAACAATTTGGTTACTCAACGGGATCACCTACCTACTAGGTAGAAGATCAGTGGCCTTTTAGCAATCCACTGGGCATGGAGTCATAAGTAATAACCTGAAACCAACTTGATCTCTGATCCCGAGCCTGATGTTGTAACTCCTTCTTTGACAGCACTCTGAACTATAGAAAACAACCTGAGAGCAGCCAAAACCTATGCCAGAGCACTTAGGGAAATTGAAACCTAACTACAACAAGACAATGTGCATATGCACTTAGAGGAATTTTAAATCTAGGCTAATATTTACAAGGGTAAACCTTTTCCTTTTAGTAGCAAATTTTAAGATAGATTTCATTAACCAAAATCGGGAGTTCTTCTCCATCTAATGTAGACAATTGGAAGGCATTACTACTTTTACATCCTATGACCATGTAGGGGCCACTCCAAATGGCATCAAACTTGGAATGCCTTCCTGGTTTTGCCTGATCTGCATCCCATTTCAGAACTAGGTCCCCCTCCTGGAAGGTCCTTTCTCTTGCCTTCTTATCAAACCATCTTTTTACTAAGGCCTGGTCCTTTTCAATAGCTTGAACTGCATGCTCTCTGATTTCTTCCAATTCCATCAACTCTGCATACCTGGCCTCCATTGGTTCAAACTCAGACAACTCCAACTGCTTCATGAGCTCCAATGCTGGCAATTCTAATGATATAAGCAATACTGCCTCTTTCCCATAGACCAGCTTGTAGGGAGAATTACTTGTAGAATTCTTTGGTGTTATTCTGTCATCCCATAATGCTGATTTTAGCTTGGTATGCCATGTCCTTTGGTTTTCATCCAAATTCCTTCTGATGATTCGTAGCAAATTCTTGTTCGTGGACTCTGCCTGTCCATTACCCTGCGGGTAATAATTTGAAGAGGTGATCGAATAGATTCCATTCTTGACAGCCCATTCTGTAATCTTGGAACCTATGAATGCCAATTCATTATCTGATATGATAGTGGCTGGCACACCAAACCTGGTCACTATTCCTTCATAAAAGTCTAGTATGTTAGACTCATTTGCCTCTTTGACCGCTACTGCTTCGGTCCACTTGGTGAAATAGTCTGTTGCCATGAGAATCCACTTATGGCCTTGGCTTGAGTTTGGGTTGATGACCTCAATGAAATCCAATCCCCATTGCATAAATGGTTGGTCAACCAAAATTGGGTACAATGGAAGCGTTGCTAGTCTTTCCTTTCCCGTGAAGAGTGCACATTTCTTGCACTTTCTTATCCATAAATAGCAGTCACTGAACACTGTGGGCCAATAATACCCTGCCTTCATTATCTTGAGAGCTGTTACTCATGGGGAAAAATGTCCTCCAGAATATCCATCATGAAAATCTCATAACACCCTCTCAATTTGACCTGCTCCAATGCACCTCAGTAGAACTCCATTGACGTATTTTTTAAACAAAACACCATCAACAAGCACATATGGAATGGCTTGTAATCTGAAGTATCTTCTCTTTTCTTTGCTCATTTCTGGAGGGCATAGACCTTTCTGTAGGAAGTGTATCATATTCTGAGTCCAACAAGGAGCGGGCACATCATCATCTTCCTGTTCTTGACCATCCTATAGTACCAAGACAGTCTCTTTTTCATTACCTGCTTCAATTTTCCGACTCAAGCTAGCTGTTCACATAGTCCTTTTCCATGTACCAACTTTGTGACCTTGATCTCAATGTCATATTCCATGGCATGAGTGATCCATCCTGCATGTTTCTCATTCAGATCCTTGTTAAGAAGGAAGTCCTTGACTCCCGCATGAGAGACCAACAATTGGATCTTATTGTTTGAGACTAGGTGCTTGAATTTCTTTAAGCTCTTGATCACTGCAAGGACATGATTTTCAATGAAAGAGTATGTTGTTTCATATTCCTCCAAGCCTTGACTGAAGAAAGCAACTGGTTGTTCTAATCCTTCTTTGTTTTGTTGTGCCAGGATTGCAGAAATTGTGTCTCCACCACCAAAGGCATATAACATGAAATCCTTGGAGAAGTCTGGATTGACGAGAGTTGGAGCTTGAGATATAGCCTCTTTTATTGCCTCAAAAATTTCCTTGCCTTCAGATGTCCACTTAAATTCCATGCTCTTCTTCAACATCAGTGTTATTGGCTTTACGAGGGCTGCAAAATTTGGAAAAAACCTGCGGACAAAATTGATCCTTCCTAAGAAGCTTTGAAGAGCCTTCTTATGACTTGGCAATGGCAACACTTGAATTGCTTCAACTCTTTCTGGGTCAATCATCAATCCCTCCTTTGAAACAATATGGCCTAGAAGTTTTCCTTCGTGAGCCAGGAATATGCATTTTTTGGGATTCAATGATACCCCAAATCTTCTACACCTCTGAAATACCTGCCTCAGATGAAAGAGGTGATCCACTACATTTTTGGAGAATACAGTGATGTCATCAAGATATATCAGAACTATTTTATTGATCAACCCCTTGAATGCCATATCCATTTCCCTTTGGAAAGTGGCTCCAGCATTTGATAGGCCAAATGGCATCTTCTTGTAGGAATATGTGCCCCATTTAGTGGTGAAATCCGTCTTGAACTGGTCATCTTCCTTCACCATTACCTGATTATACCCTGAGTAGCCATCTAAGACAGAGAATCTCTCCGAACTGGTTACCACTTGCAATATTTGTTCCATTGAAGGAAGTGGGTAATGGTCTTTAAGAGATGCCCTGTTGAGGTCTCAGAAGTCTACACACAGCCTGATTTCTCCACTCTTCTTCTTGACTGGAACCAAGTTTGCAACCTAGCTTGAGTGCTTGATCGGGAATATAATGCTTGCCTCTATTAGCTTGTTTAGCTCTTTCTTCATTAGAGGCTCAATGTGGGGGTTGACTAGTCTCTGCTTCTGCCTAATGGGTTTAGCATCTGGATCCAATTCTATGGTATGTTGTGCCAACTTCGGATTGAATCCTCTCAAGTCTTCATAGCTCCAAGTGAAGGAATCTAGAAATTCTTGGCAAAGTTGTATGAAATCTGATTTCTCCTGCTCAGTAGCCACTTTGCCAATTTGAAGTGTTTTGCCTTCTCCAACTAGAATTGGCTCTGAATATTCTCTCTTGACCTGCATGTTAGCCTTTTCCTTACGGAACTGGTCGTTAGGGTTGAAGATAGACTTCAATGTTACTAAACCCTTAGGAATCTTGTTTTTCTGCAGCTGCACTACTTGATCACCGTACTGCTGCTCTAGTCTGTCTTGATTCCTAGCTGAGAATTCAGCATCTTCTTGTAAGAAATTGACGATCTGTTGAACATTGTCAAACACCTGCCAGCTTGTGTTATTATCTGGAACTGCTGGCCTCACAATCACATGGATATGTGGCTGCGTTTTTTCTCTTTTGACATTGCCAACCACATCAAACATTGCTCCAACTGCTGCGAGCCTATCTGCAGCTTCATTTTTCTTCCTGGGTATGGACATGATGTTGAAAGCTTCAAAATCCTCAACAAGGTCCTATACCCTGTTTTTGTAGTTCTTCAGCAGGTCATTCTTTGTAGCATGTTGTCCCTTGACTTGATTGACGATCAGCTCGCTATCCCCGAACACCTGCAAGTTCTTTATGCCCTTTTTTCTAGCCCAATGAAGTCCGTGAATCAAGGCCTCATATTCAGTTGTGTTGTTTGAACAGGAAAATTGGAAACGGAAAGCTGAATAATATTTGATGCCTTGAGGTGAAACAAGCATAGCTCCTCCTCGTGCACCTTTCCTACTCCTTGATCCATCGAAAAATAATCGCCATGCCTCATTTTCATCGTTATGGTCTGTTTTTGTGATGCTGGGAATAGGTTAGTTTTCTTCATGTATACAATAGACTCCTAGCTCAGATTCTTCTATTTCTTGGTAGGGATCAAAAGCATGTACCTTCCTTGCCCATTCATCAAGATTCAAATCTGGGATGCTTCCAACTTTGGTGTCAGCTTCATCTGTGCTTGGATAATCTTCTTGGTCAAAAGCTGAACAGTTGGCATTGATTTGGCTTGGAGTATGGGGTTAAATATGAAAGTTTGCAATTGGTTTGGATCTGATTGTGACCTTAGTACCATATCTTGTTCTGAACAACATGTGTGACCAGTTAGCAGACAAGTAGCCTCCAATTCTAGCTGTGAAATCCCTAGATAAGCATAGGGAAAATAGTGGTGGCAAATCTATCACTGACACATCTTACAAAATGGTAACGTTGGGGCATGCATGCAGGGTAAGATTCAAAATTTTAATCACTTCCACCGTTTCTACTGCTGTCCCATCCAATTGCACTACCCCCTTTGATATGACTTCATATTGGAGACCCAACTGATCAACTATTTGCTTGGGCATGACAGAATTACTTGCCCCAGAATCAATCATGCAATTGTGTACTAATTTATCCCCGATGATTAATGAAACATAGAATGGAGGGGGTTTCAAAACTTTACCTTGTTGTCCTCCATGATTCCCTTCAGGATGAGTAGCACTTGTGAGGACCTTCTCTTGCATATGGGCCTGCTGGTTCGAAGTTGACCAATTCTTCATGGCAGCTTGTAGAAGATCTCTTTGGCCTGGGATGGATAAAGATTCCCACATCGATATATTCACATTTGTCTTCTTCATTTGATCAATGATGCTAAATGGGGATGAAATATCTCTTTGTTGTCCTTTAGTCTGTGCATTCCTTTCTTACGCATGGGCAGCAACAGCTGGCATTTGAGCTGGCTTAGAAGGTGGTTTGGGCTGTCCTTGTGTGCTTGGAACTGTATTTTTCTTACCAAAACCTTGTGGAGTGCTGGAAGGTTGCAGATCACTTGGAGCCAATGACTTTCCTTCACCAATATTCCTCTTCTTTGATCTTGTGTTAGATGATACACTATGAGAATTTGTTTGATTCATGCCACAAAAATCCTCAGCTTGCCAATTCACAAGTGCGGTATCATTTGGAGTTGTATTTTGTTGAGATGTCCCTTGTTGCTGATTTGTTTCTCGACTCACTTCACCCTCTACGCCGGTATTTGTCACCATCAAGGCTTGGTTCAAAGCACCATTGAAGCACATAGATTGGTTATGAGGTTCATTGCATGGGAAACACCAATCATACTCTTGAGCTATGTTGTTTTGGACTGGCACTAGTGCTTTAGAAGCAGATGCAACATTGGGGTTATAGGGCTGAAATGGTCTATTGGCGGGAGGCCTTACTTGGCTTTGATTTGTAGTTGGATTGCGTGGCGTATTGGGATGGTATGGTGGCATAGCCTGGTACTGCGCTTGAGGCTGATACAGTCTAGCACTTTGAGCTTGTTGTCTTCTAATAGTCACCAGCTCATTTCCAAGGTTTTGCAATTGTTTCATAACCTCTTCGAGTTCATTTGAAGCACTAGATGATGAAGTAGAAGTTTCATTTGAACTTTGATTTCTAGGAGTGGGAATAGGAGCCAAAGTGGGTGCTTGACTAGTGCTTGGATTTTCTAAGTTTGGATACAAGGGCATGGGAGGCCTTGGAGCCAGCTTACTAGCTTGAATAAGACAGTTTTCAGCCCTAATGGAAATGCTATAAGCAGCAGGTAAGGTTGTGCCTCCCATAGATTGAATTAACATAGAAATATCAGAATTCAAAGCCTTAAGATAGTATAGAAAAGCATCTTTAGCTGTTGGCCTAACGGCCACTGGAATCCTATCCCAAGACCTTTGAAATCTGAAGTTGAAGTCAGTCAGCTGCTCATTAGGAGCTCTATTGATAGTTGTCAATTGTTCTAGTAGAGGCAAATTGTCTCCCTTTTCTCCAAACTGCTCATGGAGGACTATGCATAACTGATTCCAATTTTGGATAGTACTAGCTCTAAGGCTCCTAAACCATTACAATGCCCTCCCTTTGAATGAAGATGCCAGCAATTTGACAACAACATCCATTTCATTTATCTCATGGATTGCACAAACGTTAGCAATGTCTTTGACATGATCACCAGGAGTGGTATGATTTTCTCTAGTGAAAAATGGAATGTTCTTCAACGCTACAATTGGAACTGGATTCTGTGCATTGAGGGCAAGTGGACTGCTGCTAGTGAAATTGACAAAGGGATTTGGTGGTTACACCATTATGATTTTCCTGAGAACCCTTGTTGATTGGATGAAAGGTCTACCAGGTGGAGGTGTAGACAAAGCTCGGTTAGGTGGAGATGGTGATCTTTGTGGTCTTCTTCCTCTCCTTCCTCTACCTGGTGATAGTTGCAAGTGGACAAATAACCCCTCTTCTCGAGTATCAGACCTGGTTCGAATTCTTCTCATGTACCTGGGCAACCTATGCTACTACACCACTAAATTCTATCCCTTCAGAGTCGCCAGATGTGTTGTGGAACGAGCCTCAAAAGGTTGGATTCTGCCAAGTTACACACCAAACCTGACAAATATTAAAAATAGAATTTAAAGCTTGAAGGACCCAGAATATATAGTTCCTCAATTTGGTTATCGGGTATTTTTTTTGCAGTTACTAATCCCCGAATGGTACGGAAGAAACTCAGGTCATGCAAGGCAACTGAGAAAACCCGAAATACAAAAAACCATGAAATTTTGAAAGTCAAAATCCCAAAAATATAAGAATACCTTTTGAAGATTATCCCCCGATCTATCAACTGGTGAAATTTTGACTTGTTTTGAGCAAGTTAAGCCCTTGAAAATCAATTTCAAAGTTCAGCCTGGAAGGTGAAAAATCTGAAATTGTAAAACCTACAATTTTTTAGTCCAAATTTCTTAAACATTCCTTCAAATCCTATGGAATGACCTCTTGGTCCCACCAGGCATGCCAAAACTATTTATGTCAAATCACAGCACCCCTGAATGTTTGCAACTCGATGGGTTGAGACTCTCAGTGCGATTGCATAACATGGAGATTTTCCCAAGTGTGGGACCTTGCGAAATCAGAAAAGCTCTCCAGATGATGGCTGGTTCCTATTCCTCTGTTTAGATGCACACGTAAAAAATGTAGAGGGTTTACTCAAAAAACCTAAACTAACTTGCCAGGGAGACAGGGTAAGAAGATGCATAAAAATAAAACCTAAACTAACAAAGGTGATGCACTGAGGAATGAAGAACACCTGTCTTGCCAATAAACATAGACCATTAAAATGCAATGGAAGATCATGCACAGATAATCAGGTTTGCAGTGAAAGATCAGGAGGATGCAAATAAACATAGAGAGCGTTGAGAATCATCCACAGACATGCATTATTTGGTCGAAAGATTGATACAATATGCTACAGAATGCCAAGAGGTAAATTTGCATTACAGTTTTAAATGGGAGGTTTGAACTTCCACAAATTCACCTGCCAAAGAGAAGAAGGGAGGGGCAAAACAAGAATGTCAAACCTTTAGAGAGAAGCCCCTCCTTACAATTTATAGGAATAATGAGAGAGGGAAGAGAGAGGAAATCCAAATCTACCCCAACCACCTCCAGGTTGCATTTAATTTATCTCATTATGGTGGTAGGTGAGAACCCTAGCAAACTTAAAAGGTGGCAAACTGTATTTTGTATTTTTAAGAACTTGTTCCCACGCAATTAAATATATCCAATCATAGTTGGACAGAGGAACTCGTAAGCTTTGCAAAAAGTCTAACCTTGCGTGAATCCGAGCTCCCTGTGAAAAGTTATGGCCGTCTGAATATCTGGGTCAGGGTCTGCTTCCTGTCAACACTCAGAATGTTGCGCCTCCTGAAGGTGCGCCATAGGAGCATCCATATTCATGTCAACATACGCTTACATGCACCAAGGCACGAATTCTATCATGTCGACATTCTATGCCATGCGCCCTTTACGTGCGCCAAGGGCGCATCCATTTTCATTTCGACACCTTTTGTCGTGCGCCTCTTACCTGTGCCTTGGGTGCATATATTTTCATGTCGACATCCATTTTCATGCGCCCTTAACCTGCGCCTTGGCACATATATTTTCATGTCGACATCCATTTTCATGCACCCTTAACCTGCGCCTTGGCGCATATATTTTCATGTTGACATCCATTTTCATGCGCCCTTAACCTGCGCCTTGGCGCATATATTTTCATGTCAAAATCCATTTTCACCTACGGGTGACTAAATAAATGTCGGGGTCCGAGTTTCTTTGATTTCCATATTCTTCTGTTTGTCTATATCTACCCGGGAGGTAGATATTTACAACAGCAACCACAAGCATTGCTTTATCAGACAAGCACATCCAATCCCTTTTCTGACACATAAACATAGAATGAAATAGGGTCTCATTAATAATTATATTGGAAAACATCATTTTCACGCTCCCCAACAGTACCAATGAAAATTTTTGTACACACCAGAATGAGAACATTCAATTCCTCCCACTGTATCTAAGTTTACATTGTATAATGGGGGTGATCCTATTTTTGAAGAGATGTTATAATAGAATCCTATTGCTCTTATTGCATACCTACGAACAAAAAATGTTCAAATGCAACCATTCACATTATAATCCGTTGCACATATTCATAACCCTTTACCTATCATTACACAACTCATTAATCAGAACCAATATCTTGTTGTCCAGAAGTTGTTTCCCAATACTTCAGGTCAATCTAAAACATCACAAATTAATTAATCCCATAAAAATACTAACTCTACTAATCCATGGGATACATTGGATGAGAAACCTTTTTTAATTCGACCCAAATCATCTAATGTATCCTCATAACCTTTATATGATCTTCACATGATCTCAACACAAAACATGTCCACTCAACAACTCACATCTTCACCAAGTCCTTCTACAGAATACACACCCCCTTGAATAGTACCATCACTTTCACGTCAGCTCTCTCAGTCTCCTCAGAGGTGCCAAAATTGTCATTTAGCTTTGTCCCTCTTTCTACTTTCGTATCATCTAAATAGACTAATGTCCCCATCCAAAACATTACCATGTCTATTCCTTCAACAACACTAATGATTAACACCAGTGCCATTATTGGTACACATCCTATTTCACAATACATGCCACAACCCTCGCTACCATTAATTTATTTTCCATAGTCCATACCTCTATAAAGCATTTCAAAATACCATATCCGACAAAAAAATATCCCATAGAAGGCACCAGCCTCTATCAATTATTCTACACCTCCCTAATTAACACCTACATATTCACAGTCTCTTGCAAAAATATCAGCCCCATTCCAATAATAGTACATCCAAACCCCACAATCTATTACCTCACAATAGGGTTTCACCCCTCAAAAAAACATCCCACATCAACATCATATCCAACAATAGTATGTACCTCAACAGAACATTCCTCAATACAATACCAAAAAATAGAACATTCCACAACAAAATCACCCCTACCAACATAATCTCTCTTATCAGCAAAATATCCCCCAACAAAACACTCCCTACAAACAAAACATTACACAACAATATCAAGCATAATCTCCCCATTATTCATATAAACCTAGCTCATCCTTGAACCAACAGGCTCAGGAAGACCCTCTCTAGGATCTACTAAGCCACATATCTAGTTTAGAAGCCACCTCATCCTCATCCAAAAATATGTTCTCATACGAAAAAAATTTCAATAAGCCAATTCATTGTTATGTACCATGTAAACCATATCCCCTACAATGGGAGCTTGCTAAATTTATCAAGTTATATAACAAAGAATACCCCAAGAAACATATTCACACTTTTCACCGTGCATGTTATCGGATATCTCACGACAAATATTTAATGTTGAGAACATTTACCATGTCCCTTGCTAGTCAAACCTTAGACTGGTACAATAGTATTCCACAACATTTTGTATTTTCCTTCCCAAATCTATCCTAGCTCATTCTAGACCATTTCTCCATAAACGTATCTTGTAATATCACCATTAATGATTTATACACCATCAGACAATTTGAAGATGTATTTTTCATTGATTTTGTTTCCCATTGAAGGGGTGTCACTAATAAGTTATCTTTCACATTCCCACAGATAGAATTGATTGAAATTTTCTGTCACGATTGTGCTAAACACATTTCAGCTACCCTACTAACTCAATCGTTCCACACCTTCGATAATGCATTTACCATGGCTCATAATTTTGGATTATGAGCTCTATAAGATGGTCAGTTAAAGCTTCACCCTAACCAAAAAAAATGGATTTCCCATCTAAATCAACAGCTAATCCAGATAAATCTAAAACGGCCGCCAATGTTGTCATACTCAAATCCTCTCCCAAAGAAAAGCTCATTACTGAATGTGTTTGTCAACAACGTAATTACACACCTATAAAAAAAATTACAATGTGGTTTTTGATAAGATACTTGCTTCCAATATCATATCACTTCTACCCATTCGATCTATTGACATATCGGTATCAAAACCCATATAGTACCATGATTATTACAAATTCCACAGGGTTAATGGTCATGACATAAAAAGGTGTCTCCCATTTAGAATGTCCTTTAGGACTTATTTGATAAGGGTGACCTCCACTTAGATAATCCAAATGCACCTCCAAACCAAAATATTGACATATGTAAATAACCTTTCCCAAATCATCCCTCATCTTTTGAATCACCACAAGCAAATGTTGTCCATACAATTCATAAAATAACAAAAATTGAACCTATTATTAAGTCCACTTTATTTCCTAATGAAACAAAGTCCGTAGAGTCGACACCAAAGGCTAATGAACTTGATATTGTAACTACAAAACCTTTCCTTTCTTAAACAGATGTACAAACTAGTCCTGTACCCTCCTTTCTTAGTGACTCAACATCTACAAAAGAAATATATAAACTTGATAACCTCATAACTTTCAAACCACTACTTACAACTAAGCCCATTTTTAAACCTTCACCTGACACTATTCCAGAATCGATGCCCACCTCTACAAGTACAACTGCACCTACACCTGCGTCAAAATTTACAAACATAACCATGGTACAACTTGAGACATTTTTAGCTCAACCACACCCAACCAAACCATGAAAGGATCTTATTCATCAAAAACCTATAAATATTAATAATCCAAAACATTATGTGGACTATATCAACCACATTATTCAAACACCTCTTCGTTCATTAGGTTCAACTTCAACAAATACACCGAGATCATAAAAGGCTTCTAGGACTTCAAAGGTACCAAATAAACAAGGCATTGTTCAGGTCTTTAAAATTCCTCATTTTTATAAAAAATTTCATTTCAGTGATCCTCCACCCTTTCATTCTCCTCTTCATCCAAGGGGCATGCCTTATTTTTGGGAACCCCTTGTTATACTAAAGCCAAGGCCCACAGGGTCCCCTAAACAAAATATCATTCAAAATCCTAATCAAGATCCCTCGTACAATCCCTCCTTCATCATATTGGTTAATCACACCATTATTATGGGGGGAAAAGCTGCTAGTCACATTCCTGCAGCAAGTCTTTATGCTGCATCTATGATTTTGTAATGGACAACCACATATGACCCTTTCCTATTCACTCCCACACAAACCAATTACCCTCTGTATCCACCACTCGTACAGGGTCCAGGTCACAATTTTTTTGGAAAAGCTATAATACCTCAACAACCACTAGGTAAATCAACTAATGTCAAAAGACCTGTTTAACCTACCTCCAAGAGAAATCAATGCATAGTTCCATTTAGATAGAAAGGATGATATGCCACCATCTTAGACAATTTGTTATAAGAATCACTCATTATGTTACAAGCTCCTAATTCATAAAACCATGAGGGGTGGAAGAATTCCTGGTATGAATTTGATGACTTTTATGACTACCACAGAACACGATGCCATGTCATAAAATATTATAGGGTTTTTCATCAAAAAATTTAGAATATTCAAAGTTTGTTCTTTCTTCCCTCTCATTCGACATGAACATCATTACTAACGCCATTAATTGAATCTACCCCTAAAGTATGTAACAACCAAGTTTATGTTGTTCATGTCACCATGCACTCAAAAAATTATGAAAAAAATCCCCTTAAATACAAATGAGATAAGGAATATTTTGCTATACCCCCGCCACTAGAATAGTAAACACCTTCTGATAAACCTAAAGTATCAATATCATTAACCCCTGAATAACCTAATCAATCATCATCATATAAATATTTTTTTAATAAAGATCACTATTCTCCCTCTCACCACATTACATAAAGTGGTTGTTAAAAAATTACTTTGAAGCATTCCCTAGGATCTATTGTCACCCACCATGATAACGAATGTCACAAACAAGCCATATATTACATTAGTCACACACTTCACGAATATGAGACATGTTATACAGAGGCTGAAAAACTATGTTGTGTATTGTATTTTGCCACCTCCAAGCTACGAAAATCACAAAACATACATCGTCACTAGTTTGAACCCGCTTAAGGCCATGCATGATAAACCATATCATAATGATCACATAATCTGATGGCTCATGTTAATGACCAAATTTCACCTGAAAATTATACCACATTATTCCATTAAAGGTCGAGACATTACTGATCAACTCACTAAATAACCCCTTCTAGATAACAAACCACCTCATGAATACTTTCCTGATTAATCCATTAATAACAGTGATGAATCTGATGGTTGCAATAGGACTTCATCCTAGTCAAAATGACCCTCTTCTTTGATGACACTAAATTTCAAGAAGGTAGAGGGACCGAAATTTTCATCATACCACCCTTGACCATTCCCATCCCATTATCATTCTAACTCAATTTTGAGTGTACTAATAACATGGAAGAATATGAAGCTTTAGTTATGGGTTTGCAAACTGCTATTCTCTTATGTTTCTAAGTCCTTGAAATCTAAGGAGATTCACAACTTTTCATCAATCAGGTCAAAGGAGAATTCTAATGTCAAAATGAAATAATTCAAAAATATAAATTTGTTGTTGATTTCCTCCTTGGCGAGTTCGATCGTTATAGCATTCAAGCCATCCCATGATCTTCTAACAAGTTCATAGATAATATGGCTTCTTTAGGATCCCTTGTCCCTTTCAAGATGGAAAAATCGAAATATGAAACTAAGATGTCTATAGTCATTCAATGTTTGGACCATCCTTCACATAAAAATGAACTACCTTCCATCCACACAAATATATCAAATCTATGGTACACTCAAATATTTGATTACCTTGTAGAATCTAAGATCATCTCTAGACCTATTACAAGGAACTAAATGCTCTTTTCTTCAACACGTCACTTGCTTCGTTATCATAGGAGGTATCCTCTATAAACGTAGCTTTGACAGTATGTTATTACATTTTCTTAAATCACATGAATCAACCAAAGCAATTGAAGAAATTCATAATGATATTTAGGGTGGTCATTTTAGTGGCAATGTTATCATCAAGAGTGTCATACAAATATGTTACTACTAGCTTACAATCACCAAAGACTGTTGTGTGTATGTAAATGAGTGCATAAAATGTTAACTCCATTATGATCTTATCCACATTCAGAGTTAAGCATTGCATCATGCTCAGGACTTATGGCCTTTCTCTCAATAGGGATTAGACCTCATTGATAAAATCAATCCGAAATCATCTCCACAACATCATTCAATAATAACCACAACTAAATACTTCACTAAATGGGTCGAAGCTATTCCTTTGACCTCAAAGAAATCCAGGCCTATTGTTATCTTCATATATCCAAATATCATTTGTCATTTTGAAATCCAACATAAGCTTGTCACAGAAAATGGAAAATAATTTAAGAATAAGGAGTTTAAAAATCTCAGTAACATATTCAACATTAATCTTACCTTTTCATCACCATACTACCCCCAAGAAAATGGATGGGCTGAGGCTTCAAAAAATACAGTCAACAAAATTCTTATGAAAATTGTAAATGATGCAGGCATAAACTGGTACATTCAAATTTTGATTTCATTTAGGGCTTATCAAACCACTATTCATACATCTATGGACGTCATTCCCTATTCACTCATTTATGGCTCTGAAGCCATTGTGCCCCTAGAAATTAAAATTCCATCACTCTGCGTATCTTTAAAGGACTTCATTGCTGACGAAGAGTATTGCCAAAATCACCTAGAAAAACTTCAATTATTAGATGAAAAGTGTTTAACATATCTCGAACATCACCAAGTTTATCAACAACGCGTTAGTAGATCATATAACAAGCATGTCAAGGATAATGACTTTAAAATTGGTGACCTTGTACTTAATGAAAATGAAAACATAAGTACATTAGAACAGAGTAAACATGGGATGTTTTCCCCTAACTAGATTGGTCTATATATTATTACCCACAAGAATGGGTCAATAGCGTATAGTCTCATTTATTTTGATGGGGAACATAAATTTACTCCCTTAAATGCTTTGCACTTGTGACCTTTCTAATGTTAAATTATTGATTATAAGGACAACAATTTTTGATCGAACATTACCCTTTCTTGCACAAGCTCAAAATCCATTCAATCATTTTTTCCTATCATTATTACATGGTAAATATGGATGTAGGTCACATATAAAGGTATTCCCTCCTCAATAAATGGTTTATTAGGGTCTTTACCTTATATTAAACAAATTAAAGTACACACATATGGATGTTTATTATTAAATTCAAAGAGAGATAGACTGATCCCTGGAAGGACAACTATTAAAATATGCTACTGTAAAAAATAAAAATAAAGTAGAGTAATCCCACAAAGGACATCTACCTATCAAATTCATGGAACCATCCCACTAAGGATGGAAATTCAATTCAAATTAAAAAAATAGACCATACCCTCGAAGGGTGGCTACTAATATATATAAGGCTTCCCCCATTGATCAACTGTCAAAATACAAAGCATCCAGGAAAGCTTCCTACATTGATCAACTTTCCCATGAGTAAACTTCCTGCACTTATCAATTTCCTTTAACAACCTTATTATAAAAGTTGTGCAATTGATTCCCTATAAATTCATCAAAAAGGAGAACCTTCCTCCCCTACAAAGGCATATATCCATATGCCCCTTTTGTTCTGTTGATGGTTGTAAGAATAATTTTTATCCAAGTCCATTATAATTTGTATAAATTTTCCAATGACAGTATCTTATAACATTTTGAAAGGCTACAAGTTCAAATGCTCTGAAAACCCCTAATATATAACACTAAAAAGATCAGTGGGGTGTTCTTTCAAATTTTACTTTCGTTTTTATTTGCTTACATTTCAGATTTTTACACACTTAGAATGGTCACAATTTTTCCAAATCATAATTACACATAAAAAATAATGAAGTATACATCCAACACATATACATATCAAGAGAAATTAAAAACAAATACACATCATCATCATCATCATAGATAATTTTTTTATACAAATAATCATATCATCCATGTAAAATCAAAAGTTATTCTATGAGCCTATCAATATCACTATAAATATATCAAAGTATCATAAAATTCTCATACATATATTTGATGGGCTTCTATGATCCTACAATATCACATCGTAAAATCTACATATCTCAAAGTAGTAGTGGTAATTACCTCTCCTATAGGGGAAGAAGTTCCTCCTCCTACACCTCCTCTATCATAACCTCCTCCTCTCCATATCCTCTAAGGGGAATGAACCACACTCGCTACACTGTTACCCGGCCTTGCTGCTGCACTGACACCCCGTAGGAGGATAAATGACTAGTGTAAAGAGTAGCACATAGATACTTCATGATGACCATGTCCATGTAGTAATCAAGCTTTGCATGCAAAATCTCATAATGTGCCATAAAAATCATACCTGGTGTCAAGAATTCCCCTCTCTATCGGGCCATGGCTAATAGCTTTGTGCCAGATATGGAAGGCCCAATAATCACCAAGACCTTCCTTAGTGTATCCCTCTTACTCTTATACATGTACCTATCAGTAAAGACAAGTACAGGCTGCACCTATAAACCATCACGCTCCATAATCAAACCATTACACTCAACTATGAGCATGTCCTAAATCCCCACCAAATCATATCACTTTCTTTGAGTGGCATACCTCTCAGTCATTACGGCCACAACTGTTGTAGCCATAGCATCATCACCCTCCACTCTCTCCTCATCTACCTTGGGCTCCTATGATCCTCCCTCCACTCAATCCTAGATGTATAACTACCTGTGTGGCTCTCCTTTCTTCCCTAGTCCTCTTGAAAGCCCTCAAATTATACACCTACAAAGCACCAAAATCCAGAGACACTCCTGCATCATCAATAGGGACCATTTTTATTTCCTCATATAAAACCATGGTACCCGACTGATCTTGAACAAAAAATGGCATCACCACAACAACCTATAGGGTATATGTATCC
This sequence comes from Taxus chinensis, assembly GCA_019776745.2. NCBI lineage: Eukaryota > Viridiplantae > Streptophyta > Pinopsida > Cupressales > Taxaceae > Taxus > Taxus chinensis. The sequence goes on from CM034148.1 coordinate 371,954,316, forward strand.
CCATCCTCCCACTTGTATAGAACTAGATCCATAGGAATACTTTGAACTAAGAAAAAATTCCTCCAAACCTGAATGAAGTGTAGTAGCTCATTCTCCCCTACTCTCTGACCTTAGATCAAAATGTCATGTTGTAAACCCAATAAGTCTTGAGTAAACTTAGAACAAGCATGGAAACCCACATATGGTTGCCAGATCACATCACCAATCTATAACCCTAAAATCAATTTGGTATAATAGGTAGGGCTCTTAGCCTTTCTCTCCTTTCTAAGAATAGCATTGTTGGGCCTTTGAATTTTGGCTAACTACTAAAGTGCATGCGCACAATACTAGTGAAAGGAAGGGTGCACAGGGAGAAGTCCGCATGAAAAAGAGGTTTAAGAAGGGTTTATGAGAAACTAGGGTGCGCGCGGAAGGTAGATCATTAGGTTCAAAGGACTTATCCATATTCAACATTATAGAGGCACTTGAGGAAAAAGGTGATCCAACTAGGCATACTGAGTGGATAAAGTGCCAACCTAGAACCTTAGAGGTCAAGAAAATAATATACCATGTAGGGAATATTCCTAGAAGACATCATTACAAAAAGTGGAGGGTTCGGAAGGGGATATAATTCCGCATTAGAGGACCACATTAACACTTGGCATGTGATATGTTCATGAGAGAAGTCATGGTGGTTGGTGTTGATCCTATAAAAAGAGATGCTCGGAAGGAAAGAAGAGTCATAAAAAAAGAGTAAAAGAATGCATGGAGACTAGAACATTTAGTAAAAAAGTGTTATAGTAGTGCTAGGGTTTCAATAAATTAGTTCTTAGGGTTCTGAAGGATGTAATAGGCCTATGTATGGCACTATGGTCTATAAAAATGGTTTAAATGGGAGAGTATAGCTAGGATCTTTTATCAAGGAAGATCTGTAGGGATTAAGTCTCTATGATTTAAGATGTAGAGTCTGTAACGATTTTTTTTAATGTAATGTGGCTACCAATGAATAAATATAAGGGTTCATACTTTATATCATGCTTAAGGGTGTATACCCTTGTGTTAAATGGCTATCATGGTTTAGCTCTGATTTAACATGCTTATTACTTTATTCTGTAATGCATTGATATGTGGATTTGTAAGTTGTCCCTTCCAATTTTCTTATAACTAAATTTTTGTACTTATCACTCTAAAAATCATCGTCCTATAATGGAAAAACCTTCTCACAATTCTCACATAAAGGAGTGGCTCGGTGTTTGTGCGTGCCTAGCACCCATTGGGTGATAGGTTGGTGTGCTTGGTGTTAGAAAGTTATATTAAGGGTACGGAAAAATGACTTCATATTGGTTCCATTTCCGAGACCTCTTTTTGAAGTTGTGAGAATGATGTGTGATGATAGAATGCTATACTTAGGACAGTTTCAAAGCATGGTTTAAGAGAAAGGAGGATGAGTTTACTCTAAGATTTAGTATTCAACCTGATTTTGATGCACATAAATGGGTAGAAGGGAACTTGTATCATGAGTTGTATGAGATCTTATTTTGTTTCTTTCCTATGGAGTTGTATGAATGGATTTCGACATACAAATCTAGATCATGATGGTATTATAGATCTCACATGTGGACCCAATATGAATATCAGAGGATGCATGATGTTGATTTGACTTAGACATGTGTTGTTGATCATTGGTGGAGAAGAGTTATGACCAGTTATAACATGGAATATACTATTTATACGTATTATTGTCGAAATGTTGGTGAGTTTGAGTTCCTTTAGGATCCTCGAGATTCATTTTTTTTTTGTTATTCCCTTAGCAATAAAGATCCTCATCATTACACTAAGTTTGGAAGCATTTCCTATGGTAGACTAAGATTCTTCTAAGTGTTGGGAAAGGAAGCTAGGGTGGAGGAAGATATCAGACCTTACAACTGAAAAGGAGGGGGAAGAAAGACGACTCAAGTATAGTGAAGTACAAGAAAGGGAGTTGGCTAGACAATGTAAGGTTGAACGAGTGATGTATCTATAGAGGTAGATGTTGTGGGAAGGAATTGAGGTTCACACAGATGACGTAGAGCCTGAGCAGTCTGTGCTACCCCATCTTGGAAAGTGTGGGAGAGAGACCCCTTTAGCTTCTAATGAGATTTCATTTCTTGGAGAAAGGAGAGCCATCAGTGCACACCTAAATCCACCTAGTGATAAAACCCTGGCACTTAGTTTTTCAAATCTAGAGATAAGTATTACTAAGCAAATTAGTATTGGTGGAAGTGACAGGTCAACAACAAGGAGGTACAACTCTTCATTTGAAACATCCATGGTTGCACAATCATTTCCTATGTTTGGAGGTATAGTATCTGAAAGAAAATTTGGGCAAAGTACGGGTACACAAAGCTTGGGTATCATATTTAGAAGAGGTGCAGGAAACACATCTGGTAATGATGCAATATCACACACTGTTGGCGTACAGTTAAACATAGTAGTGGGAACACTAAGTGTAACCACGTTAGGTAATTTACCAGCTATGGGAGGTGGATCTAGTGGAATACAAGCTAGTAGACCTAATGGACGTGGCGGATCTAGAGGATCTGGTAGATCATGAGGAGTAGGCACTGGTGGTTCTAGTGGATATTTTTGTGGACTAAACACTAGAGGAAATAAAGGTTCTAGATCAGGTGAACACGGGTCTCAACCATCTCAGCAAGTATTCTTGGAATTTTCTTTGCATTTACCTTACTACAAAGGTGTTGAGGATGTTGCAGAGTATGTATAAAAGTGTGAGATGTTATGGCACAAGAAGGGGATCACTACCCTCGAATAAAAGGAAAGTCACTTTACAACAATGTTGAAAAGGCACGTGTATAGTTGGTATGATAAGTATGACCCCCACCACATAGTGGTAGATTACACTACACTAGGGAATACATTCTTAGCTTAATTTCATATCCTTGAGTTTGAACAAAAGAGCATTAGTGTGCAAAAAGATATCCAAAAAGGTATGACAAAGAGTCTATGGGAATATGACACACGTTTTAATACTCTCTTTTCAAAGTTGTCTTATGATATTCATCATTCCTATCATGCTCAGTGGTTTGTCAGAGGGTTGATAAAACACTTTAGGAGACCACTTTTCACAACACTTTCATAGACCTACGCGAGGCCTTGGAGGCTACCCTGCACACTGAGGCTATTAGAAGCATGAATACTGATGTTAGCCCTTTTCTTGAAGCTCTAATTTCTAAATTGGAAAATCAGCTACAGAAGCTATCTGTGAACTCGGTGCATGAGACTCGTAGTGTCCTATGGTGCACAGATTGTGAGATAGAGGGGCATACAAAGTAAAGTTATCTCAGGAGATCGGTATGCACTATGATAGTGGAATGTGAGATATTCTAATGAGATTATGATGTAAGTAGATGCTTAATACTACAATTCACAATTCATAATAATGTGTCCTTCTATTTCAAAATTTTCACCTCTAATACTCATGACACCAAGGTTTGTAGATTGATTGACCAGATACATGATGCCACTGATATTGTTGTGTGTAAAACCAATCTCGCAAACAATTATAAATATGACGGTCCTCATTCTAAAGGGCATGCATATGGAGGGTTAGATGGAAGAGGTTTCAGAGGAGGAAAAAGTGAGTTCCCGCATGGAAATTTTTACAATTGTGGATCTAAGGAGGTCTATAAGTGTAAATGTCCTGATCTATTACAATTATCTTTGTGTGGAAAGAAGCACACTTATGAGGATTTCCTAGAGCTATTTGAACATATGAGTCAATAACACTAGAAGGAAAAAGGTGTCATAATGGTAAGCAAAAAGAAGACCAACTTGTAATGGATGACAAGGGTGGCGCATTAGTTAGAACTAGAGCCTGTACAGATGACGACATGAGGTGAAGCTATATGGGAAAGGGAAACATCAAGGTAAAAACAACTAGTTACAAGAGAATAGGTGATGTACAAGAATTATCTAGACCCTACTCATAAAAAATAAGGTGTATTAGGAGACCATGGATATAATTCAAAGCCTATAAGGATACATCCAATTCCTAAAGGAGTAGTCAAGGCATTTAGGGAAAAGAAAAAGCATTGAGGCTCAACAGAAAGATTTGGATGAGGTCAGGGAAGTATGCAAGATGTTAAGGAAAGAACATATCATTCCTTTTGTAGGGGAATGCCTATGGGAGAAAGTACCATGCATCTAAACAGAGTGCGAGATGTAAGTTTTGCATGCTAACAATCCTCCACATAGCCTCGATTATGATAAGGAGATTACCTTGAATGTGGTTGTGGATGGACGGATCCTACAAAATATTTTGATTAACATGGGTGTGGAAGTCAATGTTCTTACCTTGGATGCCTGGAATTAAATGGGAAGGACCCCATTACAACCATCCTTGAATGTGTTGTATATAGATAACAAGACAAAGGCAATTCCCATTGGTGTCTTAAAGGATGATGTTATCACTATCCAAGGGGAAAAGTTCACTAGGGATTTCAAATTATTGGTTCTATCTAAGGAAGAAAAATTTCCAACATTACTTGAGCGCCCCTGGTGTTATAAGAACAATGATGACCTAAGGTTCAATAAAGGGTACATATTTTTTTAGAAGAAAGAAGAATGGGTAATCATCCCCTTGACCGATGGGAGGTTAGCACCCTATACTAATCCCTTGAGTGAATAATTTCTTGACATGATCTATGTGGGCTCTATTAGGGACCCTAAGGTGATTGATCCTATGGAAGGAGTTATTCAGTTTAAAGATGCTCAATCTATGAGTGATACAACTAGTGTGACATGTGACAATTGGGTGCATGGGACTTTTGAGTTACTTGGGTAGAAATTAAGAGGATCCATTACAAGAGTAAAAAATTTGAGCTTAATCAAGTTCCTGGGAGGAAATAATTTTCCAAATTACTCTTAAGGGGACAACCCTAATGTTTTCTTATGAGAAATGGAGACTCAGTGGAAAAGTGATATCGAAAGAAGAAAGATACTTAGCTATAACTTGCTCATAACCGCAATGTGTTTGTGGTTGAACCATCATGAAATCCTCATAGAGTGGCACGAAGTGAGAATCGTGTGTTATTTTCTAGGTTTTCCCAAAGCAATACACCCACTATCATGGGAAGGATCCCACCTTGTTTCACATCCAAGCAAGTGAGAAGGCCTCGATGGGAGGTGCAGAAGGATTTCCACCTTCTCTATGGGTGCATAAGTTTTACACCACTTTACAAAGCTGGGCATATGCATGGTACATTCACTCAAAGATGCATTGTTACACAGTAAATTGGAAAGAGTTGACGACTGACCTCCTCCAAGATTTTGAATATCGAAGCAACAAGACATCAGTGGATAAGGTGTTGTAAGTTGTTAAGAAACCAATGATGGGAGATAGTGCCATGGAAAAGGCTATAATATTGGATTTATTGGGTGAATCTGGTTTGGTGGCACACTTTGATGAGGAGTCAGAAGAGATGTATGTTGAGCACACATGCATGGAGAAAGAAAAGGGAAAGATTGTCTATATGATAGATGGAAAAGAGATGGATAATTTAGATGGTAACCATACTGAAGGTATGCTCAAATTTATTAATAGTGTTGATGAGAAAGCGCGTGCCCACCATGAGCTGCTAAAAACAAATAAGGTCTACATCGGTTCATAATATAAACCTAAGGAGGCAACTATTGGAGACTATTGGTCAAAGAAGGAGGTTTCGAAGATCATTGATATATTGTGTGAGTTTTATGACTTATTTTTGTGTGGATACCATGAGCTTAATGGCATCCACCACTCCTTGGGGGAAATGAAAATCAAGTTAAAGGATGGTACACACCTAATTTGGAAGATACCTTAGGGAATGAATCCAAATTTGCATGTCCGGGTATAGGAGGAGATAGATAAAATGATCACTTTTGGAATCATTGAAGCTGTGGAGGAATCAGAATGGGTAAGCCCCATGGTCATCATCATTAAAAAGGATGGAAGGATAAGGATCTATGTTTACTACAGGGAATTAAATGTGGTATGTGTAATTGATCCTTTTCTAACCCCCTTTTCTCAAGAAATCCTGGAATGAGTGGCTGGGCACAAAATATATTCCTTCACAGATGGATTCTCAGGGTATCATTAAGTTACAATTACAAAATAAGACTAAGAAAAGACAATTTTTGCCACTAAATGGTGAATTTTTTCCTATACAGTCATGCCTTTTAGACTAAAGAACACGCCTATTGTATTTTCGTGCATAGTGGTTCAGGAACTTCAAGATTTTATCCATAAGTTTCTTCAAGTCTACCTTGATGACTGAATGGTGTATGGACTCATGAAATACCATTGTGACAATTTGGGGTTGATATTTGAAAGATGTTGAAAGTTACACGTATCCCTCAACATCAATAAATTTCTTCTCGATACTATATTTCGAACCCTATTGGGGCACATCATATGTAAGGAAAGATTGTTGGTTGATCCTACCAAAGTTTCTGTTATTGTGGAATTGGAGGATCCTACCAACCAAAGAGGAGTGCATGGATTCCTTGGGCATACAAGGTACTACTAGAAATTTAGCAATGGGTATTCCAGGATCATTGTGCCATTGGAGAAGTTACTAAAACAAAAAAGTGCATTCCACCAGGGAGAGGCACGATAGACAACGTTTGATACATTAAAGAATAGGATTATCATTGCACCTATATTACATTTTCCCTCTTGGGATAATCAATTCCATATACATGTTGATGCTTTAGGGATGATGATTGGGCTAGTCTTAGCATATCCTAGAGAAGATATTGTTGACCAGCCCTTGTGTTTTTCTAGCAGGAAGTTAACACCAACAAAACAAAACTACACTACTACTCAGCGCGAAGCACTAGCAATGATATATTTTCTGTAAAACTTCAGGAAATATATTTTGGCAACACCCTTCATATTCTACATAAAACCACATGGCATTGAAATACTTTATAAACAAGTCCATTTTTTGAGGGCGCATATGTCGATGGGTCTTGTTGTTTCAATATTTTAAGTTTACATTTGTTGTGAAACTAGGAAAGAGTAACTCAAGGCCTGACCATTTATCAAGGAATTACTTAGAGGAGGATGTGCAAAGCATTGAGTATGATATCCTAGTTGTGTAGTTGTTTAGGTTACGGTGTTCACCCTCTGACTTAGAGGATTTTTCTGTGTTTCTCAAAATGGGTGTGGTGTTGGAGGGAATGAATACTCTAGAAAGAAAGAAGTTAGCCATACATGTTGCACCCTACATGTTAATTAGTGGAGACTTATTAAAACTAGGATGGGATGAGTTTTTGTGTCATTGTGTTTTGGAACATGAGAACATTGTAATCAAGGAGGAAGTGCATGGTGGGATTGCAGGAGGACATTATGTAGGGAATTCCACCACACAAAAGATTCCACTAGTAGGGATTTACTGAGAAATCATCTACTAGGATTGCATTGAGTTTTGGAAGGCCTGTGACCATTTCCAACACCTTTGAAAACCAAGGAGAAGGGACGAGATGCCCTTGAGGCCGATAACTAGTACAAAACCATTTTAGAAGTGGGCCATTGATTTTGTAGGACCAATTTCACCTGCCATGCAAAGGACTGGTTCGTGCTATATCATCACTTGCACTAAATACTTAAAAATATGGGTAGAGGAAATGCCTACAAGGGACTACACAACAATAACACTATCTAGGTTCTTGTGGGAAAATATAATCAACATATATGGATGTAAGCTGAGATTAATGAGTAATAAGGGTACTCATTTATTGAATGATACGGTTAGGATATTATTGGAAATATTTATGATAGCCCGCTGTAAGACTACCGCATATCACCCACAAGCTAATGGAACAGCTAAGGAGTTAAAAAAATATGAGTCACACGCTGATAAAAAATTGTGATGTAATAAGATAGGGTTGGGATGAAAAAGTCTCACTTGCACTATGGACGTATAGGAATACCTACAAGAAATTGAACAAGGACACACCATTCCAGTTTTTGTTTGGCACAGAAGCTATACTACCAATAGAATTCATGTTACCATCCTTGTGTATTGTACACATAGGAGGATTAGCTGATGAACAAGCACTATAGGCACACATGGAAAATTTAATGTAGTTAGAAAAATTTAATGACTTACTAGGTGGAGTCATAATTTTGAGAATGCGTGACAAAAATCATGGCATGATCACCATATTAACAACATAAATTTCAATGTTGGGAAGAGGGTTTTGCTTTATGACTCCAAACTTATACGCCATCCTAGTAAGCTGAAATTCCATTGGTTAGGGCCATATATCATCTCGTACATCCTTGATTCAGGTGCATGCCAGTTATAAGCACTAGATGAGACGAGATTATAATGCCATTTCAATGGGAGTTGGCTGAAGCCCTACTATAAATAAGGTAGTATTTCCATTTAGCCTAGGGATTTCTTTAATGAATTTCCTTTCTTTATGTTTTCCCTTCTCGTTGCTTGTTCCATTTCATTTTATTCATTTGTGTGCATTGTACACTGGTAGCCACTTATTATTTTAGAAAAAATTATATGCGCAAAGGATGACACATCCATTTTTTGTGTGGGGTAGATTAATGCGACAAATAATAGAATTTGATAGTATAATATATGTTTCAATGGCCTAGATTGAAGAATCAAAAGCATGAAGTTTGGAAGAACACATGTAGAAAATGTGGACATAATGATTTTTGTGTCAGGAGAGCTTTACAAAGACCACGTACAAGGATGAGAAGCACATGTACAACATGAAGTAGGTGATGTCAAAAATCAGGGTAAGGATAGAAGAAGTGCCTTCGGCACTGTGAGCACATGCATAAGGATCTTCGGTTAGTAAGGATTTTTGTGCATTGAAAGGTTGTGGAAGTTTCTTGCACATGATTGGGCATGGGGTTAAAGGGGCTGAAGGTTAGCTTAAGGGGAAAAATCCTCTTTTATTGTAAAGGTACGATGGTAGGTGGAATTTCATTTATTGTTGAAAAGAAGCAAAAAAATATATAAGCAAGAGGTCAGGATACATTATTATTACCTTGCATTTTTATATTGAAGAGCTCTTGTAAACTAGGGAATCCTTCAGAAAGAAAAAGTTATGCAAAAGAAGGTGGTAAAGTTTTGAGTGCATAACAAGTTTCATTAACAAACTAGGGTGGAAAAAAATACACGGGCATGAGAGAAAGGGTTGATTGGAGTTTTCAAAACATGTAAGTGAATACGTCATCTTGTGGAAGGAAGGGTTTTTCTAGGTTAGGGTTCCAAATCTAGGGCATAAGGTTGTAGGGATTTTTCACGTAAGAATATAGCCACATATTTAAGAAAATCCAAGATCAGAGGGAAGAAAGAATTTTTAAATAACCAGACAAGAGAAAATGGCACCAAGGAAGGTAACCACCATTTCATCAAAGAAGGGCAAGGGAAAGGGGAAATAAGTTTTTTCCACCAGTTTCAATGAGAAATGGTACACATCAACATAATACCCATATTGCGTATTACTTGGAAAGGAATGGGTGTTGCATGTGAGAAAAATGGTTGTGAGTGACTACAACCATTTAACAAGCACCATAGAGAAAGAGATCAAATTGGAGATGGTTAGACCTATAGACAAGAGGACACCAAACTGAACGCCCATCTATGATGATGAAGTAAAGGTGTAGATGGAGAAGGTAAGGTTATTACAACTGTATGAGTTGTCCTATTCTAGAAAACCCAAGAGATTATAAGAATGGCTAATGTTGTGCATACATGAAGGCCATTTCTACTTCAAAGGGTGAAGGAAAAGGATAAATCCATAGCTAATTTCCAAATTTACTAGTCTTACCTTTGAGGGAGACTCATTTGATGATGACTTGGATGACATGGAGGCCATACATAAAACTATGGAGGCATATACCTACAAAAAGGGGTCATGGTCTTTCGACATCTCTGTGATTTCAGATCCTGTAATGAGGATGGTCATGTGCTTGGTCACAAAACTAAATGGATAGGAAAGATGGACCCAGATCAAAAAGGATGGTTAAACATTTACCGGAAGACCTCGGAGGGTACCATCTACAACCTCTAAATGTTCATAGTAGAGGAGATCATCAGTGTTATATGTAACAGGGAGAAGATAATGTTTGGTAACGTCCTCCTTACCATCATTTTTCCATAAATTTATATGACCGATGTGCCAGAAAAAATTGTATCAGAGTACCCAGATGATAACCCATCCCCTGTAAAAATATTTGAGAATAAAACTTGCAAAAAAATGATGACCGCCCATAAGGCATGCCTAGAGAAATTGTATAAGTGAATATGTGACGTGTTTGGGGACGAGTGGAGAATACATGATAAATTTCCATCTCTATTACAAGGATAATTTGAGTTTGAAAGGTACCAACATTTATGTATTGGTAGGTTCACTTTGAAAGACAACACTAAAATACCGTGGTGAAAATTACCTTTCTCCTTCACTTCACAATACTTCCAATCCGTGGTCAGACGCTTCAAGGAGGAAAAAACGTTGAGGATTGATCTCAATGAAATGGACCAAGACTACCACAATCTACACAAGAATCTGATATACCCAAAGAAGCACACCTATGTGGAGAAGTATGTCTCTCATGACGTGCATATGATAAAGCCAGTAACCTTTCTTTTTTGGAATAACCTCATCAAGGGTATACTTTCGCATAAGGTTTAGATATGAGAAGTTCACCTACGTGGAAATTTATGTATCTATCCTATAAGACCCTACCACAATAAGTAAGGTCGCACTAAGGAAGAGGGAGAGAGAGGAGACTCTTTAAAAAAAGGCACCATGTATGCAGACAACACAATATATAGGAACACATGATTTAAGTGCAAATCCAAACACCTATGCATGTAGAAATAAGTACCCTACAAGGGAAAAAGAGAAGACACCTGAGGAGGAAGTGTGAGAGAAAGAAAAGCCCCCTAAAAAATAATATTCACCATCAAGTGAGGAGTCACCAACTAAATAACAAAAGGAAGAATCTTCTATACTGGAATTTCCAGTTAGGAAGAAGTAGAAGGTAGCAAAGAAGGTAGGTTCATAAGAAATGGAGAGCATGAAGGATTACAAAGGCCAAATGGATGATGACAAGATTGAAGAGGATGAAGACCATAATGTGTATGATGTACATGAATCTGAGGAAGGGAATTAAGAGAAGGATGTAGATGAAGGATATTCTCATGGAAAAGGGGAAAGTGAGGAGGTCAACACTAAGGATTAAATGACCCCAAGCCTCACCAAGGAGAATATAGTGGATTATATGGAAAGGGTGGTTGTAGGTATCACAAAGGACTTGGTGGAGTAGGAAGTGGAGTGCAACACTTATGAAGTATTCAATGATATGGAAGAGGAGAGTGTAGAGAAGGAATATGGGAACATGGGTGGAGATCCCAGCCTGGTGATAAGCTTTGTTAATGTAACGTGCATGAGATTAAAATATGTGGTAGCGGCATAGTAGAAAGGAATGGTTTGTATTAATGATCCAAATAAGGTATTGCGCACATGCTTCTAAAGTACCATGCCTTCCAACCAACTCCTTTTATGGTCCTCATTCGAAGAAGAGGGTGTATACCGTCGTACAAGACAGATGATATCTTGGGATTTTGAGTCCCATGTTGAAGAGCCAGAATTCAAAGTCAATCGTAGGGCACTAATGAAAATACCAGAATCTAAGTGAGTAAACTCTTTGGTGAATGTTCAACAGTTATCTGATGAGAAATTATGTAACACACTCAAAAATTTGTCAATGGAGGTTAAGGAGAGACTCTTTAGGGGGAATGATAGATTAAGGGTACTGGAGGAAGTACTAGAGAAGAAGAACAAAGAAGTAATTGAGAAAAGCAAGGATTTGAAGCAAGAGGAGTTGACCAACGCATAATTAAGGTGCGAATTGAGGGAGAAGGAAAAGGTGTGAAAGGTGTACAAGAAGATAGAGATGATTACAGATGCCATAATCTTGAAGCACCCAAACATTTCCCCTCCTGAGAAAAAATACGAGTCAACCTTACAATTCTTGGAAGACTTAACCTACCTCCTCACCATGGAAATAAGACCACTCCTATTAGAATCAATAGAAGAGGATTTGGCATGCCCGGAGGAGGAAGAGAAACTAAGTATTGGGGAAAAAATCACTCACTATTTAGAGCTCCTTTTCACTATGAATACTGTTGCACAAATGGTTGAGGCCATGTATGATAACTACACTGACATAGATAGGGTAGAAAGCATACTAGTTTCTACACATTAGTTGGATCTGAAATAATTCTAAGAGAATAAAAAAGGAAACATGGTAGATCAGGATAAAATCCTAACCGATATTGAGAAGAATATGGAATCGATCAAATCCTTGCGGGGATCGATTAAGAGATGGCTTAGGGAGTTGTATCCCGAGATCACCTATAAAATGGACACGTTGGATGACCTTACCAAGTAGTTGGAAGGAATCATAGATACTCTGAATGATAAGGGAGACAAATTAATATTTGAATAGGTGAGCGCTCTAGTGGGTGACCAACTTCAGTAGGCACAGGGTGAAGTGGATTCCTGGGAGAAGATTGAGGTGACATTAAGGAAGGAGTTCCCACTCCTCTTGAAGCAGTATCAAGTTATTTGATTATTTCATTCGAGTTTTGTGGGTCCCTCTATTTTTTATTCTTTGAATAAGTAGTATGTTTCTGATGATGGAGAACAAGCTTAGTGTTGGGTGATGTTGGGCCTTGGAATATTGGAATGTTGGGTGCATGAACAATGAAAGGAAGCATGCGTAGGGAGAAGCGCACATAACAAAGAGGTTTAAAAAGGTTTTAGGAGAAACTAGGGCACCACAAAATTCAGATCATTGGCTTCAAAGGACTTAGCCATATTTGGCATTCTTGAGGCAATTGAGGAAAAATGTGACCTGACTAGGCATGCTGAGTGGATAAGGTGCCAGCTAGGAACCTTGGAGGTCAAGAAAATAATATTCCACATAGGGAATATTCCTAGAAGACATCATTACAAAAAGTGGATGGTTTTCAAGGGGATATAATTCACCATTGGAGGACCACATTAACATTTGGCATGTGATTTGTTTAGGAGAGAAGGCATGGAGGTGGGTGTTGATCCTTTAAAAATAGAGGCTAGGAAGAAAGATAGAGATGTAGAAAAATAAAAGAATGCATGGAGAGTAGAATGTTAAGTAACAGAGTGTTGCAGTAGTGCTATGGTTTTGACAACTTAGTGATAAGGGTTATGAAGGATGTAATAGGCCTCTATATATAACTAAGGTTTGTAACAAGGGTTTAAATGGGAGGGTATAGCTAGTATCTTTCATCAACAAAGATCTGTAGGGATTACGTCTCTGTGATTTAACATGTATGGTTTGTAATGTTTTTTTTTTTAATGTAATATGGCTACTAATTAATATATATAAGGGTTCATACTGTATATCATGCTTAAGGGTGTAAACCCTTGGGTTAAATGGCTATCATGGTTCATCTCTGATTTCACATGCTTATTACATTGTTTTTGTAATATATTGATATGTGGATCTATAATCTTCCCCTTCCGTTTTGCTTTTAAATAAATGTTTGTAATTGTCATTATGTAAATCATCCTCCTGCAATGCCAAAAAATTCTCACAATGCTCACATAAATTAGGGGCTCATCATCCACACATGCCTCAGGTGAGTGCCCAACTCCTTCCGGGTGATAGGCCATCGCACTTGGGCTTAGAAAGTTATATTAAGGGTAGGTAAAAATTACTACAGAAACTCCAACTCCTAAAATATGGATGCCTCACCTCAATAACACATTGAAATACATTTAGAAAAGAAACTAAAATGTGCTCATGAGCCAAACACTACAGTAGAAATCCAAGATTCAATACCATATCGCTTGTGGGATATCTAAGCTAAGAGCTCTCTATAGGTGCTTATAATTTAGGATCCCACAAAATTACTATGCGATGCTCCATCATCTCTGCAACTACTCCCGTCATCATCCTTGGGAATCTCCCATCTCCTGAATCTGGTAGTTTGAAACATGAGATGCCTAGCATCATCATAATCATCTGTGGACAACCATCTCTCCCAATGTCATATAATACCTGATAATCAAATCCCCGTGATGAATTTATCACACCTCGAGGCTCATATCCATATAGCTATTATATAGTTTCAACCCTCTCCACATCTAAAATACAATAAATGGGATCACCATCACTGACAGTATAGTAATCCGATGAACATTCTGTAAGGTGATAGTTATCTCTTATGTTGGAAACCAAAAAGTGTTGGTGGATGGGTTCGACCTCTCTAATAGTGCAAGGATCAAACGGCGACATATGTGGATCCACCGGTAGAATATCATCCCACCAAAACCAACTTCCTCTAACTACTCTCAATCCTTATTGGTCAAATCCTCTCTAACCTCATCCATAATCAAGGGGATTTGATCTCTAATAGTCGTCTTGGCATCCACATGTAAATCATAAACACACAAAGAAAACATTAGTATTAGTAATGCAACCAAAAAGACAATATCAATTCATAAGCCATAACATTTGCAAAAATCATAGAAAACAATTTTTTTTAACAAATAGTCGAATTGTCACCAATTAACATGAATCACCTATGATTCACATGAATAGCCTATGATTCACATGAATCAAAATGTATTCAATGAATCGCTAGTGATTCGATGAATCACTAGTTATTCCTATTAAACATTTAGGCCTCCCTAAACCTCATCTAATTTCTCAAAAACATCAAAATTCATAGAAAAAAATTAAACAAAACTAGGATAGAAACTTACCTTTACCTCCATGAGATTCCTCTTCCTTCTCAAGGTTTTCATCTCTCTCAATCAATCAAACCCAAAATTTCTCCAGAAATAGTTTTGTCACAATAGCTTCAAAACTAAGTAACGATAAAATGCAAAATGATGAGTTATTTATATTCCTTTTCCACACAAGAAAATCTCTAGCAATTGGGCCAATTGCTAGAAATTAGTCATAATCATCCTTGTTTTCCCTAGTTTGGATTCTTGTCTTCCTTTCCTACAAAAAAAAAATTACTTTCCGCACATGTGTGCTATGTTTCTAGGAGTTCATAGCCTTCAAAAATCTCTAAAAAATTTAACATAATCAAAAAATTTGGAATGACCATTTGTCTATGGGAGACGATCCCTTTGGCCCCCATCACTTGGTTTTTCCCCATCTCTATAACTTTATGTGGAAAGAATCATACATCTATAGATGTTAAACTATTTGATCACCCTAAAAATTGATTCCCTGATATTTACATTTTCACCCTCTCCAATTGGGGCAAGCCCTTTCTGAAACACAAACACATTGGTTCTCATCGTATTGCACTACAGTTGGTTCACCCATACCAACACAACTTTCCTTCATCATTTTTGTCTAGTGATTCACTAAAAACCACCAGTCAAAAAGGGGCAAATGTAGACACCAAAAATTTACATCCCCTAAGCTCAAACATATTCGTGACCAAAGTCAAATCGTTTATAACACTTCACTATATGATCCTTCTTAAAACACATTCAATTAATATATTTACAACCACTACATCTCTAAAGTCTAAAATATATAAAATGATTATTATCCCCTCAAAACTCACCCACACACCTTGCTGACTCAACAAATACACCACACTAACTACTTAAACTACTTAACTACATTTTAAAATCACTAAACTAGTTAACCTTCTAAAAATCTCTAATCTCCTCTAACTAAATCTTCCAAAAATCTAACTTCCCCCATCCAAATGAGTTAGTTCATGATTTTTTAACCACTCCTCATACTAACAACTTCTAAATCCACCATTTTGAGCTCTTAATGGAAAAAAATAATTTTGTTTTAGAGAAAACTATATTTCCATGAAATCATCGGTGATTTTTCCGATCACCGGTAATCTATAAATACTTGTTTGCAAACCTCATTTGGGAAGAACAAATTCTCAAGATTTTCACATACAGTCTATCTCAATCCCAAATATTCAAGCATCCAAGTACTACATACAAACTCTATTCAACGTCACGCTTATCCGGGAATGTCAAATTTATCACTGGATTGCTAGTTCTTTCCCCCCAACCACCTTCTTTCATTCATCTATCACAAAAATCTATTCAACAAGGTAAATAACTCATTTTGATTCATTTTAGACACTAGGAAAAGGTATGTTATTGCTTATACACCATTTACATATCAAATAATAGTCCATTTTATTTAAATTGGTGACTTAATCAATTGATTTTAACTCTATTTAAGAAGTTGTTAAATTTCATAGTAATTGGTAGTGATACCCCAATCGCCAATGATTTCTCTAAATTGCTAGTGAATACTATATTTTTATGCATGTTCACCATTTTCTGCTAAATTTAACCAAAATGTTTATTTTTTCTTGTTATCTACTAATCCTATGTCAAGCATGATGTTTTCCGATGGCGTTGGGAGGTTCTAACTTTCCCACTATTGATTCCTTCCTCATTGTTTTTCATACACTGTACTAGGAACAATACAATTTTCTCCATGATCTTAAACTCTATGTGATCCACGCAACTCCATTTGATCTCTTAGAGGCTATTTTTTCCTACACTTAGCGTATCCAAGAAGCCACCAATGCTTTTTGGGAGGCATATGATGAAGCGTTGAGACTATAAGAGGATCTTGTTAAGTACGAGCTTCATTACGAGATTGACCTTGAACACTTAGAAGATGACTACTGCACTACTTTGTAGTTTGATTCCAATAGCAACATCAACATATCCAACACTGACTCAACATTCTCTCACATTTACGACACCCAAGAGGAATATTTTGACTTCTTTGCTGAAGATTACATCTATGTCCCTTATTCTGAACTTACTAAGGAAGAAGAGGATACAATTGGTTCTATAACCTCTAATGTTAGGTTGTGGAGCATGTTTTTATGTGTGAAATTGTTGAAAAATATAAACTAAGATTATTGTACACTTTCAACTAAGACTATATACTTGGAAACATGTTTCTCTCATATGGGCAGGTTTTTTGATCCATAGGTTTATGGGATGGTTTTGGCCCATGGTTTTGATACCCACGGTTTTGTAGAACTACTTAAGTAGTTGTCTAATTATGTGGTTTTGAGTATATGGTAGGGTTGTATGTAACATTATAGATGTGTCAGAATTTGGGTGTGAATTCTATAGAGTTTGTTGAGAATAGATCCAAACAAATCTATGTATTGGATTGAGAGAGTGATGGCTTGTAATAAAATATGAGAAAGTGATTCTTGGTGGATTTAACCCAAATTGGGAGAACCACATTAAATACTATATCTTTGTGTTATTCTTTTATTATTCTACAATTTTATTTTAGGTCTGTAATATATTCTACATATTAGTTTCTACTGTTGTGATTATGTGAGGGATTATTCCATATATTTTATTAGAGCCTAGTTGTGTTTGTAGAAGTGTTGAATTGCATGGAAATTTTTAGCTTAAGTGGGAGCTATGATAGATGATGGAAGATCAAGGGTTGATAAATTCAACTGGTAGAATTTTAGTATTTTGAAGATGCAGATGGAAGATTACCTTTATGAGAAGGATCTTTATATTCCGCTGTCTGAGAATGTGAACAAATCCTCGAGCATGACAGATGTGGAATGGTATTTACTAGATAGGAAGGCACTTGGGACAATCCTTATATGTATTTCATCTTTAGTATTATTTAATGTTTCAAAGGAAAAGAATACAAAAGAACAAATGGATGCATTAGGGAATTTGTATGAAAAACCTTTACCTCTAACAAGTTATTTTCAATGAAAAAGTTGTTTAATATGAATATGTCTAAGAACGGTTTAGTAGAAGATCATTTAAATGATTTTAATATGGTTGTAAATATGTTAGCTTTGGTTACAATATAATTTGATGAATAAGTTAGGGGTTTATTAATTTTGTGCTCATTACCTGAGAGTTGGAATATCCTGGTAATGGAAGTAACTCGGTTCCAGATAAATCAAAGTTGAAGTTTGAGGATGTTGTAGGGGTGATTATAAGAAAGGAAATGTGAAGAAAAATATGTGGGGAATCTTCTACTTCAGGGAATTATTTGACAGTGGAAACTAGAGGGAGACAGAAGAATAGAGGAAGCCATGGAAAATTGAAGGATCGGGCAAGGTAAAAATCCAAAAGCAAGATAATATGTTGGAACTGTGGAAAGTTAGGGGATGCAAAGAAGGATTGTTGGGAGCTTTGGGATAAGAAGAAATAATAGGAGGAAAATGTGGTAACAGGTAATTTATTTCAGGATGCTTTGATTCTTTCTTAGCACAATATTGATGAATCTTAGGTTTTAGAATCGAGGGCTTCTTTTCGTGTTGCTCCACATAAGCATTAGTTTGTTGATTATGTTCAAGGGGATTTTAGGCATGTTTTTCTTGGTGATGATTAGCCTTGCAATATAGTTGGAAAAGGTTATGTTTGGGTTAAGATGTAGAATCAGAATACATGACTATTGAAGGATGTAAGACACATGCCTACTTTAAAAAAATGATATCAGCGGGCCAGTTGGGAAGTTATGGTTATACTGTTATATTTACAACGGACTCTTGGAAGGTTACCAAGGGATATCTTTTGGTGGTAAGAGGTAAGAAGGCTGGAACCTTACATTTTACCACTTATAGCACTAATTTTGTAATCTTATGGTGTCATAAGTAGATACAACATTATGGCACTATAGGATTGTTCATATGAGCCATAAGGGCATGGAAATCATAATGAACGATTTTACCAGATATATAGAAATTGGTTTGGATTTCTATGAAGATTTCATATATGGGAAACAAAAGCGAGTAAGGTTTCTTAAGGTTGGACCTACAAAGAAAGAGAGTAAGTTAGATTTGGTTCATTCTGATGTGTGGGGGTTGAGTCATGTATCATCTCTTCGGGTTTCAATATTTTATGTTACTTTCATTAATGATGCAACAAGTAAATTTTGGGTTTGTTGTACTAGAAAAAAAATGATGTATTTGACACTTTTGATAAATGGAAAGCCTTGGTTGAGAATGAAACAGGTCTTAAGATAAAATGTCTCGAGTCATATAATGGAGGGGAGTATTGCAACAATGAATTTGATGATTACTGTTCTAAGAATGGAATACACAGGAAAAATATGGTTCCAGGAACTCCATAGTAGAATGGGATGTCAGAAAGGATGAACAAAACAATACTAGAATGTGCTAGGAGCATGATGTTACATGTAAAATTGCCTCTTTGTTTTTCTAAAGAAGTTATGAGCATAGCTATCTACTTGATAACAAGAGAACCCTCAAGTGCCTTGGATGGAGGAATACTTGAGGAGGCTTGGTATTGTAAGAAAGTTGATTATTCATTTCTTAGAGTCTTTGAATGTGAGGTTTTTTTCCATATGAACAAGGATGATATGACCAAGCTAGAGGCTAAATGAAAAAAATGTACTTTCATTGGTTATGGTGGTGATGACTTTGGATATAAATGTTAGAGTATTAAGGAAAATAAAATTTTCCTCTCTAGGGATGTGGTCTTTAATGAGAACATCATGTATAAGCAGCACTTATAGGAAAAAAGGGAAGAATCCAACAAAGAATATGTAGTGGTAGAGGATCTTCTTGATGGGAAAGTGACAAATGAATCAGTTCAGGAACCTCCTAACTGGAACCCCAAACTCCTATATTGAGTAGGTCTTCTAGGGTAAGAAGAGAACCTGAAAATTTTTCTCCTTCTCTATATTATTTATTATTCAATCATAGTGGAGAGCTAGAGAGCTTTGATGAATTAATGCAGGTAGATGTCAGGAAGAACTTGGAGCAAGCCATGGATGAGGAGCATCAGGCTCTCATGGAGAACTAGACATGGGATTTTTTGAAGCTACCCAAAGGAAAAATAACATTACAAAACAAGAGGGTGTATGAAGTAAAAAAGGAATAAGGAGGAAAGAAAAGATACAAGGCCCAGTTGGTGGTCAAGGGGTTTGCACAAAAAAAAAGGTATATATTTTGGTGACATTTTTTCTCCTGTAGTAAAATGACTTCTATTAGATATGTTCTTTGAATAGTTGAAGCAGAAGACTTGCACTTAGAGCAGCTTGTTGTAAAGAATGCATTTATCCACGGTGATTTGGAGGAGGATCTATATATTGAGAAACTAGAGGGCTATGAGGTCAAAGGAAAAGAGGAGATGTTGTGTAAATTGAAGAAGAGCATGTATGGCTTGAAACAAGCTCCACGTCAATGATATAATAAATTTGATAGCTTCATGATGGAGAAAGGTTATATTAGATGTCATTCTAACCATTGTGTGTATAAATATAAATTTTAATATGGAATTTATATTATCTTGTGTCTGTATGTGGATGACATATTGGTCTTAAGTAAAAACATGTAGGAAATAAAAGTACTCAAGAAGAAGCTAAGTGAATCCTTTACTATGAAGGATTTAGGGGCAGCCAAACAAATCCTTGGTATGAGGAAATCTCAGGATAGGAAGGAATGGAAGATGAATTTATCTCAGGGAGAGTACATTAATAAGGTCTTGGAGAAGTTTAATATACATGATGTTAAACCAATTTTGACTCCTTTGGCAGGCCATTTTAGGTTATCAAAGGAGCGGTGTCCAAAGAAAGAGCAGGAGAGAAACAAGATGTCCAAGGTACCTTACTCATTATTGGTTGACAATTTAATGTTTGTCATGGTGTGCACCAGGCCTGATATTTCCCATCCAATGGGAGCGGTGAGTAGATTTATGTGTGATCTAGGTAGAGATCATTGGCAGGCAGTAAAGTAGATCCTTTGGTATTTGAGAGGGATCATGGGGACAGTTTTGTGCTACAATGGATCATACACCACTTTGCATGGTTATGTATATTCATATATGGATGGATATGTAGACACTAGGAGGAACACGATAGGTTATATTTACACTTTAGGTGGGATAACAGTGAGCTAGATTTCATGACTATAGAAGTTGGTAGCTTTGTCAAGAATGGAGGTTGAGTATGTTGCTTCCACAGAGGCAAGTAAAGAGATGATTTCGCTAAAAAAATTCTTGAGGAGTTGGGACATAAATACGAGGAAGGGAAGCTGCATAGTGATAGTCAGAGTGTTATACACCTAGCTAATAACTTCACTTTCTACTCTAGAATGAAGCATATACAGCTTAGGTACCTGTACGTACCCAAAATTATAGGTTATTGCACTGCCAGAACAACGTTACACATGCCCCAACGATGATACAGGTCTCCTCACAAGGTGTTTGGGATCTAGAAAAGCTCTCCAAGTATGCGTTAACATCTCGCATGTCTGACTTAGCCCCTGCATGCTTTGTTTTTCTCTTCTCCCATATTTTTCTTTGCATTTTGGTCTTCAGTTACAAAACTGCCACCCTGCCTAGGCGGTGGTCTCGTGACCACCACCTAGTTAGGGTGGCAGTCTCGTGACCACCACCCAGGTAGGGTGGTGGTCTTGTAACCACTACCCTACTCAGGGTAGTGGTCCTTCACACATTTTCTAGAATGATATTTTTAATGTGACTCGTGTAAAATTTCAATTTTTACCAGCTTTTTTCACCGCCTTTGCTTATATTTATGATTTTGGCTCCCTAGAATTGTGTTTTTGCATTGTTTACGATTAAAGAGTTCAATTTGGTTTTCACCTTTGGGTAAATGGGAATTATATAAATAGCTAGATTTTGCTCAAGCAAATGCCCCCCAAAATTTTCCTCTCAAATTCTAATTTCAATAGCTTAGTCTTCCAGTTTTGCTTAGGAATCAATAGTTTTGTTTGTTACATGCATAGTTAGTGTTGTTTTGCTGTTTAGAAGCCACATAATCTTCTTGTGCTAACGTTGAAACTATTTCACACAATCAATTGGAGTAGAATAGTTTCATTCTCAGTCGGAAGCCATAAAAGTTATAGGTTTTGTTCCTCAAACAAGATAGTTTCAGGTTCTGGACGTTTCATGTTGTATGACTCACAATAAATCCCGCTAGGAATTATATAAGCCAAACTCTGTTCTCTTTCGCTATCCCTCTCCTACTCACATTGTATTCAGTCTGCATCCCAAGCTACCAATGTCCCAATACCTACTTTTATTGATACTGACATTACACACTTTTCTGGATTCACGTGAGCACGAAGGAACAAAGAGATCATACTGAGGGGACAAAGCCACACATAACCGGATTCACCACTTTTTAGGCAAAATCCATGTTCAAGCTATCAAACTTCTAGTTAAAATATATCAAATAGAGTAGTCAATCATTTCATTTCAGTTAATCTCACCTTCGATATTGTCAGGGAAGCTGTGGGGATTGATAGTTTCTAAGAAACTATGATTCATTCCTCACTTCTGAGGTAGGATCGGCAGTCTTTCAAACGGATTAGATCATTTATTTTGTTATTTAAAATAGAATTACAACTGCACAGGAAAGTAGCTATGCTCAGCTTCCTTGTTTGTTTTAATTTTGTCATTATTTTAGTTGTCAATTTCTAGATATTTTAAATAGTTGCTCTTTCAATTTCACTAAAATATTTCATCAAAAAATAGAGAAGTTATATATGTTATAGATATACTGTAAATAATTAGGTTTACTTTACTATAATTATATTTACATTGTTTCTTTTGCATGACAATCATGGGACCTAGGGAGCATAGAGAATATGTATTCAAGCCAACAGTGACTCGGCCTAATCTTGTTGTGGTAATAGCTGATATAGATCAGAATCTTAGAATCCAAGTCTTCCGAACAACAACAGACTTACAAGAAATTAGCTTGCAGCTAAGAGGATTAAACATAGAAGATGACCAAGCACAAGTGTTTTGGTCAAACCAGTCAAACTACAGATTACCCTAGATAAATATCCACATGACTGTAGAAGGGCTTGAAAGAGAGAAAATGTTCAGTTGTGATCCTTTGGTCCCATAGCCAGACGCAGGAAAATTTCTCACTAACATAGACACTATCTTAAGAATTCAGGTTGCCAGACACCTGTGAGATACTCTAAGAAGATTGCACAACTATTAATTATAAACATAGAGGCTGAAAAGGCATAAAACTACTAGATACTAGGGATTAGGGATTGATTCAACACATGACCATAGGAGGTCAACAACAACCACGAATCTACGGTTGTGATCCATAGGTCCCACAACCCAACAAGTCCACAGGACAATCAGATGTAGATGTTGGTTTATGCACATTAGTATTTAGATCCACTCCACTTCCACCAGCCATTATCACCCAGCTATCATTGTTAGACATAGCAGCTGATGGAGCTAAAGATTTATGGACTAGACCAGATAATCACCTGTAGAATCCACCATATCCATCATCCACCTTATGACCCTTTCTGGAGATATACATGAAACAATTTCAGGGCATTTTCAAGTGAGTCAAAATTCTCAATTCATGTAGGCAGGAATTCCCAATCCTCCACATCATCCTGGCCAAGTAGACCTCCTTATAGGAATAGGCACATTGGGCATGCCTCCTCAGTATTCACAACAAATGCCAACTAGAACCACGTTTTCTAACACCATTCCAGTGGAAAATATGATATCTCCCAATTTAGTACAAAATAATCCATTCCTAGTCAATACTCCTCCATACTTGAACATGTTTTCCAAATCACCATAGGGAGATATGTTCTCTTCTCCTGGCATGTTCACTCAACCACAGGCATTTCCTTATGTCCCTGCAAATACATACACCACGCCATATCAACAACCCATTCCACCGCCTCAGTAGGCGCCAACGATGGTTGAAACCTACACGATAGGGACTTATTCAGAATATTTGAAAGAGCCCTTAGACTTCACTATACGAATCATCATGCTTCCAAGATCTCTTCTCGATTTTTCCAAATACAAAGGGGAGGGAGACCCGAATGCACACATTAAGGCCTATACCACAGCCATTCGAGAACTCCTCCCTTGGGATGGGGTCGTTGCCAAAATATTCCCCAAAACTTTAGAAGGCATCACCCTTGATTGATATTATAGAATACCTGAAGCTTCCATCCATTCATTTAAACAACTCATTTCAGAGTTCATCAAGGTGTTTGACATGAACAAGCTATTGAGAATGGGAATCAGGGAATTCTTGCACATTAAGCAAGAACACAATGAATCTGTTGCTCATTTCATCCAGAGATGGCGTACAGTACTTTATTCTTTGTCAAGTGGTCCAAACATGGACCAAATGGAACTATGTGATTTATTCCTTCATTCTCTCAGTAGAGAGATAAAGGAATAAGTCCAAAAGTTCCCACTAAGAACTTATGATGAAGTACTTGAGAGCACCCTCCGAATAGATCAAGTAGTGATAGATAGCAGTCACAAGATGTATGGAACAAATGGGAGGTTAATCACCCCCAACCAGAATACTATGACTTATCCTACTACCACAAACATCAATCAAGGACCTAATATCCTTAAAAAAATTACGGCATAACAATAGATGGAGTAACCAACCAAACAAAAAAATCAAATGTTGTAAATGCTCCACCGCCAATTAATAATCAACAAAACTACAACTTTACCCCAAAAATCAGCTTGGTGGATTTTAATCATCCACAACAACAGCAAAAATGGAAGGTGCAAACACAAGGTCCAAGACAAAACACAACTGGATATCGAAACCAAAACCAAAACCAAAGACAACAAACGTAAAACTTTAATAATCAACTGTTTATTCAGAGTTTTGGACCACAATATGTGCCAAACCAACAACCTAGGAATTACAATCCCAACTCATATTGTGGTTTCCACAAAATTCGAGGCCATGACACTAAGACTTTCAGCGATTACAATAAGTTCATGCAACATCTGCCAGAAGAACAAAGGCAACTTTTCAAGGATATGTTCTTAGCAGATCCTGTATCACCTGCACCAAATACCTTCATGGGAGTAGTCTCCCCTCAAAATGCGCCCCTCAAGATCTTCAATGATCCACTCCCAAATCACAATAACAAATTAAATCCAAATGGGATGAACAAGAGTATAATGATAGGAAACAATGATCATGAAGCCTCGACTTCGCTAAATCCACCCGTCGCACCGCAATTAGGAAATCAGCTACAACCCAAGATAGTCAGTTTGGTGGAGTTAAACACTAAGCTACTCGTGGAAACTGTAACGAGGACACGAGAGTATTCCTCTCAGCCAAGTCGAAGTTACCCTCTAGAAAATGATAACATTCAACAGCCATTAGTAAAACCCATAGGTGCCTATGATTTAATTAATGACCTAACAAAGACCTTCTCTCATATCTCCTTTCTGGACTTATTGAAGAACTCTCCTGCCCATAGGGCTGCTCTTTTAGAAGCATTAGGTCTAGGTCATTTAATTAACATCACTCCACCTCTAGAAACATAGGTAAACCATATATACTTTGATATCCATCCTCCAGGGCAGCCGGATAGGGATACGGAGTTTATATTTGACATAAACAAAATGCCAACAGATGCTGAGATTGTACAAAGAGGTGATCTGTCCTTACATTTACAAGTGTGGGTTTATAGCAATTACGTTAAACACATAATGATTGATGATGGGGCAGTAGTTAACATAGTTCCCTTCTCTTTCCTTCAAAATCTAGGGTATGGAGAAACAAATTGTTCCACGACTCGGAATACGCTAAGAGGCTATGATAGCCTTAAATCCACTTCGATTGGAACTATAATACTACTAGTCACCTTAGGACCCAAAACAATCCTCACTGAGTTTTATATTATAGATCAAGAAACCAACTATAATAAGATCCTTAGCCAGCCATGGATACACCGTATGAAGGAAATCCCTTCTACGTTGTTCCAAGAAATAAGATTCCTACACTTAGGAAAGGTATTCGTAGCAAAAGGTGATCCGAAAAAATTCGATATACACATAGCAGACCTAAAGAAAATACCAGGCATTCACTCTGAGTTTGAACTCCCAACAAACCAACTTAACAAGCCAACTGAATCAAAACTAGAAGGAAAGTTGATACCTACAACAGAGCTAGAAGTTACAAACCTAATCAAGAATATCCCAGCACTCAAGGATGAGGCTAGCATTGTAGAAACAATATCATTAGGAACTATGGAAAAAATATTTGACTTGTTAGAATAGGATCTACCAATTTTCCTGCCATTTGATTCTGTAGGTATGGGATATACCCTAGGAGTTGGTTCTCTGCCAGTGGAAGAACTCTACATGGTAGAAGTAACCGAAGCAGAAGAAGTAAACATAGCAAATGTCCCAACATCCATCTTCCCAAGTAAATATTAGACACTCCATTTTGATGGAGCTAGATTTCATTATGGGGCTAGGGAAGGTGTGATCTTTACTTTGCCCCAGGGAAATATCTTACCATTCACCTTTAAACTAAATTTTGAATGTACAAACAATCGAACTGAGTACAAATCCCTCCTCCTTGGCCTCATCTTAGCTAATAGGCTTGGTGTTAATGACATCAAGGTGTTAGGATACTCTCAATTAATAGCAAACCAAGTCTCTGAGGTATATGAAACTAGAGTTGAACACCTATAGCTCTACAAAACAACAGTACTAGATTTGAGCAAAGGATTTAACTTCATATCAATTGAAGTAATACCATGAGAACAAAATCTTCTCGCAGATTTGATAACAACCTCAGCTTCACATTTCACTCTGAGTAGTGAGTTGGAAGACACCTGTTTCATTGTATCCCTTTACACTAAACCATTAATAAAAAAAATGTCAAACCCTCTTTTAAACATAGATGAGAATAAATCTGCTATCTTAGATCATGTTGATAGTGATAGAGCCACTCTTGATTACTTAAATGCCTATGCAACGTTACATCTCACCCATCACATGGTAGATTTGTCTTTAATCCCACATTTGTCTTCTTACTTCAGAAATCCCATGATAGAGCTTCCCCCACAAAAGGAACTTGACATACACGCGGTAGAGAATGGAGAAGATATAGAACTACCTATAGCCCCACCTAAGTTTGAATAATGTAACGCTTCTTTAATCAAAGAAATGATTGATATAAACATCAGAATAGAGAAAGAACCAAAGATCTTGAAACTAGGATCTTCGTTAACTCTAGAACAGATAAAGATACACACTCGAATCATCAAAGAACATCAAAAGGATTTTACATTTAATTATACAAAAATGACAAGAGTTACACCACACATCGCGGTACACAACCTCATCACCAAACCAGATGCAAAGCCAATTAAACAAAAATCAAGACTAATGAAGCCCAAGGTAGCTCTCATGGTAAAGGAAGAAGTAATGAAACTCCTCCAAGTAAGATTCATCAAACTGGTCGATTAATCTCAGTGTGTATCTAATATTGTTCCCATTCTTAAAAAGAATGGGAAGATATGCATCTACATAGACTTCTGAGACATTAACAAAGTGTGCCCCAAAGACGACTTCCCATTACCATCCATTGACGTCATCATTGACGCAACAAATGGGTTTGAGCTTTTATATCTCATGGATGGATTCTCAAGATAAAATCATATCAGAATATCCGAAAAAGACCAAGCCAAAACCACGTTTATAACTCCTTGGGGAACCTATTGCTATATTGTTATGCCATTTGGTCTCAAGAATGCTAGTGCTACATACCAGCGGGAAATGGAAGATATATTTCATGATCTTATTCATAAAATCATGAAAACTTATGTAGATGACTTGTTGGCTAAATCCTAGAAGTGTTTTGATCACCCATAAGTGCTTTGCATCATTCTTTCACATTTAATAGAATACGGAGTCACACTAAACCTAAAAAAATTCATATTTGGTGTGACAGGAGGGAAACTCCTGGGTTACATCATATCATCACAAGGGATTGATATGGACGCAACCAAAATCTGGGTTGTCCTTGAAATGATCTCACCATCAAATGAATCTGAAATCAGGTCATTTCTTGGGAAACTCGGTGCAATCCAAAGATTCATCCCAGATTTAAGCTTTACCATCCATCTAATCAACTATCTACTCAAGAAAGATTATAGTATTGATTAGACTAAAGACTGCAATGAGGCTTTCGAAGTAGTTAAGCGTTTCTTGTTGTCACCACCTACGTTAATGCCTCCTAAGCCAGACTGCCCTTTAATCTTATATTCGCAAGCTACCAATGTCTCATTAGCTTGCATGCTAGCTAAAGAAGATGATGAAAAACGAGAACGTGGGATCTATTTTATTAGCTGAAAATTACTCGATTATGAAACATGTTATACGCAAGTAGAATGAGAATGCCTCGTCATAGTCTTCGCAACCAAACGCTTAAGACATTACATGCTAAATCAAGAAATAGGGGTCATTGTAAAAACAGACCATTTACGAACTTTCCTCATGCAAGGGTTCTTGTCTAAAAAATTTGGATGCTTTATAACCTTAATGGGTGAATTCAAATTAACTTTTGTAAACCAGAAGTCTATTAAGGGACAAATCATTGCGGATTGGTTAGCCGACAACCCGTTATATAGAGGTGATCTAGTAGATCTAGATTTTCCTGATGAATGCATATACTACATTGAATCCAGACCTCCTATCTTTGAATGCCATTGGTATACTAATATCATTAATTATATCATGGGCCATGCATATCCAAAAGGTGCTACACTGAAACAAAGAAGGTAGTTATGCATTATCACAACTAAATATGTTATTATAGAACAAGTGTTCTATCGTAAGGCCTTCGATGGAATGCTTCTAAGGTGTGTTGACACAAAAGAATCCAAGAAGATTCTCTATGAATCTCACAATGGAATATGTGGCAGCCATTTTGGAGGTCATGCCACTGCTCACAAAATACATCGGATGGGATATTTCTGGCCCACTCTCGAACATGACGTAGTAGAGTTTGTACGCAAGTGTCATAAATGTGAAGAATTTTCTCACAAGATTCACATGCTAACACAAGCTCTACAACTAATCACTACTCCATGGCCCTTTTGTACATGGGGCCTAGATTTGATAGGGAAATTCTCTCCCTCGTCAATAGATGGCCATAACTTCATAATCACGACCACCAAGTATTTCACCAAATGGGTAGAGGCTATGCCTCTTACCACTGTACTAGGTTCTATGATCACCAAGTTCATTTTGAACCAGATCATTTGCAGGTACGGTGTCCCACAAATCATCATCTCAGATAATGGTACTTCCTTTAAGAATGACGAAGTCCGTGAGCTATGAAGTAAATTTAAAATAAACCATCATACAACTTCCCTATATTACCCTCAAGCCAATGGATAGGCTGAAGCAACAAACAAAACATTGAAAGCTATTCTCCTTAAAATGGTAAAAGACAATAAATGAGATCAACATTTAAAGTTATACCTGGCCTTGTGGGCCCACTGAACCTCAATAAGAACACCAACAGGAGCAACTCCTTTCTCACTGGTATTTAGCACAGAAGCAGTTCTCCCACTTGAGGTTGAAATATCCAGTCTCCGTATCTCACTATAAGGGATTCTAGATGAAGAAGCTTATAGAGAAGCACATCTTTCCCAACTAGAAAGCTTAGATGAGGGCAGGCTAGATGTTGAACAATGGCATAGAGTCTATGCTGACCGGATGTGCCAGTAGTATAATAAAAAGGTATATGAATGAGATATATATGAAGGAGATCTAGTTCTAAGACTAGACAGCTGGATTGACAAGAATACTGGCGAAGGAAGGAAATTCCGGCCCAAATGGTTGGGCCCATACCGTGTCATGAAAGACAATGGAAATGGTGCATATCTCTTATGTACAACGAAACAGTCAATTCCTTGCACCTTAAATGGTTTTATGCATAAAGCAACCAACACTACTTGTATAATTATATCTATATTGCATCTTCATGTAGTTAGATTAATTTTGTCCATTCGTTTCGTAAAATTTTGTGATCAAGGAACTTATTCTCAAAAGCAATGTAATACAAACTTCTGATGGTGTTGGCATACTCCTTCCAATCATACTTCTTCATTTTCATAACATCATCACCTATTTCTGAATCATTTCATCCATATAAAGCTAGATATGACAAAGTCTTAACGGTAACCATACCAAGGTCTGCATGCTTGTTCTCACTTTTGGTTTCTTCCTAGGATAGGTTTCTTGTCTATGGTTTATTCTAGAAGCTTCATAGTGTCACATCTATCCCGTATGCATATCTCTTTGGAAATAAGAACATACTGAGATTTCACTCAAATAAATAAGTCAAATGTAGATCAAACAGAAAATTTTATTTTTACACATTTCCTTGCCCTACCAACCTTCGGTGATGAGCTTGCATCTCTTACTAGTGACGTAGGGTTGGGAAAGGATGGGAATTCCCTTACTCACCTATACCTTGTCCATGGTGATAAACCCATGCTTCTTACTAGTAGCATGGGGCAAGGTGCAGGGGGTCCTCTTGAAAATAAACATTGAAGGTCATAAGCAAACAATTCAAATAAACCTTTGAAATCTTAAGTCAAAAACAAATGAATTAGATGTCTAAAATTCTAAGAGAGTGCAAAACCCTGAAAACCAGATTTTGTCTACCATGTGGCCATCTACGGATCTAAGTCTAGATAAACCGCAAAGCAAGTAGCATTCTAAACTATGGAGACACTTGAGTAGATTACGTTTGTAGCATCCTACTTTAGTTCCACCAAATATTTTTCTATCTCTCATCACTACCATTCAACGAATTTCATAGCTTGTCTCCTTTCTAGCTCTCGGTGGTGAGCCCTCGCATCTTACTAGTTGCATGGAGTTAGGAGCGGGGCAAGTTCATTTGCTCATCATACCAGTTTATCATCTCATTTTGTCAAAACAAATATGAAATACAGAAAAACTGCTTATAGAAGATAAAAATTCAAGATCACATTGTGTCTACATTATCATATATTAGCATCACAAAATACAAAAAGAAAGAAAGCATTTGTATCTTTTATTCTCCATTGCATACATTCTGAAAAGCATATAAAAGTAACATTATAATATACATGTGGAAACAAATCACAAAAACTAGATACCAAGAGTCTGATCCAAAAATTATATATATATATATATATATATGAATCAAGTTTCCTATACAATGCCATCATGCGCTAGGCATTGTCAAAATGCTCAATGAGCCAAGGAAATAAAAAAATCATACAAACAATCAAAGAGATGCAAGTGGCTTCTCAACCACTATGAGACCCCTCTGAAGGTGCATGAATACATCTAGGACTTCGGGTATGCCGACACTCTGAGTGCACAGAAGGCTCACTGTCCTGAGGAGCAGTTGTGGCCTTACTATGAGAGTGACTCCTCATCAGGCACTCTGCTATCTTATACCCCGCCAACTCGATACGGAGGGTAGACACCATCTTGGCCACATGCCAAACAGGGGAAAAATTTTCGGTATGCCTAGTGGCTGCTGAAGGCTCCCTTGCATCCATGGATAGCTCCATGTGCATCCTCTCCATGGGGATCATCAAGGTATTAGTGCATACCCAACGAATCAGGTCTCACCACCCATCAGCAGTCTCTGCAAGCAAAGGAGAAAACAAATTAGAAATAGTCAAAAGATAAAAAAAAAATGAACAAGAGTAGAGACAACAACTAAGACAAATTCTATCTAAAAACAAATATTAAGAGAAGGATGATAACTCACTCAGATCTCTAGGCCTCCAAGAGGGATCCCTAATATTAGCACTTGCCACAGATGCTACCGCTGACTGATGTCCTCCTCCTGTGTCTAGGGAGACACATAATCCTACTATGGACTAATCCTCTTCTCCCAAGTCCTGAGAAGGCGGCTCCTCTGAAACTAGGGTCACCCTCTCCGCACTCCGCTCTACCCTCTCAGCCTGTAAGATATCCTTAGTGTCATGCCACTCGGGATCACTATCCTCCTCTCCACCTGACTCGCTAACCTCATCCTTGGTCTCCTCCTCCATCTCTCCCCCTGTGAACTCCTCAGACTCAAATTCTATGTCAATGGGGTTGTTGCTTCTATGGGCGGGACTGGAGGCAATCTGAAGTAAGGGTTCCTGAGGAGCATCGGCTCTCCCTCGAGCATGTACTACCTGCCTAGTTGTAACGGGGACACCAAGAGTAACAAAAGTCCAACCTTGGCCTATAGGACCTCTGCTAGCCTCTCAAACCGATCTAAACATTGGCACCACTTGGGGAAGCATACCGACATAAGGAAGGCCAAACTGCTGAGGCACTCAAGAAAAAGGATACGTATCCACCTTCCCCATCTTGTCCACAAGCTTCCCTATGGTAGAGCATGATATCAAAGTGAGGGCCTCCTCACCCCATAACCCTACCATGGCTTGATAGGGTGTGGCCTTCATATCATCAATAGTCAAGGAGGCGACTGGCTGGTGGGGTGATCTAAGCACCGAAATATCTATCCATCTAGTTTCCCTCACAGCTCCGGGGTCCACCACCTCTACACCTCTCCCATAAGGGATGAAACACTCATAGACCCAACTCATAGCCAGGGTCAGATGGCTCAATGACTTCCCCTGTAAATGAACCACCTGGTATAAATCATGATAGGTGGTGCCAAGAATGTCGACTCCCTAGGCATAAATTTGGCAATGTCCCTTAATCTGTGTAATAATGAGGGACCAACAATAAAGTAAAGTGTCTCCTCCCCTGTCCCTTATCAATATCGAGGAAAGGATCCCCATAATGTCCTAACGAATCAAGGGGATGGACAGCCTAGGAATAGATTAGACCCTCACCCCCTTCTTCAAAACAGTGGAGATAACTGTGTCTCCCATGTATGAATCCCACTATGCTATCTGAGCCTATGACCTTGCTATCTCAAGTGTGAGTCATCTCCTGATAATCAGGACTCCCAAGATATGGTAAAAATCCTCTAGGGTGATGGTCCACTCACTCCTGACTCCTAGAAATTAGAAAGTGTTCTGATCAGCATCCCAATATGAAAACAAGTCACAAAGTATGTGACTAGAAGGTGCAATATGCGGGACCCGTGATATGCACAATATGTCAGCCCTCTGAAGAGTGTCCTACTCATCCTGAGAAAGTGCATCCAATACTACTGGAAGCCAATCACACTCTCTCTCTCAACTCCATCTAATATATTCCTCCTTCGCCTGCATACACCCAAAAACATGCAAAAAGGAGTAAGTTAGTATTCACATGACATTGGAAAAATCATTAAAACATATAAGAATGCTAGAAACGCAAAAAAAATTCAAACAAGTATTATTTAGGCATTCTATAAAGACCACCACCCTGAGCAGGGAGGCAGTTCCGTAACCGCTTCCTTAAAGGCAACGGTCCTGTAACCACCGCCCTGACCAGGGAGGCGGTCGTGTAACCGCCACCCTTCCCAGGGTAGCGGTCATGTCCCAAATTTCTGCACAAGTCACGTGCCCTAAAAACACAAAACAAAGACCCTTTTGACTAAAAAAAACCCTACCCATTAGGCACCCCCCCTAAGTGACCCTATTAAAACTAAAATTTTCAAAAATAACCCCCCCGTGAAAAAGATTTCATCATTTTAACATTTTGAGAGTAAAAACGTCAAATCATGAAAAACTAACATGTGATCTCGCGGGTCGGTGTTCCACTCGTGGATGCATGATCACTATCTCGTCATGAACGTTCTGACTATACTCTCATCAGAAATCATCATTGTGGGTCCCAGAGCTCAAAAGTAATCAAATCAACACGTGTAAATGAATAGGAAAATGGGCCCATTTATATATATATATATATAGCATCTTGACTTGTTTCGAATGCCCTTTCTGTAGGTTTTGAGCACCGACGGAGGTAATTTTTTATCCTAGAATGAATGGTAAGTCCTCATTTCATATTATTTTAGTATTTATTTTTTGATATATTTTATCTATCTGCACTTGAGTCCTCTTTTCATTTTACAGGTAGCAGGAATCTTAGAGGGTGTCATTTCGACACACAGACATGTCAGGTATAAATTCTAACTTCCCATTTCGAGACAACCATAATTGGACCCACCATTTTATGCCTCTTCATGGCTAAAACACTTCTCCAAGGGGGCAATATGTACGTACCCAAAATTATAGGGTACTGCACCACCGGAACAACATTACACATGCTCCAATGATGATACAGGTCTCCTCGCAAGGTTTTCCAGATTTGGAAAAGCTCTCCAAGTATGTGTTAACATACCGCATGTCCCGCTTAGTCCCTGCGTGCTTTTTTTTCTCTTCTCCCCTCTTTTTCTTTGCGTTTTGATCTTCAGTTACAAAACCGCCGCAAATGCCCCCCTCAAATTTGCCTCTCAATTTCTCATTTCAATAGCTTAGTCTTCCAGTTTTGCCTAGGAATCAATATTTATGTTTGTTCCATGCATAGTAAGTGTTGTTTTGTGGTTTAGAAGCGACATAATCTTTTGGTGCTAATGCTGTCACTGTTTCACACAATCAATTGGAGTAGAATAGTTTCATTCTCAGTCAGAAGACATTAAATCAAACAGGATAGTTTCAGGTTCTAGATGTTTCATGTTGTATGACTCGCAATAAATCCCGCTAGGAATTGCATAAGCCAAGCTCTGTTCTCTTACGCTATCCATCTCTGACTCACATTGTATTTAGTTTGCATCCCAAGCTACCACTATCCCAATACCTACTTCTGTTGATGCTGACATTACACACTTTTTTAGATTCACGTGAGCACAAAGGAACGAATAGATCACACTGAGGGGAAAAATCCACACACAACCGGATTCTCCACTGTTTTGCAAAATCTAGGTTCAAGCTATCAAACTTCTAGTTAAAATATATCAAACAGAGTAGTCAATCATTTCATTTCAGTTAATCTCACTTTCGATATTGTCAGGGAAGCTATGGGGATTGATAGTTTTTAAGAAACTATGAATCATTCCTCACTTCTGAGGTAGGATCGATAGTCTTTCAAATAGATTAGATCAATTATTTCGTTATTTATAATAGAATTACAAAAACACAGGGAAGTAGCTATGATCGACTTCCTTTTTTTTTTAATTTTGTCATTATTTTAGTTGTCAATTTCTAGACATTTTAAATAGTTGCTCTTTCAATTTCATTCAAATAGTTCATAAAAAAATAGAGAAGTTATATATGCTATAGATATACTTTACATAATTAGATTTACTTTACTACAATTAGATTTACATTGTTTCTTTCGCATGAAAATCATAGGACCTAGGGAGCCCAAAGAATACGTATTCGAGCCAATAGTGCCTCAGCCCAATCTTGTTGCGGCAGTAGCTGATATAGATCAGAATCTTAGAATCAATGTATTTCGAACAACAACAGACTTACAAGAAATTAGCTCGCAGCTAAGAGGATTAAACATAGAAGACGACCAAGCACACGTGTTTTGGTCAAATCAGTCAAACTACAGATTACCCTAGATAAATATCCGCATGACTGTAGAAGGGCTTGAAAGAGATCAAACGTTCGGTTGTGATCCTTTGGTCCCACAGCCAGACGCAGGACAAGTTCTCATTGACATAGACACTAGCTTAAGAATTCAGGTTGCCAGAATGCCTGTGAGATACTCTGAGAAGATTACACAACTGTTAATTCTAAACATAGAGGCTGAAAAGGCATACGACTACTGGATAATAGGGATTAGGGATTGATTCCACACATGACCATAGGAGTTCCAAAACAACTATGAATCTACGGTTGTGATCCACAGGTCCCACAACCCAACAAGTCCATAGGAAAATCAGACATAGATGTTGGTTTACACACATTAGTATTTAGATCCACTCCACTTCCACCAACCATTATCACACAGTTATCATTGTTAGACATAGAAACTAATGAAGCTAAATATTTCTAGACTAGAGTACATAATCACCCGTAGAATCCACCATATCCATCATCCACCTTATGACCCTTTCTAGAGATATACGAGAAAC
Source organism: Taxus chinensis (assembly GCA_019776745.2). Taxonomy (NCBI): domain Eukaryota; kingdom Viridiplantae; phylum Streptophyta; class Pinopsida; order Cupressales; family Taxaceae; genus Taxus; species Taxus chinensis. The sequence goes on from CM034148.1 coordinate 371,990,230, forward strand.
AATTCCAGAGCATTTTCCCCGTATTCCACAACCTATAGATCAAATCATGCCAGAGCTTGATATTGATTGGAGCCTTTGAACAGTCTTCCTCACCAATCGATCTATCACGCTTGTTCAGGTTAGGAGGGCCTTCATTGCCTTAGATTCACAGATTCCATTAGTGCATGTCAAAAACATAAGATTTCCCAATTAGTTTTTCCATAACCCACGTCTATTCCATCCCCACCGGCTATCTCGACATACCTCAAGAGGTTGGGTGCGAGGAAGAGTTACTTGTAGATTCCCATGCTCGCTTGTCACTTATCCATCGTACAGTACCATTTCATCAGGGAAATTTTTTAGGAAGAGAACTTGAAGATGGAGAAGATTTATACCTGTTAGAAGCTTGCAGACATGATGACCAAGATGGTCACAAGGGAAAAATTGAAGCTGTGTGTAGCTTTGGTTGGTATTCACAAAAACTTGTTAAGGGGTGAGAATCTTGTTTAGAGGAAAAATAGTCTTTAAGTGGGAGATTTTTACGTTGTGGAGCCTATTTTCATGAGTGAAAGTGTTAAATACTGTACAATAAGAGTAATTTACAGTTTCCACAATACATTAGCCTCAAAAAATGTACCCGATATACCAGGAAATGTGTTTTTCTCATATAGGTGGGATGTTTGACCCATAGGTTTATGGGACAGTTCTGGCCCATATTTTTGATACTTAAGGTTTTGTAAAAATAATTAATTAGTTATCCACTTATGTGGTTTTGAGCATATGGAAGGGTTGTATGTAATATTGTAGATGTGTCTGAATTTAGGTGTGAATTCTATAGAGTTTGTTTAGCATAGCTCCAAACAAATCTATGTATTATATTAAGAGAGTGGTGGCTTGTAATAAAATATGAGCAAGTGTTTCTTGGTGGACGTATCCCAAATTGGGTGAACCATGTTAAAAACTATCTTTTTGTGTTGTTCTTTTATTATTCTACACTTTTATTTAAAATCTGTAAAATTTTCTGCATATTAATTTCTACTGTTGCGATTCTGGGAGGGATTATTCTGTATATTTTATCCCTTATTTCCTAACATCCAACATATATGAGAATCTATATACATATCAAGAATATTATTTATGGATGTAAATAATGATTTTTGTTAATCATATATGTATCTAACTAAATAAGTGATAATCAAATTTTTATCATATCACTTCGTAAAAATAATCATAAGTGTAGACACAAAATTTGGGTCAAACTCCCATTGGACCCCTTCACTTAATTAGCGTAACACATTTAACTAATCACTACCCCTTTACCCCATATTAATATTCATTCTCACATTATTAATTAATTTAATTATTTTAATTAAGTTAGTTTCATCCTTACACCTCCACCTCATCATGACACCTCATCCATGACCCAATCCAGGGGTATTTAACTCATTGTGACCATGTCATCACTCTAAGAAATGAGTCATCACTCCCAGTGCTAAGTCACTACTTGACCTAACTAACTAATAATTCTTCCTAAACCTAATTGTACTTCTTCTAAGATCTTCATGCCTTCTCCCACGTGAACTCTACTTTCCTAAGCGGACCCAACAAGGAAAGCACACCAAATCTAGGAAGATCTACCTATTTTCGGTGAATAGGATTATTTCACCCTAGCCGACACAATTTTATCCTAGGCCAATGTTGGTCACCTAAACCACGATCAATTACTTTATATAGAATTTTACAACACTTTACCCAGGTTGGTCATTCAATTATTGGAGCCTTATTGCATTCAAGCGTGAATCTTCAATCCCTCCTACATCCAGATGAAAAACACACCAACCACAGTGAAAAACATGAAGCCAGTTCTCCATCCAAATATTTAGAATACTCACAGGAGCACACAGGTTGTACTATCATGGCACTAGACTCAAACACCTCTTCTTCAATCAACTATAGACCATCTCAATACACATTATCTACAAAGTACAAATTACGTACTTTGATTTTAATCATTAGTGCTTATCCCATTGTAGATCTCTTGCTTCTTTAAATATTCTATTTCTTTTTTTACCCAAACATCATCTTCTTCCCACAAACCCACTATTTAACCACCCCAACCCATTTCACCCTTCTAAACCTCCTTCTCAATGTTCCTCTGTCTTCTCATCCATATTATGACCCAAACCACACTAACCTCACTCTTTGTGCAATCATAGAGAGCCTAAAAACCATTTTTTAATAGTTCATTACCTATTTCCCCTACCGATGTTGGTTCCCTAAATGCCATTGGTCTAGTCTTCATACCGTCATCAGTCTCCAGACCGATTTCGGTTTCTATGTCATTTCATATTCTCGTACCAGCAACCTTCCCACTCACCCAAAACCAACCCAGACCTCAACCAATCATCCCCAAACCCTTATCAGACCTTTGACAGACCTTGTTAACCTTAAAAAATCCTGGTTTTAATTAGATTTAGTTTTATTTTGAGATCTAGCATAAAATCTAGTGTATTGTGTGTATGAAAAACCTAAATTGTTACATTGCAATATGACTTATTTATTTTTGTTTCTTATTCACTTCAAATTTTTATTAAATAGTGGATTGACAACCTCTCTAGGAAGCAACACACTTCATGGATATAGCATATTGTAGGAAGTCCACCACCATATGCTATTTAATACTCTTTTTTTTTCTTTCTTTGCATGTACATGTAGTCCTTCCTAGACAAAAAGGAGTTCTCTATAATCAACTTGGATAATGTCAACAACGTGCACATTCTACCTTCCACCTCCGCTTCATAGGTATTCCTCCTTAACCAATCACCTTCTATCTATTTATTCCTAGAAAGAATAAAGCTTATTGGTGAAACAATAAGTACTAATAAAATCTCAAGTGTTTTCCTAGCCATAACATTATGTTGATATGATTTGTATATTTGTTTAAAAGAAATTTTTTGTAGGTAAAGAATCTCTTGATCCATTGTTTTAAAAGGTGTGCAAACATACAAAATAAACACTATGGGTATCCTAGAAACCCCTCCATATTGAGGTCAAGGTCAGTTATTGTTCCCTTGAAACAATCAAGAAAATGACAAGTAAAAACCAAGCTAGATAGGTGAATATGTGGAATACTCATAAAATGGGTGAATGTGATCAACAGGTTATTAGGGAAATCTATTATCCTCTACAGGAATTAAAGGGATATGCTCTTCTAAGAAATAAATACATCTCTATCCTAAATGGATGTGATGGTATGGAAAATAATGATACACATGTGTAAGACTCTATAAGCATCTATGTGTGAAAATCTCTCAACTAGATGTGGAATATTCAGAAATTAACCATCCTTCACCTCGTAGAAATTTCCAGACAAGGTCATTGAAATGCTAGAGGAAACATATGAGTAAGGAGAAATGAGTGGGATTTTGACACTAGTTCTTCCCAAGCTAGTTCCTCTAAAATTCATAGAATTTGTTGGCTTCTTCGTTAAGGACATGCAATAGTGTGATTATGATGGGTGGAAGTGGTGAAGATCAAAATACCATAATCCTAAGACCTGTATTAATGTCAGTCTTAAGATAAATTAAGTTTGGTTGAAAGAATATAGGATTATAAACTTATTCTCTAGGTTGTTGTGATCCTTAAATAATCATATGTGTATTTTTACAAATTAATTATAAAAATAAAACAACAAACTAATATAAATAAATAAAACTAAACTATGTTTTTGTATTTTCCAATATAGGACAAATGAAGAAATATATATAATCTAATCTAATTTAAACTAATCCTTTTTTATTATCTGAACTTTGTGGAATAAAATAGAAGAAGTGAAGAAATGAATAAATTAATTCTAACTTAACTAAAATATCCTAAAGAAATAAACAGTAGGATGTAACTATTTATTTGTGGAGTGGTATATCTAACCTATCCTAATAAAATAAAGGTTTTTGAAAATGTAAATTTGTGGATGTGAATCCTTTGTTCTATCTTAGAGGCATGGGAAGAAATCATAGCTTCTCAGAAATATTGTCTTCCCCTGCAACTTCCCTGACAAAAGTAAAGAAGGATTCAATGGAGGATTTACAAATGAAATGATATTGGAGTTGATTCTATATTAATGTAAAATATTTTCTCTAGATAATCTTCCCTCGCAAACCCATAGGGATATGTAGAGAAGTTTTATATCACAAGAAGATTTATAAAAGAAATTAAATCTATCATATTTTATCTATTTATTGCATCAATTAAAATGAAAATGACTTGTTATTCTAGTAAGAAATGTACGTACAGATTCAAAATAAAGAATTGAAGAAATAAGGAAATCCAATTTTGGTTTACTCTTGTGTCCCCTCAGTTATATTATCCAATATTTAATGTGCACGTGAGTCCAGAAAGATAAGAATGTAGAAGAAGCGAAGAAGAAGGGTTTGGAGTAATGGTGGATTGTAACTGGTCTGGTAGTAATGCAGGTAGAAGAAATCCAAAAAAGAGAACAATGTTTGGTTTTGTAGTCTCTAGCAATATTTTAGTAGCATAACAATGAAATTCACAGTAAAAATCTCCATCCATTTACTGTAGAAGAAACATTTGTTTTATAGAAGAATGATTGGGAAGTGGTCCATTCCACTTGGCAGCCATGGGGTGTCATATCACAACATGGAGGGAAAATTTAACTCTCAATCAACAATTAGAAGTGGAAGACAAGGTTGATACGAATCAATCAAGCTTAAAATCAATTAAATGGACTTATAAGCATTTGTTATAGGTGAACTTGAGTGAGTTAACATGCATCTAAATCACTTCGAGGAATTATCATCCAATTCGCACGAAACCGTCGTTCTGTATAGGGTGGTAGTTACGTAACTGCTACCTAGGGAAGACTAGTGGTTATGCAACCACCACATAGAAATGTTGGAGATTGTGTAACTGCTTCCCAACCTTATCGACGATTGCATAACTTTAGGCCAAAAATTAAATAAAAACAATGTACAAAGCTAAAGAAAAGTAGAAAATGGATAAGTATTGTTTTACATGCTACAAATATAAATTTCAAAGAGTGAAAGGGGCTTGAACACCATTGCAAAAAATATTAATCATCATTGGGGACTTTTGAACCATTTTCGACTATGTAGCACATGTAAATTTGAGTGTGTAAAGATACCTCCCTCACATTTTTTAGACTATTTTCCTAGTAGGTGGCTGTAGGTATCTAGGGGCTCAATTTTTTTAAGGTAAATATAAATTTACCTTAAGAATTATGAATTACAACATGTAAACGTTGGCTATATCATTTCTATTGTGGTGACTTAAAACCCCACCTGTAATGGATGGGTTTGTATATTTCTCTACACTAATTCAAGGAGCATTTAGAGCTTCGTACATGATTGTTTCAACTTTCTATTCTAGTTGGTATCATTTTGTGAATGTGAGGAAAAAATGTGGTGTTCTTGTGTTTATGGGTTGTCATTATTTTTTTTTGTTATGTATAGTTTAGTCTTTGAGTAGATTAAGGAACCTTTTGAGATTTATGATTTTCTACGAAATGGTTGAGGTAAAAAGTATCTTGCCTTAATATTGATAAATGTTCAAATACTCCTCACTGAGTATATCGATGAATTGGGTTATAATGGGTTATCTTGTGAAGGTGAAGGTGTGTGGAATTAGGACTTATGTAAAGTTGTGAAAATATGATTGTTTTGAGTGTGTGAATGTATTATTCCAATATTTGAAGGTTTGGTAGATATAAGCCAAGTTGGTTTCTATTGTTAAGTCTACCCATAAGAAACATCTTAATTATGCCCTTAAGAGAAGCATTTATGAATTCAAGGCAGTATCGATATGAGATGAGTTATGATATTCAATTTGATGTTAATATAATTTACATATAAATTATATAATAATGATATTGTTAAGAAACTTAGGATATCATGTCGAGAATGAATGGATATTATTGCAAAATGATATATAATATGCCTTTAGTAATTTTTTTGAATGCATTCATAATTAAATAAAATGATCAGTTCTTTAAGGATGTAAAGTACATTACCTTTAATAGTTGTTATTTCATTTTGAGGGCTATTATGTTGTTATATTATATTAATCATTGCATCATTTAATTTTTAAAAATATCAAATGACATAAGATGTTAAGTGAGAAAGAGGACTTTTCATTCCGGTTCATGTAGAGATTACCATGTTTTAAGCATGCAAGTTTGAAAGGATTTTCCGAGATGATTAAATTCGGATAATATTATTTGCATGAATTTATTGTGCTTACTATTGAGAAATAAAATAATGCAGTATATTTTGAATTACAATAGAAATACTCTCCTAGTGACTGATATGTGGCAAGGAATATTCATCTGATGTGTAAACATACTATCTTGAAATCCTCCTATTTTAGCTATGTAATAAGTATTACAATGAAGGTTACCAATTGATGAAAGAACTTTGTAAGATTGAGTTTATGACCTTGTTCTTGTATTGGTGTTAGTAAATGAGAGTTTTTTATGAACTGATAATGAGTGTAGGAAGATTTGATTAAATTATATTTACAATCGTAAAATTGATTATTAAATAGTAAATATCATTGGTAGATGGTATTAAAAATGGAAGATTCAAATAATTCTAGATTTCATTACGAACTAAGGAATAATGAATTAGTAATGCAATCTGAGTAACATAAAGCTAACCTACAAGATAAACAACCAAATATGAATTTTATTCGCATATACTTATGATGATCAATGGAATTTGATTAAGTGTGTAACACTGAGATAACATGTTTCTGTGGTCATATAACAACGACATACTCTTGAATTGTCTAAACAAGGATGAAAAATATGTCAAAAAATATATCCCATCTTCTAAATTTTGAAGTAAGTAAATCATATTGTTTTCTTATAAAGGTCTACATGGATAAGACTAAGGAAAGTTGGTATATTTATATTTTAATACAATCTAGAAGTAGGAATGAACTATGAGTATATTATATACCCAAATAAATGAGTGATATCGGTATTAAAGGTATAACAATACAATATGCGGTGTTGTTCTCTAACAACAAAAATCTTTATCTTTTCAGTAACATCATAATATGATTGATTTGACAAATATGATGAAGTCACGAAATTATGAAATAAAGTACAATAGTACGATGACAATTCGTTATGTAGTACTAGTGTAATTAACCGTCATAGTTAAACATAGAAATATTAAGTGATTATTAATGATCTTAATGATGTTTTTCTCTCAATCTGATTTAACAACGAAGTATAGGGTTCATGGAGTGAGATCTGTGTCATAGGAACCTTGATCGTAATAGCCAAGGATTGTTATGGGATAGGTATCTACTGCATAATGATGCAATTCATTACAGGAGTGAAACATTCCTCGTAGGAAACCATAGGTGGTACTATCAAGATTCATGGGACCCAGTTTTGGAACCATCATACCCACTGATTTGGTAGTTGAAATTATTATTTAAGGATTGTTTATTAATGGTAATGGGAAACAACAATTAATCATGTACATAGTGTTGATAGATATCTTAAGTGCTACTCTAGACCTAGATATCTAGGATTCCATAACTAGTTATATGATACAAAAAGGTTGTTGTATTTTAATATGAGAAACATGAAATCACATGGATTAAGTATCATTTTTCATATGTAGAAAGTATGAGGGTTTGGATTGAGGTACGTAGGTAATTTTAGATCATTGGGATAGGGTACATGTGTAATTATTTTTCTCAAAAACTAAATCCACCTAGTAAATTGGAATAGACATTACTAAATTCTTAACTTGTTAACTATGAACTTAATGATTTATGAAATGGAAAATAATCCATATAACTGAGAAAAGTAATTAGGTGATATGAAAATTTCTTAATGACGAGTTTTTCATCACGGAACTGAGCATGGAATACATGTCTCTGAAACTTTGATTAGAGTAGTGTTAGATGTTGATTAGACTGTCATGATTTCACCAACATCTAATGTCTAGGGATAGTATATGGGATTCGATTGGGGGATACCTATGTATACACTTATAAATCATCACTTGATTATCAATTCCTGAAAAAGGAAACTAACAATTTACCTTGTATACACACTCATAAAGGTTAATCTATGAGGGGACGTTTACTAGCTAAATCATGCAACTGAACATGGTTTATGAAAGTTATTAGATGGATTGAATCTAATTTTTATGTTGGATTTAAATTTTGGGTATTTAAATCAGGGAAACATGAATTTAATGTAAAAGAAATTAAAAAAAAAATTCTAGTTGAGAAGTGTAATAATGAGGTTGTTACATTTTGGTATCAGAGATGAAGTTTGCAGCTCTTATACCTATTAAGTCCCTACTATAACCAAATAACATAATTTGAAAACATATAACAATGAATAATGAATGATGAACTATGGAGAACAAAAAAGATCAAATTATGCTTTAGGTTTGGTGATAAATAAGTTAGATAATACTCTAGCAGTCCTTCATGACACACAAATCCAGAAGGATGCTACCAATAACTGGTAAAGAGTGAAAAGGATTAGCCATGGTAAACAACTTAAAATAATTGATAACAATCGGTAGTGGGTTGCTTGATTATTGAACCATGACAATGGAAATTTTTTGAACTTGAATCGAACAAAAAATAAACTCCTGCAAAGCGTAGATGAAGTAGATAGGAGAGGACTATCTGTTGTAGCATAAATTATTTGAAAGGCCAATCAGGATAGAATGAGATCTCTAATAAATTATGACTTAAAAATAATAGAAGTATACAAGAGAATTAGCTTTAATCCACCTGAAACTTTAGGAAAATTGGTTGAAGAAATGTGGTAGAAAATGTAGACTTCCATAAGGAGTTCAACAAGAAATAGTTGCTAACTAATAATTCTTCCTAACTAATTAAGAATTCTTCCTAAACCTAACTAGAATTCTTCTAAGATCTTCCTACACATGAACTCTACTTTCCTAAGGGAAACCAAAAAGGAAAGCACACCAAATCTTGGAAAATCTACCTATTTTTTGTAAAAAAGACTATTTCACCCTAACTGACGTCGTTTTATCCTTGGCCAATGTCAGTCACTTAAACCTCCGTTAATTCCTTTATATAGAACTTTACAACCCTTTACCCAGGTTGGTCATTTAGTTATTGGAGCCTTATTGCATTTAGGTGTTAATATTCAAGCCCTCTTGCATCAAAATGACAAACACACACAACCATAGTGCAAGACAAGAAGTTGGTTCTCCTTTCAGAGTGTTGGAATACTCACGAGAGAACACAAGTTCTAATTCCATGGAGCTGGACTCAAAAACCTCTTCTCTGATTAACCATTAACCATATCAACTCACAGGATCTATAAAATATAAAGTACTATGATTTTAATCATTCTTTCTTATCCAATTGTAGATCTCTTGCTTCTTTCAGTATTATATTTATTCTATTACCCATACATCATATTCTTCCCACCAACCCACTATTCAAGCACCCAAACCCATTTCACCCTTCTAAACCTCCTTCTTAGTGTTCCTGAGTCTTCTCAACCGTATTAAAACCCAAAAAACACTACCCTCACTCTCTTCGCAATCAAAGAGAACATAAAAACCCTTTTTTAATAGTTCATTACATATTGCCCCTACTGACATCGAGTCCCTGACCTCCGTCGGTTTATTCTTCATATCGCCATCAGTCATGAGACCGATATCGGTCTCTGTGTCATTTTATATTCTCAAACTAGAAAGCTTACCACTCAACCAAAACCAACCCAGACCTCAACCTATCATCTTGAGACCCTTACCCGACCTTTGATAGACCTGTTTGACTTGAAAAAACCTCGGTTCTAAAAAAAATTAGTATTATTTTGATATCTAGCATAAAATCTAGTGTATTGTATGTATGAGAAAACCTTAATCGTTACATTAAAATCTGACTTATTTATTTCAGTTACTTATTCAATTTGAATTGTTATTAAACCATGGATTGGAAATCTCTCTAGGAAGCACCATGCTTCCTGGATCTAACATACACTAGGAAGTCCACTATCATATGCTATTTAATACTATTTTTTGGTCATGCTTTGTAGCTATAGGTAGTCCTTCCTAGAAAAAAATTAGTTCTCTACGATCAACTGGGATAACGTCAACAATGTATGCATTGTACATTCCACCTTTGCCTCACAGGTATTCCTCCTTAACAATTTACCTTCTATCTGTTTCATCGTAGAAAGCATAAAATGTATTGGTGAAACATTTTGGCATGCCCGGTGAGACAATTAGAGGTTCTTTTCATTATTCATTCTTAGGTAATCATTGTGTTTGTATTTATTTTTAAAATAAAGTTTAAATTAAAATATTCTCCCTTGGAAACATTATTCTTCTCCTACTGATGTGGGCGACATAGTAGTATGAATGCTAGTTTCGTAGAAAAGACCAAAACATCATACTATTATGTCGCCCACATCATACCCACCTCATCTACCCCTTTAGACTACAGGGGGTTCCTAGTCATCACAACCTACTGATGATCTTATCAAAATGATGATGGAAAAGATGTGAAAATTAGAAGCATTTGTCTTCAGCTCACGTAACTCTCTGATATACGATGAGATTTCCAATGATCCCATTAATATGTCCATTCTGATTCATCCATACCCTCCCCATTGGGAAATGCATAAATTCAACCGATTCAACAGCAAATGAGACCCACAACAACACTTGTGGTATTTTAAACATGTGTTTTATTTGATCACTAATGATGATGCTTTACTCTTGCGGATATTCCCAATGTCCTTGACAAGACCCACTTTAGATTGGTATAGTTCTCTACACAGACATTCAATATTTTCATTTAATTAGGTACCTCAAGATTTTCTAGACAATGTTTCTATCAACATTGTCAATAAGGTCACCATAACTGACCTATATGTGACACACCAATATGAAGATGAATCTATCACAGATTTCATTGTTCATTGGAAGAGCATGATCAACCAAATCACATTCCAACTACCTCAATCCGAGTTAATAGAGTTGTTCACCAAAGCTTGTGCTAGACACATCTCACCAACTCTCCAAGTTCAAAACTTCTGCAAGTTTGACAAGGCATTCACCATGGCCCGGAAACTTGAAATGCATGTCATTGAAGAGAAGAAGATATAATTACATAACAAGAATGATGTGTTTAAATCAAATTATACCTCTTCTTCTTCCAAACCGCAAAATAATTATTCTAAATAAAAAAGATTTGCTAATGTAGTAGTTTTGAAATATGGTCCATCTCTTCCATCCAACCAATCAAATCCTTCTTCCAATATTTCTCATGTTCAATATTTTCAGTTCAAGAGGGAGCAATGAAAATATACGCCCATAGGAGAACCCTACTCTTAATTTTTAGAAAATCTTCTAAAATCTGAAGCACTCACTCTTCCACCCATCAAACCACACACTGGTTTTGACCTCTCTTTTCTTGTGCCTGTGTGGTACAAAGAAAATTATTACTGCAACTATCATCATGTTAGAGGTCATATTGACAGTAATTGTATAAATTTCAAAAATATTGTCCAAGAAATGTTAAATAATGGAGATTTCATGTTGGATAATCCTAATTCACTGGCTAATCAGAACCTTCACATATTCAAGAAACCATTCCCAAATCACACCCCATCGTCTAACCAAACTGGTGAAACCTCGACTAGTGACAATAACATCTATGAGGTTCATGTTGTTTTTGACATCATACCATCTCTTCCTGCTCAATTTTTCCCTACTCCATCTACCAAGGAGATTATTACACGATCTCCTTTACCCATAGAGGTGTCTCCATTATCTTCTCCTTCACCCATGGAGAATTCCACCATATCTACCGATGTAGTTTCTCGCTCACCTCTCCACCTGATGAACAATCCGCAGTACTTACTCTTCTCCCTAAGGAAGAGTCATGTTTACCTTCTTCTTCAAAAAAATACAAACTTACCTCAACCAACTTGCCATATCCCCTACCTACAAGGGATCCATTGGCTTTCAAGGATCCTGTTGATCTGCTCTCATCTCTTCTATCCACAAATTCTGAATCTAATCATTTCCTTGTCTCATAGACATTATTTATAGGGATTACTATAAAATAAACATCATCCCCCCTACATCGGTGTCATTCTCATGTTTTTCCGACCACTTGGATTATGTTTAAGATTCCATGCTTTTGGGACATCTTCAACTTCCTGTCTTAACTCAAATGAAAATTTTATCTCCTAAAACTTCTACGATCTATTCAAAGGTGTTTCAGACAACCAAAACCACAATGCCCATGACATTTGTAGCATATCCTTCTTTATCACCCTTTCCCACACCTAAACCTTTACCAATAAATGAAAATTTTCTTATGCCGAAAACCTTACCTACACCTATATCTTTCTCTGTGTCTAGACCCATTACCTCATTAGGAGTCATGCCGACATAAATTGTAGTCAATCCTATCAAACTAGATTTATCCATGTCCTCACAAGCCATCACAAAGAATTTTCCCTCACCTAAAAATAAGACCCAATCCTTTAGGCCACATACACTGGCTTCTCCCACTAACCCTCTGGCACCTTCATGAATTCCATCTATCCTAGGTCCCCACCCATCAACCTTTGCCAAGAAGCCTCTTGCCCAGAGTAAACAAAAATCAAAACATCCCACCTTGTCATGATCCTTTATTACACCGAAATTACCTACATATATTATACCTTCAATGTCACCTACATACTTTCTACCTTCTATACCTACACCACTTCAAGTATCCTCATCATTACCGATGCCATTACCTTCTCCTCAACCAATAAAGTCAACACTTCCTATTACCATAACCTTCACCACACCTCTATTATCACCTTGGCTAACCTGTCCCCTTTTGCCATCTTCCTTCCCTTTTACATCACGTAATTATTCTTCCCCTTTACCCAAGAATGTGCAACCAAATCCCAAGAACCCACTACCTTCCAAAGAGTTATTTAAACCTACACCACCTTCAACAAATAGTTCACCTTCTACATCTTTACCCAGGAAGGTGCAATCCAAACCTAAAACTGTACTATTTACTAAACAAGTGGCCAAATTTACTCAACCTCTAATTCCACCTCCAGTGATGCCTCTCCCACCGAAGTCACCCACACTTCCATCCAGACCTACACTTAATTCACATTGTGATCCATTAGCAGGGTCGTACGTCAACATCTTAGCTAACCTTTTTGAAACCTATGTCATCACATTGCCACCACTTAGACATTACAAAGCACTCAAACCTAAACCAGAAGGGATTAAAGATACCAAAATTTACACTTATCATTGTGTGCTAGGGCATAATGTCAAATATTGTAAGGATCTTAAGACTATACTTCTCAAACTATGTCCTCTCGAAGAAAAATTGGATGATGATGACCTTTTAGATGAGGACCCTATTCCCCCTACACCTATAACCACACATCCTCATCCCGTACCTATTCAATGACCTTCATCTCCCCCTCCACAACCATCTTATCCTCCTCCAACATTTGAGATCAATATGGCGGCATAAGAGAGCTACCCAAACCTTTTCTAAAATGCTAATGTGCTCAATTGTTTTCATGAAACCAATATATGCCCTCACCATATATTTTTGCATCTTGTTGCTACACCTATCTGAATCACTTCTCCTTTACTACAGATCAATATGGTTCAAATTGCCACTAGATCCCAGAAGGAAAAAGGAAAGGATAAAATAACCAGCTCATCCAATACTCTTTTACCTAATATTCCATCTATACCTACACCAAAAATAACCATTCATGGACCCGCATACTCTATCTCTGATGAGACTAACCATCATGCAATGCTTAAAAAATTACACCCGTATCCTTTGAAAATGTCTTTGTATGACCTCATCCAAATATATAAGTATCATTGTGAGGCCTTCATTGATGTCCTACAATCTATTGAGGTTCTACCTAATGCCCCTATGTATATTGCATCCATTATCAATCCTCACCATTTCACCACTCTCACCAATTCATCCACTTCCCCTTCTCCCACTACCACTCATCAAATAGTCACAATTGATTTTTTTGACGAAATATTGTACCTCTCAAATCAGAAGATCCCGAACCCACCCTATTTATTTCTATCTATGTTGATAATATAAACATTCAATGCATTATGATTAATGGTGGTGCCAGTATTAACATCATTTCCTCCTATGCGTACAACAAAATGTGCATCTCTTCCAATTGCACACATAATAACCGAGTTATGTTGTGTTCATTTAATGATGCTGAGACTTCCACCATTGGCACCATCATTATTCAAATATGTGTAGGCCCTTGTACCATTCCTCTATTATTATATGTCTTAGAGGGGGAATTCTAGAACAAAATGTTTCTTGGTCGGCCTTCGATTCACGCCATAGGTTATGTTCCTTCAACCTTACACCGCTATTTAAAATTGAAACATAAAGGGAAAAACTATACCATTCCATCTAACTCTTCACCTTTTAAGACCTATAGCATGTTGTATCGACCCAATTGTTGGTGCTTAATTTGATCTCACCCCACTTGTCCTTGAAATTTTTTAGTTTGCAAGCTCTGTCGTATTTTCTATCTCCCTGTGACAATGCGTGAAATCTCTTTCCTTCATTTGGTTTAGGATCACATTAAGTCCAAAAAAATTTTTGTGTTTCTCTATCCATGTGAAAGAATTTGTAACTTGGGCATAAATTTGGGTTTTTTTCCCTTCCTTCCATTTTTCCATAGTCACGTTTTGTTTTCCTTGTCAATTTTTGTCCCAATATATGTGTAAATGTGGTCCTTTCTAATTAGATGTGGCTCTGTGGATCACATTTTGGTGTAATATAATTTCCAAATTCTCTTTCTTGAAAGAAATATTCATTTCCAGGTGCAAATGGTGATTCCCCTACATTTTACAGTTTGACAGGTGTGTTTTTTCCATCAAATTTATATCTCAGCATATGTGGAAATGTGGCCCTTTCTGATTGGATATGGCTTGACGGGGAACTTTTAAAATATAAGGCCTAATTTAACTCAAGTTTTGTCCATGTGGAGGGCCTACACTCATTTAAAAATTCACCTCTTGGTTTGACCTTTGGAGTTGTGCCAGGGAGACACATGGAGGTTTCTGCTACCTTTCCTAGACTTAAACATTTTCCATGTGGCCAGTGTAGCTTTGTCAGACTAGGGACACGTGGAGGGTGGGAACTCATTGGAGAATCCACCTTTGGGTCCTGCCTTAGAAATTGTGCCAAAGATACATGTGCTGAGCCCGCACTTTTTGGGGGTCTTCACTTTTGGGGACCATCTCAAAGTTGTGCCAGGGAGACACGTGGAGGTTTCTGCCATCTCCTCTTTATAATTAAACTTTTCAAGCAACTTTCTAAAGGCCTGTGACACATGGAGGTACTATGCCTATTTGGGGACCTACCCCTAAAATTTATTTTGAAGAAGCACCAAGAGGACACTTGGAGGTTTCCGCTCACTCTGTCCTTTCTTGGACTTTTCAACGGCTGATGAAACTTTCTTGTACCCTAAACACATGACACCTTCTGCTAGTCCTTCAAATTTTTCAACTATACCAGACTGAGACATGTGGTGATCCTATGCTTTTTTTGGGTCTCTACTTTTAAGGACCATACGAAAGGTGCACCAAGGTGACACGTGGAGGCTTCAGCTGGCTCCTATTTTACTGAGACTTTTTCAAAGGCGAAAAGGTGGTTTTCTTGGGCCTAGGGCATGTAGAAGGACCACGCTTGTTTGGAAACTTCTCTCTATACCTCACCTTTGAAATTGTGCTAAGAAAAAATGTGGATGACTCTAATATAAAGTTGAGAAGGGGCATAATCAACGGTTGTTGTGAATTGCATCCATTTTTCTACCATTTTTTTCTTGAAGACTACTGGAGATGAGAATATGCACTATTTCTCATCATTTTTTGATGAAATTTATTGTAATTGTTTTTTGCAAAGTGCCATTGAATGGATTTAGAACTTAATTTATGAGTCTAAAGATTGTTAAGGTTGATATTTTGAAGTTGGAATTGCTCAGGAACTTGTAAAAACATGAATTACAAGAGAAGCTGGATGCGGGATAGAGTTGAAGAGGAAAGAGAGGGAAATGGATGAAATGATGGAGATTGTAGGCACAAAGGATGAAAAAGGTGTTGCCTTGAGGGTGAAAATGATTTCCTGTTAGATCCAGCTATACAGAGCCTTTAGAAAATTATTAAAATGGGGATTTCTCACATGACAGAATAAGAATGATTAGAAGGACTCTAAAAAAGTTGTGGCATGGAATCCTAGTAATTAGTCGAGGGTCTGAGAAATGTGATCAGTTCATGATTTGTCCATATGGAAGCTTCATGTATGAATTTTTTAAATGTCACTTTTTGAGGGAAATTGGTAACAAGAAAATATTCCTTGAATATTATTCTTTTTAGGGGGGAAAATTTGGGATGAGTGAGCAAGTGAAATGTATAAAGGCAACGAGAATACTATTGCAAAGGGTCAGGGGTTGAATTCCTAAGAGAAAATTTAAGAGAGCCCATCTTTATGAGAGACCAATCTAAGAAACTTGTTAATTTCCTGTGTTTTATATTTCAATCACGTCAAGTTGGTTGTGAGTGTACAACCATTGAAAAGCTCTAAGATTGTTCAAAGAAAATTTCCCCTGCTAATGAATCTAATCAATTTTGAATTAATCTATGTCAATCTTGGATGAATTTGTGTTTGATTTATTTCAGAATGTCTACAAGTATTTTTTATTATTCCTATTGCAATATTGAGTTAAAGTCCCTCTGAATCATACAAGATCTCATCCCTGTGATAGTTTAGTGGCATTTGCAATTTCATTTCAAGAAGAGCCTTCATCATGCAATGAGATAAACAATTTAAAATCAGTTTACTCTCATTTGTTGATACAAATTATATGTAAGCCTTTGAGTGTATCTTAGGCGTGAGGAACTAGGAGTCTTAGTGTTTAATTAAGTCTTTAGCTCAAGACTTCATGTTAAATTATAGGAGATTGTGTGAAACCGTGAAAATCTTGACCTCCATTGATGCAAACCTTCTAGTTGATGGAATATTTTAGCTATTTTGAAGCTTTCTATCATTTAGTATTCCAATTGTTGTGAAGGTTCTCAAAGATTTGGCATAATCAATTTTATCCTGCTTAATCTCCCACCAAAAACTTATTGAAAACAATGAATCCTACCTGAACTACCCATGTTTTCCCTATATGTCCAAAAATGTATTAATTCTACTGCCAAAATATGCAGAAGTAATCAGGATTCCGTAATGTCTCTAGTAACCTTAGCCTTTTTGGGAAATATCACCATTCTTTAGAAGTGACAACTCATGAGAGTTAAATTATGGTACATTGATCATATATTCTTAGGGTCTCCTTTCAAATTTCTCAAAGAAGGATATATTCATTCTCCTTCACCGATAGAGGTGACAAAATGGGTCCTCTCACCCTGGTCGAAAGTCAAGGCCTAAAGTAGTGAAGATAGATCAAATCCTTAATGAAGGTGATATCTATTTCTCTAATGCCCGAGTAATAAAGAGTCAGACAAATCCCCTCCCTAGCTATAAAATGACTCATAATAATATTTGTCTGTCTCTCAGTGTCTTGTTAAAATCTTTGATGCTACTCAATTTCCAAGGGAGAATCAATTTGGATACCAACACTAGAATGGCACCACTACTAAGGACATGAAGCTGTGTGCAGAGTTTAAACACCATAAACAATGCATATAGACCCTAGTAAATGATTCTTACAAGTTTTAAAGTGAAAATACATTGTTGAAACATCGTCTTGTGTCCAGATCTGTAAGAATCAATAAAAGTTTTTGTGGTTGTTTGCACTAATTTTACAACAACAATGTTAAATACGGGTAAATGAAGGTCATATATGTGAAGCTTTGCAAGAATTTAGTGTTGAAAAATATTTGGGAAACTAATTTTAGTGCATTTGCACAACTACAGTGAAAATACTTAGTGGTGACTCCGTAATGAATGAGTTTTTG
The DNA here is from genome assembly GCA_019776745.2 of Taxus chinensis. NCBI lineage: Eukaryota > Viridiplantae > Streptophyta > Pinopsida > Cupressales > Taxaceae > Taxus > Taxus chinensis. The sequence goes on from CM034148.1 coordinate 372,008,265, forward strand.
ATAAATATCAGTGTCTTAACCTCGGTCATTTGCAATTTATCACTAATCTTTGAAAATATGGAAGGAAGAAGATTTTTCTTCACTAGAGACCCTACCAAAAAGTTGTTTCCAGAGCTGGGAAAGATGAATTAAGAAGGAAGAAGAATCTAGAAAGTTGTTGAAGATTAGAAGTCAAGAAAGGAGTTATCAATTGTGGAAACTGATCAACATGTCATTAAAGATTTCCATACTTCCTCAAGTGCTTATGAATTAGTTAGTCTCTTTGTAAATCCAAATTCTCTAACTGGAGAGGGTCCTTCTTGTGTATTTTAAAAGTTTGCATCTCATTTTGTCCTTGTTTTCTCTAAAGCTGGTAGGATCTGTCGACACTAAAATTTTCCTCTGTAATTTCTATTTCATTAATGTATGATGTTGTTAAGTATAATTAGTAGTAGCATCTGATAGAAGATAACAGTGCCATCAGTACGGTGCCGCCAATAATGTGGAGTATGGTAACAGTCAAAGTACAATAGGAATGTTGTAAAAAGTAAATATTTTTTGTAAGTGGTCCGGTAATGTTAAAATGTCAAAGTTTGGGTAATTAGAGAAGTAGGGTCTACGTGATTAGGAATTAGAAATATTATATTGGTAATAAGGACAAGGAGTGAGGTCATAAATATTTTGTGTATTTTATTTGTAAAAAGTCTAAAAATGTCGAACCCATGTAAAATGATAAGGTTTATCTTATCTTAGAAGATAAGCTTACATGTACAGATAAGAGTTAAGGTATGGAATATGATTCGTTAGAGTGGATTTCTTATCCTATCTTAGAGATAAGATGGATAAGCCGGGAAGTTCTATAAATAGAGAGGCTACCCCCCTCATTTAGCATAGAAGGAAGTAGTGAGAAATATTGTAGGAAGTGTGCGAAGGAAGCCATCAGTTTAAAGGTGTGTTGAAGAAGCCATTAAGAGGTGTAATTGTAAAGTTTCTCCCATAGTCTTGGTGAAAGGAAAGTGAAGTCAATAACACTTGAAGTACCTAATGGGTGAGATTGTAAAAGTTTCATGTTAATATTCTAATTTATTTTGATATTTCAGATTTGTCATCATTCTGTCTTATCATAGTCGATGGTATTCTTGTGTTATGTTGTTGTTTTGTTTCCAGATTACATCCACCAAACTAAAGGCTGTGTATTAGTAAATAATCATAGCACGAGGAGTTCCCGGTGAAGAATTATCATAGTGCCAGATTGGTGATGACATTTTGGTTCCGTTGCCGGGACCATTCCTCGTTGGTGGATTTTCTGGAGAGATATTCTCACTTAGTCAAAAATCAATTAGACTGTAACCTTGTTTTTACTGTGCATAGTAGTTACCATGGTAAAGTCATTTTTGCCATGAATAGTAGTTACCATGGTAAAGTCATTTTTGCTGGAATAGTATTTACATAAAGTCACTTTTTACAATGAATAGTATTTACCGCAGTAACTTCACTTTTTACCATGAATAGTGTGTACCACAGTAAAGTCAATTTTTACCGCAGTAAGTCAAATTTTACCATAGTTTACCATGGTCATTTCTATTTTACTGTAGAAAGGTGTAAAGTCACTTTCTAGTATAGTGATTCCAATTATTTGTACACATAAGTCTTGTTGATTGTACTTATGAGTTGGTATTTCACGGTGGTTACTTTTGAAAATGGGAAAGATTCCTGTTTTTTCAGCTTAATCTAATGAATATGCTTCTTATTTCATTCAAGAGTTTAAGCGATCTTGTATTTGTAATGGCCTTATAAGAAGGGAACAATGGACTGAATTTTTTACTACCTTTTTGGATGGTTCAGCACTTAGGTGGTTTGAAAAACTAGGTGATAATGTGAAAAATTCATGGGATTTATTAACTGAAAGTTTTCTTGAAGAATTTGGTGAACAACAGAAATATGCAGATCTCATGATCGAGATCACAAAGCTATCCCAAGGAGAGAAGGAGAAGATAAGGGATTATCATGCTCATATTCTAGAGCTAAGGAGGAAGCTCGATGCCCAGATCCGGAAGGAAGGACTAGCCGATGGGTTGATGAATGGCGTGGATAATATCCTCTATAAGCACTTCATTCTTGGGATGAAGCAAGAGATCAGACAATGAGTGAAGTATGACCACCCAGCTACCATTGAACAAGCAAAGGAGATTGCAAGAAGGAAAGAAGAAAGCATGGAAGAGGAGCCCAAAGAAATTGTTGCTAAAGTAGAGCATACACCAGCACCTTTGGTCCAGAATCCACAACCACTCCCGGTGAGCACAAATATTTCTCCTAGTACATCTACTGAGTATGAAGATCTACTCAAAAAGATGGGTCAGTTAACTATTAATCTTCTTCAAGGAAAGGAATTTAGTTCTCAGGGAGGAGATAGAGCTCCAAAAAGAAATATTTCTGAAGTTGTTTGTTATGGTTGTTATAAAAAGGGTCATTATAAGTATAATTGTCCAGATAGAGCTTCTAAATCTGGTAAAGGAGATAATGATAAAGGAAAAACACCTGTGAATTCTTTTGATGTAGTAGATAAGAGCAGAAATAATGATGTAGATGTGTTTGTAAAAAAGAGAAAGAAAGAAAAAGATAATCAAGATGGAAATGATCCTAAGAAGATAAAAGAAGAAACTAGTAAGAAACATAGGAGAAGAAAGTTGGGTGTGTAGGATTTTCTGATTTCACAGGGGCAAGGACCATACTCCATCTTGGAAGATTTGTCCAAAAGGCCTGCAAATATTACATATGGTCAACTCTTGGCTATGTCTTCTGAGAAGAGGCGGGAGTTGCGAGGTGGACTCAATGCTCGAAGAAGGAAGGAGGTTGAGGTCCCTGTTTTGGAGGCAGAGGCAGATCCCTATGCTCCACAAGCTGAGGTATTATGTAATGGTATTTCAATTCATGATGTCTTAGTTGATGGAGGTGTTGTAGTTAATGTAATGACCGAGTCTGTAATGAATATGTTGGGTTTAAAAATTTATTGCCCTTCAACACTTATGTTAAGGTCATTAAATAAAGGAAAAACTAAACCAGAAGGTGTAGTTTCAAATGTGGCAATATCTGTTATGGGTGTGGTATGTGTGGTAGACTTTCAGGTGATGAAAAATGGTACTGTTGCGTACCCAATGCTGCTAGGAAGACCATGGATAAGGAGAGTTCATGCAAGAAATTACTGGAATGAAGGTTTCATGAAACTTGGACGTGGTAGAGAGAGGGTGAAGATAAATGTGATCCCTCGACATCATAAGGCAGAACCTGTGGATTCAAGTGATGAAACTGATGATTGGACATCGTCTGATTACTCTAGTACCAGTGAAGTGGACACTGAAGATGAAGAAAGCGAGGTGGATGTTTCAGTCATAAATATCCTTCTAGTCACACCAACTCATGACCCCATAAAATTATCTGAAGAAGAATTTGATGATCGTCTCCAACAAATAAATATTGGTGATGTTGTGATGGAGAGTGAGAAGGAATCCTACCTCCAGCTCTTTCAAAGGTACATACACCTATTCACTTTTGATTACAAGGAACTCTATCAAGTAAGTTGGGTAGAACATTGTATTGAGCTGGTAGATGGTGCTAAGCCCATAAAGTAAATGCCATATAGAATGAATCCTAATTTTTCCAAGACTGTAAAAGAAGAAATAGATAAGTTGCTTGATGCAGGATTCATATTTGGTGTGGATAATTCATAATGGGTTTCTCCCATTGCGATCTCAATAAAAAATAATGGGAAGCTACGCATTTTTGTTGATTACAGGAAGCTCAATAAGGCAACAAAGAAGGATCATTACCCTCATCCATTTTCAGATCAGATCTTGGACGAAGTAGCTGGCCAGGAGTGCTATAGTTTTGCTGATGGATATAGCGGCTGCAGCCAAGTTCGTATAGTAGAGAAAGATCAGCTGAAGACCATGTTCACCACTCCTTGGGGAATGTTTGCTTATAGAGTTATGCCTTTTGGGTTGTGTAATGCTCCAGCAACATTCCAGCATTTTATGAATAGGGTATTCGAACCCTACATTGGGACCTTCATCAGAGTATTTCTGGATGATTTTTGCATCTATGGGAGCAAGTTGGACCACCTGCACCAAATAGAGACAACATTTCAAAGGTTAGATGAAGCACAAGCCTCACTAAACCCTACAAAGTGTGTCTTTGGATGTTCTAAAGGTGTTTTGTTAGGGCATGTTGTATCCAGAGATGGTATTGGTACTGATCTTGATAAAGTTTCAAAAATCAAAGATTTACCATTTCCTCTTAATAGAAGTAAGTTGAGATCATTTTTAGGCCATGTGGGTTACTATAGAAGGTTCATCAAGAATTTCTCAAAGATTGCACAGCCACTAACCCAGTTTGAAGAAGGATGTTACTTATGAACCAGGAAATAAGGCGCATGAAGCTTTTGGACAATTGAAGGAAGCCCTGGTGTCTTCACATGTTTTGAAGAATCCAGATTGGAGCAAGCCATTCATTGTGTACACTAATGCCTCAGATGCAGCACTAGGAAGTACTTTGAGCCAAAAGGATGAAAATGGGAATGAACATCCAATTTACTTTGGGAGCAGACAAATGAGCATTGCTGAGGTAAATTATACTGTAACTGAAAAAGAGGCTCTGGCTATTATTTTTGCTGTAAAGAAGTTTAGAAATTACTTGCTAGGGCAAAAATTTCTAGTTGTAACAGATCATCAGGCTCTAAAATATATTGTAAATAAGCCTAACCCATCAGGGAGGATAGCAAGATGGATAATTTTGCTACAAGAGTTTGAATTTGATATTATAGATAGGCCAGGAAAGAAGCATGTCAATACAGATGCACTCTCTCGAGCCTATGATGGTTTAGGATCATCTTGTGATGATGATGATTTCCCCGATGCAGCATTGTTATCCCTTGACACAATCCCTAGTGAATACATAGATATTTGGAATTATCTGAATGAATTCAAGTTTCCTGATGGTGCCAATGCAAAGACTAAGAGAAAGATTACTCAAGTCAGTCGTCCATATTCTATTTTGCATGGATTATTATTTCGAATAGGACCTGATGGACAGTACAAGTGGGCAGTTGGACGTGATCAAGGGAAGGAACTGCTAGAAGAATTCCACAATGGTACATGTAGGGCACTTCTCTGGACAACTTACAGCAAGAAGGATCTTAGATGCAGGTTATCACTGGCCCACTCTTTTTAAAGATTGTTATAATTATTGTAAGACATGTGATATTTGTCAAACACATGGTAACTGTAAGACTTCATCAGCTCCATTATGTCCTATTCTTCCCCTTGGTCCCTTTGAAAAGTGGGGAATAGACATTGTAGGTCCACTTCCAACTACATCACGCCAAAATAAGTATATTGTAGTTTCCACAGATTATTTAACCAAGTGGGTTGAAGCTAGGCCATTGAAAACAACTTCCATGGATGAAGTGGCAAGGTTCATGTATGAACGCATTGTCACTAGATTTGGTTGCCCATTAGAAATTGTAACAGATCAAGGAAGCCACTTCATTAATGAGGTGGTAGAAGCCCTAGTCAATAAGTTTTCTATTAAGCACAGGAAGGAAACAACCTACAAGCCAAGCACAAATGGACAGGTGGAACGAACAAATTTTGTGTTGTGTCAAATTCTAGCAAAAGATGCAGCCTTGCAGGTACATAAATGGGATAAAAGGATTAATGCAACATTGTGGGCATATAGGGCAACGTCAAAGTCAGCAACAAGATACTCCCCATTTCAGTTGGCCTATGGCATTGATCCAGTTCTTCCTATTGAGTTTGATATTCCCACTGTGAGAGTTATGAAAAATGAAAGGATGGATGAAAGTGATTCAGTAAAAGAAAGGTTGGTACATCTTCATTTGTTGGAGGAGATGAGAGAAATAGCAAAGGATACAAGCAATAAGAAGAAAATGAAGCAGAAGGAATACTTTGATCAAAAGATCTGGTGGTCTTCATTTCATGTGAATGACTTGGTTCTAGTATATGATTCCAGATACAAAAAAAGAAGACAGAGAAAATTTCTTCCAAAATGGATGGGGCCCTACAAAATAGCAGCTATGCATGAAAATGGTACGTACTGACTGGAGGAATTGGATGGCACTCCCATTACGAAATGGGTCAACCATGACAAGTTGAAGATTTTCCAAGCACCAGAATAGTCTACTCCGAGGACGGAGTAGAAGCTAGGAAGGAGGAAGATGTCGACACTAAAATTTTCCTCCGTAATTTCTATTTCATTAATGTATGATGTTGTTAAGTATAATTAGTAGTAGCGTTTGATAGAAGATAACAGCGCCGTCAGTACGGTGCCGCCAATAATGTGGAGTACGGTAACAGTCAAAGTACAATAGGAATGTTGTAAAAAGTAAATATTTGTCATAAGTGGTCCAGTAATGTTAAAATGTCAAAGTTTGGGTAATTAGAGAAGTAGGGTCTACGTGATTAGGAATTAGACATATTATATTGGTAATAAGTACAAGGAGTGAGGTCATAAATATTTTGTGTATTTTATTTGTAAAAAGTCTAAAAATGTGGAACCCATGTAAAATGATAAGGTTTATCTTATCTTAGAAGATAAGCTTACATGTACAGATAAGAGTTAAGGTATGGAATATGATTCGTCATAGTGGATTTCTTATCCTATCTTAGAGATAAGATGGATAATCCTGGAAGTTCTATAAATAGACAGGCTACCCCCTCATTTAGCATAGAAGGAAGTAGTGAGAAATATTGTAGGAAGTGTGCGAAGGAAGCCATCAGTTTAAAGGTGTGTTGAAGAAGCCATTAAGAGGTGTAATTGTAAAGTTTCTCCCATAGTCTTGGTGAAAGGCAAGTGAAGTCAATAACACTTGAAGTACCTCATGGGTGAGATTGTTATAGTTTCATGTTAATATTATAATTTATTTTGATATTTCAGATTTGTCATCATTCTGTCTTATCATAGTTGATGATATTCTTGTGTTATGTTGTTGTTTTGTTTCCAGATTACATCCACCAAACTAAAGGCTGTGCATTAGTAAATAATCATAGCACGAGGAGTTCCCGGTGAAGAATTATCATAGTGCTGGATTGGTGATGACAGATCTTCCAAGAAAAAGAGTTTTTAGAGAACATTCATTCTGAGAATTATATTCCTGTGCCCCATAGACCCCTCATTCCTCATTATTTTATTTCTCCTGTACGATCACCTCTCCAATATAATATGGCCTAGCCCCCACCCAGACCTTCATTTGTTGTGAACACTTTTGGTCCTATATATTTCAAAGGTATGGCTGGACATCCAGATGTTGTTCCCCAAGATGTTTGAAATAGATTGCCTAAATTTCAAAAAAATAATACTATTACTAGTGATCAACACTTAAATCGTTTTGTCAATATGATGGAAGACTTTGAGATTGAATTTGAGGATGTGTACATAAAGTTTTTTTATTAATACTCTAGATGAGGATGCACGAGACTAGTATAAATATTTTCCAGATAATTCCACTGATTCATGGACAGAGATGAAGAATTCTTTTAGATTACAGTATGGAGATAAAACAAACCCTAGGTTTCTTTTATCAGAATTTGAAAATATAAAAAATAATCCTAATGAGTTTGTTCATGACTTCAATACAAGTTTCAATAAGACCCTAAATACACTACCTATGATCTTGAGGCCGAGTGATGTTTCTTTTTTAATAAAATACTCTGATGCTTTTGATAAGAAGGTTGCCTATTATTTGAGGGATAAGAACCCAACAACACTAAGGTAGGCCTTCACCATGGCTTTGTAGATTGAAAATAACATCAAGGTAATTGGTAAAAATGGTAAGAGAGAAGGCATCAAGATAGTCAATCCACAGAATCCTCATTCAACTAAAGTTGTGGATCTGGAGGATGTAGTAAAAACTTCGGATGAAGTTGTTAAGGAAATCTCGTATAAACTGGCCAGAGTAGAGAATGGGATTGGACAAGGTTCTAAGGGTCAGCATAGGCCACAAGGTCAAGAAATATTTTCTAATCATCCCAGAGGTGATTAGAGATCTGATGACAGAGGAAAAGGACTCGTGGGATCAAGAAATAGACAGCCCGAAGCCTATGAGAATAGAATTGTGTCTGATCCTTTGACTGCCAGAGTTGCTGATGTGGAAGAAGCCAATGAAATTGAGTTGTGTGACAAATTTTTATTGTCACATGCCCCATGTGATGAAGACAAAGAATTTTAGGAAGATGATGATGACACTTATGATGATGTGTGCATGGTGGGGTGCTCTACAAGTTCACAACAAGAAGAAACTTTGACTAAATTATTCAGTGCAAGAACTGTTGCAGATTTCTGGGATTGCATCCACCAGGTACTATCCCTTCCTCCCTCTCATAATTTTGAAATAAATAAGGTACAATCTTTTGAATTTCCTAGTAATGATTTTGAATATGTAAGGGAATTAATGATTAAAAAAGTATGATGGAGGAATCCCTTCTGAGGATAAGCAGCAGTTGTTAATGAATGTTGTAGTTGGCCATGAAAAGGAATATAATACTAGGCGTAAATTTGTCAAAGGGGAAAGGCCTCATGCCAAACCAAAAACTATAGTTCTCACCAATATCTCAAAATAAAATCCTAAGAAATATACATCTGGAAAAATCCTTGTGTCCTCAAGTACAACTGATATCCCTGCCCTTTCTCAGAGCATGAAAAATCCTTTGTTGTTGGATGATTTTGCTAGTCTTCCTCCAAATTTTGCTTTTCCCAAATACATTCCTTATGACATTTCCCAAGTATTGATTCAGATCAAGATTTCTATTCCAATTTTTGAGATGCTTAGGATTATTGAGCACAAGAAAAGGGCATTTGAGTATTTGGGATTGAAGGAAGAAAATATTACCCTAGTTAGAAATGTAAACAATGTTGAGACTCCTCCTACCATTTCAAAGTTAAAAAAACCCCAACTGTAGGAAGAACTATATGTTCCATCTGAAGTATATTTGGGAACATCCTTTGTTGAATCCCAATTAAATGTAGATCCATTTTTCACTACTCTAATTATTAAAGACAGGTTGTTACACAAATGTCTATTTGATTCTAGAGTATCATGCAATGTTATGCCTCTTGAGGTCATGAATGAATTAGATATCAAAGTGACAATAGCTTATGGGAAGTGCACTGCCATGGATTCAAGGGAGGTACAAGTGGTGGGATGTGTTAAGGGTTTGATAGTGCAACTTACAGCTTACCTAGGAAAGAACTTAAAACTAGATGTTGTTATTGTTGATTGCCCTACTAAATGGGGAATGTTTTTATCAAGAAAGTGGGCTGCTAGTGTGGGTGGTAGTGTGTAAATGGATATGTATTTTTCCACTATACCTATTGAGAGAAGCCTTGTAAAGTTGTATGGTGAAAATAAGATGTTACATCTCATTGAGGATCCCAATAATGCTTCATATGAAGTGTTATACACTGACAATGATGCTGATAATTTTTTTGGATTTGCTGACGGTAAAGAGCACAAAATTATTCAATGCAAGTCTCTTAATCAAGTAGGTTTTCCTTGGACTTTGTTGTTGTTAGTGCAAAATCACAGCACCCCTGGATGCAGATCAGGTTTCTAGGTTGATCACTTTGGCATCCAGTGTGATTACATAACATTGAATCCTTTCTCCAAGTGTGGGACTTGAAAAAATGAGAAAGGATTCTCCAGAGAAGGTTGGTTCCTATTCCTCTGTTCAGATGCACACGAAATATGCAGAGGGTTTTCTCAAAACCTAATCTAATCTGCCAAGGAGACAAGGTAAGAAGATGCATAAAATAAATCTAAGCTAATAAAGGTGATGCACCGAGGAATGAAGAACACCTATTTTTCCATTGAACATAGACCATTTGAATGTGATATAAGATCATGCACAGATGACAAAACCTGCAGTGAAAGACCAGGAGGATGCAAAAATGAACACAGAGAGGGCTGAGAATCATCCACAGACATGCATTGATTGCTCTAAAGATTGATACAATACACTACAGAATGCCATGAGGTAGAATATTATTACAGTTCAAATGAGAGGTTTGAACTCCAAAAATTTGCCCAAGGAGAAGAAGGGAGAGGAAAAACAGAAAAATGTTTGACCCTTGAAAAGAAGCTCCTCCTTACAATATATAGAAAGAATGAGAGAGGGAAGAGAGAGGGGAAATCCAAATCTACCCCAACCACCTCCAGGTTACATTCAGTTCATCTCATTATGACAGAAGCAGTGGATCCTGGCAAAACGGTGGACTGTCTAACAGAAGCGGCGAACTGTCTGTTGCATTAAAGTTGTTTGTTGAAGCATTACTTCTGCTTGTTATTTCGTGCCAGAGGTGTTTCCTAATTTTATCTCTCCAAACTAAACCAAAATGCAAGATTGACCCCAGAATTGTGTAGAGAATCTCACAAGCTTTCTATTGATATAAAGAACATGAAAATCCGAGCTCTGGATCGAAAGATATGTCGATCTGAAGATTTAAGGCACAAAATAGGCGAAAACGGATTTTTAAATTTATTTTCACGCTCTGCCACCTGGATGACACATGGTAGGTTCTGATTTGCTGAGAAACTCTCTCTCCTCCACCTCTTGGTGGGATTTCTTTTGAAATTTCTTTGTGGGCCCTAGCTGGGACACGTGGCACTATCCCATTGGTTCGGGCTGACCCTTCAAAACTCGCCCTTTGACTTTTTGACCATTTCCTTTGTGACATGTGTCATGATTTGGTTGGTTATCGGCCCTTTCGGCTCCTTCGCGTCCACTGCATCCATTTGTCCCAGATGTCCCAGTGCTGCTTGGGACAAAATCTTCTGGTTCACCCGATTCGGCCGGTTCGCGTCCATTTGTCCCAGATGTCCCAAAGCAGTTAGTGCGAAAGTTCTCCTTTTCGGCCGATCTGGGCTTTCCGCGTCCATTTGTCCCACTTGTCCCTTTACTATTTGGGCCACCTGTAGGCTTTTCAGCTGATCCGTGCCTTGACATCCCAAGACTGTCCCGGGGACTAGGACTTAGCCGATTTTCACATTTTTTTCTGGCCCAAGCTTATCTTCTGCAACTTCTTCGCATCTTCTCAGAGCTTGCTCTTTTCAACCTGGATGGGAGAGTTAGAAAATTTTTTGAAGGGACCCTAGAAACATGAATTTTTTTCCCTGAATCAATTTATCTGCCTGGGACTTGAGAAATTCTGATGCATGTTATCAAATTAACCCTGGGGGGTGAATTTTGGATAACAATTTGGCGACTCAGCAGGGTCACCTGCCTGCTAGGTAGAAGATCAGTGGCCTTTTAGCGATCTATTGGGCATGGAGTCATAAGCAATAACTTGAAACAAGCCTGATATCTAATCCCGAGCCTGATACTGCAACTTCTTCTCCAACAACACTCTGAACTATAGAAAACAACCTGAGAGCAGCAAAACCTATTCTGAAGCACTTAGGAAAATTGAAACCTAACTACAATAGGACAATGTGCACAAGCACTTGGAGGAATGAAAATCTAATTAATATTTACAAGGTAGTGAACTTCCCTCTAGAGGCAACGCTTGAGATAGATTCCATTGACTGGAATCTGCAGTTCTTCACCATCCAATGAGGCTAATTGGAAAGCATTGTTGCTCTTGCGCTTCGTGACCATGTACGGGCCACTCCAAATGGTGTCAAATTTGAAATGCCTTCCTGGTTTTTCCCAATCTGCATCCCATTTCAACACTAGATCTCCAACTTGAAAAGATCTATCCTTGGCCTTTCTGTCAAAGGTCTTCTTGATCAAAGCTTAATCCTTTTCCATTGCTTGGGAAGCCTGATTTCTGATCTCTTACTACTCCATCAGCTTTGCATATCTCACCTCCATAGGCTCAAATTCAAGCAACTCTAGCTGCTTCATGAGTTCCAATGTTGGCAACTCAAGTGACATGGGCAAGATTTCCTCTCTTCCATAGACAAGCTTAAATGGAGAATTACCTGTGGATCTTTTGGGAGTGATCCTATCAGCCCATAAGGCTGATTTCAGTTTGGTATGCCAAGCCCTATGATTCTCATCAAGAGTCCTCCTAATGATCCTCAGCAAGTTCTTGTTTGTAGACTCGGCCTGGCCATTACCTTGAGGGTAATAGTTTGATGAAGTGCTTAGGTAGATCCCGTTCTTAACAGCCCACTCAGTCACCTTAGATCCAATGAATGCCAATGCATTATCAGAGATTATTGTAGCAGGTACACCAAATCTGGTAGTTATCCCCTTGTAAAAGTCCAAGATGCTAGACTCATTCACCTCTTTGAGTGCTACTACTTCTGTCCATCTGGTGAAGTAGTCCGTGGCTATCAAAATCCATTTGTGCCCTTGGCTTGAATTGGGATTGATGGCTCCAATGAAGTCAAAACCCCATTGCATGAATGGCTGGTCAACTGAGATTGGATGTAATGGAAGGGCAGCAAGTCTCTCTTTTCCTGTGAATAATGCACAATTCTTACATCTCTTGATCCATGCATAGCAATCACTAAAGATTTTAGGCCAATAATAACCAGCCTTCATGATTTTTAGAGCTGTCACTCTTGGTGCAAAATGGCCACCAGCTTGTCCATCATGAAACTCTTTTAATACCCTTTGGATCTGACCTATGTTAGTGCATCTCAGCAGCACTCCATTCACATCCTTCTTGAACAAAACTTCATCAATGATGGTGTATGGAACAGCCTGCAACCTAAAATATCTCCTCTTTGCTTTGCTCATTTCTGGAGGGCATAGGCCTATTTGTAGGAAGCACATAATGCCTTGGGTCCAGCAAGGAGTCGGGGCAGCATTGTCTTCTTCTTGCCTGCCACTCGGCTCATGGCTGTCTTGAACTGTCAAAACAGCCTCTTCTTCGTTGCATACTTCTTTTTGCTTCCCCAAAACTAGCTGCTCACACAATCCTTTCCCTCTTACCAGCTTGGTGATCTTGATATCAATGTCATACTCCATAACATGGGTGATCCAACCTGCCCTTTTTTCATTCAAATCCTTGTTGAGGAGGAAGTCCTTAACCCCAGCATGTGAGACCAGCAACTGGACCTTGTTGTTTGAGACTAAATGCTTGAATTTCTTCAAGCTTCTGATTACTGCAAGCACATGCTTTTCAATAAAAGAGTACCTCACTTCACAGTCATCTAGGCTCTGGCTGAAGAAGGCAATCAGCTGTTCATCATTATCTTTGTTCTGCTGTACCAGAATGGCAGAAATAGTGTCATCACCTCCAAATGCATAGAGGATGAAATCCTTGGAAAAGTATGGGTTGATGAGAGTGGGTGCTTGGGAGATGGCTTCTTTGATTACTTCAAAACTCTCCTTGCCTTCTGCCATCCACTTGAAAGCCATGATTTTCCTTAACATTTTGGTGATGGGCTTGACAAGGGTTGCAAAATCTGGGACAAACCTCTGAACAAAGTTTATCCTTCCCAGGAAACTCTGAAGTGCTTTCTTGTGGCTTGGCAATGGTAAAGCTCTTATGGCTTCAACCCTCTCTAGATCAATTGCTAACCCTTCCTTGGAGACAATATGGCCAAGGAGCTTCCCTTCATTTGCAAGAAAGGTGCACTTCTTAGGATTTAAGGACACTCCAAAATTTCTACACCTCTGAAACACTTGCCTGAGGTGAAAGAAATGGTCTGCTACATTCTTTGAGAAGACAGTGATATCATCTAGGTATACCAGCACTATCTTGTTGATCAAGCCTTTGAATGCCATATCCATAGCTCGCTGGAATGTTTGCTCTGGCGTTCGACAGTCCAAATGGCATCTTCTTGTAAGCATATGTGCCCCATTTGGTTGTGAAGGCTGTCTTGAACTAGTCTTCCTCCTTTACCATAATCTGATTGAAGCCTGAGTAACCATCAAGTAGTGAAAACCTTTCTGAACCAGCTACAACCTGAAATATTTGCTCCATGGAAGGGAGTGGATAATGGTCCTTGAGAGAGGATCTATTCAAATCTCTGAAGTCAACACACAGCCTGATCTCTCCACTCTTCTTTCTGACTGGAACTAAGTTGGCAACCCAACTAGAATGCTTGATTGGGAATATGATTCTTGACTCAATCAGCTTGTCCAATTCTTTCCTCATGAGAGGCTTCATGTGTGGATTGACTGGTCTCTGTTTCTGCCTGACAGGCTTAGTATTTGGATCCAACTCGATGCTATGCTGAGCTAAGTTGGGATTGAAACCTTTCAATTCTTCACAGCTCTAAGCAAATACGTCAGGGAATTCTTGACATAGCTGTATGAACTCACACCTTTCTTGCTCAGTAGTCATCTTTCCAATTTGCAATGGCTTGTTCTCTTCTACCAAGATGGATATTGAATCTTCTCTCTTGACCTGAATGTTTTCTTTCTCCTTTCTAAAATGATCATTGGGGTTAAAAATGGACTCCAAAGTGATAAGTCCCTTGGGGCAGCTTGTCAGTTCTCAGCTGTATCACCTTGGTCACCATATTGCTGTTCCAACTTTTCTTGATTCTTAGCTGAGAACTCAGCTTCTTCTTGCAAGAAATGGATGATTTGCTGGTCATTCTCAAATACTTGCCAACTGACATCATTATCCGGCACTGAAGGCCTCACAATCACGTGGATGTTTGGTTGTACCTTGTCTTGTTGAATGTTTTCTACAATGTCAAAGGCTGCCCCTACTGCTGCAAGCCTGTCAGCAGCTTGATTCTCTTTCCTAGGAATGGATTTGATGCCGAAACCCTCAAAATATTTCATGAGGTCCCCACACCCTGTTCTTGTAGCACCTGAGTAGATCATTTTTGGCCGCATGTTGTCCCTTGACCTGATTTACAATCAATTCACTGTCCCCAAAGACTTGCAAGTTTTTTAATTTTTTCTTGATTGCCCAATGCCATCCACTTGCACCAAGGCTTCATATTTAGCAGTGTTATTGGAGCATGCAAATTGAAATCTAAAAGCTGAATAGTACTTTACTCCTTGAGGTGAAACAAGCACGGCTCCACATGCTGCACCTTATCTACTCCTTGATCCAATCAAAAAACAGCTGCCATACCTCATTGTCATCCTTGTGGTTTGGCTTAGTGATGCTGGGAATAGGTTGAATTTCTTCGTGTATACAATAGACTCCTAGCTCAGATTCTTCTATTCCTTGATAAGGATCAAAAAGCATGCACCTTGCTTTCCCATTCATCAAGAGTTAGATCCGGGATGTTTCCAACTTTAGTGTCAGTCTTCATCCGTGCTTGGTGTGATCTTCTTAATCAAATGCCGAGCAATTGGCATTAATCTGACTTGGAGTGTAGGGGCTCAATATGGAAGTTTGCAATAGGTTCAGATCTGATTGTGGTCTTAGTTCCATATCTTGTCCTGAATAGCATGTGAGACCAATCAGCGGACAAATATCCCCCAATCTTGGCAGTGAAGTCCCTTGACAAACATAGGGAAAAGAGTGGGTGGAAGGTCTATGACTGACACATCTTGTAAAAACAACAACATTTGGACATGCGTACAAGGTAAGACTCAAATTTATAATCACTCCAACTGTTGCTATTGCTATCCCCATCCAACTGCACTACCCCTTTGGATGTTGTTTCATACTGAAGCCCTAGCTGATCAGCTATTTGTTTAGGCATGACAGAGCTACTTGCTCCAGATATCAATCATGCAATTATGCACTAGCTGATTTCCAATGATTAATGAAACATAGAAAGGAGGGGGGTTTCAACATCTTACCTTGTTGTCCTCCATGATTTCCTTCAGATTGGGTAGCATTTGTAAGCACTTTGTCTTGCATCTGCTAATTTGAAGCTGGACAGTCCTTCATGGCAGCTTGCAGCAGATCTCCTTTGGCCTGGGATGGATAGGGATTCCCCACATAGATATATTGACGTTTGTCTTCTTCATCTGATCAAATGATACTGAATGGTGATGAAGGATCTCTCTGTTGTCCCTTGGTTTTGCACATTTACTCCTTGTATGTGGGCAGCAACAGCTAACATTTGAGTTGGCCTAGGGGCTGTTCTTGGCTGCCCTTGTGCATTTGAAACGGGACTTCTACTTGCCAATCATTTGTGGAGCCGTGGAAGGTTGTGGATTGGCTAGGGCTAATGGCTGCTCTTCACCCAAATTTCTCCTTTTTGACCTTGTGTTTGCTGCCACACACCCTTGAGAAACTCACCTGGTTCATGCCACAAAAATCCTCTGCTTGCCAATTGTACCAATGTGGTGTCATTTGGGGCTGATTGTTGTTGGAAATGTTTCTTGTTGTTGGCTGTTTTCTTGACTGTTCTCACCCTCCACACCAGTAGTTGTTACCATTAAAGCTTGAGTCAAAGCACCATTGAAGCACATGGATTGATTATGAGGCTCATTACATGGAAAACACCAATCATACTCCTGGGCAATGTTGTTCTGTGCTGGTACTAATGCCTTAGAGGCAGATATGGCATTTGGATTATAGGGGCTGGAATGGTCTATTGGCAGGAGGCCTTACTTGATTCTGATTTGCAGCTGGATTGGGTGGCCTTTGAGGCTGATATAGCTGCCTATTAGGTTGAGCTTGAGGCTGATATGAAGGTCTAAAACCTTGAGCTTGCTGTCTCTTGAGTGTAACCAGCTCATTACCTAAATTTTGCAGTTGCTTCATGACCTCTTGAAGCTCATTTGAGGCACTAGAAGATGAAGTAGAAGCTTCACTTGAATTCTGATTTCTAGGAGTGGGAGAAGGAGCTAAGACAGGTGCTTGACTAGTACTTGGGCTCTCTATACTTGTATATAATGGCATTAGAGGCCTAGGAGCTAGCTTGCCAGCTTGAATCAGGACAATTTTCAGCTCTAATGGAAATACTATAAGCAGCAGGGATATTTGTGCCTCCCCATAGATTGAAACCAACATAGAAATATCAGAATTTAAAGCTTTAAGGTAATATAGAAAAGCACCTTCTGCTGTTGGCCTGATTGCTACTGGAATTCTATCCCAGGACCTTTGAAATCTGAAGTTGAAGTCAGTTAGCTGCTCATTGGAAGCTCTCTTGATGGTTGTCAGTAGCTCCAAAAGAGACAAGTTGTCTCCCTTCTCTCCAAATTGATCATGAAGTGCAATACACAGCTGATTCCAGTTTGTGATAGAGCCAGCTCCAAGGCTCCTATAACCATTGCAATGCTTTCCCCTTGAATGAAGACGCCAGTAATTTGACAGCTACTTGCATCTCATTAATCTCATGGATTGCACAAATGTTAGCAATGTCCTTGACATGATCACCAGGAGTGGTCTGATTTTCTCCAGTGAAGTACATAATGTTCTTCAATGCTGCAAATGGGATTGGATTTTGTGCATTGAGAACAAGTGGGCTACTGCCTATGAAGTTGACATAGGGGTTCAGTGGTTGCGCCATTCTGATTGGTCGAAGAACTCTTGAATACTGAATGAAAGGGCCGATTAGGTGGAGGAGTTGAGAGAGTTCTGTTTGGTGGAGATGGAGACCTTTGAATCCTTCTTCCTCTTTGCCTTCTTCTTGGAGATAATTGCAGGTATTCAAACAACACCTCTTCTTCTCCAACTCTTGACCTTGTGATTCTTCTCATAAGCTCTCAGGCCTGCACAGCTGAAACCAGTTGATATTCATCTTGGAGTCTGCAGATATGTGAATAATAGCTCTTTTCAGGCAAGAAAATTGCAGCAGATGCATATCAACTTTGCTGCAATAAAAATGAGATCTCTAGGTCCCACCTGGCGTGCCAAAACTGTTAGTGCAAAATCAAAGCACCCCTGGATGCAGATCAAGTTTCTAGGTTGATCACTTTGGCATCCAGTGTGATTGCATAACATTGAATCCTTTCTCCAAGTGTGGGACTTGAAAAAATGAGTCTGGATTCTCCAGAGAAGGTTGGTTCCTATTCCTTTGTTCAGATGCACACCGAAATATGCAGAGGGTTTTCTCAAAACCTAATTTAATCTGCCAAGGAGACAAGGTAAGAAGATGCATAAAATAAATCTAAGCTAATAGAGGTGATGCACCGAGGAATGAAGAACACCTATTTTGCCAGTGAACACAGACCATTTGAATGTGATATAAGATCATGCACAGATGACAAAACCTGCAGTGAAAGACCAGGAGGATGCAAAAACGAACACTAGAGAGGGGCTGAGAATCATCCACAGACATGCATTACTTGCTCCAAAGATTGATACAATACACTACATAATGCCATGAGGCAGAATAGTATTACAGTTCAAATGAGAGGTTCAAACTCCACAAATTCACCTGAGGAGGAAGAAGGGAGAGGCAAAACAGAAAAATGTTCGACCCTTGAAAAGAAGCTCCTCTTTACAATATATAGAAAGAATGAGAGAGGGAAGAGAGAGGGGAAAGCCAAATCTACCCCAACCACCTCCAGGTTGCATTCAATTCATCTCATTATGGCAGAAGTGGCGGATCCTGGAAAAACGGCGGGCTGTCTAACAGAAGCGGCGAACTGTCTGCTGCATTAAAGTTGTTTGTTGAAGCATTACTTCTTCTTGTTATTTTGTGCCAGAGGCGTTTCTTGATTTTCTCTCTCCAAACTGAACCTAAAATTCAAGATTGACCCCGGAATCGTGTAGATAATTTTACCAGCTTTCCGTTGATATAAAGAACGTGCAAATCCGAGCTCTGGATCGAAAGTTATGGCGATCTGAAGATTTTAGGGCACAAAACAGGCGAAAACATGTGTTTTGAAATATTCTTCCCGCGCTTTGCCACCCTGGACGACACGTGGCAAGTTCTGATTCGCTGAGCAACTCTCTCTCCTCCACCTCTCGGCGGGCTCTCTTTTGAAATTTCCTTGTTGGGCCCTAGCTGGGACACGTGGTACTATCACCATTGGTTCGGGCTGACCCTTCAAATCTCGCCCCTTTGACTTTTTGACCATTTCCCTTGTGACACGTGTCATGATTTGGTTGGTTCTCGGCCCTTTCGGCTCCTTTGCGTCCACCGCATCCATTTGTCCCGAATGTCCCAGTGCTGCTTGGGACAAAATCCTCCGGTTCACCCGATTCGGCCGGTTCGCGTCCATTTGTCCCAGCTTGTCCTTGTGCTTCGAGGGGACAAAATTCTTCCGGTTCGCCCGATCCGACCGATTCGCGTCCTCACGGCCCAAATGTCCCATTTGCCTCCGGACTGTTTGTTCTCATTTCGGATGAACCAGCCGGTTCGCGTATCTTTGTCCCAGATGTCCCAAAGCAGTTAGTGTGAAAGTTCTCCTTTTCGGCCGATCCGGGCTTTCCGCGTCCGCCGCGTCCATTTGTCCCACTTTCCCTTTGCTGTTTGGGCCGCCTGTAGGCTTTTCAACCGATCCGCGCCTTGATGTCCCAAATGTCCCGACTGTCCCGGGGACTAGGACTTAGTCGATTTTCACATTTTTTTATGGCCCAAGCTTATCTTCTACAACTTCTTCGCATCTTCTCAGAGCTTGCTTTTTTCAACATGGACGGGGAGAGTTAGAAAAATTTCTGAAGGGACCCTAGAAACATGACTTTTTTCCCTGAATCAATTTATCTGCCTGGGACTTGAGAATTCTGATGCATGTTATCAAATTAACCCTGGGGGGGTGAATTTTTGATAACAGTTGTTTGATGGGGCTTTCTCTAAATTTGGAAATGGTGTTGGTATTGTTCTGATAGCTCCAAGTGAGGGAGAGTTTGTTTTCTCTTTTAAACTCAACTTTGAGTGCACTAACAATATTGTTGAATATGAAGCACTTCTCTTAGGTCTAAGAATTGCTTGGAAATATGGTATTAGAGACATCATTGTTAAAGGATATTTAGAGCTAATTGTTAAGTAGGTTAGAAAAATATTTGCAACAAAAAATTAGAGAATGAAGCAGTATAAGCATACAGTTTGGGATTTCATTGAGATGTTTGACTCCTTCAACATAATACATCATGATAGGAAGTACAATACTCTAGCAGACAAATTGGCCATATTGGGTTCCATATTTGAAAATTATGTTGTATCCCCCTATTGTGAGTATAATATTAAGGTATTGACTAGGCCATCTATTTCAGATAATTTTAAATAATGGCAAGTGTTTGAAGATGACACCGGTTTTTACAGAACCAAGGATAATTTGCTGATCAACATATAGATTGGGAACCAATGGTTTGTGCGGTTGATGGAAAGGAGACTCTGTTTTGCAAAGACATAATTTAGTTGAAGACTAATACTATTCACAGAGGTTTAGTAACACTTGAATAAAACTTTGATAATGTTGATTGCATTGTCAAAAAACACATGTCAGCCATGAGGGATGTTGAAGGGCATGACCTGGGCACAAAGGATAAACCACAAAAGATCTAGCTAGGTAGGAATCTTAGCAAGAAAGAAAATCATTCATATGTCCAATTGTTGAAGAAATATCAGGACTGCTTAGCATGGTCTTATTATAAACTGAAAGCATATAGAGAGGATCTTTTCCAGCATAAAATTCCCTTAGAAGCTTCTGCCAAGCCGTTTAGGTAGAAACAGAGGCCAATCAATCCACTCCTTTCCTTGAAGATGCAAGAATAATTGAAAAAATTGAGGGATGGAGGAATCATACAGCCCACAAGGTACTCATCATGGGTTGCAAACTTGGTATCTGTCAGAAAGAAGAACATAGATATAAAGCTATGTGTGGACTTTAGAAACCTTAATAGAGCATCAATGAAGGATAAATACCCTCTACCAAATATGGACAATATGTTACAATTGGATACTAGTTCAAAACTGTTATCCACCTTGGATGGATTTTCTGGATATAACCAGGTAAATGTGAAGGAATCAGAGTGAATTAAGACTACCTTTACCACTCCTTGGGGAACCTATGTATATGTCAGAATGTCTTTTGATTTAATGAATGCTGGAGCCACTTTCCAAAGAGAAATGGATGTAGCTTTCTCTGGCTATATTAATGATTTCATTGTTGTATATCAAGATGATGTGAATTTTTTCTCCAGAAAGAGGAGTGACCACCTGCAACACTTAGAAAAAATGCTGTTAAGATGTAGGGAGTATGGTATTTCACTAAATCCCAAGAAATGCCATTTTTGAGTTTAGAAAGAAAAGTTACTTGGACACATTGTGTCAAAGGAATGGATCATGATTGATACTGAAAGGGTAGAAGCAATTAGTAAAGTCCCCATTCCAAGAACCAAGAAGGAAATTCAATCCTTTTTGGGGAAGTTTAATTTTATTAGGAGATTTATCTCCAATTTTGCTAAACTAACTATCTCAATCACTAGCATGCTGAAAAAAGACCAAAGTATCAAATGGGAAGAGGTAGCTATTTAAGATTTTACTGGGATCAAAGAAGCATTAAATAATGCCCTTGTTTTAGTAGCCCCAGATTATAAGAAGGATTTCTAAATGTTTTCTTTTGCTTCAGAAATTAATATTGCATCTATGTTGTTGCAGAATGATGATGAGGGAGCTGAAAGACCTATTTCCTTTTTCAATAAGGCATTACAAGGAGCTGAGCTAAAGTATACTATCATGGAGAAGCATACATTTTCTTTGGTAAAATCAACAAAGGTCTTTAGGCCATATATTCTGAGTTCCAAAGTCATTTATTATGTTCCCTACACCATGGTAAAAGATATCCTATCAGAAATGGAGGTTTCAAGCAAAAAATGCCGATGGGTAAATTTTTTTTGTAAGAGTATGATATGGATATCCAAACAAAAAAATTGGTTAGAGGTTTGGCCTAGAAAAACTTATGGTAAAGAGAAATCTATAGAAAATTGAGGTAAATGAATTTGAAGAAGAAAGGATGAATGTCCTTGAAAAACTAATAATCTCTGAATGGTACAAGGAAATCATTTTTTATCTCAAACATCTACAATGCCCTGAACATTTGAGCAAGAATCAGAAAAGAGAACTTAAGTTAGCTTCCTAAAAATATGTCACTACAACTTTTGGGTTAGTAGGGAAGAACCCTGAGGGAGTTCTCTTAGCATGCATTGCTGAAGATGAAGCCCCTAAAATAATTGCTGATCTCCATGGAGAAGTTTGTGGGGGACATTTTTCTAGAAGAGTCACAACTCATAAAATCTAATTGGCTGGTGATTGGTGGCCAACTCTTTTCAAGGATACAACTCTATTGGTAATAAGATGTGAAAGCTGCCAACACTTTTCTGGAAGACTGAAAGCTTCAAGCTCCCTTCCTTTACAGCTTGTATTAGTTGAAGCCCCATTTAGACAATGGGGAATGGATTTCATTGGGGAAATTTATGATCCTTCAAGTGCAGGACATAAGTGGATACTAGTGGCCACAGATTCCTTCACCAAGTGGGTGGAGGAAATCCCCACCAAGAAGGTAACTCACCAAATTGTCATGGATTTTGTCTTGAATTATATGATTTGTAGATTTGGGGTACTTGTTAAAATAGTTTTTGATAATGCCATGAGATTTCTTGCTAAAACTTTGGTGACCATGTGCCATGAATATGGGATCAATTTGACATGCTTCAAATTATAATCCCTAAGGAAATGTACAAGTAGAGTCCAGAAATAGAAATTTGCTAAAGATAATTAAAAGAAATTTAGAGTTGAAAAAAGGGAAGTGGGGTGAGTAGTTGAAATTTTCTATTTGGGCTGATCGAATCACTGTTAAATGAGCTACTATAAAAATCTCATTTGAGTTGGTGTATGAAACTCAAGATCTGCTTCCCTTGCATATGCAATTGTCTTCTTTTCAATTTCTTCAACAATTGCAAGATCAAGAGGTTAGTCCCTATGATGCTCACATAAATCAGATTGTTGAGTTAGATGAAGAAAGAAGGGCAACCCGTCAGAGGAATGTGAAATTAAGAGAAAAATTGAAGAAGTTGTTTGATAAGAAAGTGAATCCAAGAGCTTTCAATTGAGGAATTTCATCAAAAAATGATGAGAAACAGTGCGTATTCTCATCTCTAGTAGTCTTGGAGAAAAAATGGCAAAAAAATAGATGTAATTCACAACAACCATTGATTTTTCTCCTTCTCCACTTTAGATTAGAGTCATCCACATGTTTTCCTAGTGCAATTGCAAAGGTGAGGTACAGAGGAAAGTTTCCAAACAAGCGCGGGCCTTCTACATGCTTTGGGCCCAAGAAAAACACCTTTTGGCCTTTGAAAAAGTCTTAGTAAAAAATGAGCCAGCGGAAGCCTCCACGTGTCGCCTTGGCACACCTTTGGTATGGTCCTCAAAAGTGGAGACCCCAAACAAGAATGGGCTGACCACATGTCTCAGTACGATAGAGTTGTTGAAAAATATGAAGGACCAGTGGAAGGTGCCATGTGTCTAGGGTCTGAGAAAGTTTCATCGGCCGTTGTACAGTCCAAGCAAGGATAGAGTGAGCGGAAACCTCCAAGTGTCCTCTTGGTACTTCTTTAAAATAAAATTTAGGGGTAGGTCCCCAAAGAGGCATGGTCCCTCCACGTGTCCCAGGCCTTTAGAAAGTTACTTGAATAGTTTAAGTATAAAGAGGAGCCAGTGTAAGCCTCCACGTGTCTCACTGGTGCAACTTTGAGATGGTCCCTAAAAGCGGAGACCCCAAACAAACACGGGCTCACCATGTGTCTCCTTGGTGAAACTGCTAAGGTAGGACCCAGAGGTGGATCCTCAAATGACCATCGGCCATCCACATGTCCCTTGTCTGACAAAGATGCACCAACCGCATGGAAAATGTCTAAGTCTAGGCAAGGTAGCAGAAACCTCCACTTGTCTCCCTCGCACAACTCCAAAGGTCAAACCATGTGGAAAAAACTTGAGTTTAATCAAGTCTTATATTTTCAAAGTGCCCCATCACGCTACATCTAATTAGAAAGGGCCACGTTTCCACAGATGTTGAGATATGAAATTGATAGGGAAAAGACACTTGTGAAACTGTAAAATCTAGGGGAATCACCATTTGCACCAAGAAATGAATCTTTCTTTCAAGACGAATAATTTAGAAATGATATAAGGCCCAAATGTGATCCACTGAGCCACATTCAATCAAAATGGACCACATTTCCGCATATATTGGGATAAAAATTGACAGGGAAAACAAAACGTGACTGGAAAAATGGAAGGAAGGGAAAAAAATCTGAATTTACGCCCAAGTTACAAATTCTTTCACATGGAAAGAGGAACTCAAAATAAATTATGGACTTAATCTGATCCTCAACCAAAGGAAAGGACTGATCATGGCAACAAAATGAAGGACATATCTTTCATGCATCAACACGAGGAGATATAAAATATGACGGAGCCTACAAATTGAAGAATTTCAAAGACAAACGGGGTGAGATCAAATTGAGCACCAACATCGGCTCTAACTTGGGGATGGTCACTTCCTGTGAGTACCATAAGAAAAAATAGTAGGCAAAGTGCAAAAACTAAACCATTGGGCAATGGAGTCAAAGAAAAAGCTTGCAGAGAAGAACAACAATAACCAACTCCCCCAAGGAAGAACCAAGAAACCAACAAAATGGCTTCCAAGGACCAAGACGAACCAAAACATAAAAAACATGAAGGTAGAAAGAAACCAAAATACTTACACTATACATTGTCGTATACCTTGATTCTAAGAAATCAATCAAGGAAATGTTTCAAATGCCTGCCATTCACAGGCAACTCAAGAAATTCCTCATTTAATTCTTTTAAGAAGAAGGTATGTTCACCAATTCAAATGTCAATTGAATAAGGGCCCAAAAAAAATGCATCAAACTTTCCATGTTTTCCCTTATCCTCATGCATGTTATCCCACAATAGCACAAGATCTCCCAATAGTCTTAAAAATTAGCATTATTACAGATATTTTGTAATGTTTATTGGGAGATAATGTGTTGATTGGTAGTGCTGACTTTTATAATGTGAAATTTGAAAATGTTTGAAAAACTACCTTAAAAAACATTGTTGGGATAGTTAATGTAAATAAAAAATTGTAGATCGGAGATATGTCTATCTATAAAAGGGTATTTTAAGAGAATTAAAATTTGATATATACATATATAGTTATAGACCGTTAAGTATACTTCGCATTGACTGGTTGAGATCCTCTCCCTTACCCACTACCAAGACAAAAATGGTGAGAATAAAGAATCAAGTAATTGCAAAATCCCACAAACACGAAGACAAGAGATAGAAAATCCCAAAATCTTACATCTTTAGTTGGAATTTTAAAAAATTAGTTAACTACAAAAATCCTATAAAATAAAATCACAATAATGCGAATGATGCCTAGTAGTAGTAATATAATCATGTATAATACTAACTATATAGAATACAAATATTTCTTGACGACTTGGATAAAAGATAAACCTTAACTACATTTAATCTCCGTGATTATGATTGCATATTCTCACATGATATTACAAGTCGTGTGGCCGCTAAGGTCATTTTTTATTGCATTTATTTGATGCAACCTAACAGACATTAATTATTAACAGCCGCTAGGCTAGTTATTACCTTCTAGACAAGATTATTAGTAATTATTTCCCTAGAAACTGAGCTAATCTCCATTACTATGGTTAGATTTTCCAAAAAAATATTCTAGCCATAACAGACGCTAATCTTGAAGTGTATTACATTATGTTGATGCAAATTAATTACCATTTGAGATAAGTGGTTTTTTTCCTAGTTAGTTATGAATTATTAATATGTTTATTTCCATTAATAGGCAATATCACTTCCATGGGTCATGCATAATTCACAGGGAAGGTGAAAATTATTGGAAGAAAATAAATGAGGAATGTTTTGTAGAAATCCATTACCCAAAAAACTACCACACCGACATGTGGTTGTTTTTTGCAAATGATGATGTAAAACAGGAAGTTTGTATGGTTCTATCCTCAACTTTTATTGATATATACAAACAATATGTATTCAATTTGACCAAGTTTCTGTTGAAATTAGTGTCTTATTATTGATATGGAGTTGGAATTTTCCTTATTCAGGAAATAGGAAAATGTAGGACTTAAAAGTAAATCATATTAGTTCTTATTCTAAATATGGCTGGAATTTGGGGATGTTTATAGACTCTGACAAAACCGGTTAAGTAAATGCATTTTAAATTCATAAAGGCAAGCTTTAGGTATTTAAAACATTATATAGATATAATAATACATATTTTTTGTCATCATTTGAATAGAAAAGGTTTTCTTTCTCCACCGAAACATGCCAAGCTATTTATAATGCTAAGTCAATCTTATTTGTCTAAATTAGAGATAGACATCTCTAACTATAATTTTTAGGGGATAAAAAAAAATCAGCTGCATTGTTAAAGAATGTGACCAATATATTTGAGAAGTTTGAATCTTCAACCACTAAATAGTTTGACTTGTTTTTGTTCGATGGTGATGTATTTCCAATTAAAGTTTCTAATTTCCTTGTAGAACCTCCACAGTATCAATGTCATCATTTTTATGAGGAGAATGTTGACTTTTTTCCCATTCGATGTTGATAAATTTTATTCCTACAGTGAGGGATGAAATTATTTTTCCTTTCT
Organism: Taxus chinensis; assembly: GCA_019776745.2. Classification (NCBI taxonomy): domain Eukaryota; kingdom Viridiplantae; phylum Streptophyta; class Pinopsida; order Cupressales; family Taxaceae; genus Taxus; species Taxus chinensis. The sequence continues at coordinate 372,034,739 of CM034148.1, forward strand.
TGCGGTCTACAAAGGAGGTTGTCAAACTTGAGGAACTACATACTAGATAAAAAAACATATAATTCTTTACATACTAAGTTATAGTTTTGAAAGGCTTGTATTTTATCTTTAAAATCATCTAGGGAAGCCATTATTACTATTTGTAAGCAAAAAAATGAAGTAAACTAAACATGGATTGAAACCAAGTTTATTGATTTTGTCTACAAGGATCGATCAACTTGGAAATCGCTAGGATGTCCTCAAAGGATCAAAGTCAGAAACATAAATACTAGGGAGTGGAGGCTAATGAATGTTAATTTTATTTCATTAGTATTTATCATTTATTTTTATAAAATTCACAAATTAAAAATATTTTTTGTGCTTTGAATGCATATATTTGAGAAGTAATGTATTTATATTTTCATCATTCAAAAGTTAGAGAGTTTGTATGAAAAATGAAATTTTCTATTGTTTCCTGATGATATATGGAGTAAATCGAAAGTAATTATTTGATTTATTTAGATCAGGTGGGATTTCTTGTTCTCCTTTTAAAGATAACCATCCTTACTTTGAGCCAAATTTATTGGCAAGGTTCACATCCAACTCCTTCATGTGTGTAAGATAAATGACCAATGAAGAAATATATATATATATATATATATATATATATATATATATATATATATATATACTAGCTAAAAAGGTAAAATCAGTGAATGTATGGGTAACTAGCTATGTGAGGAGGGTTTCATAGCTGAGACATTTGAATATTAATTCTGAAGAGTAAAAGGTGATACAAAAATTAGAGTGAAAGTACTTAAGTATTTGAAAAGTACACATGCAGATAATAATGTGTTTGGAGAATGTAATCAATACAATGTTGTCAAAACAATTGTGATGCATCTCACTTTATCCAGTTGTCTATACTCTTGGGAGAAGAGAGAAAAGGAAAAATCCAAGTTCATTCAAAAGGAAGTGAAAAATCAAAAACATTAAAAAACCAATCCAGAAGTGGAAGAGGTTCTTCAAGATTAGGCTCAAATAATTTTAGACAACCATCTATTTTCCAAAGAGAAAGACATGCCAATAAGGATGGAAGACAGATAAGAATTTACTTGTCAATGTGCATATCCCTTTATTCTTATGTCAACCATTTTATCTATTCTATCAGCTGATCCATTTAATGCAGAATGTGAGATCACAATTTTCTGTAATTTGTCTAGTGATATATCTTCAGAAGAAATAATGGACCTGCTTAAATTTTTCAGATATATTGAATTAAATTATATGATTATTTTTCAATTACCAATTTTACACTCAAAAATGTTAAGAGAAACACTAAATAAATACATAAAAAAGGTTAAAGACAAGGGGAATCAATAATGGATGGTTTTTATTGATTTATGACAACAATAGGATATTTTAAATCTTTTCTATTTTTGTAAACAATAAATGGTGTGCATAATTATGACACTAACAATGATGAGAGATAAGTAATCAACATGTATTGGATGGAGAAACTGTCACAGAAATTGGTGACTGCAAGAAAAATTGTCCTACAAAGAAAGACACATCCTTTTCTTTGTGAGAGATCTTATGAGTTCTGGTAACATATGTTCACTCAAAAATCTTTCAAAAATTCTCCAATAACAGTGTTTTATGGTTTTAGTATTGCATTTTGTTCTTTGGTTGACATCAATCTATCTGTGGTTATTATTACTAAGACAAATGATCAAGAATTATTTTTAGAACATTGATATTCTCATTTGAAAAAAATTTCATCTATTAATACAACTTAATCGAATATTATTTTAATTCCTTTGAATTGAAACACACTAGTAATACACCCAATATTTATGTAGACAACCAAAAAAGAGAGGAAGTAACTATTAGTTCCAATCCACTTCAAACTACTGGAGATGATCGAATTCTTCTGGAATTCATTGCCCAAACTACAAATGAATATTTACTAAGTGATTATCATTTAATAATTTTATAAAATAATCAGTGTGATACATTTTCTTTTATCATGGTTTTCATTTACTTAATAATGCTTTACATTTTTATAGTGTTGATGAAAATTTTACAGGGCACAGGTACATCACACATGAATAGGAGGTTAGAATCTAATATGTTGTTCATGTGTAAGTATAAACAAAACCATTTATAATCCCCATAAATTTATAGGAACCCATTACAACATGTCAATAAAATGGGCCAATGTTTACATACTAATAAAAAAGTGATCTATTTTTTAAATTTATTTGATACCAAGCACATATGAAGCTTGACGACTGCTAAGATACCCATTTTCATCATGGGTTGTCCAACCAAGTATAATCCATCTAATAGCAAATTTTCCTAGCAGTCTCTAATATAAATCTATAGCTAAGAAATAATTTCTAGTGGAGGGTATTACAACACATAGAAGCGAGTAGTATCATTATTTTATTTATCCTGACATGAAATTGATTATGAATTGATTAATTTTTTAAAAATAGAACATCCATAAAAAGAACTGACAACTGGTGAGGGTGAAGGAAGTGTTACTGCGAGCTCAGTTGGTGAGTGGTAGCCTTTTGGAATGTTGTGTTTTTGAATTTTTATAATTGAATTGTTTTCAATTTAAAATATTTTTTTTTTACTTCCATGCAGTTAGAAAAAAGGATTATTTACTGATTTTAGATTTTTTACAAAATTAATTTGTCGGTTGGAAAAATGATGGAATTTCACCAACACTCTAGGACTAGGTCCCTCTACTTGAATGGGGCCACCCCATTTAGTGAAAGTGAGAAAATACATGTAAACTAAAATAATTTCTAGGTGTGGCCCATAGAACATGGATTGCATAGGAATACTTCCCTAAACCTATGGCAATTGCTTGTATGGAATACAAGGGAGGAAAAATTCTTAGTGAGAGATATATGAGAATAAAATAAGAGGGGGATTTTAACCAACAAATAACATATCTGAGTTTATTGCACTATAATAAGAATAATTTAGTAGCATCAATTAGAAGAAACAATTCACATGGAAATACGAACAATAAAAAAGAAACACAATGTTTTATTGCATCAAATTACACAATTTACAATTCTCTTGGAGTATAAGTTGAAATGGAGATATAATAACCATAAATTAGAGAATAGAGGAAATTAAGGAACTTGTTCTTAGAAAGAAAATGGGAGTTAGTAAACAAGAATTAACCATCCCCTTATAATGAGGATAGCATCTCCTTTTATAGATTCACAATTCATTTCTTCCTCTACCCCCACATGAATTGTAATGTTTGTATTCAACTTTTGACATTTCATTGTCCTAGGAATGAAAAAATTAAGTACCCCTCTTATAATTTGAGGAAGTAATTTTCTATTTTATAAATATTTCATTTGAAATCGAATGAATAGGAAAAAACATCATGATCATGTATAATGAGGAATTAGAAGGAGGGAAGAAGAGGAAAAAGAATGAGATATGAGAGGAAGAAATTCTCCAAATCATGGATGAATATGCCTCCGCCCTTGATGTAGTGGAGAACTAGCTCCGATGGTGATGAAGATAAAACCTCAACCCATGATGACCCTCCTCACAAATTATATGAAATTATGACGATATTTGATGAATACATTTGAACATTCTTCACCCTTTAAAAACCTCATTAGAATGATACACTTCTGCAACACTATTTGAGCACATCAAGAAGAGGATTGATGAGAACTTCCTCAACTTTACAACATTACACATTGTGAGCTCATGCCTTGATTGATTGGCCACTATAAAGGAAGTTGAAGACCATTTAAGATGAATACGTAATATTTATATCACTTAAACAAGCCTTCAACCTTTAAAACACTGTAATGCCTCACAAAAATCCAAGTTCTTGTTACAACTTGAGACCATTTCCTGCATAATTCAACCTAATGATCTAGAATCATCCATGAGATGAGGTGAATAGAAATATGATGATGTGATGAGTAATGTAAATGGATTTTTTGGAACATTCTTTAAGTCTTTGATCAACCTATCTAGAGAAGTGAGAAAAACACCGAGATCAGAATGCTCCACTGTGACCAAAATTGGTAATTGAGACGGTTATTCTCCTGCTTGAGAAGCAATGTCCTTATCCACTCTTTGAAGGAATGAGTTTGAAATATATGAAGGTTAAAATTATTGAGTAAAGGAGGATGAAAACCCATGACCATTTATATCCTTTTCCAAAAACATATTATTTTTAGTAATTTCTTCTTAGGTGACATTTTTTGGCATTTTCACCGAATTATCAATTTTGAGCACTTTTCCTCCCACATAATGAAATGAGTGTCATGAATCCGTTAATCCTTCATACCTAATACTATAATTTTATTGAATGGGAACTTAATAAAAAGATGCATTTGCCACAGGTTGTCAGATCAAAACAAAAAAAGTCTCTAAATATTTTTCTCCTCATCATGATGGTTTGCTCTAATTTTGCGGGGTTTCACTCGTCCAGATCTTATTGAAATAAAAATTAAACTTGTTGGTATGTGTTTTAATTTTTATATAGGCTAAAATTTATACAAATAACATTCCATGAATCTAATCATAAAAATTTTCATGTGCTAAGAAAGTTCTCATTGGAAATCTATTTTTTCAAGGATCTCATGCTCTTATTTGTAGCTCATTTGGCTCGCCGCACCTCCATATATTTGAAGAATAATTTTTACATGGATATAAGTTTTAGATGACCAAAAAAAATTATATCATGGAATTATTCAGTTCCATTAAACATTCATTCCAAATGCATTCATGTAGGGAAGCTTCAATTAAAGTTTCGTGGAGACCCGAGTAGGGGTTTGTGAGATATGAGAAAACTTGTGTTCTTGGCACGAGTTTAATTAGTAAAAAATTGTCATGAAAAGGTTATAGCATAAATGGAGGGAAATATATTTAAAAATGGTATCCTAAATTACCTAGCGAGATTAAAATATTCAAAAATTAATTGTAGTTAAGGAAACCCACCCCTTGACTAACTTACACCCCTTTCTTATTAACATGGATTGAGGGTGAGTTGGGACTTACTAAATGGGTCCTAGATCCTCCCATGTGCATTAAAAAATTTATTAAGGGGAAAAAAGATGAAAATTTTCATCATTATTGTAAAAATATCCCAAGGGTACAACCAACATGAGGAGCGAGATAAACTTGATGAACCATGTGAGTGGAAAATATGCCTTAGGAAACAAGTTGATATTTGTGAGAGCCATGAGACAGAAGTCATACATGGTGGAGAATTTTTTTTACCTGATGCACTTTTATACCAGGTGAAAAGGTACATCAGATATGAAAAATGGTGTCATGGGTGTGTTTCATCATGGAGAGGGGGTAGTTTGAAGGCATGAGAGGATAACATGCATTTAACACTTGAAGATGTCTTGTAAGTGACGAAAACCCACTTATCCCTTTTGAGTGAAATTTTTTTCAGCTCATAAAATTTTACACAATGTAAAAAGGTGTATAAGTGCCTTCCATGTGTGTCATGGGTAATGTTGATCATAGAGACAGGGCCATTTTGAGTTGTGAGTGCATAACACTCACCTAACCACCTAAAATACATGTTAAGTGACACAAAATTATTTCCTTTCTCTCCTCACCATGGAATCACATAGATTTTGACCCAATTCACCTTTGTACCAAGTGAAAAGGTGAAAAAGTGCTTCCAAGGTGTGAAAATACTCCATCGACACATTTGGAAACCCACTTTCATCAATAGCTACCAAAAATAAACACTAAAGAGTGTTTTTGTACCGCGGGAAGTTATCTGAGAGTTGCTTAAGAATGTTTTTAATAAATTTGACTCAAAATGGTATTGTAAGATTATTACTACATGTTTAAGGAGCCAATGCTTCCAGAAATTCTAAATTTACCCCTCTTTTAATTATACTTGAGCATGTATGCCAGTGAAAGTGAGGGCCACTAACATGTATGATGACGACAATGCCAACCAATAAATTTTCAGTTAAATTGAATAATATAGGTCATCTTGATATTTGAATCAAGTCTCAACTCTTCATATAACTCCTTGAATTCTCATTTGAATCTCCATTGGGAGCAAGGCTCTTCATTTGCATTATTGGGCTAATATCTCAAAATATAGACATTATAATCTCGTGAAACCTTTTGCAATATTAATACAGCCTTCTTATATTTATGATGAGTATTTTTTCACTTGAAAAAATTAGCTGAGGCTCCGACAACATCCAAAACAAGATGTCTAGTTTTTTTACTACTTTCATTTCCCTGCATTGTACTATAAGTAGCTTGGTATTGCATAGCTTGTTCCTAAAACTAATTTCTCTTGTATAACTTCCTTAAAATTCCTCTGATGATATTAAAACTCTGTCACACACTTATTTGATGCGTTATCTCTCCTTGGTTCATTCCTAGATGGTTCTTACTAGGTGCAAAAACCTTTAGAAATAGGCCTTTTTGGGGCCTCTGGAAGCAGTTCATTTGAAGTGGATCAAAAGGAATCCATGAATTTATTCCCAATAACCTAAATTTACATGAAACAAACTTTAAAAATCCACTTATTACATCTATTTTGGTAATGATGGGGGTTTACATAGTCAAACATTCGTCAAAGGGCAGGTTTACTTTACCCGGTTGAAGAATGTTTGAGTGTGGGCTTAGTTGAAATGGAAAAAATGTTCAATTTAGCATGCTATACATTTAACATGAAAAAAAATGTCTCTAACTGCAAGATTATTTTTGGTTTGAACAAATTGAGAATGAAGCAAGTAGGAACCACTGAATCTCAAGACACAAAGAGGACTAGTGTTTTATCCATTGGGCTATAGAGTCATTGCATATTAAGGACAGATACAACAAAATATCTTTATTAAACACAACACATTTAAAAAACAATCACATAACAGAAAGGGAAACACATGATGGAAAGGAAAACACATAAACCTAAATCACCTATGATACATGCGGGGGTTGACCCTCTTTCACTGTAGCACTTTTCTCTTTGGATGTCACCCTTGAATGGGTAACATTGAGTATTGATGTTTCATGAATCCATTGAGTAGTTCAAGGAAGTATCCCCATCTCCACAACTACTTACAAAACCTAGGTGATTTTATGAGTGCATGTATCCTTGGGAGGATTGATCATACATGATCCCTTTGATGCTTAGAGATTCACTCACAAAGTCCATCAATTTCAGATTCCAACTTGTCTTCTACATTCACCAACATCACTTGTTTCTAATTTTTCATTTTACTAGTTCCGCAAGGCTGATTTTTTATAGAATTTCTTGAATATTCCAAGTGTCTCTCTTTTCCATGTTCATGCTTATTGACAATATTTTCATGATATGCCTTGAATTCATCCTTTTGTTCTATTTTATTATGACATATTTGTGCATCAACTCAAGAATAAAATATAGCTTCATACCTATATTGTATTTCCATAGCATGAGGCAAGATGTCAATACTTATCTTGGGATCTTTTGTACCTTTTTCAAATTTAAGGATTTCATGAAAAGACTCTTTCTTAAAGACTACCACAAGCTCATCTTCACATTCATTTGGACAATCTTCATCTTAAAATTCAAGGAAACAATTTGGAGAGGTTGATTCATTAGCCCAAATTTCAATTTATTTCATTTATTCTTCATTATGGGAGGTATCATCTTCAAACAACTCAAAGAATTTTATTTTATCTTTTTCATCATAGAGGGAATCTTCCTCTTCAAATGGAAAAAGGAAAAAATTAATTTTATCGTTATATCTATTAATCCTTATTTCATGAGAGAAATATGATTTCTCATATTTATTTGCTTCATCATGATTTATTTTAAAAATATTTGAGGATTCAACACTACATTCATATGTGTCTTACAATTCCATGGCTTACATTAAGAGGTCAAGGTTGAGTTGAGGATCTTATACTTCTTCCATAGCTCTCATTATTTCTTCCACAGATTCTAATTTCAAACCTTAAAAAGGTTCGAAACAAGTTGGCCTTTCTTTTTCATGGATGACATGATCAAGAGAATATTCATCTTCAAATGGGAATGAGAACACCTCTTCATCTTGGATAAAAACATTAGCTAATTTTTCAGCTTAGAATTCATCAAGAATAACTTTATATTCTTCATGGCTCACATCATCTGGCAATTTAGGGCTGCCCACTTGCAACTAAATATTTATCCACTCCCCTTCATACTCAATACCCCATTATAAAGGAATTATTTTTCCTATCAAGATAGGAATTCCATCCCCCTTTTTGGATGTTAGGAAGTAATTCCAACTCTCATTGTCTTGGTACAATATGTTAGGTCCCAGATTTTCTGATTTTTCATTGTATATCTGATCTTTTTCACTGATAGAAATTTTTCCATCTCTCCTAACTGGAATGGTTGAGGAAGATGAATTAATATTGATTTTTCCTCCCAAGTATCGGCATAAGCTTCTACTTAAAAAAATTCCAAATGATGTCAGAATGTCTGATACCAAAATAGTCAATGACACCTTTTTTCTTGGAAATTTGGTGAGGGCCACCTATGCATCCTTCATCTTCCCCACAAATGGGATTTCCTTTGACTCTATGGAGTATGAAGATGCACTGACCCATGTCAAGGGAATTCTAAGAAATTTCAAACCTTTTATGGGCATTTCATTTTCAAAAGCACCTAAATCTATAATAAAATTATTCAATCAGTATCTTCCAATGAGAAGGGATATATAGAAAGGATCAATCTTATTGGTCTCAGATGCACTCAAAGCAAGCATGTTATGTTATGGATTAGGTGGAATGGGTAGTAATCCTTTAAAACCAAGAGTTACATTATTTGGATTTAAACAACTACCCTTAATATGATTGACAAGATTCTCAAATTATTTAGGGTGAGTGCACAAACACTTAGATTTGGAATTTTGTGCTTTAGACTTGTTCATATGTTATATGATATCAAAATGGGTGTATGAAAGTGAAGTAAAATGTGAATATGATTAAGGAGAAAAGGTTGATTTTATAGGCATACCAAAAGCTCTTGTAGGAACAAAACTAGATTTAAACAGAGAATTTGGAGACTTACTTGGAATAGATGGCCTCTTGCTTGCCAAGTGATCCAGTTTCTCTATTACGGACTCCATGGAGGGTAGAAGTGGAGATACTTGACTGATTAATTTATTTTTTAGAGTCACCTCAGGAGGATATTTAATCCTCTTATTGTTTATTGTTGTGGAGGAAGAATATTCTTTTAGAGATTGAGAGAAGATGAATTGCACATGAGAAACTAGTTGTATCTTCATCATCTTCTTCTTCACCTACTAAATATTCAAAAAAAAAAATATTTATATAATTCTCTTCTTCTTAAATCTCTAGGACATCATTCTATCCATTTTCTTATTCAAGTCCTTCATATTCTTGCATTCTAAAAATTACATTGATATGTGGAGCCTCTAACATAAGCCTTTTGGGTGCTCTTGCAATATTATTTCTATTATGATTTTGATGGGATTTTTTTAGGAAACCTCTCGGTTCAACGTTGTCAATTAATTTGCTAATTTCTACAAAAATGAATCATGTTTCTCACCTTTGGGATGATGGAAATTATTCTTCATTAAAGGATTCTTTATTTTTCCTTATAAGACGAGGTCATATTCCACTTCAATGGTTTATTTCTTTAAAATGGCCAAAATTTATTTTATTTACTCTTCGGATGATGAATCCTACCTCACACAGTTAAGCATTGATGAATAATATTTTCACATTGTAATCGGGGGGAAAATCTTCAAAGGGTATCCTATTAAGAAACCTATTATAGTAAGCTATGTATTCCCTCATAGTCTCATTAGGATCCTTTTTCATCTGAACCATTTGAACTAGGATGCATTGAAAATATTTACAAAATTTAAACCTTGCTTCAAATCTAGTTTTGATGTCTTCCCAATTAGTGATATATCCAAATGGAAGGAGATAGAACCACCATGTTGTATTTTCTTGCAGAGAATCTAAAAAAAATCTTACTGAAACATCTTCGTGTTAGAATCTTAACACTCCATATAATGAGATGAATTTTTCTATGTGATAATCCAAGAGTTATGTACTTTCACCTCTAAATTTAGGGAAAATATTATGAGATACTCTTGGTAATTCATGGATAGGTGGACGGAGGAAGATTGGACTTGTGTTTCTACACCATGACATAATTTGTGGAGTCATTTCTCTTTCTTATTCCATTCTTACTTAGAGTTCTGCTTCTACTTCTTATTCTACAAATTATTCTCCAAATTCTTCCTTTGGTTCTTCTTGTTCTTCTTCATTAGGGAATAAAATTTTCAATGGTGGTGGAAAAATGGGAGAAGCAAGAGGGTTTACAGGAGGAATATCAATAGGAGTTTGAATAGGATTTCTAGATGTACCACTTGAAGAATCATATGGAAATGAGGATTGAGGGAAGAAATTTGGATTATCTCTTATTTTTTCTTGCTAAATTTTTCAAGCCTAAAAATTGGATTCAATAATTCCTCTCAACCTATTAAACCTAGTATATCATCTATTAACTAGTTTTGGTAAAGATTGGATTCAACTCAAGGAAAATTTTGTTCACTCTTTTTGTGGGAATTTGAAATTTAAAATTTATGTTTTTTTTTTGTTTTTTTGGAATATATTTTGTTTAGGATTTTATGGTTCATTTATTAGGTAAAGAATATGCAAAATTTTCCCCACGATGGGTTCCAATAATTGTTGGTGAAATAATTTGTTGGTTGGGAAAATTGTGGGATTTCACCAACACTTTTGGACTAGGTTCCTCTTGTTGAATGGGAAATATCCATTTATTGAAATCAAGGAAATAAAATTAAACTAAAATAGTTTCCAGGGGTGGCCCATAGAGCGAGGATCACACAAAAATACTTCCTTAAACTTGTGTTAGTTTTTTGTATGTAATACAAGGGAGTAAAATTGCTTAGCGCGAGAGATAGGAGAAGGGAATAAGAGGGGGATTTTAACCAAAAAATAACATAGCTGAGTTTATTTCATTAAAATCAAAATATTTCACTTACATCAATTGCAAGAAACCATTCACATAGTAAGAGGAACGATACATAAGAAACAAAAAGTTTTATTGCATCATGTTGCACAATTTACAATGCTCTTGGAGTATAATTTGAGATGGAGATAGAATAACCATACACAAGAGAACAAATGAAATTAAGGTACTTATTCCTTGAAATATAATGAGAGATATTAAAAAATAATTAAAAATATCATTAAAATGAGGGTATCATCTATTTTTATAGCTTCACAATTTATCTCTTCCCCTACACCCACAAGACTTTTCACGTTCCTATTCAACTTGTGACTTTTCATTATCCTAGAAAATAACAAATTATGTACCCATATTGTAATTTAAGGAAGTAATTTTACATATTACAAATATTTCTTTGTCACTTGAATGACTAGGAAAAATCATCATGTTCATGTACAATGAGGAATTAGGAGGAAAGAAGAGGAGATATAATGAGAGAGGAGAGAAAGAAATGCTTCAAAGACTGGATAAATATGCCTCTGCCCTCAATGTAGATAAAAATCAACACCAACAGTGATGAAAATAAAAAAATTGAACTATGATTACCCATAAAACCACTATGATGTAGTGATGAGGAGCTCAAATGTAGTCTTTTGAACACTTTGTATCCTTTGAAAACCTCACAAGAATGATACACTTCTGCCACATTTCTTAAGCACACTAAGAAGAGAAGCGATGAGCACTGCCTCAAATTTGGAACATTGAACATTGTGAGCTCATGCCTTGACTGATTGGAAACCAAAAGTGAAGATCAATAAAATTGAAGATGACGGGTGAATATTTATATCATTTGAATAAGCCTTCAACCTTTGAAACACTACAATGCATCCCAAAATTCCAAGTTTTTGATGCATCTTGAGACCATTGCATGTAATATTCAAAATGATGATTTGAATTCATCCATGAGATGAGGATAAGAGAAATATGATAATTTGATGAGTTAATGTGAGGAATTTTATGCAACATTCTTCAATAATTTTATCAACATATCTGGCAAAATGAGAAACACACCGAGATTAGAATGCTCCACTGTGACCAAAATTGGGAACTAAGAAGGTTCTTCTCCTTCTTGAGATACAATGTCGTTGTCCAATATTTTAAAACATGAGTTATACCTCTATGATTGTTGAAATTTTTGATACACCAATGACCATTTTGAATTGTTTCAAACACTTACTATTTTTAGTAAGTTCTTCCTGGGTGACTAGTTTTGGAATTTTTGTAGAATTATAAGTTTTGAGAACTTTTCCAATTAGGGAATTAAATAAGTGTCTTGAATCCATTCATCCTTTTTACCTAGTAATCTAATTAATTTCCTTTAATTAAAAATTAATAAAAAAATTCATTGGCCATGGGGTGTCGGATCGGGCCTTAAAATATCTCCAAAAATTCTACTTTTCACAGGGATGTTTTGTTCCAATTTTTAGGGGTTTCACTTGTCCAGAACTTCACGAAATGAAAAATGAATTTTCAGGTCTATATTTTCTTATTCAGATATGGAATAATGTAGAGAAATAATAGTCATACACAACTCCAATAATACCTATTTTCATAGGGTAAGAAATTTCTCATTGGAAATATAATTTTTCGAGGATCTCATGCTCTGATTTTTAGCTTGTTTGGCTTGCTTCAACTCCAGATATCTAAGAAAGAAGTTGTATACGGCTGAAAATTTTAGATGAAAATAAAACATTGTGGATGGAATAAATGAGGTCATGTCAAAATTGATTCCAAATTCATTCATCTAGCGAAGCTTTTGTTCAATTTTCTTGGAGATCAAACTAGGGGTTTGCGAGATATGAGAAAAATTATGTTCTTGGCATGGGATTTCTTAGTGTAATATTTTCATGAATAGGCTACAGTAGAAATGGATGGAATAAATTTTTAAAAATTATATCCAAAAGATTAAATTGAGATATTAATATTTAATAATTAACGCTAATTAAGGAAACCCACCACTTGACTCATTTGCAACACTTTCTTTTTAACCCAGATTAAGGGTGAGTTGGGACTTACTAAATGGGCCTAGGAGCATCCCAAGTCCCTTACCAAATTTAGTATGGTGACATGAGATGTAAATTTTCATCATTCTTGGAAATATTTTTCAATGATAAATTCAACATGAGGAGGGGGGAATTCTTGATGAGCCGGGTGAGTGGAAAAACATGCCCCATGGAAAAAGTTGTGACTTATGAGAGCCAAGAGAGAGAAGGCTTACATTGTGGCACATTATTTATCACCTGATTCAAATTTTCACCAGGTGAAAATAAGGAAAAAAATTTAAAAATGGCACCAAGAGTGAGCTTCATCATGGAAAGTGGGTAGTTGGAAGACACGAGTGGATAACATTCATCTAACACCTAAAGATGTCACTTAAGTGAAGAAAATCCACTTCTCTCTCGGGGGTTCACTTTTTTGCACTTCATGAAATTTTGTACTATGTGAAAGTTTTCATCAATGCCTTTCAGGTGTGTCATGGGTCCTACTGATCATGTACAAGAGGCCATTTTGACCAGTGATTACACAACACTCCCCTAACCACCCAAAAGAAATGTTAAGTGACACAAAATTCTTTCCTTTATCTCCTCACCATGGTGGCACATGTTTTTACACCCAATGCACCTTTTCACCAAACGAAAAATTTTAAAACTACATCTAATGTGTGAAAATGTGCCATATACACATTTGGAAACCCGCCTTCACCAACTGTTGTTAAAAATAGACAATAGAGAGTGAGGTTTTTCCTTGGGAGCTTTCCTGAGAGTTACTTAGGAAAATATTATATTATTTTGAATCCAAAATGGATTATAAGATCATTTACATTAGTTTTAGGTGCCAATTCTTCCTGAAAGTTTGAATTTAGATCCCTTTTTATTCTACTTGAGCTTGTGCGCCAATGAAAATGACAACCACCAAAAGGTACGATGATGAAAATGACAATAAAAACATTTTGAGTGAAGAGATAATTGCATAGGTAATCTTGGGATTTGAGTCACATCAAATATTCATAGAAATCCTAGAATGCTCATTTGAATCTCCACCAGGATCAAGGATCTTCATCTTCACTATTAAGCCAACATCTCAAAATCTAGACAATAGAATCTCCCAAAAAAAATTCAAATGTGAAGTAGGAATTCTTATATTTCTGATGAGAATATTTTCACTCCAAAAAATTACTTGAGGCTTCTATAATATCCGGAACAAGTTTAATATCATTTTTTACTGCTTTAATTTCCCATCATCATGTTATAAGTAGCCCATTGTTTCATAGATTGTTCCTAAACCTTATTTTTCTTACATAATTTCCATAAAATACCTCTTTTTATAACTACCTCTTGTTATTTTTCTGAAATAATTTCCATAATTTCACCTTTTCCCTGCATCATGTTATAACTACCTAGATGTATTATATAATTACCAAGTGTAAAAACCCAAAAAATATGCCTTTTTGGGCCTCCAAAAGATATTCCTTCGAAGTCAATCAAATTGAATCCATGAATTTCCTATCACCAACTTACTTGTACATGAAAAAAACTTTAAAAATCAAGTTATCACACCCATTTTGTTCATGATGGGGGTTTACATAGTTAGTAAATGGCTAGAGGGCATGTTTACATTACCCGGATCAAGAATTTTTTAGTGTGAGCTTAGTTATCATGGAAAAGTGTTTCTAATTTTCATGATAGATATTTATCACAAGAAACATATTAGGAGGGTTTTCTATATGAGAAAAAATAAAATCATAAAGATATGTCATTCAAGTTTGGAAAGGAGATTATGAACCTGTGAGGAGGCCTGAACGAATTTTTAAAGTTACTATCAAATAAATTTGAAGTGGTTTTCTACTCTAACAATCTAAATTCCGTTGAATTTGAAAAGATGATAAAGGATTTGTAAAAAAATAGTAATTAAATTGAAATTAGTACTTATTTGGATAAAATAAAGTTGTAATGTCCAAGCAAGAGTTGTAATTAAAGATCTACAAAAGTTTTTGAGTAGAGATGGTATTTTTTACAACTCCAAAGACACATTGTATATCGAAATAGGTACACGGGGAAACCTTGCATAAAATTTTATGGTGGGGATGAAAACCAATGGAGAAAATTGTTCCAAATATATGTGGTTGGTGACCAATTTATATAAAAACTTATCACTGATAGCATCTCATGGTTTTGATGTTGTACAGGGCATCCAAAAATTGGAGCAAGAAAAAGCTTAATATCTATTTATAATTTTAAAATGTTTTTATGATGATACTTATAAACATTGTAAAGAAGATACATTCATATGTTCTTTTTTAATTTTATATGTTGATATTTTACATTTATTAGTTAAGAGTATTTATATGATCACTGCATATAAGTTGAGAGTATAAATTTATTATTTTTTTGTTTGAATTACCAAAATAGAATATTAATTTAACAATATCATGACATGTTTTTTTATCACATTTGGAAGACTAAATTAATTATGAGCTATTTTTATAAATCAAATTGGGGAGCCTCGGTAATTACTATTTTTGGGAGTTGAAGGTTTGATGTTTGTATTTTTTGGTATTGGAGAGAACATAGCTCATAATAGGGCTCCCAATTTTAGAGACGAGAATACCAAATACTTTGCAATAATATTTAGTGTTGAATTGATCAGAACTGCATTATAAAATTTTGAAATTTTATTATGGTATACATCTATGGATTCAACAGTTATGAAGTACATGTTCATTAAAATATTTACTTGGTTGTGAGATACCAACTTCAGGTTGATTTTGGGATGTGGCCAATGTAAGCTCAAAATAAATGCCAGTCAACAGATAATAGAAATTTTTGATATTGTCTATGGTGAAAACAATATACTTTTCATTGATAAAGTGAGATTCATTTCATACAATTTTAATGAGGAAATTATTCTCAAAACCCCAACATGATGGATATTTGATGGAAAATATATGAATTATTCATTGATTTGTAGTCAATTGTGTACATGGCTGATTTATGCAAGATAACACAAGAACATGTGTAGATAACTAAAAACCTTTAAATTTGCTATTGGTCTCTGAATTATATTTATTTCTTACAAAATAGACACTATAATTACATTTATATTGTATATAAAAACTACCTTAAATTTTTAAATAATTGTCATCCGCAAACATTTTTTCCTGATTCAAATATTTTATGAAAAAAATGTTATTCCTAGTACAATGTGAAAAAAGAATGTAAATTTTATTTTTGGCCTAATTCACCACCCACAACCATTTGATTATTTTTTTCTTAATTTTCAAATAAGAACATATGCAACATGAAACAATTAATATTATATTTAAATGGAATTCTGGAACACACCATTCATAAGGTTAATTCGTCACATGAGATTGTAAAAGCACTTGGCAGAATCAAGCTCAAAAATAAATATTATTTTATTATACCTAATGTCAAAAATAATTTAAAAATAGATCTATGGACATCACATATAAATTCAAATGTTAATGACATTATGCCTTCATTCCTTTCATACATTGGATTTGAGGTTGACAACTTTGAGTTTATATTTACACAAGAAGATTACATCATGTACAAACATACCAATTATAAGGGTTCTAGGTATCCAAAATTATGTATTAAAACTATTTGGACCATTTGATTCAAGTTTAATGCATATTACAATTGTAAACATATAGTGATTATAGATGACTATTTGTATAAAAATACTCAATGATGTCGGGAACTACCTAATTGTTAAAACATTTAACATATTATATAAATCAAAACACAATTACTTGAAAGATGAGTTGTGGCCTCTGTTACAACCATTGAAGGATGTGGAAGACATCAAATATATCATTAAATCAAAAATTAAATTTTAATTATTTAATTTCCCTAAATTCAATTGAAAGCACCATTGTGTAATATATTTTTCCAATTTGTGAGTCTATCTTTGGGGATGGTTTTAAACTTAAATATGCTAGAAAAAAACATATAATTCACTTATGTAGTGTGTAATTCTATATTTAGTAATGGTCTCATATGTACATATATGCATGCCTAGAAACGAAAGTACAATTACATAACCATATTATGATAAAATCTTAAAATGTTTATGTTTATGTATAATGTAAGTCTTTCTTTAGCAATTTTATAATACAGTAAAGTAATAAAAAAAAATTATTTCAAATGATATGCTAGTATATAAAAAGGTTAAATAATATTTTTCTATGTAGTGGATCGTTTTTTGATTAATTTTAATTTACTTGATATTTTACTATTACTTTAGTAAAGCTATAATATGTAAACATGG
Organism: Taxus chinensis; assembly: GCA_019776745.2. Taxonomy (NCBI): domain Eukaryota; kingdom Viridiplantae; phylum Streptophyta; class Pinopsida; order Cupressales; family Taxaceae; genus Taxus; species Taxus chinensis. Next base: position 372,052,092 of record CM034148.1, read on the forward strand.
CCGACTAGAGGAATGGTATTACAATAAATTATATAACAAGATGGTGATGTTATTGTATCATTAAAGGTTTGATATTTTAAAATTGAATTAACAAAACCATATAAATATAATTTGGTTTACTCATCTAGCCAATTTAAAGAATTTGAAAGAAAGGAAAAGGATTGAAGATGAAGTGACAATGTGATAGTCTGCCCTTGTTGAAATCCTTAAGCAATCACATGATACAAGTGCCACTTTGAAAGAACGAAGAACCAATTTTTAACATTGCTTTAATAAGTAAGCTATTAAATTAAGAGATGAGGGGGGATATGGAGAGAATGGGAGGGAGTGATGAGGAGATAGAGAAATAGATAATATCTGGTTGAGAGGAAAATATTAGATGTTATCTTTTGATAGTATTTCATTCTATCAACGGGAGCTACTTGTAGAATGCAAGATATATGAGATGTGTTTGAGTTAAATTAAATAAAATAAAAACCATCATAAGGAAGTTAAGGTCCCACATATGAAGCTAATACCCCTTGCAGAAGGGAAGGAACTTTTCCAAATATCATACATTCCATCTTGGGTAGATCATACATTTAGAGGAATGAAACAACTAAATAGAGTAAAACACATAGTATGTCAAACATCATTATTTTCCTATGAGAATTTTTTTTTTTTTGTAACCACATATATTGGTAAGACAAATGTTGCAATGTTAAACATAATTAAACTTATTATTCTCAATTGGAGTCTAGATGGTTCTATTCACTCGAATACTTTTATGATTATTTTTAGAACACCTACAAAAGCATTAGTTTCAATAGTGGTCAGGAATTTAAGGATTTGACAAATTACCAATAACCTCCATAACTAGTTCTTTCATAACTATCATGTAAACAATCTTAAACTTAATTGAATCAATGGAACCATATGGATTCCAAATGAGTGTAATTTGTTGAAGTATGGTTAACATTTCAACATTGGTCCTACAAACACCTTTTCTTATATAAAAAAATTCTCACCGATAAATAATTTAGCTTTAAACTCTCTGCTCTACACTATATTTAATTCCATCATTGACCTCAATTAATAATCTACCAAATGGTTAAGGTAAATGTGAATTTTATATGCATACTTTTATGTTATTATAGAAATAAAATAAATATGCAATTAATTATAGAAATTACACCCGAACAACTAAGAAATAAAATTTTAAAACCCTAATAGCAAGGAGGAGAAAGAAGTACTTGGTTGATTCACAATAAAATTTGGAGTGTACTAAAGTGCTAAAAAGGTGAGAAAATAAGTAAGTGCATCGCACAATGACCTAAAAAAATGTAGATTTGGAGAAATAGGCTCCACTGGGGTGCCTAAAGAGGGATAGGGGCATCCATGGGAACCCTAGGCCTGTTTCTAGTCACCTGGGTCGGTAGAAAAGATCAGGAAACCTCCTCTAGGCGGTCACAAGATGTTCACTATTTGTATCCTTTTGCCACTCTGGGGTTATGCCAAGATCTCTGAGGTTGTTACAAACCTGTAATGAAATATGAACCTGCAAAACCCTCAAATAAACATCAAATCGTAAAAAGGGAAGATGCAGAATGAGGGGTTAGATTGTCCTCAACTGTCACAATGGTGAACTTATGAATGAGTAGTGCATTACATCTCAGACCCAATATAGGTCTATGTGTGTGTTTGTGGAGTCTTTCCATAGGTGGATCTTCTGCGAGTCCATCTTGAGAGTGAGAAAGTAAGATAGATATAGAGAAATCTAATAGATGTATACATGGAATAGAATGAACTTCCCTCCTATGAAGCATAGATGCAGAATAACCATCCCCTGTGTCCCTTGGATGGTGCTAGATGGATGTAATGGATCTTTTAGATGCTTTAGGGATGTAAATTTAGGTGGTGATAGCTAATGTTTAGTGTTTGTTCCCTTATTATGATCACATAATTATATATTTATATGATTCCTTTGCTTAACTTTCATAATTAATCCCAAAAATTATGGCTACAAAAAAAATAAGATTTTCAAATGGATAAAAAGGACCCGAAAAGTATGAGTAAAGTACAAAGGGGTCGGGGGAACCCAAAAAGGACAAGAGAACCTTGTGCTAGCATCCTGGCTACGCATTGGTGTCTAGGGTGATAAAATTTAAAATATAAGAGGGAAAACTGAGCAAGTAAGGGTGCAAGACCAAAAGTGGTAACGGAAAGAAAAAAAAGGTGGCCGAAGACATGGGTTAATTAGTACTTTTCTCACTTAGGAATCATATAAGTTGTAGTATGCAATCAATAATAGATAATTACCCAAAGTGTGTGATTTTTTGTCTACATTTTCCCCCCACTTTATGTTGGTGAGTGGAAATCTAGGTAACATAATGTATATAGATATGCATACCTAATAACCATGTAAATCGATGATGAAAGCATGTTGAGGGACTAGATAAAGAATGGAGTGATAAAAATTTAAATCATGGATGCTAAGGAGGAGAATGTGGAATTTTTTTTAATGAAAGTGAAGGTAAGGTGGAAACATGCATGTGGATGTTGCAATGTACATGATTTGGCATTGTTGTTGTTTTTTTGTTGTAAAAATGTTGATGATGTTGACTACTGCTTCCCATATAGACAACCCTACAAAACAGATGAACAATCAACAAGTCAAATATGTGTAAAAAATATGTAAGATGTTTTGAAAATGTGAAAACGCAACATGTGCACCTGATTCATGATGAGAAAAAGGGTGTAGAAAGGATCCTGAAGATATTGTAGAGGACTGAGTTTTCTGGGTGATCTCACACTAGTTGTTTCATCTGCAAGTTTTTGGGGAAATCTCACGCCAATGTCATGGGAGAAGTGTAGGGATAAAATTCTTGTGTCGTCCTCTAACCTTTAACTTCTTCCCATAATATAGGACAACACTATGTGTAAAATCGGTGAATTTGGTAAGGACTTTACACCTTTTACAAGCCGTTGTTTGGAGTTTTGTAGACTATGTAGAACTACCAATCATTGTATAATTTCCCCTGGTTACTAAAATCCATGAAGAACATTACTGTTCTAAGGACCTAGGTTTGATTCTAAGCCCTATCCAAAACTGAAAAATATGTTGGAGAAGTATTGTGTTATGTTGTGTAATGGTCGTGTAACAATATATGGGGTGACTAATTTAGCCAAATGATTCACCCCTTGTTTGGGGTGCATTCGACATCGATGAAGGAGTATGCTGCCAAAAATAGGACCGAATGTTGTGCTGAAAATGTGCCCTGCAAGGGGAAGAGAATTTACTTTCTATAAACGAAGACACATATAAACAAAGTGGCCATGAGACAAGTGTTAGTACAAGGAAATACAAACATGCATGTATAAGATGAAATATAATCTAAGAATACAATGTGTAAGCTAAGACACAATTAAACATGAAAGAAGATAATGTTGACCATGAAAATTGGGTTGTAAACATGGGACACCACTCATGATTCGGCAAGACAATCAATGCCAAAGTTTCTTTAATCACAAAATATAATGGTAAAAGACCACAAACAAGAGCATACAAAGAGAAAAAAAAAGTGATGTAACAGATAACCATGGAAATAGATAGTCCTCCATGAAAAATGTTTCACATGAAGCACCTGTTTGCATGTTAGAAATATAAGAAATTATGTCAAAAAATGTATAATCCGATAAAGTAAAGTGCTATGAAATAAGAAGAAAAAATAACACCTGTAGTGTATGAAAGTGGAGGCCTTGAAGACCCTCTATGGGATTGGTAATAGGTACTGCACCAAACATCCATGTTGCGTGTAATATATCTATTTAATCTGTGATCACAACTAGAAACCAAGTGAATGTGTATCCATGCATGATAAAGATAATGAAATACAAGATATATCTCTAGCATGTGTAATAAATTACACATGTATGCAAAAGTTATAAAGAGTAAATGCAACCAATATATGCAGTATGTTGTGGATGAGGCAAAATGGAATGTGGTGTGAATGATAGGAACAACGTGCCCATCGAGTGGATGTTTATATATGCTATGAGGTTCATTTTTTTATGCCCCCTCAGTAGTCAAGAATGAACCATAAACGAGAGTGCATCATTGGGAAATGGTTTGAAATATGTGTAATAGAAATATATGATGATCAAAGTGCAAAGAGTAAAGTGTAAGCATGTGAGTGATTGATTGAGTGAATGTGATGAGGTCCATTTGATATGTATACCCTCAGTAGTTGAGTATGGACCGTGGAACTAGAGTATGTCATAAGGTATTGTGCCACATCGGTTGTGTAAGAGATATGTGTCTTGCATTGTGTTTTTTTGTGTAGGAGAGAACGATGTTGTGAATATGTCACTTATGTAAGATGTTAGGAAGTTTTGTGAAAGATATTAATTTAATGAGTGTATAATGTTATGTGTTGTTTATTGTTTTGTTGAGTTGGTTCTGATGAGTAGGTGTGAGTACTATGTATTGTTTGGGTGTTGAATATGTGTTATAGGAAGAATAAATTGCGAGTATTATTTATTGTGTAGTGATGCATAGGATGCATATTTTGCAATTTTTAAGGATAAGTGTTGTGTGTTGTGTGTTTTATCTTGTGTGTGTGAGGTTCATGTATATAGGATACCCTCAACATTCAAGTGTGAACCAAAAAACAAGAGCTTGTCATTAGGAAATGATGATGCAAATGTATGATGCAGATGAAAGACTAGGTGTGATGTGTATAAGAAGCAAGATAGCTAATGATGCAAGGAGAGGGGGGAGTATGATGCCCCCTTATCATATCTCAAGATGAGAGTGTTATTTTAATCATGATTTTTAGGGACACATGATGGGAGAGTGTGTTATATGTTCAAATAGATGGTGATAAATGCACACATATATGAATGAGAATGTAGTAGGTAGATATGTTGATGAAGCATGTAATGCAAATATGAAATGAGATTCTTATTGTAATATATCCCTCAAACATCATGTAATAACCACAAGAACACGAGTTCGTAATGAGGAAATGAAAAAATGTGTGCGTATGTGATAGTGTAGGTATGATCACGATGTGAAAATAAGACACTTGGTGATGTTAGGGGATGTGGTAAGAAATAGGTGTGATGACCCCCAAGTATGTGGTGATGAGTGTGATCAAGTAATTTCATCTAAGAGGTCATCACTATAATGATTAAAATCAAACGGTGAAGCATCAAAAACTTGATAAGTGATAGTTTTGATTTGATCTAGAAAGGATTCATTGATCCATAAATTATACATTCCCATAGCATAGTAATCATTAGTAAATGGAGGTAATGGACATCCATGTGCATACCAACAAGTGAGATTGGGTGAATATCTGAGAAATGAGTCATTGTAAATGAATACACATCCAAAAGCCATGGGAAATGAAATATCAGTATGATTAGGATCTAACGTGCCCTTAATGTAATCCATCCAAGACTTCCTGAGTGTGAGTGGAGAAGTGTGAGGAGTGCATGCAATAAAAACTATGTGATGAAAACTCATAGTATACAACAAGAGATGATGTGAACAAACCCATAGTAGAGATGATGATCATGAGGTGGAGGAACAATATTGTCAACCATAAAGCCTAGCTAAGCCAAGCCATCATGTGTCCATATAGTGTCATCAAAATATTGATTGGGAGCCAAATGTATGCATGACTGAAGGAAGAGAAACTTTGTTTGGAAAAGATATCATCCAATTGAAAAAAAACGCCATTCCTAGAGGTCTTGTTTCACTTGAGTCAAATGTTAACAATGTTGATTGCATCATAAATAGAAACATGTATACCATAAGGGATTTCGAAGAGCATGACTTGGGAACAAAGGATAAACCAACGAAGGTTTGGTTGGGCAGCAATTTAAGTAAAGAAGGAAAATAGTCCTATACCCAACTCTTGAAAAAATATCAAGACTGCCTTGCTTGGTCCTATTCAAAGCTGAAAGCATATAGAGAAGATTTATTTCAGCTTAAGATCCCTCTTGAAATAAATTCCAAACCATTCAAACATATGAAAAGGCCAATTAATCCACTTCTCTCAATGAAAATGCAAGAGGACTTAAGGAAGTTCAAAGATGGAGGTACTATTCAGCCCACTAAATATTCATCTTGGGTTGCAAACCTTGTGCCAGTTAGAAATAAGAATAGAGACATCAAAATTTGTGTAGCTTTTAGAAATATAAATAAAGCATCCATGAAGGACAACTATCCCTTGCCAAATATGGAAAATATGTTGCATCTTGTGACAGGGTCTGAATTTCTTTCTACATTAGCTGGTTTGTCCGAATATAATCAGGTGGTTGTCAAAGAATCAGAAAGACTTAAGACAACATTCACTAATCCTTGGGGAACATATGTTTTTGTTAGGATGCCCTTTGGTTTGATGAATGTTGGTGCCACTTTTCAAATAGAAATGGATGTTGCTTTTTTGGTTACATCAATGAATTCATTGAAATTTACCAAGATGATGTGACTGTATTTTCAAGGCAGAGAGGTGATCATTTACAACACTTAGAGAAGATGTTGATCAGATGTAGGGAGTATGGAATTACTCTTAATCCAAAGAAGTGTCATTTTGGTGTGTAAAAGGCAAATCTTCTTCATCACATTGTGTCAAATAATGGTGTTATGATAGACCCTAAGAGAGTGGAAGTAAGAAACAAAGTACCTATCCTAAGAACCAAGAAAGGCATCCAATCTATCTTTGGCCAAATAAATTTTATTAGAAGGTTTATTTCCAACATTGCTGAGCTCACTCTTCCAATCACAAGCATGTTAAAAAAGGACCAAATTATCATGTGGGAGGAGGCTGTCATTCAAGATTTTTAAGGAATAAAGGATGCACTTAGGCATGCACCTGTTCTAGTAGCACCAAACTATGAGAGGTCTTTCCAAATATTTTCTTTTGCCTCTAAATATACCATTATTTATATTTTTCTACAAAAGGATGAGAATGAACCTGAGAGTCCTATTGCCTTCTTTATTAAGGCTTTACAAGTTGTTGAGTTGAAGTATACAATCATGGAGAAACAAGCATTTTCTTTGGTGAAAGCAATAAAAGTTTTTAGGCCTTATATATTGAGTTCAAAAATTGTTGCCTATGTTCCCCACACCATGGTGAAAGACATCTTATCAGAGATGGAGATCTCAAGTAAAAGATTTAGATGGGTGAAAAAACTACAGGTGTATGATATAGAGATCCAAACCAAAAAGTTGGTAAGAGGTTTGGGTCTTGTTAAGCTCATGGCTGAGAGCAACTTTCAGAATGTGGAAGTGAATCAGTTAGAGGAAGAAACGGTATATGTTCTTGCAAAGTTAGTAAATTATGAATAGTACAAGGATGTAATCTTTTACCTTAGACACCTTTGTTGTATTGATCATTTAAATAAAAATAAGAAAATATCCCTCATGTTGGCTTCTCAAAAATATATCATTACAGGCCTTGGGCTGGCATAGAAGAACCCTAAACATGTCCTCTAGAAATGCATAGCTGAAGATGAAGCTCCCAAGATAGTTATTGATTTCCATGGGGGAGTTTGTGGAGGACACTTTGTTGGGAGACTAACAACACATAAGATTTTGAGAGCTGGTTATTGGTGGCCTTCTCTCTTCAAATATGCAACCCAGCTGATTAGAAAATGTGGTAGTTGAAAACATTTCTCTAGAAGACTAAAAGATCCAGGCTCCCTTCCTTTTAAGCATGTATCAATTGAAGCTCCTTTCAAGCAATGGGGGATGGATTTCATTGGTGAGATTTCAAATATTTCTAGTTTTGGTCATAAGTGGATTCTTGTAGCCACTTATTATTTTACAAACTGGGTTGAAGTAATCCCATCTAAAAAGGCAACACACCAAGTGCTAGTGGACTTCTTATTGAATCATATCATATGTAGATTTGGAGTTCTAGTTAAGATTGTATTTGATAATGCCATGTGATTTAAAGCCAAACCTTTAATGGAAATGTGCAATGAATATGGGATCAATATGACTTATTCTTAAAACTATAAACCCCAAGGGAATGGACAAGCTAAGTCCAGTAATAAGAACTTGCTGAAGATCATTAGAAGAACCTTGAAAATGAACAAGAAAAGGTGGGGTGAAAAATAGAAGTTTACATTTTGGGATGATAGAATAACTCCTAAAAGAGAAACTGTTAAAAGCCCGTTTGAATTGGTGTATGGAACTCAGGATTTGCTTCCCTTGCACCTACAATTATCTTCATTTCAGTTTGCCCAATAGTTGGAAGATCATGAGATTGGCCCATATGAATCAATGATCAAACAGATTATAGAGCTTGATGAGGAGAGAAGAGCATCCCATCAAAGGCATATCAGATTTAGAGAGAAATTGAAGAATTTGTTTGACAAGAAGGTTACTCCTAGAGCCTTCAGTGTTGAAGATCTAGTTTTTTTGTGGGATAGTAGACACGAGAAGAAGGGAAAGCATGGAAAATGTGATGCATTATGGATGAGCTCTTATGCCATTGATATCAGAATTGGTGAGCATACATTTTTTCTTAAAGATCTAGATGGTGAATTGTTGGAGCTACTTGTTAATGGCAAACATCTAAAGCATTAGTTATATTAATCCCCAAAGTGAGGTATGCACAAATTGTACAAATTGTATAGTCCTTGTTTTTGCTCTATTTTTTGTTGTTTGGAGGTTTGTGGTTTGCCCTTTGTTCTTGGAAGCCTTTTTGGTTGGTCTCTCGGTTCATGTTTTGGTGGTGGTTCTAATATTTGGACTACCTTGTGTTTTGACTCCATGCCCAATAGATTTTTTGCACTTGGTCTACATTTTGTCCTTGTGGCACTCACTGGGAGTGCCCATCCCCAAGAAGGAGCCAATGTTGGTGCTAATTCTTAGTTTGTAAAATGTACCCTAATGTTCCATGTCCAAATCTACTCAAAAACATTTTATTTCTTGATTTCGCGGTCTGTAGTTCGTCTTCCATAGTTGAATGCTTTGAAAATTCCCAAGACCTTGTTGTTTTTCCCTAATTTGAAACAAAAATCCATGTGTGCTCCTTTTCGTGCCCTAGTTTTTTCAATTTTTTGGGCTTTGTCATTTTTCCTTTGCCAAATCATGCAAGAAATCATAATTGATCGAATCTAAAGTGTTTACAATTAAAAAACCAATCCCCAGGTCAAAAACAATGTTAAATCATGTTTCAATTGATTTAAAATCAAGAAATCTACCATCCTTGTTATAATTTTTGAATTCTAGGGCATCCTCTATATTTTTTATGTTTTGACGGTCATACGGGTGTCATCTTCCTATCAAATTCATCATCACAACATATATGGTAATGTGGTGGGTTCCTATTGGCTGGGGATGGTCAGGAAATGTTTCTAACTTATCATTTTTGGAATGTTTGGCAAAATGACACATTTTGACCCATGGCTCTACTTTCTGCAAAGAGTGACTATGTAGCATGTTGTGATGTATTGAGGGATTGGCGGGTGGCGGGTTTTCCTTAGGAATTTTACACTCATTTTTCAAAATTCTTAAAGTCAATTTTGGCCCAAAGGCCAGAGGCAAATAGAAAGAGGACACGTGGCACGGAGGGCATGCAGATGGTAGAGGGAGTTGAGAAGGAAGACTTCAATGTGGTCTTCTCTCTTCAAAGATGCAACCCAGCTGGTTAGAAAGTGTGATAGTTGTAAATGTTTCTCTGTAAGACTGAAAGCTTCAAGCTCCCTTCCTTTATAGCATGTATCAATTGAAGCTCCTTTTGAGCAATGGGGGATGGATTTCATTGGTGAGATTTCAGATCTTTCTAGTGCTGGTCATAAGTGGATTCTTGTAGCCACTAATTATTTTACAAAATGGGTTGAAGCAATCCCATCTAAAAAGGAAACACACCAAATGGTAGTGAAATTCTTATTGAATCATATCATATGCAGATTTAGAGGTCCAGTTAAGATTGTATCTGATAATGGCATGTGCTTTAGAGTCAAACCTTTAATGGCAATGTGCAATGAATATGGGATCAATTTGACTTATTCTTCAAACTATAACCCCCAAGGGAATGAACAAGCTGAGTCCAGTAATAAGAACTTTCTGAAGATTTTTAGAAGAACCTTGAAAATGAACAAGAAAAGGTGGGGTGAACAATTGAAGTTTAAAGTTTGGAATGATATAATAACTCCAAATCATGGAGTTTTGGTAACAAATTTGATCCCGTAACATATTATTTTCTTAGGAAGGAAGACTCCAATGTGGCATGTGGTATATTATGCATTTTTTGGAGAAATTGTAAAGGGTCGGGAGTTGAAAATCATGAGAAAATATTGAGAAAAAAATCATTTTCTGAGAAAATCCGCTAAAGAACCAGGTTAGTGTCTCATTTGTTGGAAAATTCATATATGTGTGTTGGTTACAAGTGTATAGCCACCACACAGCTCTGAGATTGTTCATGTAACTCTCCCCTGTTGTTGAATCTAACAAGCTTTAAATTAAATTTTTGTTTTTCTTTGGTAGTATGATGCCTGTTATCAATTTTGAATGTCTGCAAATAAATTTTATTGTTCTTGTTGCAATCTTGCATTGAAAATATTTAGGAATCACACAGGATCTCCATTTCTAGTTTATAGTTTAGCGGCATTTGCAATATCATACTCAGAAGAGCCATCGTCTGATAAGGAGATAAAAAAATTTAAAATCACTTTACCTTCCTTAACTACAGAGATTTCTTGTAAGCCTTTGGGGGCACATTAGGCATGGTTTGATCATGGGTTTTTGATTTTAATTGATTTCTTTACTTCAATATTTTGTGGTGATTTCTCAAATATTTAATGAAGAGTGTAACCTGGGTTTCCATCTGTGCCTCTTTTGGTTAAAAGAACATCCTGATTATTTTAGACATTTAATCTGATAGTTGTTCAAGCATTGTATAGATTGTCAAGATCTGATCTATTCATATTTTTCTGATCAATCTCCCAACAAAATCATCCAACAACAAGGATGCTATCATATACTATCCCTGATTTGCATGTGTATACCCACATAAGATCAAAATCTATTTGCAAAAGTATGCACAACTGATCAAGATTTCTAAATGTCTCAAGTAACCTTTGCCTTGTTTTGAGAACATACCCATGTTTTGAGAAGTGAAAACTTGTGAGATTTCAGATCTGGGATGTTGATCATGTTTTCATCAAGGTCTCCATAATAGAATTTCAAGCAAAGAGAAGGACATCTTCATCTTCTTCACCATTACAAGGTTACAAAATATGTCCTCTTACCTTGGTTGCGAGGCACAACCTAAAACAACTGGGACAAGATCAAGTCATATTAGAGTGCTATCCATTTCTCCACAAACCTGAGTGTTAGCTATACCATATCCCCGGCTACCAATGACATACAACATGGTCTAATCTATCTTTAAGCTCCATAACATAATTGTGGTGCTGCTCAGACTGAAAAGGAGAAAAAATTTGGATACCAACACGAGTGGTGCCATTGTTGAGGAATTCTTACAATTTATTAGTGTTTTTGAAGTGTTTGAGGGGTTTGAGAATTTTTGTATTCAAGTATTTGAGTTGTTGCATTGTCAAAATATCATCCTATGTTTTAGATCTGCAGGTTTTAAAGCAAAGGTAATAGGCTCAGCCTACCCTTTTTTCATGTACTAGGACTTCATACACTTTTGTTGCATATGTTTGGTTGATTGAAGAGGAAGAAGGTTTGGTTTATAAATCCCTACAATTTTTTCAGCACTAGAAAACATTTGACAGAATTATTTTAGTGCATTCTTGCACAACTATGGTGAAATTCCTTAGTGGTGACTCCATGCTGATCTGAATTTAGAAATACCAGTGTCTTAATATTTCTGTCATTTTTTATTGTGTTGTTGATCTCTGCAAAACTAGAGGGAAGAAGATATATCTTCCTTAAAGACTCTGCTAAGAAATTGTTCTCAGATTTAACAAATTCAGAGTTGAAAGGGAGGAGAGTTTAGAAAGTGGTTAAAGGTAAGACATCAGGAAAGATTAACCATTGGTGAGAGAGATCAACCTTTGGTAGAGGACTATCACTATTCTTCAAGGGATTCTAATTCAAGCAATCCTCTCATAATTTTTTTACCTCAACTAGTGAAGGGCCTTCTACTGTACCTGGTAAGTTCCTTCTCCAATCTGTACCTCTGTGTTTAATTCGAGTAAAAGTTTCCAAGAAAATCAGCACTTAGAGGATATCAGTCCTGTGAATCACATTCTTGAGCCCCTAAGCCATAGCACTCCTCATCAGCTTGTCTCACCTCCAAGGTCAACCCCCACCAAAAAATATGGCTTAGCTTAGACCTCCATTCATTGTGTAACACCTTTGGGTGCTATAAATTTTAGAGGAATGGATGGTTCCCCAAATACTATCCCACAAGATGTCAGAAACGGTGCCAAAATTCCATGGTAACAATGTTATTACTGGTGATCAGCATCTCAAATTTTTTGATAAATGATGGAATATTTTGAGATTGATTTTGAATATGTGTTTATTAAGTTGTTTATTCAATACACTAGAAGAAGATGCTAGGGATTTGGTACAAGGATCTGCCTGATAATTCTATTGATTCATGGACTGAAATGAAAATGTATTTAGGCTTGCAATATGGTGGACTGACTGATCCTAGATTCTTTTATCTGAGCTTGAGAATCTCAAGAACCCTAATGAATCATGTCCATGAACTTCAACACAAGCTTTAAAGTAAATTTTTGTTTATTGGTAGTATGATGCCTGTTATCAATTTTGAAATGTCTGCAAATAAATTTTATTGTTCTTGTTGCAATCTTGACATTGAATATTAGGAATCACAAGGGATTATTCCATTCTAGTTTATAGGTTAGAGGCTTGCAAAATACCATCTCAGAAGAGCCACGTCGATAAGGAGATAACACACACCAATTTAAAATCACTTTAACCTTCATTAACTACAGAGATTTCTTGTAAGCCTTTGGGGGCACATTAGGCATGGTTTTGATCATGGTTTTTGATTTTAATTGATTTCTTGACTTCAATATTTTGTGGTGATTTCTCAAATATTAATGCAGAGTGTCACCTGGGTTTCCATCTGTGCCTCTTTTGGTTAATAAAGAACATCCTGATTATTTAGACATTTAATCTGATAGTTTGTTCAAGCATTGTATAGATTGTCAAGATCTGATCTATTCATATTTTTCTGATCAATCTCCCAACAAATCATCCAACAACAAGGATGCTATCATATACTATCCCTGATTTGCATGTGTATACCCACATAAGATCAAAATCTATTGCCAAAAGTATGCACAACTGATCAAGATTTCTAAATGTCTCAAGTAACCTTTGCCTTGTTTTGCGAACATACCCATGTTTTGAGAAGTGAAAACTTGTGAGATTTCAGATCTGGGATGTTGATCATGTTTTCATCAAGGTCTCCATAATAGAATTTCAAGCAAAGAGAAGGACATCTATCTTCTTCACCATTACAAGGTTACAAAATATGTCCTCTTTACCTCTTGGTTGCGAGGCACAACCTAAAACAACTGGGACAAGATCAAGTCATATTAGAGTGCTATCCATTTCTCCACAAACTGAGTGTGTTAGCCTATACCATATCCCCGTGCTACCAATGACATACAACATGGTCTAATCTATCTTTAAGATCCATAACATAATTGTGGTGCTGCTCAGACTGAAAAGAGAAAAAATTGGGATACCAACACGAGTGGTGCCATTGTTGAGGAATTCTTAATTTATTAGTGTTTTTGAAGTGTTTGAGGGGTTTGAGAATTTTTGTATTCAAGTTTTGAGTTGTTGCATTGTCAAACTATCACTCCTATGTTTTAGATCTGCAGGTTTTAAAGCAAAGGTAATAGGCTCAGCCTACCCTTTTTTCATGTACTAGGAATTCCACACTTTTTGTTGCATATGTTTGGTGATTGAAGAGAAGAGAGTTTGGTTATAATCCCTACAATTTTTTCAGCACTAGAAAACATTTGACAGAATTATTTTAGTGCATTTTGCACAACTATGGTGAAATTCCCTTAGTGGTGACTCATGCCTGATCTGAATTTACGAAATACCAGTGTCTTAATATTTCTGTCATTTTTTATTGTGTTGTTGATCTCTGCAAAACTAGAGGGAAGAAGATATATCTTCCTTAAAGACTCTGCTAAGAAATTGTTCTCAGATTTAACAAATTCAGAGTTGAAAGGGAGGAGAGTTTAGAAAGTGGTTAAAGGTAAGACATCAGGAAAAGATATAACCATTGGTGAGAGAGATCAACCTTTGGTAGAGGACTATCACTATTCTTCAAGGGATTCTAATTCAAGCAATCCTCTCATAAATTTTTTTACCTCAACTAGTGAAGGTCCTTCTACTGTACCTGGTAAGTTCCTTCTCCAATCTGTACCTCTGTGTTTTAATTCGAGTAAAAGTTTCCAAGAAAATCAGCACTTAGAGGATATCAGTCCTGTGAATCACATTCTTGAGCCCCTAAGCCATAGCACTCCTCATCAGCTTGTCTCACCTCCAAGGTCACCCCCACCAAAAAATATGGCTTAGCTTAGACCTCCATTCATTGTTAACACCTTTGGTGCTATAAATTTTAGAGGAATGGATGGTTCCCCAAATACTATCCCACAAGATGTCAGAAACAGGTTGCCAAAATTCCAGGGTAACAATGTTATTACTGGTGATCAGCATCTCAAATTTTTTGATAATATGATGGAATATTTTGAGATTGATTTTGAAGATGTGTTTATTAAGTTGTTTATTCATACACTAGAAGAAGATGCTAGGGATTGGTACAAGGATCTGCCTGATAATTCTATTGATTCATGGACTGAAATGAAAAATGTATTTAGGTTGCAATATGGTGACATGACTGATCCTAGATTTCTTTTATCTGAGCTTGAGAATATCAATAAGAACCCTAATGAATCAGTCCATGACTTCAACACAAGCTTTAACAAAATTTTGAGAAGGTTTCCTGTTGGTTTGAGGCCTTGTGATGAATCATGTTTAATCAAATATGTATATGCATTTTATAAAAAGGCAGCATATTACTTAAGAGATAAGAACCCAACCAATATAAGACAAGCTTTCACCATGGCACTTCAAATTGAGAACAATATCAAGGCTATTAGGAAGCCTCTAAAGAGAGGTGGTGTAAAATTGATAAACCCTGAAAAACCTCAAGCTAACAAAGGTATTGATTTAGAAGAGGTTGTGAAGACTTTGGTAGGGGCTGTCAAAGAAATATCATACAAGTTGGAAAGAGTTGCAAAGGGAATTGGGCAGACTTCACAAGTTCAGCCTAGGTAGTAAGCACAAGACAGATTTGGTAATAATCCTAGGGGTGATCAAAGACAAGATAATAGAGGTAAAGGACCTACGGGAGGGGGAAATAGACAACCCCAAGTACGTGAAAGTAGATTGGTTCCTAACCCTCTAACTGCAAGGGTTGCTGCTGTTGATGAGGTTACTAATATAGATTGGTGTGATAGATGTTTTCTCCCTCATCCTCCATGTGAAGTAGACCAACAAGTGGATGAAGCTAATAATGAGGATGGGACTGATGATGACATTTTCATGGTGGGTTGTTCTTCAAGCTCACAAGGAGGAGCAACATCTACTGAAGTAATAAGTGCTAGGCCTATTACTGCCTTTTGGGATTGCATTAAATGGGTACAAGTCTTTCTCCCCCCTCATGATTTTCAAGTTTATGTAGTGCAAGCTTTTGAAATCCCTAATAATGACTTTGAATACTTAATAGATTTGATTATTAATAAGTATGATGGTGGTATCCCTTCGGAGGAAGATAGACAATTGTTGATGAATGTTGTTGTAGCTAAAGAGAAGAATTATAACACTAGAAGAAAGGTTGTTAAGGGAGTTGGGCCTCAAGCCAAACCTAAAAAAACCTTTCTCACAAGCATTCCAAAAGAAGATCCCAGGAAGGAGACACTTGCCAAAGGTTCTGTTGTCCTAAACAAAAATTACAGTCCTTCTCATGCCCAGGCTACCAAGAATACTTCTCCATCTGATGAATCTTCTTGTTTCCCTTCAATTGTTGTCTTACCAAAGAATGTTTTATATTATATAGCCCAAATATTGAGCCAAATTAAAGTGAGGTTTCCAATAATTGAGTTGCTTAGAATTCCTGAGCATAAGAAGAGAGCATGTGAGTACTTGGGATTGAAGGAAGAAAAGGTTGCTCCAGGTAGAAATGTAAATGTTGTTGAGACTCCTCTTCAAATAATTGTTGGCCTTGAAGCACCATCATAAGTGGAAGATCTTGGAGATAAACCTGAGGTATATTTGGGGACATCCTTGGTTGATTCCCAATTGAATGTTGATCCATTTTTTACAAATTTTCTCATAAAAGATAGGCTACTTCAGAATTCTATGTTTGATTCTGGTGCATCGTGTAATGTCATGCCTCTAGAAGTCATGAATGAGTTGGATATCAAGGTGAAAACTACCTATGGGAAGTGTACTACCATGGATTCAAGGGAATTTCTAGTGGTTGGTTGTATGAAGGGTTTGGTAGTGCAACTTACAACCTATCCGGGTAAGAATTTGAAACTGGATGTTGTAATTGTTGACTGCCTTGCCAAATGGGGTATTCTTTTGTCAAGAAAATGGGCTACAAGTTTTAGTGGCAACGTTTAGATGGATATGTATTTTTCCACCATTCCCATTGAGGGAAGCCTTGTTAAACTTTATGGTGAAAAGAAGATGTTGCATCTAATTGAAGATCCCAACAATGCTTCCTATGAAGTGTTGTTTGCTGATGTAGATACTGAGAATTTCATTGGTTTTGTTGATGGAAAAGAACAAAAGATGGATAGATCAAAGTTATTTGATATGGTAGGTTCTCCTTGTACCTTGCTATTTGATGGAGCTTGCTCCAAATTTGGAAATGATGCTGGTATAGTTCTGCTTTCTCCTATTTTGGAAGAGTTTGATTTTTCCTTCAAAATTAATTTTGAATGCACTAACAACATTGTTGAGTATGAGGCATTATTGTTGGGGTTAAGAATTGCATGGAAGTATGGAGTGAAAGATATTGTTGCAAAAGGAGACTCAGAGATGGTTTTCAAACAAATAAGAAAATTGTATGCTACAAAAAATCAGCATATGAAACAGTATAAGCATGTAGTTTGGGATCTAATTGAAATTTTTGATTCCTTTAACATTGGTTACCATGAAAAAGGTATTAATGCTGCTGCTGATAAGTTGGTAGTGCTAGAATCTAGATTTGAAAATTGCACCATTTCACCTTATTGTGAATACAACATTGAAGTGCTGACTAGGCCAACTGTCCCTGATAATGTGAAACATTGGCAAGTCTTTAGCAATTATGCTCAAGTGATAAGGTTCTTCCAAAACCAGGGTGAGTTTGTAAATCAGAATATTGATTGGGAGCCAATGGTATGCATGACTGAAGGAAGAGAAACTTTGTTTGGAAAATATATCATCCAATTGAAAAAAACCACCATTCCTAGAGGTCTTGTTGCACTTGAGTCAAATTTTAACAATGCTGATTGCATCATAAATAGAAACATGTCTGCCACAAGGGATGTGGAAGAGCATGACTTCAGAACAAAGGATAAACCAAGGAAGGCTTGATTGGGTAGCAATTTAAGTAAAGAAGAAAAACAGTCCTATACCCAACTCTTGAAAAAATATCAAGACCGCCTTGCTTGGTCCTATTCAGAGCTAAAAAAGCATACAAAGAATATTTATTTCAGGATGAGATCCCTCTTGAAATAAATTCCAAACCATTCAGAGAGAGGAAAAGGCCAATTAATCCACTTCTCTCAATGAAAATGTAAGAGGAATTAAGGAAGTTGAGAGATGGAGGTATTATTTAGCCCACTAGATATTCATCTTGGGTTGCAAACCTTGTGCCAGTTAGAAAGAAGAACAAAGACATCAGACTTTGTGTGGATTATTGAAATCTAAATAAAGCATCCATGAAGGAAAAATATCCCTTGCCAAATATGGAAAATATGTTGTAGCTTGTGACAGGGTCTGAGTTTCTTTCTACATTAGATGTCTTCTCCAGATATAATCAGGTGGTTGTCAAATAATCAGAAAGACTTAACACAACATTCACTACTCCTTGGGGAACATATGGTTTTGTTAGGATGCCCTTTGGTTTGATGAATGCTGGTGCCAATTTTCAAAGAGAAATGGATGTTACATTTTTTGGTTACATCAATGAATTCATTGTAGTTTACCAAGATGATGTGACTATATTTTCAAGGCAGAGAGGTGATCATTTATATCACTTGGAGAAGATGTTGATCAGATGTACGGAGTATAGCATTTCTCTTAATCCAAAGAAGTGTCATTTTGGTGTGTAAAAGGCCAAGTTTCTTGGTCACATTGTGTCAAAAAATGGTGTTATGATAGACCTTGAGAGAGTGGAATTAATCAGCAAAGTACCTATCCCAAGAACCAAGAAAGGCATCCAATCTTTCTTTGGCCAAATCAATTTTATTAGAAGCTTTATTTCTAAATTTGCTGAGCTAACTCTTCCAATCAAAAGCATGTTAAAAAAGGACCAAGTTATCAGGTGGAGGAGGCTTCCATTCAATATTTTGAAGGAATAAAAGGTGCACTTAAGCATGCACCTGTTCTAGTAGCACCAAACTATGAGAGGCCTTTCCAAATCTTTTCTTTTTCCTCTGAATATACCATTTCTTTTGTTTTGTTGTAAAAGGATGAGAATGAAGCTGAGAGGACTATTGCCTTCTTTAGTAAGGCTTTACAAGCTAGTGAGTTGAAGTTTACAATCATGGAGAAACAAGCATTTTCCTTTGTGAAAGCAACAAAAGTTTTCAAGCCTTATATATTGAGTTCAAAAATCATTTCCTATGTTCCCCACACCATGGTGAAAGACATCTTATCAGAGATGGAGATCTCAAGTAAAATATGTAGATGGGTGAACAAACTACAAGAGTATTATATGGACATATAAACCAAAAAGTTGGTAAGAGGTTTGGGTCTTGCTAATCTCATGCCTGAGAGAAACTTGTAGAATGTGGAAGTGAATCAGTTAGAGGAAGAAACGATAGACGTGCTTACAAATTTGGTAAATTATGAATGGTACAAGGATGTAATCTTGTACCTTAGACACCTTTGTTGTCCTGATCATTTAAATAAAAATCATAAAAGAGCCCTCAAGCTGGCTTCTAAAAAATATATCATTACAGACCTTGGGCTGGCTTGGAAGAACCCTAAAGGTGTCCTCTTGAAATGCATAGCTGAAGATGAAGCTCCCAAGATAGTTGTTGATTTCCATGGGGGAGTTTGTGGAGGACACTTTGTTGGGAGACTAACAACACATAAGATTTTGAGAGCTGGTTATTGGTGGCCTTCTCCCTTCAAATATGCAACCCAGCTGGTTAGAAAATGTGGTAGTTGAAAACATTTCTCTGGAAGACTTAAGATCTAGGCTCCCTTCTTTTTAAGCATGTATCAATTGAAGCTCCTTGCAAACAATGGGGGATGGATTTCATTGGTGAGATTTCAAATATTTCTAGTTTTGTTCATAAGTGGATTCTTGTAGCCACTTATTATTTTACAAACTGGGTTGAAGTAATCCCATCTAAAAAGGCAACACACCAAATGCTAGTGGACTTCTTATTGAATCATATCATATGCAGATTTGGAGTTATAGTTAAGATTGTATCTAATAATGCCATGTGCTTTAAAGCCAAACCTTTAATGGAAACATGTAATGGATATGGGATCAATCTTACTTATTCTTTAAACTTAAACCCCCAAGCGAATGGACAAGCTGAGTCCAGTAATAAGAACTTGTTGAAGATCATTATAAGAACCTTGAAAATGAACAAGAAAAGGTGGGGTGAATAATTAAAGTTTATAGTTTGGGATGATAAAATAACTCCTAAAAGAGCAACTGGTAAAAGCCCGTTTGAATTGGTGTATGGAACTCAGGCTTTTCTACCCTTGCACCTACAATTATCTTCATTTCAGTTTTCCCAACAGTTGGAAGATCATGAACTTGGCCCATATGAATCAAGGATCAATCAGATTATTGAGCTTGATGAGGAGAGAAGAACATTCCATCAAAGGAATATCAGATTTAGAGAGAAATTGAAGAAGTTTTTTGACAAAAAGGTTACTCCTAGAGCCTTCAGTGTTGGAGATCTAGCTTTTCTATGGGATAGTAGGCATGAGGAGAAGGGAAAGCATGGAAAATTTGATGCATTATGGATGGGCCCTTATGCCATTGATATCAGAATTTGTGAGCATACCTGTTTTCTTAGAGATCTAGATGGGGAGTTGTTGGAGCTGCCTGTTAATGGCAGACATTTAAATTATTTCTTGGATTAATCGCCAAATTGAGGTATGCACAAATTTTACAAATTGTATAGTCTTTTTTTTTTCTCTATTTTTTGTTGTTTGGAGGTTTGTGGTTTTCCCTTTGTTCTCTGCAGCTGGCCTTTTTGGTTGGTCTCTCGGTTCATTTTTTTGGTGGTGGTTCTAGTTTTTGGGCTTCCTTGTGTTTTTAATCCTTTCCCAATGGATTTTTGGCACTTGGTCTACATTTTTTCCTTGTGGAACTCACTGGGAGTGCCCATCCCTAAGCAGGAGCCAATGTTGGTGCTAATTCTCAGTTTGAAAAATGTGCCTTAATGTTCAATGTCCAAATCTACTCAGAAACATTTTATTTCTCGATTTAGTGGTCTGCAGATCATCTTCCACAGTTGAATTCTTTGAAAATTCCCAAGATCTTGTTGTTTTTCCCTAATTTGAAACAAAAATCCATGTGTGCCCCTTTTCGTGCCCTAGTTTTTTCAATTTTTCAGGCTATGTCATTTTTCCTTCGCCAAATCATGCAAGAAATCGTAATTGATTGAATATGAAGTGTTTGTAATTAAAAAACCAATCCCCATGACGAGAAAAATGTTAAATCATGTTTGAATTGATTTAAAATCAAGAAATCTACCATCCTTGTTAAAATTTTTGAATTCTAGGGCATCCTCTGTATTTTTTATGTTTTGACGGTCATACGGGTGTCATTTGCCTGTCAAATTCATCATCGCAACATATATGGTAACATGGTGGGTTCTTATTGGCCAGGGATGGTTGGGAAATGTTTATAACTTATCATTTTTGCAATGTTTGGAAAAATGGCACATTTTGACGCAGGGCTCCACTTTCTACAAAGAGTGCCTACGTGGCATGTTGTGATGGGTTGAGGGATTGGTGGGTGGCGGGTTTGCCTTAGGACTTTTTCTCCATTTTGTAAATATCATAAAGTCAATTTTGGCTCGAAGGCCCATGGAGAATAGGAAGAGGACATGTGGCATAGAGGGCATGCGGATGGTGGAGGGAGTTGAAGAATTTTGATGTATTTCAGCACAAAGTGACAAGGTAAATTTTTGACCCGAAGGTCTTCGCCCAATCATGAAAGGACACATGTCCAAAAAGGAAAAATGGAGAAGCGAGGCTTTGGGAGAGTTTTAGATTTAGGCCTTTAGAGGAAAAAACCTCAAAAGTAAATTTTTTTCTGCCTTGCCGCATGAAAGAAATTTGTATGAGGGGGCAGAGGTTCGGGCCTCGGAGAAACTTTTGGAAATTTTACAAATTTTGGCAAAGGGAGCTAAAGTAAAAATTGAAGGCATGCCTCCATAGCCAATCTATGAAGGACACGTGGCACTTTTCATAGGATTCAAATGGAGAGAACGGGCCCAAGGAGTGTTTTGAAATTTTGCAATTTTGTGGGAAGGTCTAAAGGCGGAATAGGAGGCTTGGCCCTGCGGCCAATCAGAGAATGCCACGTGGCAGGGTAAAAATCAAGCTTTCGGGCCCATAGGGGTTTTATGTCAAAATTTCCTTTTTTCAAAAAAAGGAGTAAAATTGATTGAATTGGCCCACATTTTTAGTGGGGCCGACCTATGGACATGTGGTAGGACAAAGAGGCAGGTGGGGAAATTTTACAAAATTTTCCAAATTTTTCAAAGGTTGCAAATGGAAATTTTAAAGGCAGGGGCCCAATCCAATGGTATTTTGACACGTATACTGCCTTATCCAAAGGTTAAAAAGGTAATTTTTTGCTTATGTTTGGGATCTCATTTTCCATGTGGAGGGCTTGCATTTAAAGTTACCCAAAATCGATGGCAACTGTGCATTCTTCCTTCTTGCCGCCATTGGAGCTCCAAGGAGCTTGGAATCATCATTTCTTCATCAAATTACATCAAATTTTATATTATTTTGCATCATCTTGGCCTTTTGATACCATTGGCATCATTTTTATGACTCAATCCCTTGATCTATGGTGTTTTTAATGAAATTTATACTCAAGACCGATAAAAAACATGAAAAGTGAAATTCAAAAGTGACAGAGGTGAAATGATGAGGTGAAAAGGTGAGAAATGATAAATTAAAGATGCTTCCATGCCTGAATGATAAAAATGTGACCTTGGGGTGGATAATAATCCAAATTTTGTAATGATTTAAATTTTTTGGCACACATGGCATTCATCAAACATTTTTTTGTTTGTTGTTCCTTTCTGTAAATCATGGAGTTTTGGTAACAAATTTGATCCCATAGCATATTATTTGCTTGGGAAGGAAGACTCCAATGTGGCATGTGGTATATTATGAATTTTTTGGAGAAATTGTAAAGGGTCAGGAGTTGAAAATCACAAGCAAATATTGAGAAAAAAACTCATTTTCTGAGAAAATCCGCTAAAGAACCAGGTTAATGTCTCATTTGATGGAAAATTCATGTATGTGGGTTGGCTACAAGTTTATAGCCACCACACAACTCTGAGATTTTTCATGTAACTCTCCCCTACTGTTCAATCTAATAATATTTGAACTAAATCTGTGTTTTTCTTTGGTAGTATGATTTCTGTTATTAATTTTGAATGCCTACAAATGAATTTTATTGTTCTTGTTGCAATCTTCCTTTGAAAATATTTAGGAATCACATAGGATCTCCATTTCTTGCTGATAGTTTAGTGGCATTTACAATCTCATACTCAGAAGAGCCTTCATCTGATATGGAGATAAACAAACTTAAAATCACTTTACCTTCCTTGACTGCAGATATTTCTTGTAAGCCTTTGGGGGCACCTTAGGCATGGTCTGTTCATGGGTTTTTGAGTTTAATTGAGTTCTTTACTTCAATATTTTATGGTGAGTTCTCAAATATTGTATGAAGAGTGTAACTTGGGTTTCCATCTGTGCCTCTTCTTATTAAAAGAACATCTTGATTATTTTAGGCATTTCATTTGATAGTTATTCAAGCATTGTATAGATTGTTAAAGATCTAATCTATTCCAATTCATCTTATCAATCTCCCACCAAAATCATCCAACAACAAAGATCCTATCATATAATATCCTTGATTTTCATGTGTATACCCATAGAAGATCAAAATCTATTTGCAAAAGTATGCATAACTGATCAAGATTTCTAAATGTCTCTAGTAACCTTTGCCTTGTTTTGAAAACATACCCATGTTTTGAGAAGTGACAACTTGTGAGAGTTCAAATTTGGGGTGTTGATCATGTTTTCATTGAGGTCTCCATCATAGAATTTCAAGCAAAGAGAAGGAAATATTCATCTCCTTCACCTTTACAAGGTTAAAAAATAGGTCCTCTTACCTTGGTTACAAGGCACAACCTAAAAAAGCTAGGACAAGATCAAGTCCTATTGGATTTCTATCCATTTCTCCACAAACCTGAGTGCTAGCTAGACCATATCCTCAGATACCAACGACATACAAGATGGTCTATTCTATCTTTAAGCTCCATAACATAACTATGGTACTGCTCAGACTGAAAAGGAGAACAAATTTGGATACCAACAACTCACATATCTTGTCTTTAGGCCCATCAGGCACCCTAATCTATGAAAACAATATTACAAGAAAGAAAATTCCAAACATGATCTTATCTCCATCACACACAACATCAATAATATCTTCAACTATAAAGGAAACAATGTTGTATATAGTTCCTTCTGATATCTTTTTGCATCCATAAAGACACCTTTTATTTACCTGAGTCCATATCTCCTACCCACTTAGCTCTATGAGCAAGTGTACAACCATCTTCCTAACAGGATATTTAAAATTTATAATATTAAACACACACTTGCATTTATTGTATTCAAACTCCTTGGCAGCTTTCTTCACATCTTTATCATTACCTAAGTCATCAACAAAAGAGATACCAGTATTAATGAGTCCAATGTACTTCTTAATCAACTTCTTGGTGATGCACAACATTCTTCTAGCAAAATAGAAATGGTCTCCATGCACACATGAAATTTACCACTAATATAACCTTTTGGTTTTTCCTGAAGAAAAAAATCTCATATAGTTGTCACAACCCACCTTCTTCAACACACTCTTCACCATATCATCATATATTGGCTTATCATCTGTGGTTCTTTCTTTTGTTGGTTGAACGAGCTTTGTTGCCATGTCGCATGAGGCTAGGTATTTTCAATATTTATAATCACTAACTGCCATGCTCCTAACATAGGTTGCCCACTCTTTTCCTATTTTCACTCCATCTGGGTACTTCATTTTTGAGTACCATTCTTCCTGGATGTCAATTATGTAGGTAGTTTTTTCTTTTCCGTTTCCTCTTTTCTTTGGTGATGCGGTTATAAATTTTTTTTGTCATTTTAAACATATAAAATCAAACTTCTACCTTGTTCCTTTTTTTCTCAAAACTTTAAACATATTTCCATAAACCCTAGGAGAAACACTGCTTTACTTTGTTAAAATTCTGAATGTCATGCCCTAATTTGTATAACCCTAACCAAAGAAAATAAAAAATCCACACCACATCATCCAATCTACTAGACTCCTTCCTAAAGAAACCTTCTCACTCGGTTGTGTTCTTCTTTTTCCTTTGGTTAATTTCTTGATCTTCGAAGTTTTCCCTCAGTCACATGATAACTCTTCACAAATTCATGTAAAGTAAGATAAAAATAATTTACCCCAACACTCCTTTAATAGTGTATTATTTTTTACCTAAATTCATTTCTTTCCAACTACCACTGTACGATTGCATTAAATTAAAATTTCCAACTTTTCCCACCATTTTTGTAGCTCCAAGTGAAATTCCACCACTTGTCCAATGTCCAATGTGCGTAGCAAAGAAAACATTTTGGTGTGCAATCTACTTCTCTGACTACATACCTCCTTATGTAG
This sequence comes from Taxus chinensis, assembly GCA_019776745.2. Classification (NCBI taxonomy): domain Eukaryota; kingdom Viridiplantae; phylum Streptophyta; class Pinopsida; order Cupressales; family Taxaceae; genus Taxus; species Taxus chinensis. The sequence continues at coordinate 372,077,297 of CM034148.1, forward strand.
GAACCATGCATAAAAGTACATCCACATCTACGCCTTATACCAAGTAGCTATCAATATCACTTCCTACCTCGCATTACCCTATGTGATCATTCACTATACTTTGATTTTCATTTTCACATTGTACTTATTATCACCATCCTTATTATGAAACTTTACTGACATTATTTTGTAATCATCATCACCAACAAGATGCACACTCTTATATGTTACTTAGTATTTTAAAAATCTCTACTTTCTGAAATGCACTTTTTTTTTTCCTTCTACCCCACACTAAATATATACATGGTCCTTTGTGCATGATCTTAAATTATAGTAATTATAAATTGATGCACAAATGCACTTATTTCAACAAAACACTAAACTAGATTGACAAAGAATATTAACGATGAAAGGAAACACATTTAAATAAAATGCATTTAAGGAAAACTAATCCAATGACAATATGTCCTTATTACAAATACCAAGAAGAATAATTTAGAGTAGGGATTCAACCTACTCCCGTTAAAGTAACCTGACAACCGTGTCCCAGCCAGCACCTATAACTAGAAAGCACCTAAATGAAATATATAAGATATATCATACTATCCCAACCATTGCACTTGGAACTTTCAAGGTGGCACAAAAACTTTGAACCATACAGAAGAACCATCTTCCCAACCTCAAACTATTTATTTTTTTATGTTTCTATCATGTCATACCTTCTACCTAGCCTTTTCTTTCTTATATCTCAACCTAGCAATGACACACGGCTCATCTAATTGCATCTGTTTGTCTATGTGTTTTTCAAGTGCTTTCTCATCATATAATCCTCTGACACATGCAATACGCAGGGAGCGTAACACGAATTCCACTGGTAAAAGAGCCTCCACACCAAACAATGGTTTAAAGGGTGTGTCTTTGTTCAATATTCTATAATGTAGTCTTATATGACCAAAGGACAAAAAAAACTTTGTCATCCCAATCCTTCCTTCCAAAATCACATATCTTTGTCAATCTATGTCCCAATATCTTATTGAAATCCTCAACCTTGTCATTTTCCTATGTGTGATATAGTGTTGTTTTATGGTGTGCCATCATAAATTATGCCAATAGTAACCTTAGAGTCTCATTAAGAAAATGCATGCCCCTATCACTCTTCAGAATCAATGGACATCCATACCTGATATTTATGTTCTCCCATAAAAACCTTTATGTTATCTATGCTTAGGATTTCCAAGGTGCTAACAATGGTTACATGCCTTACAATATTCTGTATAATTCTTGTAAATCATTTCCCACAAATTTCCTACATAATATCCACCTACAATAAACCCATGGACTTCCTCCATAATGGCAGTATGTTCATGGTTAAGTACGCACCAATGCAAAACCTCATCATGGACAAAATTTTATAAATTGCGAGTAATTAACATGTAAGGCGTGACACATACTGAAAGTTGTTTATTCTCCAAAGCCTTCATGCCTTCAGTCGCCACACATGTTCACAAAAATAAAACAATATACTCTTAGTCATAGGGCACGTGGTTCAATCTAAAAAAATATACATCTGACATTGTATCCTCAATACTCTAATTTTCCTCACCTAAGTTAATCCTTGATAAATGATTTGGTCTTAATTAACTCTTTCCTTTCTTTACCACTACTGTAAAGTTGAATTCTTAGAACAATAGAATCCAATGACATATGTGAGCTTCCAAAATGGGATTATTGACTAGATACTTATGTTCCATGTGATTTGTATAAAATATGAACTGATTTTCCAATAAATAATTCTTAAACTGGTGCAGTGCATAAATCAGGTACACTCCTTCGCGCTCTTTAGTTATATAATTTTGTTTACCATGGTCAATTTCCTTATTGCAAAGCAATTAGAGTGGAGAATAATAACCTCTCCTAGCTGGGCTAATATTATGCCAATGGCCATGCCAGGGGTGTCTACATGCACATAGAATGGATTGGTCCATGATGGCAATCATAGAATAGGCGCAGAAGTAAGAATTTCCTTCAATGTCTTAAATGCACGTTGTTTCACCTCACTCTAATGGAAATTTCCCTTACTCTTTAATAATTCCTCCAAGGGTAGGGCTATGCTAGCATAATCCATGATAAAATTCCTTTAATATCCTATGTGCCCCAAGAATCTGTGTACCTTGCTCTGGTTAGCAGGTTCCTCTAAGCCCAAAATCACATCAACCTTAGCAAGATCTACCAATAAGACTTTTTTACATATGATATTCCCCAAAAAATTTCCAAAGGGTGTATAAAATATGCACTTCTTGATGTTTAATAAGATGCCTAATTTCTAGTACCTCTAAAACATAAGTCCTAAATTATAACAATGATCTTTTACAAGTCCATAAACTATCCAATCATCCAAGTAAACCTACAATAACATATGAATAAATTCCTGAAATTCTTGCACCACAATATGCAAAAAGACTGCGGAAACATTCTTCAATACAAAATGCATAACAATTTATGTAAAACTTCCCTACTCAGTGGTGAAAGTTATCTTCTCTTGATCTTCTTTAGCAATCCTCACCTGATGATATCCAGAAAATCCATCATTGAAAGAGTAGATATCGCACCATAAAATTCCTTCCAAAATATCCTCTGTAAATGGTGTGGGAAAGGGATCTATTACATAAGTAGCATTAAACTCCCTATAATCCACACAGATCATAATTCTTCCATATTTATTTATGTTCATTACCATAGGGATAACCCATTATGAATCCTTAATGGGATCAATGATTCCAAACTTCAAAATTTTATTAATCACTTCCTTTACCTTGATGTGTAGAGTAGCATTTATCCTATAAGGCCTCTTTGTAACCAGGTGTAAACCTCTGTTTAACTTGATCATCATCTCACCCAAAGAGTGATGTACTCCTTTCATCTCACGATAGCCTCTAGGGAGTAAGTCCTGGAAGTCACACAAGAGCTAAATTATTTTTGCAACCTCTGAGTCAAACAATAATCATCAATGATCACCTCTTTAGGTTATGCATCTATCCCAATGTTGACCTTCTTCATTTTCATAGGCTCATGGTAAGTGCGTGCATTTTCATTTACACTGTCCAAGACTTCACGCGTACCAACTGTATGATCAACATCCAAGTTTTCCACATCCTCATTATCAATCATGTAAATCAATTTACCTTTTTCTTTCTCCAACTAGGCATGCCCAAGGTGTTATTCATTTATTGCTTCTTCCTCTTAAAAAGTGTGCCTCTAGTTTTAAATTTTCTAACAACTATTGAATAAGATCCTTATCCTTTAAACTATCTCCTATGGTCAGGTTCTTCATGATCTATAATGCCTAATTCACAAGAGGTTTAGTATAAAAATAGTTAAAGGTCTGAATCATTCTTAATGTTAGTTCTTTCCTATTCCCTATTTCTCGATTCAACTCCTTATAAACATATGATGCACGCACAACCACACAAAGTGAAGTAGAAATTATGCACCCATAATGAAGGTGGTAAGGCCTCCTACCCCTATTTCCAGAGTCTCAGATACCCTTGAATGTGATGTGAGGCATCAGGCCCACCATGAAATTCACATGTCTTGGTAGGCACATTTCTCCTAAGAAATATAGAAAAGAAGGTGATCCTTACCTCTCACCACTTTAAAAGACTATCTATGTGTGTAATCATACAACACGTTTCTACCCTATGTAAGATATATAAAATCATATTCCTTTTGTCCACTTGATCTATCAACTGTGCTTCCATAACATGTAGAAACACATCAGTATTCCCTTTTCCACTGTACCTTGGTACGTGGATACCACCTAAGCACCTAACACAGTGTGTCTTGGTTACACAAGTAACTGCACTCTTTATCTCACACCTAACCATTTGATAAGTCCCATACACCCAGTTGTCACAAGAAACACTATTCGTATCACTCATATATTGTGCATCATCCCATTTAATAATTCCTTTCTTAGATGGATCAATAAATTTAGGACCTCTAATTGTGCACACATAAATTATGTTCAAATCCTTTTCACTCAAAGGTTATACATAAGGTGCAACTTCTCCATTTGTAAAAGGAATTATCACACACTTCTATTTGTTATTGAAATTGATATAACCTTTATTTAAGTGAAAATTATCATTATTTTCATAACACCAATGACACCTAAGAAAACCTAGAAAACTATCTACTTTTGCAAGTTCCAAGACCACAATGTCCCTAGTAAACTTGTCCCCTTGTATAGTAATAGTGACATCCTTCAAAACTCCAATGGGCATGGATTTAGTATTGTTCACCATATACAACACATTTTAAGATGTCTGTAATGGTGGCCTCCCCATCTAATTCTACAAATCTAAGGTGAGTACATTTACTTCTACACCTGTATCAATAACTATATTACTCAATATCCATCCATTAACAACTGCATTCAAGGTGATCTCTTTGTCATAATCAAGACTGTAACGTGGTAATTTTTCATGTAATATCTATCTCTTGAGCTCAAAACCATCACACAGTATCTTCTACCTTAACCATTCCCAAAAAAAAGGAATGATGTTTTCTTTAAGCATCAACTTACAAACCTCCTTTAACTCATCAACATTTTTTGAAGAAGCTCAACTTTCTTAGCCCACTCTAGCTTCTACAAATTGTCTTTAAAGCATTGTATCTCACCTTGCAAGTCTCTAATAACCTCCATAGTTTCTTGATAAACTTCCTTCTGATAAACATGATCTAGATACTTTCCATGCAATACCTCCTATTTTGTAATGATAGGTTTTTTCTTTGAAGTGACACACACGTGAGCAGCCATCATGCGTGTAGTAACCAACATAAGTAGCATCTCAAGGTGAAGTGCTAACTTTGCATCCACTAATATTCCATAGTGTGTTGTAGTCTACCCATTCCCACACCCTTATCCTTCTTGTGCTTCTTTCTCATATGCTTATAAAATTATGGGCATTCCTCAAACATGTGATTTTTTCTGCACTAGGAGAAAACAATATTCCATATGGGAATTCATATCTTCCACCATTGTGACCTTGACCTCGGAATCCTCCATAGTATCCTCTACCTCTTCCACATCTGTCAGAGTTCCCTTCATTGTGATTATAATTATGATTCTCACCTTGTTATTTAGTATTATTTGTAACACTTGTTTGATGTATATGAGTTTCAATGGAAGCATGAATATGATCAATCAATTTGCAATTCTCTATATCATGAGTGGTAGAAATACAAATCTTACAATGGAAAGACATGCTCTTCCTGATTGTGCATTAAATTAGGGGGAACCTACATGAATCATGATCTAAATGAAAGATCTCACAATCTAACAACATGGTGCCGATCGATTTATGAGGACAACTATCCTTAGTATTTCCTTCTACCTTGCAATCACTACACCAAATACCACTACACATCTTATGGGATGAAGTAGCTAACAAGGTTTGTCAACTATTTTTCCATGGATGCAATCTGAGATTCCAAAAATGGGCTAACTCTAGTGTCTACACTTCCAACTTCCTTAGCATGTAGAGTTGCCTCCATTTCCTTGTACGGATCTGTAATTGTCTGATGTGAGAGTTCCCTTTTGAAAGGTGTGATCAAACCACTGAGCATGCTTACTATGGTGTATGTCATAGGATAACTTTGACAAAAAGGTCTTAAACCATACATCATACTCCCTTATGCTCTCAACCATGCCTTAATTGATATGTTTCAGTGCGCTAATGTTCTTTTGTTCAAACTAGTTATATGGAACTCAACTAATAAATTATCATGTAATGCATTGTAATATACACAAGTCTGGTTTGGATCTACTTCATGTACTAGCTATATGCACGCCCTCGCAAAGTAGTAAAAATTTAACTTACATTATGCTAATGTCATGCTCAATTATGTGATGGAAAAATTGTCATTAGGAAATTTTTATATCACCTAATCACCTTATTCATTTATATGGATTCTTTTCCATTCCATAAATCATTAAGTTTAAACTTAACAAGTTCAACATTTATTAATGTCTATTCCTATTTACTAGGTTCATTTAGTTTATAAGACATATAATTACATTTGTACCCTATCCCAGTGATCTAAAAGGACCTACATACCTTGATCCAAACCCTCATAATTTTTACATAAGATGAATGATACTTAATCCATGTGATTTCATGTTGTTTCTATTAAAAGAAAACGTCCTCTTTGTATCATATAACTAGTTATGGAATCCTAGAGATCTAGGTCTAGAGGTAGAACTTAAGATATCTATCAACACTAAGTACATATTTAATAGTTTTTTTCTATTACCATTAATAAGAAATCCTTAAATAATAAGTTCAACTACCAAAGCAGTGGGTATCGTGGTACCAAAACTGGGTCCCATGAATCTTGACAGTACCACATATGGTTTCCTATGAGGAATGTTTATCTCATGTAATGAATTGTGTCATTACGCATTAGATACCTATCCCATAGCCATCCTTGGATGGTACATTTAAGATTCTTGTGCCACAGATGTCACTCCACGAACCCTATACTTTGTTGTTAAATCAAATTGATAGAACAACATCATTAAGATCATTAATAATCACTTAATCTTTATGTGTGTAATTAGGATAGTTAATTACAGTATTACTGCATAATGAGTTGTCATCATACTATCGTACTTTGTTTGATAATTACCCAACTTCACCATACTATTCACATCGATCATATTATATTGTTACGTAAAAGATTAAGATTGTTGTTGTTAGAGAACCACAACATATATTGTAGTGTTATAACTTTAATACCGATATCAATCATTTATTTAGGTATATAATATACTCAAAGTTCATTTCTACTTCTAGATTGTATTGAAATATCTATATACCAGCTTGGCTTAGTCTTATCCATGTAGACCTTTATAAGACAACAATATGATTTACTTACTTTAAAATTTAGAATATGGGATATATTTGTTGATGTTTTTCATGCCTTCTTATATACTTCAAAGAGTATGTCGTTGTTATATGATTATGAAAAAATGTTTTCTCATTGTTACACACTTAATCATGTGCCATTAATCATCATAAGGATTTGTGAACAAAATTCATATTTGGTTGTTTATCATGTAGGTTTGATTTATGTTACTCAGATGGCATTACCAATTCATTGTTCCTTAGTTTGTAGTGAAATCTATAAGTATTTGAATATTTCATGTTTAATACCATCTACCAATCCAGGAGATTCTAGAAATCCAGGAGATTTTGGAGGTGGAGGAGTCATCAGAGATCAAAGAGGTTGTTTTGTTGCTGCTTTTTCTGGGAAAATGGGTAGGCAAACAAATCATTACTCTGAAGCTCTTACTGCTCTATGGGGAATAAGGCTAGCCATGGATTGTAATATTTTGAATATTATAATTGAGGGTGATTCTCTAAACATTATCAATCTCTTAAACAAAAAGCAACCCCCCAGCTGATCAATTAGAGATTTTATTGTTGAAGCTACTGATATATGCAAGAGTTTTGAAAATGTTAAAATCACTCACACCTATCGGGAAGGCAATAGGGTTGCAGATGGTTTGGAAAACTTTGGAGTTAATAATATTTTTCAAACTTGGCTAAGGGGGGACATTCTACCCATTCAAGTTAATAAAGACATCATCAAAGATTTACATGGCTTGGAAAATCATCACTAATGGTTGTAATGTTGATGCTAAAGAGTGGATTCTTAAGTACAGAATGATGACATCATATAAGATTTGTGTGATTTATGTGATTTGTGCAAATTGGACAGCCATCATTACTTGTCATAGGGAGAACGATAAAGAGTGGGTCACTAATTACAAAGTATGGTCTAATAATTACATTTTTTATCACGGATGAGAGAGATTCAAAAAAAAAGCTAAGTCGGATACGCATAATGCTAAAACTTTTACCATTATGCGCAGAGTCACTGGAAAAATGGGGGGTCCACCTTGCAAGATAGAGCCCACCCATAATCTAGTGTGGAAAGAGGATGTTGTGCTCTGGAACTATCTTCAAATTAGGGGTCTTGCGAATTTGATTGAAAGAATTCAAGGTTTTGAGAAGGATATTTCTATTAAATTTTCTCAGGGGTGGAAGAATCGGGTTGTTAAATACAACAACATTGAGGTTGAGATCATAGAGGAGCTCATCACCCAGATCACGGGACTCAATCTTGATGGCACCAAATTATTTAATAAGAGGGTGGATAGAGTGGTGGAGGTACAGAAATTCCTAGATGAAGGGGAAAATTTGAGTTTGTGACAGTCGGCATCAAGTTGACTTCGATTCCTGAGATTTTTGCTGAGCTCTCCAGGATGGTTGCTAGGTATGTAACTCTTGACGGGATATTTGTTACTATTCCTCAAAAACATTTGATATTTCTTAACCAATTTCATAGAAACATAACCATCAGCCTCCCTTATTACTTGTTAAACTCGCTGGAGAAATTTGTTCGGGAATTGCAGAGTCATTCTAGGGCAGTTCCTCTGCATCAAGGGCTAATTCTTCTTATCCATCGTCAATGCTCAAACTTTCCTCGCATGAATCTAGCTGCACCATCTCCCCCCATTCCTCCCCCTACCCACACCGCCTCCATTTCCCCCTGCTCGAAAGGAAGATTGAAATTGCTTCTTCTAGAAAGAAAAGGAAGGGCATGAAAACTAAGATCCCTACTTCTCAGAGGGTTCTTAGAAGCCACAAATACCTTGAGCTTTCTGAGAACCTCCTGCACATCAGCCAACTGGTGGAGGATCCTAAGGAGGAGGATTTGATGGTCAGAGTGGGCAGAATGGAAAAGGAAATTCAAGAGCTTAAAAGGGTTATCAAAAATATGGAAAAAGCTAAGGGAAAAGGAAAAATTCAAAATGATGATGAGGAGGGTGTTATTGCTGAATTTTTCAAGAAGCTATAATCTTTGGATGGAAAAATGGAAAATGCAAAAATCCGTAATGACTGCATCTTATTTGCACTTAAAAGTATTTACAATTTCATTGAACAACATGTTCATAGTGTATGTAGCCTCAGCGGGATTACTGAAGACATTTGGGGCCCCAAAGAGAAAAGAGATATGGCAATTACTCAGGTGGATCTGAAATACCCTTCTCAAGCCACAACCATTGCATTTTTTGTCTCACTACAAATGATCAAAACCAAGATTAACAGGGCTATCAAGTAAAGTGGAGCTTTGCTGCTGTTTACTGGCTGCGAAGTTGCTAATGACTGGCAGATCTGATGTTGTTTTCTGGCGGAAATATTCTATGATAGATATCTCTTGTTTCTTTTTTGATCTCTTCTACTGTTTTTTGGATCATTGTACATCTGGATCCTTTCTATTAATATGTTTTTTTATCTGGTTGATGAACCCTCTGAGGTTGGTTGTTTTTCCCTTCTCTAGGTTGTTTCTCCTGCTTCTAGTATCTGGCTTTTGAGCGCTTTTGTTTATAGGGTATAGTCCCTTCAAAACTGTTTTCCTTAATAAAAAATTTACCATCTACCAATGCTCTTTAATATTTGATAATCAAGTTTACGATTGTAAATATAATTTAATCAATGCTTCCTACACTTAATATTAGTTCATAAAAAACTCTCATCTACTAATACCAATACAATAACAAGGTCATAAACTCAATCTTACAAATTTCTTTCATCAATAGGTAGCCTTCATTGTAATACTTATTACATAGCTAAAATGGGAGACTTTCAAGATAGTATATTTACACATCAGATCAATAGTCTTTGCTATATATCAATCACTAGGAGAGTCTTTCTCTTTTAAATAAAAAATATAGTAAATTATTTTATTTCCAAATAGTAAGCACAATAAATTCATGCAATTCATATTATCTGCATTTAATCATCTCAGAAAATCCTTTCAAACTTGCATGGTAGAAACATGGTCAGCTCTACACAAACTAACATGGAACATCATGTTTCCTACTTAACATCTTATGTCATTTATTATTTATAAAAATGAAATGATGCAATGATTAATATCATATAAAAACATAATAACCTTCAAAACCAAATAACATCTATTAAATATAGTTTACTTTACGTCGTTAAAGAACCAATCATTTTCTTTAATTCTGAATGCATTCAATAAAATTACTAAAGGTATATTACAAATTAGTTTGCAATAATATCCCTTCGTTCTTGACATGATATCCTCATTTTCTTAACAATATGAGTATTATATAATTTATATGTAACTTATATTAACATCGAATGTAATATCATAAATCATCTTATATTGATACTACCTTGAATTCACAAATGCTTATGTTAAGGGCATAGTGAAGATGTTTCTTATGGTAGAATTAACAATAGAAACTGACTTGCCTTATATCTATCAAACCTTCAAATATTGGAATAATACATTCACACACTCAGACCAATCATATTTTCACAACTTTATATAAGTCCAAATTCCACACATGTTGACCTTAACAAGATAACCCATTATAACCCAATTCGTCGATATCCTCAATGATAAATATCTGGACATTTAACAATATTAAGGTAAGATACTTTTTACCTCAACCATTTCCTAGAAAATCATAAATCTGAAAAGGTTCCTTAATATACTCAAAAAATAAGCTATTTATAACAGATAAAACCAATGTCAACCCATAAACACGGGAAAACCACATTATTTTCTCATATTCACAAAGTGATACCAACAAGAACATAAATTTGAAACATTCATGTACAAAGCTCTAAATACTCCCTGAAGTAGTGCAGAGAAATATTATAAACCCATCCATTACAAGTGAGGTTTCAAGTCACCAAAATATAAATGATATAGCCAACCTTTACATGTTGCAATTCATAAATTTTAAGGTAAATTTCTATTTAGCTTAAACAAATCGAGCCCCTAGACACCTGCAGTGACGTAATAGAAAAATAATATGAAAAATACAAGGTGTGTATCTGTCCGCACCCAAATTTGCACATGCTACATATTTAGAGATGGTTTAAAATTCCCCAATGATGATTAATATTTTTCCAAATGTGTTCAATCTCTTTTTCTCTATTTGTAGTTTATACGTGTAGCCTATAAAACCTTACTTAGCTATTTCTTACTTTGCTTAAGATTTTTGCATTGTTTTTTATTAGTTTTTTCCCTAAAGTTATGCAATTGTTGATTAGGTTGAGAGGTGGTTACGTAACCTACTTCTTTCCTGGGTGGAGGTTGCACAACTTCTTGTCTTCCCCTTGTTACATTTGCATAATTGCTACCCTATTGATACTGCCAATTACATGGGAATTAGACGAGACTTCCCAGGTGTGATTTGGACGTGTGTTAACTCACTCAAGTTCACCTATAATATATGTTTCTTATTCAATTTAGATGATTTTAATCTTGATTTATTTGTATCAAATTCCTCTTCCACTTCTAATTGTTGATTGAGATGTGATGTGACACCCCATGATTGCCAAGTGGAAGGGACCACTGCCCAACCATTCTTCTATAAAACTGATGCTTCGTATAAATTAAATGGATGGATATTTGTATTGTGAATTACATTGTTATGCTACTAAAATATTTCTAGAGACTACAAAACCAAACATTGTTCTCTTGTGTTCTTCTTCTTCTACTTGCATTACTACCAGACCACTTACATGCCACCATTACTCCAACACATTATTTTTATTCTTCTCCATTCTTAGCTTCCTAGACTCACATGAACATTAAATATTAGACAATATAACTGAGGAGATGCAAGAGTAAAGAAAAACTAGATTGTCCTTTGCACTGAAAAATTCTAGGTTGAGGTTGGAATTGGATTTCCTTATTTCTTCAATTATTTATTTTAAATCTGTACGCAGAGTAGAAAATCATTTCCATTTCAATTGATTCAATAGATAGATCAAATATTGTAGCTTTAACTTCTTCTATAAATTTTCTTGTGATATATAACTTCCCTTCTTATCGCTATGTGTTGTTGAGGGAAGATTGTTGGGAGGAAAGATTCTACATTAATTTAGAATAAACAGTAATATCATTTCATTTCTAAAACCTCTATTAAATCCTTCTTTACTTTTAACAGGGAAGTTGGAGGAGGAGAAAATATTTTTGAGAAGCTATGATTTCTTCCCGTGCCTCTAAGATAGAACAAAGGATTCACATCCACAATTACATTTTGAAAAATCTTTATTTTATTAGGATAGGTTAGATGTACTGCTACCTAGATAAATAATTACATCCTACTTTTTATTTCTTTAGGATCTTTTAGTTAAGTTAGAAGTAATTTCTTCATTTCTTTACTTCTCATATTTTATTCCAGAAAGTTCAGAAAATACAAAAAGATTAGTTTAAATTAGATTATATTGTTTATATTACTTCATTTGTCCTATATTGGAAAATAAAAAACATAGTTTAGTATTTTTTATTTAGATTAGCTTGTTGTTATCTGTCATAATTAGTTTGCATAAATGTACACATGACCATATAAGGACCACAACAACCTATACAATAAGTTTATGATCCTATAGTATTTCAACCAAACGTAACTTATCTTGAGACTAACATTAATATGGGTCTTCGGATTATGATCTTTCAATATTCACCACTTTCCCCCATCAAAATCAAAAAATTACATGTCCTTAATGAAGAATTTGACAAAGTCTAAAAATTTTAGAGGAACCAGCCCGGGGAGAACTATTTCCCAAATCCCACTCATTTCTCTTTACTTATTTGTTTCCTCTAGCATTTCCATAACTTTTTCCAGAAATTTCTACGAGGTGAATGAAGGATAATTTCCACATATTCCAAAACCAGTTGAGATAGGTTCACACATAGACATTGACAGAATCTTACATGTGTGTATCATTATTGACAGTACCATCACATCTGGTTAGGTTAGAGAGGACTTTATTTCCCTAAAAGAGCATATCCCTTTAGTTCCCATAGAGGACATTAGATTACTCTGATAATCTATTGATCACATTCACACATTTTATGATTATTCCACATATTCTCCTATCTAGCATGGTTTTTACCCTTTTTCTTGATTGCTTCAAGGGGGTAATAATCAAGCTTGATCTTAATATGGAGGGGTTTATATAATACCTGTAGTGTTTATTTTGTATGTTTACACACCATTTCAGTTAATGGATCAAAAGATTCTATACTTTCAAAAAATTTCCTGTAAACAAATTGACAAATCATATCAATATAATGTTATGGCATAGGAAAACACTTGAGATTTCTCTAGTACTTATTGTTTGACTAATAAGTTTTATGCTTTCTAGGATGAAGTAGATAGAACGTAAATGGTTGAGGAATACCTGTGAGGCCAAGGTGGAAGGTAGAATGCATGCTACCTAGCGTATGATAGTGGACTACCTAGTACATGCTAGATCCAGGAAGCGTGGTGCTTCCTAGAGAGGTTTTTAATCCATGGTTGAATAAAAATTCAAAGTGAATAAGCAATTGAAATAAATAAGTCCTATTACAATGCAATGATTTAGGTTTCTCATACACACAATACACTAGATTTTATGCTAGATATCAAAATAATACTAAATATAATTAGAATGAGGGTTTTTTCAGGTGAGACAGGTCTATAAAAGGTAGTGTAAGAGTCTGGGGATGATTCGTTGAGGACTAGGTTGGTTTTGGGTGAGTGGGAAGCTTGTCGGTATGATAATAAAAAATGACATAGAGATTGATATCGGTTTGGTGACTGATGCTGGTATGGAGACTAAACTGATAGTGGTTAGGGAATGGACGTCGATACAAACAATCGGTAATGAACTATTAAAAATGGGTTTTCATGCTCTTTGTGATTACACAGAGAGTGAGGGTAGTGTTGTTTGGGTTGTAATATAGATGAGAATATCATGAACATTGAGAAGGAGGTTTATAAGAGTGAAAAGGATTGGGGTGGTTGAATAATGGGTTGGTGGGAAGAAGATGATGTATGGGTAATAGAAGAAATAAAATAGTGAAAGAAGCAAGAGATCTATATGGGATAAGCACAAATGATTAAAATCCCAATACTTGGTATTTTGTACATCTTGTGAGTTGAGATGGTTAATGGTTGATTGGAGAAGAGGTGTTTGAGTCTAGTGTCGTGGAAGTATAATCAGTGTACTCACGTGAGTATCCCAACACTATGGAAGGACAACTGGTTACTTGTCCTACATTGTGGTTGTGTCTATGTTTCATCTAGATGTAGGAGGGATTGAAAATTCATGATTAAATTCCATAAGGCTCCAATAAATTAATAAAAAACCTGGGTAAAGGGATTTAAAATTCTATATAAATGAACTGATGGCAGTTTAGCTAAACAACGTTGGCCAAGGAAAAATCGGCGTTGGTTAGGGTGAAATATTCCTTTTTACAAAAAATAGGAAGATCTTCCTATATTTTGCGTGGTTTCCTTATTATATTTCACATGAGAGAAGGTGGGAAGATCTTAGAAGAAGTCCAATTAGATTTAGGAAGAATTCTTAGTTAGTTAGGTCAAGTAGCGACTCAGCAATGGGAGTGATGACTAAGTGTTGAGAGTGATGACTTGGTAACTGTGAGTTAAATGCCCCTAGAATGGGTCCAAGATGAGGTGGAGGTGAGAGGATGAAATTAACTTAATTAAATTAATTAATAATGTGAGGATGAATATTAATGCAGGGAAAAGGGGTCATGATTATTTAAATGTGTTACGTTAATTAAGTGAAGGGGACAAAGGTGATCATGACCCAAATTTTGTGTGTACATTTTCCCTTTTTTGTTTTGTAGCTTGTATTGCTAAGTGACATTGAAAAAAATAGGAATTCGGTGCTCCACATATGAGTGAGGGCTAGGTTTCCGCAAGGGTACGTGGAAATGATCCCCCTTAAACTAGGAACTGATAAGGTGTTAAATGGATTTGTTGAGTTCTTTGATAAATGGGTAAGTGATGAAAATGAGGATAGGTTGGTTGAAGATAAGGATGATTTTAGCTGGGTAATAGGTAGTGGCAGTCTAACAGATGGACATGTATAAAATGTGATAAGGTACCAGGTTGAAGAGCTTGCAAATTCTATGTTGTCAAAGTTCTATAGGTTTATCTAAACAAGGTTGAAGTAGTTCAAGTATATAAGGTATACAATATGGTCCTAAAACACCAGTAGGCCAAATGTAGGAATGGGAAATAGGTTTTTTCTAGGGAACCAAAGGTATGGCTGGGCTAAACAACACAATATTAGGAAAGGTAAAGTTATTAAGGTGATCAACAATAGTAGAAGCATTGTAAGGTATAATGAGTAAATGAATTTGATTGTCACGATGAGTGAGGTTTGGTTGGGTGATTTAGGTAATGTCTTTGGTAAGGCAACAGTAGGGTAAAAAACACGCCCCAACTGATTCCAAGTTTGGGTGATAGCTAATAATGTCATGAGGGTGAGGTGTAAGGTCAAGGTCAGCTTTAGGTTAGGCGGAAAAATTTCTCGAGCTAACCTCCAAGGGCCTCATGCCCTCGGAGTGCTACCTACATATCCCCAATGAAAAGGGGCCTTAGGCCGATGTAGTTCTCCCATAAGCTATGGAATAATATGATAAATTAGATGAATGGTGTATTATATTTTATTCATGATTGAGTCTAGGTCATTTAGGAATGTTTGAGTATAAGTTGAATAGGCATGGGTGATTTTAGTGAGAGAGGAATTCCTATAATGTAGGGGTTTAATGTATGGTCCTGTGAAGGAGGATCAATGAGTAAGAAAAGAGGTGAATGGTAAGAGGAGACACAAATAATCTTGATTGGTAAGAACCATTATTATTCAGTCATACCAAATATTGGCATATGAACCTAAGACCCTAAAGATGTTGCATGATTGATTGTTCTAAGGGTGAAGTAAGTCACATGATCACAAAATGTCACATTTACGACACGTACATTAAGTAGGTAGAAGATAAGAAAGGAAAAACAGTGAGGTGAAATGGGTTTTTTTAGTGTAACCTTGGTGTGAGACAACTTACCTCTTCTGCAAGATACCCAGGACCAAAATAGGCAAGTCCATGACGAAAAAATTATGTTTTTCTTTTTTCTTTCATTTTATCGATTAATTGATGTGGGAAGTCTATGTTAGATGAATATAATATCTCCTTGAGGTATTTTTCAATCTGATAGATGCAAGAAGCTTTAGAATATTTTAATTTTAATTTTTGTAGAAATAGTCTTCTTTTTTTTATAGACTATGTACAATAGGGATAGCTTTTTATAGTTTATCTTCAAGATAACAATCTATTTATAGCAATAAGATGGAAAGATAGATGTCCGTTTAGAAGGGAGTCATCTATTGACAAGACATTTGACTTAAGGAGTTTGAATTTGAAAATCCCATATATTGCATTTGAATTATTTGTTGGACTTTTATGTTATGGACAAGACTATAGAGAAGAATAGGCATATTATATGAAGACAAAACCATAGCACACAAGGGTTAGCTATGAAAGAGGGGTTTTAAGTGACAATTGACCATAATATTTCATCCTGAAAATGAAGAAAAGTATCCATGATATTCATGCCATGAGTAGAGACATGGTACTCATATTGAAGATAAGGTTGAAACTTGACGAGTAATCACATGATTCTTGTTTAGTCAGTGATCCTTAAAATAGGTAAGTTGAAGGTGAATTTTTCTCAAGGGGTGAACATTTAATAAACAAAAGGTGATATAGGAATTGATTTAACAATATAATGTATGAAGATGTAAGGAATTGAGGGGCTCAGGTTCGGGTTTACCTTCGAGTGAAGATAAATGATAAACACCCAATCTATAAACATGAGTAACGATATAGGATCCAGGCCAATTACGAGTGAAATTTCCTTGTTTAATTTTCTCTGCTTTTGTTACATGTTAATTTTCCTTCTATACAAGTTCATTGACCTGGAAAGTTCATTCTTGGACACATTTATTATAGGCTTGTTTGATACTTTTTTGGTAGATTTGAACATGATCGAGAGCATTTAGACATAGTTCTTCTAATAACTCAAGTTGTGTCAAATGGTCCTAGAAAAAATAATCATCATTGATCTTATCTTTGAGTGAGAGATGAAGAGATGGAATTTATAATTGAAGAGGAAAGACAACCTCTATACCGTAGACCAAAGAGTAAGGTGTTGTAGCAATTAAGGTGCAAATACTAGTGTGATAAACCCATAAGGAAAACAGAATGTGCGTGTGACAATACTTTCTAGTATTTTCAACCAATTTCATAATAATTTTTTTTAGGGTTTTGTTATTTGATTCATCTTTATCATTTTTTTCAGGATAATAAGGTGAAGAAAAATTGAGTTGAATGTCGAAGGCATCACAGATTTTTTGTAGGGTTTTGTTTTTGAATTGTTTTCCATTATCAGTGATGAGGTGGTGACAAAAATAAAATATACAAATGATGTAATGGTTGATGAATTCACATACTCTATCATCTTTTGTAGAAATGAGAGGTATTTCCTCCACCCATTTAATGTAATATTTGGTATCGGTAATAATCCATTGATTACTTTGGAAAGAATGAGTTTTAATCTCTCCAACAAGATCCAAACCCCATTGAGAGAAAGGGAAAAGGTCTCATGCGACCTGTAAGGCATGACTAGGGGTGTGATGAAGACTAGCATGTTGTTGAGACTTCACAAAACACTTGACATAGTCACAACAATCGTTGTTTAGGGTTTTCTAGTAATAGCCAAGGAAAAGGATGTGCTTAGTGACAACAAACCCACTGAAGTGACCCCCACAAATCGCGTCGTGAACTTCCTTAAAGGTGCATAGAATTTTAGAACTTGTAAAGCATCATAATAGGATACTATCAAAGTCACATTTATAGAGAAGACCACCCATGATAACATAGTGAGAGACACTTTTGAGGAAGGGTCGGTGTCCATTGCGAGTAAGATCTAGAAATAGAATTGAAAGGGAAAGGTAGTCAGCAAACTTCTTATACCAAAGGTCACGTGGGTCAGTTTCAATGTTTCCTACAAGGTTAATGTCTCAGAATAGATAAGAACGTGATTTTAACCTTTGTACTATGACAAATATTTTTGATTCGGAGGGAGAATCAGGGATTCGAGAATAAATATAGTCCATGGTGTCCAAAAATTTATTAGTGGAACATGGGGTTGTTTGAAGTTCATAATGGTCGAAGGTAGTCAAAAGCATGTGAACATGATGTTTATACTTTTGAAGTATCTTGTTACGACACTGGTATGTACCATTATCTTGATTCGTAACTAGTTAAGATTCATCAAAGATATAAATTGATTTAACATATAAAGTTATGGTTGTTTAAAGGCCTAACGTGAGTGCTTCATATTTGGTGATATTGTTAGCAAAATGAAAATCTAGTTTGAAAGATAATGGATAAGGCTCACTGTCAAGAGGAATGAGGATAAATCCGGCACCACCCCCACACTGAAATTTGAAACCATCAAAGAATAAGAACATATTGTAAATGGTAATGTCTAGGGAGAGGGTAGCGATGGATTCATCAGGGAAGTCAAATTTAGAAGAGAGGTGCATTTACGAGTTGGTCAAAAATGGTTTTTCCTATAACATATTTTTTATGAATGAATTTGAGATCTAGGACTACAAGAAGCATGAGCCAATGTGTAACACTTTAATGTTGGTAGGGCTTAGCGTACATGTAATGTAAGGGGTCGGTATTGGTGACAATGAAGGTTTTGTAGTTGAGTAGGTAATGACATAGTTTTGTGCAAAAAATACTAAGGATAGATAGAGTTTTTCAGTGTGAGTATATCTAGTTTCATAGTCTAAAAGTGTATTAATTATATAATAAATCATTTTCTCCATATTTTTCTCGTTACAATGAGTGAGAATGGCACCCAGGGAATGATCAATATCAAAAATGTAAAGGTAAAATGGTTGGTCATCCTTAGGTTAAATGAGCACTGGTGGTTGGAAGAGGTATTGTTGTAAGGCATCAAACACTTTTTAGAATTCATCATTCCATTTGAAGGAGACATCCTTTTTGAGAATATTATGAAATGGATGGAAGTGGCTGGAAAGAAGAGAATTAAAGTGACGAATAGATTGCAACTTTCCTTACAAACTATGAAGTCGAAAAAGGTTAGTAGCTAGAGGCATATCAAGAATAGCCTTGATTTTAACAAGATCAAATTCAATGTCACACAAATAAATGATAAAACCAAGGATCTTGCTAGAGAGAATAGTGAAGACACACTTCTTAGGTTGAATGCAAATGTAGTATTTAATTCGATGGTCAAAGAAAACCTTAAGGAAGACTAGGTCTTCAGCCTAATGTTTATATTTGGAAAGAATATCGTCAACGTAATATTTCAATATGTTATCCATGATGTAGTGAAAGATATAAGTCATCACATGTTGATATGTAACACAAGTGTTTTTAAGGCCAAAGGGCATGACATGATAGTACAATGTCCCCTAAGGAGTGATGAAGGAAGTTTTGTGTTGATCTTCTGGGGAGAGTAATATTTTTTTATAACTCGAGAAACCTTTCATGAGTGATAGCATCTTATGGCTGGCGGTGAGATAAATTACTTGGTCAATACTAAGTAGAGGAAAGTCGTCTTTACGGTGAGCCAGGTTAAGTTTACAACAATCCATACAAATACGGAGTCCCATGTCGATTTTTTGATAGGAACGATGTTATTGATCAATTAGGGATAATCAATGGGTAGAATAAATGAAACCAAAAGAAGGCATTGGATTTCTTATTTTACAAGAACGGAAATGTGAGGATGCATTTTTCACAGCTTTTGTTTTATGGGTTTGACATCAAGAATGGTTATGATATTGTGGACCAAATTGTTTGGGTCAATACCAGGAATATCAATGTAGGAATAAGAAAAAGCGTTGCTATGATCTCGAAGGAAAGAAGTGAAAGCATCTTATTCCACAACATCTAAATATTGACCTATTTTTAGAATTTTTGGGTACTCTTGAGTGTGAATGTTGATTTCAATGGTTGATTTATTCAACATGGTTTTCATCTCAGAAGGTAATGACCGATCAATAAAAGAATCTTCTACACCAAGGTGGATGAGAATGGACTCATTGTATTGACATTGAATGATGTTAATAGAAGGTGTATCGTCATTAATCATGTCATGATATAAAAAGGGAAGAGAAGAGGGAACCTCGCCATCATGCTGATAAGTCAAAGGTCCCAAGGAAACAGTGTTCACAAATTAATTTTAGGAGGAATGGATTCTTGATCCATAGAATTTGTAGCTGAAGGTGGTGAGGTAGGTGAATGGAGTGGGGAATGTATATCATCCTCAATTAGTTTGAATCGGGCCTTATTATAAGCTGGTTTAGCATATCCAGAACCACTACAGTCTTTATGCTTAAGAGTGGTGTAAGGGAGGACAATATGGTAGCCTTGGTCATACAACCTAGAGCCAAAGCCCTTCTAAGCATAGCGATGGACGAAGGTGTGGGCGAAGTGATAGTTGGTTAGAGATTGGAGGTCCTAGGAAAATGCTCGAGTTTGGGAAGGTGCCTTGGGTAAGTAGGTAAAATCATCAAGTCCCCCATACGTTAATTTGGTGTGAAGGTGGGGAGGACCATATGGGAAAAATTTTCCTATGCAATGATCACAGTGGCGATGGTTGTAAAGGTTACCATACTCTTGAGGAGTAAGGAATGTGTCAATGTTATAAAGGTAGTACTCTCCCAGAGTGAGGCATTGAAAAACACCTTCTAAGGGATCAATAGTGGGTATGTGAGTAGTAGGAATGGATTAATAACTTAACATATGGGAAGAAGAAGCATCGAATGTTTGAGAAGTAGATGGGTGGCTAATGGGTCAGCTACAGAAGTTACAGAAGTAGTGGGAATAGAGGAGTTAGTTTCAGAAGATGTTGTAACAGATGTGGTGGATGAGGAAGCAGCTGAAGAAGAAGTGGTAGTGGAGGCAAATGCCTTAAATTTTATAAGGACATCATTAGTTTTTGTATCCAAACTGATTCTCCATTAGAAACCGAGAAGTATCAAATATTTTAGAAAGACACTGAGAGACAAAAAAATCTTATTATGAGTCGTTTTGTATCTGGGGAGGGGATTTTTCTTACTCTTTGTCACTCAGGCATCAGAGAAATGGATAACACCTTCATTAAGGATTTGATCTATCCTCACTAGTTTAGGCCATGCCTTTCAAACAAGGTGAGAGGACCCATTTTCTAACCTTTGTTAGTGAAGGAGAATGAAGATATTCTTCTTTGTGTGAATCTGAAAGGAGGCCCTCAGAAAATATGATCAATGCACCACAATTTAACTCTCACAAATTGTCACTTCTAAAGAATGGTGATATTTCCTAGATAGGGCTAAGGTTACTAGAGACATTATGGAATCATGATTACTTCTACATATTTTGGCAGTAGAATTTATACATTTGTTGACATATAGGGAAAATAGGGGTAGTTCAGGTAGGATTCATTGTTTTGAATAATTTTTTGGTGGGAGACTAAGCAGAATAAAATTGATTATGTCAAATCTTTGAGAACCTTCACAACAATTGGAATACTAAATGATAGAAAGATTTATAATATCTAGAATATTCCTTCAACCAAAAGGTGTGCATCAATGGAGGCCCATATTTTCATAGTTTCACACAATCTCCAAGAATTTAACATGAAGGCTCAAGCTAAAGACTCAATTAAACATTAAGACACATGGTTCATCATACCTAAGATACACTCAAAGGCTTACAGACAATCTATATCAACAAATGATAGTAAAGTTATTTTAAATTGGTTATCTCATTGCAGGATGAAGGCTCTTCTTGAAATGAAATTGCAAATGCCACTAAACTGTCACAGGGACAAGATCCTATATGATTCGGAGGGACTTTAACACAAGATTGCAATAGGAATAAGAAAAACTACTTACAGACATTCTGAAATAAAGCAGAAACAAATTGGTCCAAAATTGACACAGATTAATTTGAAATTGATTAGATTCATCAGCAAGGGAAAGTTTCTTTAAACAGTCTTAGAGCTTGTCAATGGTTATACAATCGCAACCAAATTGACATGATTGAAATCTAAAACACATGAAATTAACATGTTTCTCATATTGGTCTCTCATAAAGATGGGCTCTCTCAAATTTTCTCTTAAGAATTCAACCCCTGATTCTTTACAAGAGTATTATCATTACATTTATACATTTTAGTTGCTCGCTCATCCTAGATTTTCCCCCAAAAAAGAAGAATATTCAAGGAACCTTTGCTTGTTACCAATTTTCCTCAGAAAGGGATGTTTAACAAATTCATACCCGAAGCTTCCAAATGGAAAAATCATGAACTGATCACATTTCTCAGACCCTCGACTAATGACTAGGATGTCATGCCAAAAAATTTTGACAGTCCTTCTAATCATTATTATTCTATCATGCGAGAAATCCCAATTTTAATCATTTTCCAGAGGCTCTGTATAGCAAGATTTGACAGGAAATCCTTTTCACCCTCGAGGAAACACCTTTTTCATCCTTTATGCCTGCAACCTCCATCATTTCATCCTTTTCCCTTTCTTTCCTCTACAACTCTGTCCTGTATCCAACTTCTTTGGTAATTCATGTTTCTACAAGTTCTCGAGTAATTCCAACTTCAAAATATCAACCTTAACAATCCTTGGACTTACAAATTAAGTTCTAAATCCATTCAATGGCACTTTACAGACAAAAATGGGTCAATAGATGGTGTTGTGTCCCACTTTTTTCCCCAAAAATGCAAGTGGGGAAGGTCGTGGGGAAATATGCAACGAGGTTTTGTGTGAATCCCCCATTCACGCGAACAGGTTTTGGGTGAAGTGACACGTAGGCCATTATCTTACTACATGTGACATTTAATGTGGTTCGTGCATAATGGGGGTTCACGTGAACCCCCATTCTCGTGAACCCCCCTGTTTATATATTATAGGTGTTGCAAAGGAATTCATTTTCCTCTACCCACTTCCTTCATGCAAATATTACTCAGAACAGATCCCACCAATGATCCCACCAACGACACCCCCGTAGACAAGACTAGACCAGAGCCCACTAGTGAGCCCACCATTGACGCCCAACAAACAAGCCCACCAACGACATCCAGTAGATGATCCCACCAACAATGAGCCCACAAATGACAAGCCCACCAGTGACAAGGTACCAAGTATGGAACCCGTAGCCATTTTGATACCAGGGTGTTGTATTGGTGATGTATTTGCGTGAAAAAAAATTGAAACCCATTTTTTAGCAAAATCGTAGCAATTTGGATGCCATTTTTTGCAAAACCCTAGCTCATTTTTTTGTAAAACCCCATTTAAAATATCTTGTATCATGACTAGGCTTCACAAATTTTGGTGTTCAGTTTCCAACAGGAGAAGAATAATGGTGCTGTGAAAAATGTAATTTCTGGTGTAATGATATATTAAATTTAAAATATACAGGTTCTTTGAAGATTGTAATTTCTAGTGTAATGATATATTAAATGTAAAATATACCGTCTTAGACTAATGGTGCTCTTAAGACTGTAATTTATGTTGTAATGATATATTAAATTTAAAATATAGCTTCTTAGAATGGTTCTCAGAAGACTACAATTTTTGGTGTAATGATATATTAAATTTAAAATATACTTTCTCTAAAGACTGTAATTGTTGGTGTAATGTTTTATTAAATTTAAAATATACCTTCTGTAGAATAAGGTTATGAATGTTACGTTTGTTAGTGGGAGAGAAATGTTATGAAGGTTATGAACGTTACATTTGTTAGTGGAAGGAGAGATGTATTAATAAGGGAAGAAGCCTTGTTTCTCTCATTTTTTATTTAGGAGAGGAATTCTTTAAACTTCTTACTAACATTTGTTAATAAGGTGAAGAGAATTTTAGACTTATGCCTCATCATTTTGAAATTCATATCATTTCATTTCATTAATAAATGTAAAGCCCAAAATATCTCTCTTCCTTTTTGAGTATTCCTTCCTAAGAAATTAGTATGTGCAATATCAAATCTCCTTACTTGTTTTGAGTATGCTTCTACCCTATATAATGCTCCAAACCAACCAAACTCTCAAGTCAATATAAAACTTTCTCATTTTCATTTCAATACTAATCACTTAATCCTTCACTCCATCTCTAAGCTGTAATCCAATAAAGCTCATGATATGAAGAACCTCTAAGCTTGATTTTTTAAACATAGTGCATACATGTTTAACTACACAATGATTTTTGGCTTTCCACCTTCTTGGACCTCCTATATCATACATCCCATCTACAAGAGTAAAGACATGAATGATACTAATTACCACAATATCATCATTGGACACACCTTTGCCAAGATCTCTGCCACAAGTCTGGACATTAATATCACCGCATGGACATAGACTAAGAGGTTGAGAGCCAAAGGGAAAGTAGGTTTCAGAAGGGACCACCATACTAGTGATTGTAACTTCACTTTGGCTGCTATCATTGAGGAAGCTAAAGAAATAATTGTGAATTATATTGTTGTTTTGTATACTTCTACACAGTATTTAATATAGTTCCTCATAGCTTGTTAGTTAAAAGGCTTAAGTCTTGGGATCTTCCACCCTTGATAGTTTCACTTGTGATGATACCTTATGAGATAGTTGTTGATAAGTTAAACATGAGAAATGGAGATATAAAGGATGTCATATATATTAAACAAGGATGACCACTCTCTTTGACACTTTTTGGCCCTTACATTAATGAGCTAGTAGAAATAAATACATTAGGTACAACAAATGGTTGCTTATTCTTTGAAGCCTCTAACACAATTATTCAATTTGTAGATGACATAATTTTGGTGTCTCATTCTATAAGATGTCTTTAGAAACAACTTGATATTATATAACCTCATTTTTTGATACTCATCGGTTTCAAATTTCTTTAGGTAAAATGTGTCATGACTTTCAACATCTCTATCAATAAAATGAGGTGATTATTATTTACAAAGGGGTGAGGGTTGAGTTAGTCTCTTCATTTGTATATTTTGGGGTTCTCTTATATAGAACATGTTTTAGCTCGATTCCATGTTTAGATTAAAGATTGAAAAAGGCATTTGTAACTCTCATCATAATTTAAATATGATGTTTTCAAGACATTCATACGAAGACCTTCTTCTTTTAATTATTGGTCACACTTGCCCTCTTGTATGGATTTAAGACTTAGGGATTATAACTTCAAGTAGAGACCAAAAAAAATAGAGAGTGATGGTCATAATGTTGTCCAGACATATTCATGCCAAGAGATCAAGCCCTCATGCCATCATTCTTATATAATTTGGCACAACACCGCTCATTGCTTCATTGATATTTCATGCAACAGTTATGATTCAAAGACTAAGGCATTTGGGTAACTCCTAGAGTGGTTGCCTTAGGTTTCAATAACCCACTTTCAAAACATATATGGAGTAGACACAACATACATGGGTTGATTCGTGTTGGTATGTGAGAACATCCTCATTGCTTTGCCTTATTGGTCTTGATATTTAAAGGCTACCATTTAGGCATAGCTTTCACGTGGATACTCCTCATTAAGAGAGATAAATAATGGAATTCATACTGATATGTATAGAGTATATCTCAAGTCCACATGGATTAAACCTAAAGAGATGCTTGCCTCAAAACTTCAATACTATTCATATTTGTATCTTCATTTCAGTGATGGGTTCATCCAATCCATGGTACACCAAATCACATGTACCTTTTAGTTTGAGAGTTCCCCTTTCTCAACTCATAGTTTGTTCCCATAAAGTTTTATCAAATTCCACCAACTAGAAAATTTCTTATTGTTTGCACTAGATCTGGGTTGAGAACAAAAAATTTGTCATAAAAACCACATCATGCACCAAAATGTATTAGGAAAGTATCCTAATTAGGTGCACCAAAATACTGTAATTTTTATCTTTCTTCCATTTGTAACATTCTCATTAGTTTGATTTCTTGATATATGTGCATCCAATTATTCAAATCCACATCATAATCCCCACTAATGGATGAAGGTATCTCTAATGAAATATGGATATCCTCATTGGGATGGGTGTAATCCTTATATGTATGTGTAAACTTGTAAAACTATCATTTTTCTGGCTTGGTAGGGAATCTATTCCATATTTTAAATATTTGTCTAAGAATGGTTTATTTGATTATGTATTACAAAGAATCTTCCAAGTATTACACAAAGGTTACTCAATTATATCTACATGGTTCCTAATGATTATTCCTTAGAATTTTTGATATGGTGATGGATTACAAATTTATATCTTCACTAGGTACCATATTGACCATTGTGACATTACGTAATTACTTATCCTTACAAATTATCTCCAATGTAGGATAGTCTTATATGTGAAGTTGTGTAGGAACTCTACAATATGTGCAATATTTTTCTTGCATTTGATTAGATGGGAAAAATTGTAAAATGTGATTTATCTTTAAATAAAGGTATAGAACCACCACATTTGGCATCGAGGCTCTATTATTATTTACTAGTAACCACCTTGGTATCCCCATGTTACACATTACACTTGACAATCTATGGAGTGTTCTATCCCTAATTATAATTATGGTATCCCTTGTATGGTCCTTAAGGTTGAGTAATGTTACAATGTGGTTGATTGTATGAAATTTTAGTGCCCAACCTATATTTTTTTTGTAAATAAGGTGGATCCCACATTAGAATTTTATATGGATATGGTGGAGTCCATTGTACATTGTATTGAGGAGATGAATGATCGTAAATTGTTACATGATCCATTTATAATTCTGACGTAGAGGTTTGGAAATTTAGGGTCAATTATGCTTTCCAATTATGCTTGTACCCTAAATTATGTTTTTGGATTTAGGGTCAATTCTGACTGACTTATATAAGATATATGTAATTTCTTATTTTCTAGATTATTTGCAATGAAGCTTTAAAATCATATTTCTATTTTCATTAAAATTGGAGAATATCTTAGGAGAATTTTTTCATTAAAAGTACTATTAATTGAATTTTACTTTCATTTTTTTACAGTCATGGCTTCTTCCGATCCTAATTTGTTTGAGAGGACCGATTTAGAGATTGCAAAATTGTAATCTAATCTCCAAAATCCAACTATAGTTGGGCAGTATAAAGCCCATTGTGAAAAAATATTGGTTGATCTTCATAGAATAGAGACAAGTTTGAAAACATATAACCCTTTTGATTCTAAGTCAATAAAAATTTTTATGGATTCATTAAAATCAACTGTATCGAGAGATGTGGGATATAATGAGATTACATTACAAATTTTTGATAAGGAAGTCGTTAAGAGGTCTTGTTGGAGTTTTTATGCAAATGAATGGAAAATAAGGGCATATTATGTAAACAAATGTTCATGTCCCCTATGTGCCCCTTTGATTTATCCTAGATTTGTGGCCTCTCAAGGCCAATTTCTGAATAATGACCAATTACCGTTATACTTCATAATGATGCTACATGCTGAGGTTCACTTAAACCTAAAGGTGAACTATTTAGACATCCCTAGTTATTTGGGGTAGGAGCATGGCCGAATTAGCCACAGGGAGGCATATAGAAAGGAGGGAGCTCCTGTAATTGTTGACGTGTGGCAGCTTGTACCAAGGCCACAACCATTCTTATCAGGATTTTAGGATGTCGTAGCACCTGTCGTTATGACTGCACATGAGGCTGCTATCAAGGGTCTTGTTGGAATTGCTCGTGAGACCCAATTGATATCTTTTAACCATGTGGGTCAGTAGCTTTGAAGATGTGATACTAGAAGTGGAGGTGCTAGTAGCAGCAGTGATGCACGCAACGAGGTATACACTCATGCATCTTTGATTTCCCTAGATGACTTTGAGCTAGTTACAAATCTCACTTAGGTAGGTCAGCTAAGATGCATCATGGCTACTGACTTGTTGCGTGCATATGATGTGATTTCACAGCATTGTAGCATTCCACTATCAGGGGTTTTAGATTTTATAGAGCAGAGTGGGAGTGTATCTTCTAGTTAGGGTACTACTGCCACTTCTACATATAGACTTCTTATTGCTGGGATCGTCACACCTAATGTTCATCACATTTTTGTTCCGGTATGAAAATTAAACACCTAATATTTAATTAAAATTTATTTTATTTCATCATTACTTCATAATTTATTAATATTAAAATTAAACATGTACTTTTGTGTTTAGGCTTCTGCTC
This sequence comes from Taxus chinensis, assembly GCA_019776745.2. Classification (NCBI taxonomy): domain Eukaryota; kingdom Viridiplantae; phylum Streptophyta; class Pinopsida; order Cupressales; family Taxaceae; genus Taxus; species Taxus chinensis. Next base: position 372,105,463 of record CM034148.1, read on the forward strand.
CAGTGTGTGGAGCTTCACATCCCACACCATCTACCTATGTGACATACACACAGCTCTTAACAGAGCACAACATGGATCTTGATGTTCCAGGCCTGAGTCAGCTTGGCTCACTTGGTGACATATTTGCTGGTGTTGAGGTCATGGGTGGCAATCCCATAGATTTGGAGACACATTCTGCAGAGGTATAGAAGCCCGTGTTTTAATAGAATTAATATTTAATATAAATTGAAATGTTACAAATTAATGAACTTTATTCAACAAACTTATTTATCAACTTCTTACATTTTATTTATTTTGTTTCACGGGGATCTACGGGACAAGATCTACACATAGTGTAGATACTCCCAACATCCGCCCAAGGACATATACTGAGGTAATCAATTATACATATTTGTTATATGATATATTGAATTAATCAAGAAATTGTTGTAGAATTTTGCTTATATATTTTAATAGATGGTACATGTTATATATAGTTAATGACGTGTATATTCCTTTTTTTAACATGCAGGGTGCAGTAAAGCGTAGTGAGGTGTCTGGCACTCACCCTAGTGCACAAAGGAGACTTCAGTGATATTTTATAGATTTTAGACATTTTAGACATGTATATATTGATTAGACATAATTTTTGATATTTTAGACATACTTTTAGAGATTTTAGACATACTTTTTGACATTTTACACATACTTTTAGAGATTTTAGACATGTATATACTCATTAGACATGATTTATGATATTTTAGTAATACTTAATGTTACATGATTTTTGATATTAAAATTGGGAAATATAAACTCATGTGTTGTTACAAGTGTACGAAATGATGGAAAATGAAGTAAATGTAATGCAATACATTTCCATGATTTATACTATTTTAATGTAATTGTAAATTTGACTTTATTTGGAGATTTGTACTATTAAAACACCTAACGTAAAATGCCTCAATGTAAACCAAAGTCTTTGGAGATACAACTCGTGCCATCCTACCTCATAAAGAGTAATAAGTCTTCATTTGCATTTGTAATATGTTCACTCGCATTTCTACCATTATTTGTAATATTATTAAACTTGAGTCATAATATCTTTCAATACAAGTAATAAATGTATTTTGCATCTCTTATTATTAATTATATGTATGTGTTTTAAATGTTTAGTTTACACATTAATTTATATCAGAACTCTTTATTACTTTTAATTTCAATCATATTATTTTTTTGAGATTGTGTGCGATTAAATTATGAAGCATTTATCTCTTAAGAATTAGATTTTATGCAACCCATGGGTTAAATATGAAACAAAATACCTTGATGTCTAATATTGTAAGATTTCACCTTGAAAACGTGCATAAAACATATATCTAATGGGAAAAATCATAATTATGTTTTAAATACACCAAGGTCCATTAGTTATGATATCTCTACAATGGTCAACATTGTTATAGTTAAATATAGGCAATGAAAGTGCATGAATAAGATGCCCCATATGAACATAAGTATAATCAAAGAAATCCCAAAAAGATAATATGCTCCAAGTAAGAAAATGTAGTCAAAATAATATGAACTAAGCTATCCCATATGGTCAAGATATGAGAAATATTTAAATCATGAGGTCACTATATTTAAATGATAACCATTGAAAATAATATATCCTTGTGTGGGAAATTATGCAAAGATGTGGATCATCAAAAAAGGATTACGATCAATGTAAATATAAAATTATTGTCCTTGTCCCCAATAGATGTATGATGTGAATCATGATAACATAGGTAAGTATGAAAACAGAATTATGAATATGTGGATCGTGGCACCATAAAACATGGTAAATTTAATGAAAATAAGTGTGGTAGAAACCATTTTAAGCATATAACTATAGGAAATGAAAGTGCATGAATAATATGCCCCATATGAACGAAGTATAATCAAAGAAATCCCAGTAAATACATGCCATTATAGTAACGTAAACCTAGTCTTTAACACTTGGCAAATTAGATTTGACACTCTTTAGGTCATTTGGATATTGACATATATTTGGCTCTTTATCACACTTTCATTTTTCTAATTTACCATACATCATCTTAGTCACCTTTATCTCCAAGTTATACCTAAACGATAGTTGAATATATAAAAGAATGTATTATAAAACCTACACATTATTCTCCATCTCACAAACCCATACTTGTAGTCTCCAAATGGTATCATCTACCTTGGATCTGTTATGTCAAATTTTATTGTCCTCCTCTACCATCATTAAACCTCACAGGGAAAATAGTTTCCTTTTAAACACATGTCACTTTCATTAGGTCAAGCCTAGGCTTAATTCATGAGAGATGTTAAAAATGGAATAGGCACATTCTACCAGTAAGATACATGCCATTATAGACATGTAAACCTAGTCTTTAACACTTGGCAACATTAGATTTGAGACTCTTTAGCACATTTGGATGATTGACATATATTTGGCTCTATATCACACTTTCATTCTTTCTAATACCAAGAGTCATGTAGTTCTTTATGTCAAGTTATCAAAATTTAATTAGTCTATCATTTACTCACATGAAATTTTAAATGATTCAAGTTAGATTTATTGACATCTAAGACCCATACTTGTTTCAAATGTTATAAAAGATCTGGAAAAGAGAATCTATTATTTTCAAGGAAAAAATATTACTAAATTTTTAAAACTCATATGTTATATATAGATATAAATGGAAATAATATTATTGGAGATACTAGGGAACAAAATTACATCATTAATGAACCCATCCTTAATATCATAGAAAGAAAGTTGTCAAATATGTATGCCAAATGACAAATAAAATAGACAAAATATTTTAAATTCCTGGAAGACATGAAAAGATAATATTCCATGTCCTTCTATATAATACCAAGTGGCTCTGCTCGTTGTTCAATGACCTGTAAATTTTTTTCATGGTCTTCTACATCTAGTCTCCATTTTTTGAGTTGACTAGTTTTAGTCTTCACCTACTGCAATTGTAACCCTGTAGCAATTATGTGATGGGTGTAATGATACACCTTTTTTCTAGTTTTTAATCAACAAAGTGAATCCCACTTTGGAGGGATTTCACTTGTTGTAAGTATGTTCCCTGCACTACAATCGAGCCAGTATAAAATGTTGTCTCTTCACTTGTTATTTCACATGTTAGCTTTGTTCTCTCTTTTGTGCAACGCAACAAGTAGTACTCCACTTTCTCAACATTGTATTCTTCAGCAATGATTGCAAATACATCACCTAAAACAAAATACAAATAAACATTCAATGATCCATGTATAGTATAAATAAATATTTAATTATCAAATTATACAATCCTTTTAAATAAAACATACCTTGTTTAACCAGTCCAGATATGTGGTCATAATCAGTTGAAATTAATGGCACATCTTTAAAACTATCATCATGATCTGATCCATATGTGTCATCCATAACTAAAGGAAGTTTCTTCCACTCACCTACATACCCATGGTTTTGACTATTGCACTCTGAATATGATGTGTTCATGCATTCATAATAAAAACAAGAATAATATCTTGTACAGATTGTCAAGTTATTACTATCCATAGTCATCAAAGAGTGAAAATACCTAGAATTGGGAATCCTTTCACATCCATACTTTGTCCTTCAATCAATACCTTCATTTAATCATGCTCAAAAGATCAATAAAGTTTAAAACAAACATCAAAATTTAGAATAAAAAAATTTAAAGTTAGTAACTTGTAGTTCACTTAATAAATCACATCAAGATCTACATATCTATGTTTTAAATGTACATGTACCTGTTATCTCCTAAAACACTCTATGTGGGGTTAAAGCCTATGAGGTTGAAACCTGAATTGTAAAATGTTTCTTACACCATTCAACAACGGTGTGGGCATCAATCAATCAATCTCCCTCATAATCAAAGATTTGTTTCTTTAGAGCACGTTTGATGCATGCACCCACACCATCGTGTTCTCCCTTCCCATGACCAATCTCAAAAAATCCCATAAATGAGAAATTCTGTGATGATGATGATAACGACTGAGTGCAAAGAAAGGGTGAGAGGATATGAATTTTAATGCGCAACTATCTGACTAAGTAAAATGTTGATCTATTTGTATTCCTTGCTGATGAAGATATTGAAAGAACAAACCAAAACAATGTTGCACAAAGTGGGTGTCATGTTCCTTGTCATCACTTATATAGAAGTGATACTCCTTCTTGATCATTCGCTTCACATATGTACTTTCAACCCCATCCAAATCCAATTGTGCATGCCTATAAAATACTTGAACCATGATAGTAACCTGGTCAGTATGATAATACTATGTTTGAATTTCTTTTTGATGAGAAAATGAGTAATTCTCAACAAAATAAACCACGGACAATATGGAACCAATAGGGAATGTGTCTCTATTAGTCTTGAATTGTGTAGCCTGCCACTTTGAATAGTGAGAATGTTTGATGTATGGACTAATTAAACTTTGGAAACTTTGCATGAATGTAGCAATGGGGATTTCCTCTTCTACCAAATCCAACCTGGTTGCATCTTTTCCAAGCCTTGTTGAATATTTTATGTATTTGAACCTACAAAATCAATTCATAACATGGAAAAATTGTCATGTATTCATTTGCAGTAAACATAAAAATCAAAATAAAATCTAACATCCAAATTTAAAAACATAAATTTATATATATCACCTCTTGCAAGCAACCATTTTAACTATGTCCAAATCTTCATTTGTTTTTGGCAATAATTTCAAGTCCCCACACTTGTCACAGACACCTTTGATGCAAGTCATACGATCATCGACATGATCATCAGATATCGTGTAAATAATTGAAGTTATGAATTCACTGACACGTGTAGGTGAGGCATTTTCTTTCCGTAACTTTCTATACACCTGAAAAAAAACATAGATTTTGAAATACATTAATTTTAAATCATATCTAAAAAAACTATATTTAAAAAAAATTCAACTATATAGATATAAATGAAAGCACACCTCAATATATATATATATATATATATATAAAATATATATACATGATCTATAAATTTTTGGTACCTGATAGTGATAATCAAACTGAATGTGATAGAGACAACAACATGTGTTAAGGACTTTATCAGCTTATACATACCAAGGCTTCAAATTTTCAAACATTCGTTGTCCAATCTTAACATCTGGATTTTCTTTTGTAAACTTTATGTACATCTCATGTTGAGTTATTTCAAGCCAATGTTTTATATGTTCATCATAGTTATTGCAAGTTATCCTATGTTTTAAAACATCCCTCACATTCGGAGAAGGACGAGTCCTCTCAGTCCAAAAATCAGAAACTATCTTCACAATATTATCCTCTATTTTATCATAATGTGGATTTCTACACATTAGTGCCCAATTTCCTTCCATAGTAGAGTCATCCAATGTCTTCCTCCTCTTTGCATACTTTTTGACCGTCATTCTAGATAAACCCAATGCCTTGGAAATGATGGAAACATGATGATTCTTTGTTGTAACTTCACTTACAACTGAAGTTAATATTTCTCTACGAGAAATACTCTTAGCATTAGACCTAGTTTTTGTACCCAAATAATTTATTCCTTTAAAAACATTCCCAACAAATTCTTCCTCTACACGTTTTGAATTTTTCCGTCCAAAATCAACACCCAACAATTCTAATTTTTCCCTCATATCAACATGATTCAAGAATGTAACCAACAAATGTGCTCTAGCAACTGTAGTCAAATTAACAAATTCACCATATATTATCTACATACACATTTGTATGTTTTCTTTCGTGATAGTGGTTCTTGTTGGAAAAATTCTTACACTAGATATAATTTTTGTAAAATGGTTGTCCAATCTTCTCCTACTTTGTGTTTCACATTTTTCTTTGGGAAGTAATTCCACGTTCTTTTGTTATAACTTCACATTTTTTTGGTTATTTTTGACACCATCATGATCAAATGTGTCCATAAACATACAGGTTATGGGATCCTATCAAAACCCTTGCCTTTATCCAATCTAAAAAACATATTATCATATTTAAACCTTAGAACTAAATTTTGTTTACAATCTATCAAATAAGTGAAAGACAAGGCTGCAAAAATTACATATGTACCAATTTTTACAGCCTTGTCTTTCACTTATTGTGTCTTCTCTCTCTCTCTCTCTCTCTCTCTCTCTCTCTCTCTCTCTCTCTCTCTGTGTGCCTTCCTACGAACAAATCTTCTAGCATTCTTCTCTGCATTCTCTTCCTCGGTATATTTTTGTTTCTCATTCTTTGCATTTCCCATGATTCATCCACTTCAATAATTTTCACCTGCACACATAAATCGTGATAGATCTGAATTTCTAAGAGTAAACTCGATACAAAACTATATGTGCATGCAACTCTATTTATATACAAATCTCAATAGAAATTAGGTTATTTTTAATTTTATTTTTTTATAACTTTAAAACAACTTTTTTAATTTTAATAGAATTTATATTTAATATGTAAAACAACTTTTCTAATTTAATATTACATATTTTCAGTTAAAAACAATTTAAAAAAACAAACTTAGTTTAAAACAAAAAAATATGTAAAAAACTAAATTTAAAACATTAAAAACGAACAATATTAAATAAGTAACTTGTAAAACATTAAATTTAGAAGGGGAGAAGCACAACTGCAAAACATTAAATTTAGAAGGAGACATTTTGGCAGCACTTTGGTGGCGCAGGAGGGGTTCACGCGAACCATGTTCGGGCGAACATGGTTTGTGCGAACCCCTGTTCACGTGAACCCCTCTAAGTGGTACTGACGTGGCGCCTGGGTGGCACATTTTGGCTCCAAATCCTTTTGGGGGATAATTGTGAGCCAAAATCTGTCACTCAGATGCCATGTAATTAGGGTAAACGAACTAGTTAAATTACAAAATTTTGACAAAAAATTCAGATTTTTATTAGCTTTCTAAAAATGTAATTTTCATTTTTTAAAAATTGTTTTGTTATTTATTTTTTAATTTTTACTAACATATGGTATTTTAGGACAATCAATAGTACACATCAACCAAACCAAAAAAATTTGAAAAAAATAAAATTACTATTTATTGAAGTCTTCTTTGTACCTGTGAAAAAAAACCTCAATTTCGATATAAATCTTAAATTTTATTGGCATAGACATATGTACACTATTTATTTGAAAATATTTTTACTAAATAATTAATTAAAAAAAATATAAGTCAAAAAAATATGAAAATTTGACAGAATCTCAAAATTCAAATCTTAAAAATACATCTAAAATTTAATGGTCAAAAAATAAATTTTCATATAAATAAACCACTGAGGACAGTCATTACTCTTTTATAACATAAGAAACAACGTATGAAAAAAATTAAGAAAAAGACCATATTTTTTACCAATTTTATTTTTAAAAAATATACATGTATTCTAAACTCTAAACACAACATTTCGTTAGTTTGTGGAATTTCATGAATGTGTACGGTTTTGTGGCTATTACCTTTAGAAAATCAATGAAACTGAAAATCCATGTTTATAAAGGTAGAAAACATACCAAAAAGTGGGACATTTTATTGTGCTTTAACCATATTATATATAATATAAAAAACCAATTCTAAATAAAATAATTCCAATTACAATTGTCAATCTCTATTTAATATTAAAATGGAAGCTCATACAGTAAAAAAATAAGTTTAATTTTTACATTAATATCACCTACTCTGACAAGGAAGGCCAGTTGTAGCCAGTCATGCATTAGTTATCCACACATCTGTCACTAACTCTCCATTAACATTCGTATGGGATGAATTAAACTTCCCTCATAACTTTGTCATGATTGTTTTAGGATAAGCGAGTATAGGAGAGGTGTGCCAAATTTTGCAGTGACTACTTGTTGAATTTTCTATTTCAAAATTTTAAATTTCATTGTTGGCATTAATTATACCCGCTCTCACAAGGAAGTAAATTTTTTGTATACTGATGTCATGCATTAATTATCTACACATCCACCACCAAATCTCCGTTAAATCTCACATGGGATGGGTTAAACCACCCTCATAACTTAGTTATTATTTTTTTGAGATAAGCGATTATGGGAGAGGTGTGCCAAATTTTGTAGTGATTTGTTGAAATTTATATTTCAAAAATTTAAATTTCATTTTTTCATTAATACCACTTGCTATTACAAAGAAGGTCAATTGTTGTAACCTGACGTGCAATATTTATTCACACATCCGCCACCAAATCTCCTTAAACTCTCACACATGATGAATTAAACTTCCCTCATAATTAAGTCAAGATTGTTTCAGAAAATCAAGTATGGGAGGGATGTGAAAAATGTTGTAATGTCTTCATGATGAAATTTTTAGGTGTAACGCATAACACAAACTTCCCTTAACCATTCCTTGTTGAAGATCGATTTTCAACAAGGTTAGATAATAGTTGTCGAATTTCATCATTTAATCCTAAAGGAGAATCATTTTCATCTTGTCCTTACATATTAGGTAAATCATGTGTGTTTATTTTATTTGATGAAAGGTTTTTAGAACAATCTTTTCTATGCCCAAAACAATATTTTGGAGTTGGTTGAGATGTTTTGTTGTATATTATAACCTTATCTTCTTCAATAGAAGCTCCATATAACCACAAAACATCTTCTCTATCAAATATACCTGGTCTTCTAGGTTGATAATTGTGTTTCTACATGTCACTATTTTTTCACACTGAGTCTCCTAGTTAGTTATCATATGAAATGTTTCCTTCTACCACAAGCTTGACTAAGTCACTCTTGTAACATTTAGGTAATTTTCCTTGGTAGTATGAAATTAAACCTAGCATCCAAAGATACACACGCATGTCAAAATCCTCCTCTCTGTTACTGTTAGGATTTTTTCAATCAATAGAATCCAGTGATAAGAGATCCTCCCTATTGTTAGGTGTCAATCGTGGTGTTTTCAATTTATCTAAAGGTTGTTTAAATTCAATATTTTTCCCATGTCATTTAATATAACTGTCACTATTAGGTTCATTGTTTATAACCTTAGGTTCTTTGTTTCTTCCCTCTGAACAAACAGTGCAAGGATTCATAACCCCTACATTCCTATCTACACACTAGTTTCCCCCTTCTTTCCTTCTTGAAACACACTCAATTGCATTATCACTATTTTGATAATGCAACTAAGTTTCTTTCAAGAATGAAAGAAGGGGAAATTTAGTATATAGATAGGAATGTCGGGATTATGAATCCTTGCACTATTTATTCATAGGGAAGAATAAGAGAAGCTCAGGTTACAAACAGTGAAATTTCTAGTGACAGGTATATTCATATATGTGGGGAAAATATCGAATCTAAAAAACCTTTAGATGGATTGAAAACACCATGGTTGATAGTGAACATGATGAAGTGTCTCTTCTAACCATATTCCATTGACTACGAAGATACTACTAGTAAAAGAGAGAAGGATTGTAGAATTCATGTGCATCTTTGGCTACTAGATTTATTGTTAGAACAACAACGAAAATGACCTAAATGCGAGAAGAGTGAGTTAGTCAAGTATTTAGTAGAAGTAAACATTTCCAGTGATAAGGAACTAGGAGACCCTATGGGAAAAAATAGGTATATGAAGAAACAAAACTATCAAATTAGAAGATCAAATAAATTCGATAGAGATGGCATTTTTCAGTTATATAGAGCTCTAGTTGAAGAAGATAATGTTATTATAGAAAAAAAATCATCATAGCCAACTTCAAAGTCTTGTTGTGGGCAAAGAGCAAATTATTCTAAAAGCCGTCCATCAAAGAAAATAGGAACACATGATTCACCAAATATGCAAGGCCAAGATGCACATTATTCTCTTTTAGGATTAAATGATGAACTTATATTACTATTATCTAACCTTGCTGAAAAATGGTCTTCAACAAGGAATTGTTATGTGACGTTTGTGTTATGTGTTTCACCTAGAAATTTCAACAAGCAGCCACTGTAAAATTTGGCACACCTATCCATTGTATTTAGATAATGTAATGAGGTTTTTAGGATCATCGTGCCCTCAATATTTCTTTCAATCTAATTTATGTTTCATATTTTTCTTTCTCCAATCTAATTTAGTGCACTTTTTCTTTCATTCAATCTAATTTTATTTCAATACTTCACCTTATTTTATCAACTTTTACTACATTTGATGGTAATTATTGTAGACACAAAATGCTAGTTTGGAGGAGGATAAGATAGATAGTTTTGAGCAAGAAGTTTAATGGTTTATATTTAGTGGACATTATACAAGTATATAAGGTTTTATTTCTCTTTCACCCATATTTCAAATATATTATGAATCATGGAAAAATAAATAATAAAATTTTGAAATATAGACCATGATGTTAACATTTAACTACTTTTAGGAAACATATCTAGGATGCTAAGTTACAGTAGCAAGAGAAAAGGATAAATAAAAAAGGATTAATATCCTTAGAGATTATGGAGATATAAACTCTTAGTGGTTGTATGGGATTTAATTACACACAAAATTATGCACGGATATCCCTTCTAGCATAGTTTGCAACTCATCTGCAATTGTTGGTTTAGATAAAATAAAAAAATCCTTTTCAGATAAATACATCAAGGAAAATGAGCACCTTCTTTAAACAAGTTGTCTTTTCTTTCCTGCAAGATGGGCACCTAAATAAAAAAACTGTCTTTTCTTTCCTGCAAGATGAGCACGTTCCCCATGGTTCCATTTTTTGGAACAATCTAGTAAAGAGCAGAAATTTCATTAAACAGGGTAGTAAATGGAAAGTGGGTGATGGTTGTAATATAAATTTCTGGGATGATAACTGGTTTAATGGCAGTCTTATGGATAGATTTGGTATGGTCAAAGAAAGTCTTGTAAACAAGTATGGCGCTAAAATCAAGGATTATATTGAGAGAAATGGCAACAGACAGAAATGGAAAAAACTTTCTATGGAGAGAGATGATCTGATCCAAAATATTTCCTCCCTTCAAGATTAGTTAGATCTTATTGCCTTAGGTCAGCTGGATATTAAGGATGAATTAGTCTGGAATAATTCTATTGATGGGGACTACTCTGTCAAAATTGGGTATAATACTTTCTTCGACAATAGTCAAAATGAGTTCAAATGGAGTAGGATTTGGATGGCTGAGTTAACTCCTAAAATAAATTTCTTCCTTTGGCTGGCTCTCAGAGGAAATATTCTTACCACTGACAACCTGATGAGAAAAGGTTTCATAATGCCTAATAGATGTCATCTATGTAAAAAAGACTCTGAGGATATCAGTCATTTGTTTATCCATTATGATTATGCTACCAGAATATGGAGTTTTTCCCTATCTAAATTTGAAGCTTTCTGGGTGGTGCCAAAGGATTTCAATCAGCTATGGACTCAATGGATCCCACCCTATAAGCATTGTGTTGTCAGAAGGATCTGGAAGCTGGTAATTCCTCATATTATTTGGAGGATATGGAAAGATAGAAATGATATTATCTTTAGAAATAAAAATCAAAATTATAAGCTTAGTATTGGTAAAATTTCTAATGATATCAAAGAGAATATTGCTAGATTTAAACCCCCCAAGAACAAGAGTTATCTAGAAAATGAAGAACATGTCTTAGTCCATTGGCAGATAGGAGCTGACAATAGCCGTAGTAATTCCGGTAATAGTATTGATAGATCTGTGATTCAATGGAATCCTCCTGATTTTAACTGGTATAAGTTGAACTTTGATGGGGCCTCCAAGGGTAACCCTAGGATTACGGCAAGGGGAGGAGTGATCTGGGATCATAAAGGCAGTCTGATTGTTGCGTATGCTAGAAAAATGGGAATTCAAACCAATCATTTTTCCTAAGCATTATCTGCTTTATGGGGCTTGAGAATTTCTCATACTCATAATATCCAAAACCTCATTCTTGAAGGGGACTCACTTAATATCATTAATCATCTTAATCAATGCTCACCTCCAAATTGCAACATCAAGGATTTCATCTTGGAATCCATAAGTATTTTCCAAACCTTCAATAACATTCAGATAATGCATACTTATCGGGAGGGTAACAAGGTGGCAGATGCATTGGCTAATTATGGCATTAATGTTAACCACATTGTTTTGGATGATAATAACTTTCCTTAATAGCTTCAAAGCAGCATTCAAGCGGATATTTATGTACATGCAAATTCAAGATAGGGGATATGAGTGTTGGGAGTGGATTTCTATTAATAAAACTCCCACACGTGCTGAATTTAAAACAACACTCATACAAATCTTGACAGACAATCAAGATTGTATGAAGTATAATGGGAAATTCAAGTGGATTTATATGGAAATGAAAGACACGCATGTGGGCAATATTGAGCTCTCAAAAACTTATACACAAGGCTTTACGGATTCCCAAGACATAAATAAAGATAATGATGATCTGGAGTGGGCTAGCAAAAGGACTATAGTTCCCACATGTGGATTTTAATAGGTTCATAACAGAAGTCACTCAGGTATTCATGGGAAAAGCAACGGCTATTCTAATCAGTAATCTCACCACGCGGATAATAATAGTGAAAGGTGGACTGATATTTGCACTCTTAAGGATTCTGAAATTATTATTTACAAGCAGTTAAGCATGGTGATAATGGGAGGAGCCCCTTGCCAAATTGAGCCCAGCATGGATCCAGAATGGAAGAATAAGGAGGAACTTTGGAATCTTCTCAGCCAGGGAGGCATCACCAACATTATGGAGAAGATTCAATGCCACGACCAAAGTATTTCAGTTCATTTTGCAAAGGATTGGAAGGATCGCACCGTGGATTATGGAGGGCAGAAGATTTTGATCAACGAGGAGTTAATTGCTGAAGTAACTGGCCTTGGCATGGAGGGGTACCACTTTTTTAATAAAATGGTTGACAGAGAAGCTGAAGAGAGGAAATTTGTTGAGGGAAATGAGAAGCTGGTCTTTGTCACGACGGGCCTGCAAGTTAGTTTGATCCCTTCACATTTTGATTATGTTACCCGTATGATGGTGTGTTTTATTTCTTTGGAGGGGAGGTTCGTCACTGTGCCCTCTAAGCATCTTGTGTTCCTCAACCACTTCCACAGGAGTCACACAGTATGTTTCCCCCACTATCTGCTTAACTCTCTTGAGCGCTCCATTTTGGAGTTTCAAAAGCATGCTCGTGTAGTTCCATTGCACCATGGTCTCATTTTCTTACTTCATAAACTGTCTTCTTAGGTCTCCCGGTATCCCTTCCTCCCCTGGCATTGTTCCTTCTCTACTCAGCACCGCAGCCGCTAGCCCCATCTCTCCACCTTCTTTCCCCACCACCACTGCTGTCACCCCTCTGTCAGCCTTCTTAGCTCCATCTTCCATTCCCCCCACCTCTACTCCCACCCCCTTCGCTTCCACTTCATCCAGACCTGTTACCAAGTCTTCTAGAAGACTAAACCTTGATACCCCTGCTGTGGGAAAGGTCCCTCAAGTGATTGAAATTGCCCATAACCTCCTACATATTAGTAGTGCTTGTGCTCAAGAAGCACATATTGAGAGCTCCACAAAAATTTTGGAAGCCTTAAAAGCTGACATGAAGCTGTTGAAGGAAGAGGTTAAAAACTTGGCAAAGCAAAAAGGTAAGAGGAAGAAGGAGGAGGAGGTGGTTATGGATAATAGTCAGGTTGAAGATATATACAAGAAGCTAAAATCCTTAGACACCCGTTTAGGGAAGGCCAAGACTCGCCATGATTAGAATATGGCCACTTTTAATGCAATTGAAAAATTTATTGAACAACATGTCCGCAGTGTCTCTAATCTTAGCGGAGTTCCGGCAACCCTTTGGGGCACCGATAATGAAAGCAAAAGGACCATTGAACAGCTGGATGTTACTGACTCTGCCCACATGATGACATTTTCTATGTTCTCCTCTTGGCAGAATATCAAGTCCAGCATCGACAAAGCCACCAAGAAGTAATTGTGGGTGCTTTTGCTGCACTTCTTTGTAATTATTGTTGTATTTGTCTTGTCTTTTTACTGCTTTCCTGTAGTGTTTGTACTGTTTTTGTTTTGATGGGGTAGCTACTCTTGGGCTACTTTGGGCTTCTTTGTCCCATTTGGATTTTTATCCTTTTTGTTCTGGTTCTCATTCCTATTCTGGCTTCTAGGCCCTCTTTTGTTCTCAAGGGTATAGTCCCTTTCAAAAAACTATTTGCCAAAAATTAAAAAAAAAATACATCAAGGAAAATGGATTACTTCCATAAGATGTAGTATATAATTTGAATGGTGAATTCATTTTATGTTGTTAAATTTAAATTTTGAGTCCAAAAAAAGGAGTGAAGAATTATCAATTTGATTGTGATGAAATACAAAAATTTAATTGTTGATTGGAATTTGGTATTTTTTGGCATATAGTAATCCTTTATTTATCTTTAATTTCATCTATATATTTATCTAGAGTCATCCTTTATTTATCTATTATTTTATTTAATCTTATAATTATCGATAATATTTTATTTATTGATCACCAGATTTAGAAAATGTATTTGTGACTTGGAGGTCTTATTTATAGTGTGAAAGGTTTATTTTTTTACTTTTGTATGATGATGATTGTTATTATTCAATTGTATTGGTTATAGATATTTTATTAATAATTATTTTTATCTTTATAAATATTACAATGAAATTAAATTCTATCTCAATATATTATTACTATGATTTTTCAAATAATTACTCCACTTGGATTTAAAAGAACTATAATGTGCTTCTTAAGTCATAAAAGGATTCAATGGAGACCACAAACCGGTAAAGGAATTCCTATACATGTTTATAAGAAAAAACATGAAATACTGATTAAATAAAATTGAGTAAAATAAAATAAGGTTATAATAGGAGAATACTACTAAAAAATAAAATAATTTAAAAATATTGATATACATTTTAAAATAATCCAAAATCCAATATGATAAAATCATTTTAAAATATTGGCATACCACATGAAATAACATTATGAGTATGGATACATCAAGATTAATCAAATATAAAGTTAAATAGAAGTGAACCTTGTAAACATTAATGTTTTTGTTTAATAAGGTATCTCCACCACATTTAATATGTGATCAATTATTCACAACCCACATATTTGGGATTCCCCTATGTTGATTTAAACAGTGATGGAGAATTTTTGTCATGGGGAGAAATGTGAGGCTAGTTAGCTTCCTTATGAGAATCATAGTATTATTATATTCCCTCTCATTATTATCCTCATATAAAACACATTATTATATTCCAACTCACATTTATCAATTCAATGTAATTTTCATGTGTCTTGCATTATAGATTTAAATTAAACAGTTGTAAAATGATTACAGTATTTTAAGAGCTAAAATATATATAGAGATATTCATCGTAAGTGACCATTTAGTAGTATAATAGCATAAAATTTTGATAAATTTGTTCCACTTTAATATTAGTTCCTTGTTTTTGCTTATGAACATGGTTCTTAATGATTCCATGAGGTTGTATCAACTAGATAAGACAAATACACAACTCAAACAATTAAGGATTCTTTGTGTTGATAAATATAGTGGGAATGAATGAAGATACAAATATTTGGGAGGATTGGGTGCATATGAATTCAAATTGGAACACTATTCAAGTAAATAAGTTACTTATAAAAATTTTGGTTTAATTCCATTTGGATTTCAAGGAATAATTTATGTGGGTGAAAGTCTAGTGGCCGCTAATTTTCACTCATTAGCCAATTTCACCTTCACCTTATGTGTAAGTTTACAAATAATGGGAAATTTTTGAAAAATGAGTGAAAGTGAATTTAGAGAGTGTCATGTTTATAAAAAATGATAGTATTTATAAATTTTCCATTCATGGTGGATTTTTGGATAATAAATATGATTTTGTTCAACATACATATATCTTCTATATAAAAAACAATGCAACTCGATAAAATTCACTTGGTTCTTCTTTGCAAAAATTGATATATTGTATTCTCCCATGTATGTTTAATTTAAAATTACTTTATCTTTCAATCCATAATATCACATTATTGAAATTAATTTTAGCCATTGGAAAGGCATCAATTTTTCATTGAGTACATGGATTGCTTCTATAATTCTTAATGATGACAAAAATTCCATTAATCATGTTAGTTGTATATCACATTTAATGTGAATGACCCAAATTTATATTCATTATGGCTAGATAATTTATATGCATGTTTGTAACTAGTTTTGTAAATATCTCCAGAGTCAAAATTTTGTGTAAAATAATGATAATAGTTGTAGGTTGAGAAAATTTAAATTGAATAATATTTATAGGCTTAGAAACTATATACTAAATAAAAATTCTCAGTAAAACATACTTCAGTATTTAGAAAATTCATGTTGACACTAAGACAATGTTAAATTCATTAAAGCAAAGATATATTTATATTAAAATTTGATCACCATTTTATAATTTACAATTATTATTTAGAACAAAATTGTGATCATATTAGAATAACAAAAATAAAATATTGTTTCACCTCTTTGGAAGATCCAAATACTGCTAATATCTACAACCATATACAATTATAACCAAAAAATGATATATTATCAAAGACTTGTGAAATACGTTTTAAAAAAATATAGATTTGTAATTTCACATTAATTGTTGGGCCTAACCCCAGTTGTTATGGCTATGTTTTGAAAATCTTAGGGTTTGCGGAGGTTCCATGGTCATGGCCATGACTCCTTCTTAAACCCTACCCCAAAAATACTTGGGACAATAATTGGGGATGGGTCGTGGCCATGTCTGTTACCCCTACCCATGCCCTGCCCCCTCTCCCATTATAATGCAATTCCCCAGCAAGTCTTCAAAGGTAACCTTAAATTGTGTAGTAACAAAAAAATCTCGAGAATAAAGGACAACTATTTAACTTTGAAATGTCTTGTAAGATTCAAATTTTTTTTGGTTCAAAATACAAACTTTGCAATTAATTATAAACATGATAGATCATTCAGAAGTAAAATCTACAAAATGAAAAATAAACCCATTAAATGAATGAATGAATTTATTTGATAGGAAATTTACATTACCTAAAAATATCATTGATATCACCAAATTAATTTCTCATGGCCACTACTCTACAAAATGGATCAAAGAACAAAATACGCAAATACAAATATCGCGACACCACTGCTACTCTACAAAATTCTATGCATTTCAATGTAAGGCATTCAAATAAAACAATATCCCTCACAAATTACAAGTGAGAGTCCTCACATTTATAAAATGTAATTCCTTGCACTTTTAAAATGTGAGTCCTCACACTTTAAAAGTAAGAGTCATCATATTTTATTAGTGTGAATCTTTGCACTTTCAAAGTGTGATTCCTCACAATTTGAAAGTGCGAGCCTTCGTACTTTGAAATAGGTTTTTTTTTTTAAATATTGTTATTTTTTATTTTAATTTTCATCCAATGGGATTATGCCTTATATTAGTTAACATCTGCTAGCCTTTCATAAGCCCAAAATTCATGAAAATCCTAAAATGTCAAAATTGGAATCCAATAATCATGAAAGTGTGAGCACTAACTTTTTCAAAGTGTGAGTCTTTGCACTTTTAAATTGTGAGTCCATGCAATTTGAAATAGGTTTTGTAAATTTTTATTGTTAGTTTTTATTTTAATTATTATCCAATGGGATTATGCCTTATATTAGTTTGCGGCCGCAAGCCTTTCATAATCCAAAAATTCTTGAAAATCCAAAAATGTCAAAATTACAATCCAAAAATAGTGACATTGGAATACAATAAAAGAAAAGTTGAAATCCAAGAATAGTGATATTGTAATCCAATAATACTTAAATTGGAATCCAATAATAGTGAAATTAGAACTCTAATGAGTCCAATAATTACAATATTGTAATTCAATATTGCTACAAATCAATTCCAATAATAGTAATAATGGAATCTAATATAAACAAAAATGGAATCCAATATAAATAAAAATGGTGATAGATTTCTACCAAAACATGTAATACTAGAGTCTAGATTCATTGCAATATGTCAAAATTTACTGAAATAAGTGTTATGTGAGAGAACGAGGATTATTTTTAGACATAATGAGAGATAATAATATTAAATTTATACAAACAAATCATAATTAAGGATTATAAGAAAAATAAATAATTATCAAGAACCTAATTACTAGATTTAGGGGTCTATAGGTACTAGGTTAGACCAATAAATTTTAATTGTTTAGGGTAAAAATTCCCCCATATTTATTTATGCTAGTTCTCATTAAAGAAAGGATTATATTTTACTATTTTCAAGATCTAAGTGAAGTTTAATTATGATGAAGTTACCTATTTATTATCAAGTTATCACTTTGCAATCCATTAGAACTATTTATAAAAGGTAACATAAGGATGATAAATAACGTACATTATGAACACCCCAATAGTGAATAAACTATATACTAACATCATCACACACAAAATATATATATATATATATATATATATATAAGTTATAATATTATAAAGTCCCATAAATCATTCTTTCTATGATTTTTTCTTATGTGCCTTATTTTATCCAAAGAACATTAAGAATTCTTAATTAGAAAAGTAATCCTTTTTATAATTATTATGAGTCATGGACCCAATGTTTCTCCTAACGGTGCTTATTTCCTCTTATCAAAAAAATTTCTTGTTATTATTATTAAGTTATCCCCACACCTTGTGCAACATTGATCTATTTTAAATGTTAAGAATAGATGGTTGATGATCCTACATCCATTAATATTTAAGAGTGGTTTGGGTGACATGTGATATTTTTGTTATATTCCCATGTGTGATATTGTTGCACTAAATGGTTGAAGGCATAATTTGATTAGGAACCCTTATAATAGTATCATTGTTTAGTATTATAGTAAGACACAAATCTAGGATTCAATATTTATATTTATCCATATTTTCATTATAGTATCATTATAAATTAAGCAAAGTGAATAAATTATTTTATGTAATATTACAAGTAACATGACTATTAAATGTATTATATGCTAGATCGAAATTTTTTTTGAGAATTACCTCACATGTAATAACATCTAAAGTCCAAATTGTAATCCCCAACCTTAGAAGGCTTCTCTTCCTTTTCAAGATCCCCATAAGCTACAAGTAAAAAATGAAATCAAAATGTCCATCTCTCCTCCAAAATGGAAGAATAAGTAACAAAATATGAGAAACACCAACCTATTGGATAGTGACACGTGTCACCACCCCCCCTCTCAAAACCATTTCACCCCAACTCCTTTTCATGAAAAAGACAAGTCTCTTAATGGATAATAATCTTAACAAATTATAATTACAACAAATTAAAATTTCTCCCAATCCCCGATTATCTCACAAAAACAAACTCATAATGACGATGTGGACAAGAGATGTCAAAATGGGAGATAATAACCCGTTTTAACCATAAAAGGGTCCACCTAACCCATTTTTATGGTACAAGGGGCAAATTTGTGTATAAGTGTGAACCTAAAAAAGAAAAGAACCTCTTTCAAATTCCACTTTTAGCAAAGATTAGGTTTTCGGAAAAGTGGCACACTTTGAGAGGTTGTAGGACTCACCTAGTCCATGATTAACTATCACCAAACCTCCTTAAACATGGTTACACTAATTAAGTAATCTCTAATGCAAGTTGGAAGCATTGGACTCATAATATCGGTTTAAACGGGAGATTAGAATTATTAATAGGTCAAAATGAATCAAAAGGAGAAAACAATAAAAGGTGCGAAAGAAAAGAGACTAACACCAAATAATGATGATGGATTTCCCATTTCCATCCTAACCAATGAATTAAAAATCAAGACTGAATAAAAAATGGAATAGGATTTTCCCCGAATAGCCAATTGTGCAATCATGGAGGTATAACCATTGAGTCTCATGTTCTCCTGTGGCTTAAACCTATTACTTTCAAGCTCAATTGAAAACATCATACCTTATCAATAAAATATGATAAATTAAATAATATCATACATTTCAAACATTCAATCTATTCATAAGAAACTAGCTAAATGATTACAATTTTATGAATCTATTATACAAGATGTTATAAATTGCGATAATCAATCATGGTATGTAATATAAGTCTCATGCAAGCTAAAATTTATTCTACAAATCCATAAAGATCCATTATCAACACATAAATATTAGAGGATGATAATAATACCATTGAATTGACCTAACAGCCAAACATGATAACTAGATAGGTTAGGTTATCTTAAGATAAAGAGACGACAAAATAATGTTTATCCAAATCAAATAACCATTACAAAAACTATCCATAATATATCTAAAATATAATTCATGTAAATATTAGATCAATAATATCTATGATATCATATCCAAACAAAGCGATAGTGATAAAAATAGTTCATTTGCATCATATGCCTCATACATCATCATACCAAGGGGAAATTAGCAAGAAGCGCACATATGATGACAAAATATCAATTTATTCAAATGAAATAGTCATGATTTATTAAAAATTAAAATGTCTCAATAATGAATAAAAACATGGATTTAACATCATCCAATGGGACAAAAAATTGAGTGCACTACATCCCCCTCCCCTAGAAATATACTTCCTCCTTGAATTCATTAGAAGGGATAAGAATAAAGAGATATCATTAGCGGCATATCCTCCCACGTAATTGACTCTATGATCATAATATATTCCAATGAAACATAATTTGGCTCCACATCACATGTATCTAGTATTAAGAGACTATTAATTAATAAGACTGAAGTTATCGAAAAAAATTATCTGCATCATCTTCATAACAATTTCTATACAATATTTTACATAGTTAGATGTACAACATAAAGA